>OY755202.1:60241803-60933723 GCA_963576765.1 Draba incana
GATTGGGCTTTGAAAACTCGTGTAGAAACTTGGGCCCGAGAAGGATTTTTCTTCTTTAAACACCCGCGTCGATCGACGGTTCTCAGTGTCGATCGACGCTAGACCTTCTGCCAAAATCTTCTTGAAACGCCAAATACGCGTCGATCGACACTAACTCCTCTCGTCGATCGACTCTGCTCTTGATCCTTAGCAATTTCCTTCTTGATGCTCCAAAATGCTCCAAAAGCTTCCATTATGCTCCAAACAATCAATTACCTGTAAAGACTCTAAAAGAACACCAAAAACACCAAAAAGACTCTAAAAACATACTTATATCATGGCCTTTAATGAGTAAAAACCATGATATATCACTAGTCCACATAAGGACCGCACGCATCAGAAAATTCTGCTTCCGTGAAACATCAAACGCTTCGACACCGTGACTCCATAGCATTTGTAACTCATAAATCAATGGCTGGAGGAATACATCAAGTGCTCTCTCCGGATGCTCAGGGCATAAAAAACTCTCGACGCATGCACATACCAGGGGGCAAATTGTACGGTGTTACGATTACGGGCCACAAAGAATACTGCCTTCCATGCTTCCCAAATGGGTTGAAACCATCCGTACTTAACCCAAGGTACACATTTCTTGACTCGTATGCAAAATCCGGATACAACATTTGAAAATGTTTCCACGCTTTTGCATCTGAAGGATATGTAATCTCTCCATCTTGACGATGCTCTGCATGCCATCTCATTTGTTCTGCCGTTCGCGCAGATTGATATACCCTCTTTAACCTCGCTGTCAATGGTAAGTACCACATACGTTTATATGGAATTGGAACTCTCCCACCAGTTTCCTGATACTGTGGTTTACGACAAAATTTACATCTTCTCCGGTCTTCGTCTTCTCTCCAATATAGCATACAGTTGTCGATGCATACATCTATCACCTGATACGGCATACCAAAACCAGCTACAAGTTTCTGTATCTCGTAGTATGATGCAGGTGCCTGATTATCTTCAGGCAAAATATCTTTCACAAAATCTGCTATCGCATCAACACAGTCTTCCGCCAAATTGAAGTCCGTCTTAATGGTCATCAGTCTACTAGCAGTTGATAAAGGTGAATGTCCGTCTCGACACCCATGATATAAGGGCTGCTTCCCTGCGTCTAACATATCAAAAAATCTTCTAGATTCTTCATTTGGTTCTTCTACTCTATCCTCTCCTATTACGATCGATGGCAAATTCTCTCTAAACGCATCATGAACCATCTCAGCGGTACCTACACCAAAATCTACTTCCGTTCTATGTTCGCCAAAGCTATCCGTTCTATGTTCACCTAAGTTATCCGTTCTATGTTCGCCTAAGCTATCCGCAACATATGGTGCACTGCTACTACTAGCACCATCATTATTAGTTTCTCCATGAAAAAACCAAATTTTGTATCCCGGCATAAAACCATTGGTATACAAGTGATGTCAAACTTGTTCTACATTAACATTACGCGAATTGCAACAATTTAAACATGGACATTTTATCACCTTTCGATTCTCGACAACCGCCATGAACTCGCATATACCTCGTGCATAACTTTCATTTAATGTCTTCGACTCCGGATCATACATCTCTTCATCCATCCACGATCTATAATATCTAGAAGATGACATCTCACTCTCTTAACGATTTTTTCTAACAAATGTTTGGTTGGAAGTTGTTGTTGTTTTGTGAGTGAATGAAGATGTGTGGAATCATATATATAAATACGCTGACCGTCGGAAATCTGTCGGAAAAGCGTCGGAAAGCCAACGGATATAATAACGGCTATTTTTTCCAACAGATTTCCGACAGCTAGTTGGGTGTCTGTCGAAAATCTGTCGGAAACTATTTAACGGTTTATATTTTCCGACGGATTTCCGACAGCTTACCGGAATCTCCTTCGGCGTCGGCACCGGCTAGTTACACGGTCCAATAATCCGACCGATTTCCGACGGTCTTCTTGTCCGTCGGAAATAATTCCGACAGATTTCCGACGGAATTGAAAAATTTCAGTTCCGTCGGAAATCGGTCGGATTACCGTCGGAAAATTTCCGACGGAATTACTTCCGTCGGATTTGCGGCTGTTTTCTTGTAGTGCGCTTGTTATTCTTAATTATCCACATTTTTTATACTACAATTCTTTAGTTAAATCGAGTTATAATCAGTTTTCTCTATTTCGAACTTTTTGGTAATTTTGTTTAGAAGTAAGAGAGTGGTGAACAACTGCACATTGTTGTTGAATGTGTGTTTACAAAGGTCTATGTTGCACCAACAGAGTCAGTGTGGACCAGAAGCCACTGGCTTAGGCCAAATCAGACCTACTGGTCATGACCACATTTGTTGTTGTGCCAAACATAATTAATTTTCTGACAATAACACCAAAAACAAATGTAATTCTGACTAGTTATTACTTATTACTACTAAATTAATATTTTTTCTTTTAATCTAAAATTCAACAAACCGTTAGCTTATTAAAAAAAATGAACTGAATAATAGCTAAATAATCATGGAAGTATAAATAATCAACGATAGAGTTGACTAATACATACAATTGTACATATGCAAATAGGTCTCTCTTTTTTTTTTGTTGCATGTGTAATTGAGAGAATATGTAAAATAATCATAAACACATTTTTAATTAAAAGCCGAAAATGACGACAAAAGTAACAAATTAATTTTCTTCCTTGTGTTCTAAACTTACTAGATTAATTTCTCCTTTCGAGAAAATTCAACATATATAATAATAAGTCTAACTTTATATTAAAATATCTATACATATATTAAATAAGCTAATACTACTTAATCTTGGTGGCTATGTTGCTGCTGCTCCGAAGCAGAAGTGTTAATGAAACTTAGAATCTCATTATGAGACATCAACGACCTTAGCCCCAAGAAATCTCTAGTCTCTCCTCCACCATTGTCTACGACCACATTCTTCTCTTCTCCGGCAACAAAACCACCGTTAAAAGCTTCACCTCCAACTTGATGATGATTCATATAGTAATCTTGAAACCCAAATCCAGTTTCTGTTGATGGTGCAGTCATCATTGCAGCCATTGTAGTACTAATCAAGTTATTATAGCCCGATCTCGAAGAAGATTTCATTTCTTGATCTTGATCTTGAGTAGTTCTTGGACCCATTTGAGATGCTTTTTGAAGCAAAGCTGTGGCTGACATAGCCGGAGATAAGTGGTGGAAGTTGTTTCTTGAAGATGAAGCAAGAGGGAATAAATTACCATGGTTGCCATTAGGGTTAGGGTTTGATGAAACTAGCCAAGAAGGTATGTATTGGAAGTGATGTTGTGGCTCTTCTTGCTTCATAGGACAGTGCAGATTGGTGAGGATGTTTTGGGGTGGTGAAGAAGAAGAGAAACTAATGTTTTGTTGTGTTTGGTGATGATGATGTGAAGAAGGAGAAGATTGAAGAATGGTGATATTAGGGTTTGGTATGGCTCTTGCACTTTCCTCTGCTAATGCATCACAAAATGCTCTATGAGTTATGAAACTATCCCTCCTGCACATAATAATCAATGCACATTAGTCACAAAATTGAAATAATTACTAATATAATCAATCAACAAAATATAATGACTTTTGAGGTTTGTAGGTCCATTCTAAAGCATGTATTATTTGTGGGGCATGTCACGTGTGAATAATAAGATGATAGATCAATATGCAATAAATGTATAACCGTATGAAAATTATTTATATATATTTTCACTCAATAAAGATTTTTTTTTTTTTTTTTGGTGAATACAATACTACAACAACTTAGAAAGAAGTACCACAATAATAAATGGTTGTTTAAATGGAGATTCTTTGAAACTATACTTAATAAATTACCAAATTTTTGTCCTATTCAAAAATATTAAATGAAAATACTCATAATCCCAACAAAATGTACTCCCTCTTTCAGTAGAGAATGATGTTTTGCCTTCTTCACACAAATTAAGAAACAATTAATTGCAAACAATTAATGTATTACTTTTTAATACTAACTATTTTTTTTCAATAATTATTAACCAATAGTAATTCAAAAATTTAAATACTTTTAATTAATACTTTTTGAAGTTTACAATTTCTTAACATTAATTGTCAAAAAGTGCATTTAAAACTCCTCAACATCAATCTTTGTGGAACAAAATAAAAATCCAAAACATCATTCTTCAAGAAACGGAGGGAGTATATGATATGTGTCCATTTTCACATTACACCACACAACCTAAAGTTTCATCATCATTTCACTCTTTGTCTTCTTCCTTATAGTATGAATGCACAAATTTCATGAAATGCAAAATAAATGTTGTTATGAAGAGATTTTTACCTAGAGAAGAGTGTACCACAGTCGCATTTGTATTCTTTAGTACCACAAGTCTTTGAATGAGCTTTCCAATCTGATTGAACTGCATATTTCTTCGAACACTTTTCACATTTCCATTTTTTCTCACCATGTTTACGAAAGAAATGTTTCTTGATTCCTGTTAAATCACCTAAAGCTCTTGATGGATGATGATGAACACAGTTTGGTTCAGGACAAACATAGACTTTCTTCCTTATCACATCTTTGCTTGATCTTTGTTTAAGCTTCCATGGTAAATTGTGACCTCTCTTGTGTAGTTGCAAGTTTTGGTCTCTTTGAAAACCTTTGTTGCAAATCTCACATATGAATCTGTTTGTTGCCATTAGTGTTTTAGGTGATAAAGCCATCACTTCTGACTCTGGGTCTGTTTCAACAATTAAGAAAACACAAAAAAAAAATCAAAATATTAATCATTTTGGGTTTACTACTTTTCCATCAAACAAGAAAAAACTAATAAAGTTTGGATTTTTATTAGAAAGGTAGCAAAAGAATATTTTTTATAAAGACTGATAATTCTCAAATAATAAAAACATGGTTACAAAAGAATACTCTTTTTTACAGACTTATAATATTCAAAAAGTATCAAAAATGAGAATGAATAAGTCCAAAAAAAAAAAAAAAGATTGAAACTTTTATTTGAACTTTCTATCAGACTAATTTAATTTACCTGGATTTCCTGGTTGGTTTCTCTTCTTTTTTTTAGAATATTGTGGATTAAAACACAGTTCTTGAACTTCTTGTTGCTGATTTGGATTCATAGTGTAATGAAAGTCACTGGTTTCAGTTTTGTTTCCTGAAGAAACACTAGCTTGATCTCCAGAAGCTGATGTTAGATTCGACATGTTCTCTTCTTGTTGATGATGAAGTAACATATCTTTGTTTACCATCATGTTCTTCAACAAAAAACTATAAAAGAAAAGAAACTATATGCAAAAAGTTAGTTTCAGATCTGTTAGAAAAGAGACAAAGAGTAGTGGAAACAAAACTAGCAAAAGAGTAAAGATCCTTTAGCAGAAACATCCAAGAAATTAGTGAAACCCATAACTCTATAAACACTATTTTAATTAGCTTTTTCTTAGTTTGGCTTCAACCTAAGAGACAATCTTCGGTTTATTTAACAAAAACAAATAATAAAACCATAAATCCAAGAGAGAGAGAGAGTTTGTTTTGAAGCCTGAAACATAAAAACCAAATTTTTTTGTTTGGTTCTTGTTTCATATCAAACATGAACAAGAAGAAGAAGCTTTAAGGTTTGCTTTTTACTAACAAAAATCCAAACAGGAACTACTATAAAGAACATGAAGAACAAGATAAGAAATAAATTAATTACAAAGCAAGAAGAGAGAAAATCCAAAATACCTAGAAGAAGAAGGAGAGAGAGAAAAGAGATATTGTGGAGGAGAGAAACTGTATTATCTCTCTCTCTTTTGTGTGATATTTGGAGCTTATAAATTTCAATACTTAAAAAGAAAACAAAATAATAATCCAAACCCTACCGCTTAATGAAAAAGGCAAAGGAAAAAACCTGTCTTTTTCTCTATTTAAATAATTATGTATATTTACATTTACACAGAAGCTCAGAGCAGTCTGTCCTTTTATTGTTGTTACCTGTAAATTTGATTTTTATTATTTTATCATTTTTTTGGAAAAATGTTTCTTATTTTTTTGGTTCATAAAGGATGGTGGGCCAAATTAAATAATAATACACTTTTGATACAGATGTGTGAAAAGCTTGCAGAGAAAGAGGAGATTGTTGTAACAAGTTTATAATTTTGTACGTTTCTCGAGATAATGAGAAGACATGTTTGAATTTGATTTTTGTGTGTCCATGCATTATATATTTTCCCTAGGAAAGAGTAATTGATTATCATTATTTTTTATTGACTATTCAGGTCTTCATAATTGTACTACATTTATGGATCAGATTCTGTAATTTATTGGTTTCTTCTTTTGTGACAAACATTGACAAATCTGAATTTAAATCTTATAGAGTATGTTTTGGTGTGTGTCTTGTAGAATAAAAGTAACAATTTTGCTTAATTTTTCTTTACCATTTAACACATTGTTGAAGAATTATCAAGTTAATCACTGATTGGTTCGTAAACTTGATTGGCTCATCACTGATTAAAGGGTAAGAAAGTTCACTTTTATGTTCTTTTTGGTTTCATTTGAAGCTTTTCATAACAAAAGATAAAACGAAAAAAATGATTTAATTATATTTCAGTGCAGGAAAAGAAAATGGTCAGTGACACATGCCCTAACCTACTTTGTGACCTACATCGAGCTATGGACACAAATCATTGACATTTTTTTGCAATTTGAAAATTTATAATTCTTGAATAGACCCTGGTCGGTCCAAGGTCGTAGACTAGACACCACCAGACTCCTTCATCTTATCTACATTTTCAATAAAATCAAATACAGACTAAGGCTCTAAATAGTATCAGGTTCTACCATTGACTTAATAGTTCTACTGACACCATTCGTTTAATGATTATACTATCAGTTTAATGATTATATTGTCAGTTTTTATCTCTAGAATGATTCTGCTATTGGTATAATGGCTCTACTGACACTATTTAACTTTCTTTTATTCTACCAGATTCTGCTAGAAATTTAATTATTCTGCCAGAAATTTAATAATTATGTTGTTACCATTAGAGCCTAAAACTTTATAATCATTAATAATACACTGTTTATGGTGTCATTATGTCAAATTCTTCTGCAAACATTTTACGACGTTTTTGTGTAATGATATGTCTATAAATTTTTTTAAAAATTGCAATTGTATTGACATACGTAATAACGGTCTGAAATTATTATTCTTTTGACAAAGACATGTTTCGTTATTTCTTCAATTTTACAATAATGCCAGTTTGTTTCATAATTCTGTATAATAAAATGATAACGGAATTGTATCAATATTCATTGATGAAATGATTTAAATCTCTTACCATCCACAACATATATGTATATATTATTTTTCTGGAGAGAACCAGCAAAATATGGGAAAAAAATAATTTTGGAACTGAAATAGATGAAATTTAATAAATGTCCACTCACATCAGAGTGTCATTCTATTTGGTGACACCCATGCATCCATTATGTTACAACTTTTGATTATAAAAGTCACATACTATTTGTACGTTATGCACAAATTGATAAGAGTAATTTAATACAGATATCTGATTGAATATAAGTTCATCACCAAGATCCATTTAATTTGTATTCTTCCTCACATAACATGAATTAGAAAAATAACATAGAAAGTTAATATGAGGAAACATGATTCATAAATATCCGAATATTATAGGTCAATAAAACATTTACATGTCCATGTCTCCATGTCAGCAACGCGTGGGTCGTGATTTTACGTTTATAATATCTTGACGTAAAGGATGAAAAAGTAACTAAAATCTATAACTTTTTTTCATATAAAATCAGAAACCCCATCATGCATGTTTTGAGAAATTAACTTTTCAAGATGTGAAAATGTAATAAATAATACATGTACGATGTCTCTTAAATAGGTAACCATTTAAACAGTTAATTATCATAGTTTTTATAAGCACCTAATCTTTCTTTGACGTCATTTTCGGCCTCTAATCATAAACCAAGACATATACAATAGTCATAAGTTTGAAATTCTGATTTAGACAAATGAAAAAATAAGGTGCACATATATTATAGAGTTTTACTTTTATAAATGTTATAGCCTTCGTTATAAAGAAAAGAGTCTCTTTTTTTTTTGTGGTCTAAAAAAGAAAAGAGAGTCTATACTCTATATTATTAAGTAGTATATAATGCATTCAAACTCTCTATATTTTTGTATTTAAAAATAAAATTTTCTTTTCTTTTTCTTGTCATGGTATGACATTATTTACTGCAACTAAAGAGAGGAATCTTATATACAGAGACAAGTGAGAGTGACATGTCGATGAAAATATCGTAGAAGACCAAAAATTACACGTGGCTTGTTATGATTGGATTGTACAGTAAGCACAAGAGTCATGATTGGCTTTGACTCTTCTGTGAGAAGAAAACTAATCCATTCAGGCGTTCAGTTTACCTTTCGAACATCGGTTTCCCAATGTTTTTCGTTTCGGGTCTCCGTTTTGAAACGTCGTCGTTCTAAGGATCCCATTTACGAGCAAGACTAGTTCTCGTAAACCGAAAAATGAATTACAAAGCTATTACAGAATTGAACCAAACTAAGGAATAGAAAACCGAGAGAAAAAAAAGAATTATGTTACTAAGGAATAGAGTTAAATTGACATTTTATGTATATTTTACAAAATTTTATGAATATACTAAATTTGTTGTTTGGACCTCTTTTTCAAAATCCAAAATTTTTTAACCTGGAAAATATGAACTAGGGGTGTCAAAATGGGTTCTTACCCATGGGTTACCCGAACCCGCCCGCACTTTTAATGGGTAAGGGTTATATTTTTTTACCCATATAAATAAATGGGTTTCATTGGGTTACCCTATTGGGTTCACGGGTTTAATGGGTAAACCCATTAGGATTATGGGTTACCCATGGGTTAAGCACAAAATATAAAATATATATATATATAATTATATATATATTCTTTTAATAGATTTATGTAAATTAGCCTAGGGTTTTCCGGTTTAAAATAATTAACTATTCTTATAGCTAACATGTATGAGTTTCTTATAATATAGGATTTGTTTGATTTAGATGATGCTCCTGATGCTGCGGATGAAGGAAAGTTGGAGTTGGTAATGTATTGGGAAGAACCAAAGTTAAAGATGAGAGACCATCATGACATGTCTGTTTTGCAGTATTGGAAAGATAACAAACATCGTTTTGGTGCTCTAGCCTATATGGCATATGATGTGCTAAGAATTCCTATAACTATTGTAGCTTCATAATCATCTTTCAGTATTGGTTCTCGTGTTCTAAACAAATATCGAAGTCCACTTCTTCCGAAACATGTCCAAGCTCTACTTTGTACGAGATCATGATTATTTGGTTTTCCAAGTGATGAAAAAGGTAAATCATTTATATTTACTATATTAATACTAATTGCTAAATTATCCAAGTTAGTAATATACTTTTCTTATTATTTGTAGACATTGAAAGTGATGATGAGAACAATGAACCAGATGGATCTAAGGAAGGAAAGGAACCGAAGAAAGATTGAAGTGCTTTTTAAAAATACTTTTATTGGTTTTATGGTTTTTGTGTTTTATTGGTTTTATGATTTTACTAGTTTATTTTAAGATACATTGGTTTTATGGTTTTTCTATTTTATTGGTTTTATGGTTTTTTCTTGTTTAAGTTAAAAACTTTTGTTGGATTTATAATAAATTATGAATTATGTTGAGTTTTTATAAGTTTATTGTGTGATTCCATATATATTTGGGTACCCATTTAACCCATTAAGCCAACGGGTTTCATATAAATGGGCATGGGTATGAAAATTATACCCATCTAATAAATGGGTTGGGTTAAACCCGCCCACAAAAATCTCAAACCCATGCGGTTTTGGGTAGGGTTGGGTCGGGTTACCCATTTTGACACCCCTAATATGAACCAACCCGAACCGGAGTAAGCTTTTTTTTTTTTTTTTTTTGTCAAACCCGAACCGGAGTAAGCTATAGTGGCAAATAACGTAAATAAGTGCACTCTAAATATTTATAGGCTTCAATAATTCTGCTCAAGCCCATAGGCCCAGGTTGATAAAGGTATATCAATCATTATCTTAAGCTTCTCTCATAAACGACATCGTTTAACCTTGTTAGAGACATATTGCCACTTGACTCAATCGTCTTCGAATTAAGCTTAATTAATTGTTTGGTCTTTGATTAATGTATTTAACATTTGCCATTACGTTCCCACTTGTAAATTATTTTTTCTCTTCAAGACTTGAGAGCCATGTGAATAAATGAACAATATGAGAGTTTTAACCATTTTTAGTCGTTATTTAATAGTTTAATAACCAACAGTTAGTTAATTTAAACTCAATTATGATATTAAATTAGCCGTTAATTCGTCGTACATAAAATACCTTAGACCAAACACAACCACATGAGAAAGATAGAGAGAGGGAGAAGAAGAAAAAACAGAACAACAATGGCGAACATTGTTCTCTCACTCTCACTGTTACTATCTTTGTTGCTCTGCAACTTTATCATCGATCTTCAAGCTTCAAGTTCAAATCAAGATCTTAACCAACCGTACCGGACCGGTTATCATTTTCAACCTCCCAAAAATTGGATGAACGGTATGTACCGTACCATACCGATCTTGATCTGATTTCTATTTTTATATCAATCAATGTTTATATTCGATCGATTCTCTAATTAACATCATTTTATTCTTTCTTGATTTCGTTGTGTTCAATGAAAATATTCTCCAGATCCTAATGGTTAGTTCACTTTACTCATAATTTATTCAATACTTTCTTCAAAAAACATTTCAATCAATATACCAAAAAAATTTCGTATTTTTATATTTGGTAGGACCAATGATATACAAAGGAATATACCATCTATTTTACCAATACAACCCATACGGTGCCGTTTGGGATGTAAGAATCGTGTGGGGTCATTCCACGTCAGTTGACTTAGTTAACTGGACCCCACAACCTCCAGCTTTCAGTCCATCTCAACCGTCAGATATCAACGGTTGTTGGTCAGGCTCCATTACAATTCTACCGAACGACACACCTGTGATCCTCTACACCGGCATTGACAAAGACAAAAGTCAAGTCCAAAACGTCGCCGTTCCGGTTAACATAACCGATCCATTTCTCAAAGAATGGACAAAACCGGCGTTGAATCCTCTGATGAAAACACCTAACGGAATTAACCCGGACCGGTTTAGAGATCCGACCACTGCGTGGTTAGGACACGACGGAGAATGGAGAGTTATTGTCGGTAGTTCGACGGACGATCGTCGAGGGTTAGCAATTCTTTACAAAAGCAAAGATTTCTTCAATTGGACGCAATCAGTTAAGCCTTTACATTACCAAGACTTAACCGGAATGTGGGAATGTCCTGATTTTTTCCCGGTTTCAATAACCGGTTCAGACGGTGTTGAAACGTCGTCGTTTGGTGAGAATAAGTACGTGCTTAAAGTGAGTTTGATTGAGACATTACATGATTATTACACTATTGGGAGTTATGATCGTGAGAAAGATGTTTACGTACCGGATCAAGGGTTTGTGCAAGATGAATCAGCTCCAAGGTTAGATTACGGTAAATTTTATGCGTCGAAAACGTTCTTCGACGATGTTAAGAAACGAAGGATCTTGTGGGGTTGGGTTAATGAATCTTCTTCTGCTAAAGATGATATTGAGAAGGGTTGGTCTGGTCTTCAGGTACATTTCGATTTAGCCCTATGTTTACTTATTATAATACGATTTAGAGGAATCGAATTAACGAGTTTATCTTCTTGATTCGATAGTCATTTCCGAGGAAAATATGGCTCGATGAATCGGGAAAGGAGTTGCTACAATGGCCAATTGAAGAGATTGAGACATTACGTGGGACACAAGTTAATTGGCGTAACAAAGTTATTAAGGCAGGACCTAGCGTTCAAGTGCATGGTATTACTGCATCACAAGTAGGAATCAGTCTTTAAACTAATCGATATCGAATTTAACTTAAAATTACTTCGTTTTTCTTGTGTGGTTTTACTATATTGCTTTGGTATTGAGCAGGCAGATGTTGACGTAACGTTCAAGGTAAAGGACTTGGAAAAAGCTGATGTGATTGAACCGAGTTGGACCGACCCACAAAAGATATGTAGTCAAGGAGTTTCATCGGTTAAGTCCGGTTTAGGCCCATTTGGTTTGATGGTTTTGGCATCCAATGTTATGGAAGAGTACACTTTGGTTTACTTCAGAATATTCAAGTCAAATGATACAAATACGAACACTAAGTACGTGGGCTTGATGTGCAGTGACCAAAGCAGGTATGTATATTATAATACATCAATTTAAGAAATGTTTAGATCTTTTTCATATTTTACATAAAATGCTAACTAAATTTTTTCTTTTTGTTTTTTAATGGTAATCAAAAGATCTTCGTTGAATGAAGAAAATGATAAAGCAACATTTGGTGCTTTTGTGGCGATAGATCCTTCTCACCAAACACTTTCTCTTAGAACTTTGGTAAGTTTTGTTTTAACTATTTGAAAAGCTATTCCTTAAATATGTGTCTTGATTTAAATTGTTTTCGTTTTTTGGTAGATTGATCATTCGATAGTGGAGAGTTATGGTGGAGGAGGCAGAGTATGTATAACCTCAAGAGTGTATCCAAAATTAGCAATTGGAGAAAATGCAAATCTCTTTGTCTTCAATAAAGGAACACAAAATGTTGATGTCTTGAGCTTAAGTGCGTGGAGCTTAAAGACTGCCCAAATCAATGAAGAGTCAATGTCACCATTTATTGAGTGTGATGATTCACACTCACTTAACCAGTCTTGAATTCTTGAGTGGAAAATATTTTTCATTTACATACACTCTCTCCGTTTGTTTTTAACTGATGTTTAAGGTTTTTACACTCGTATTAAGAAATCATTAAATTCATCTTATTTTTTGAAATCAACCAATAAAAATTCAATTTGCAGAATTTCAAGAATCAAAAATACTAAAAAGTCAATTAATTATGCATTAGTAAGTGAGAACATCACTTATTTGTGAACAAAAAATTATGGGAGCTCTTATTCTTAAGATTTTGTAAAAATATGGCAAGTTCTTCATAAATGCATATGAGAAATAATTAAATTGATTCAATGTTTGGTTTTATTTTCATAAATTAAAAGACAACAATTTCCTAAAATATTATTGTATATTTATTATTATAACCCACAAAGATCCGGGTCAAGATTATGACCAATCAAATCAATAATAAAGGATTCACGTGTTTATCCGTTTTGAACTGGGTATGAAATTGGATCTTGCATATTTCCTTTCGAAATTGCCCTTCTGAATTTCAGAAATGTTTTTAGAAAGTTGATTTTCGGGTGGCAATTGGAGTAATTTGATGTCAATTTGAGCTCTACCAGTTTTTCATACTCCTCAATTAAGTGTACTAGATGAGAGCCCGCGCAAACGCGCGGGTATTGTTTATTCCAATTATTATATCTTATAATTACTATTTTTCAAAATATTTTCACAAATAATTTGGTTACACAATAATAAATAAACTCATTTGTTAGTATCAATGGGGAAGGTAACTATCTTTCAGTATGTGATCAACATAATATAATAACTCTATTCTTCAAACGCAATTTCAAGCAATTTAGGTTTAAACCTAATTTGGTTTAGAACATTCTAGTCTCTTATATATATGCACCATTATCAACTCTGTTAAAATATAAAACACAATAGCGCCCATGAAATATCGATATTTAGAGATTTGACTTACCATGTACAATGGTGGTGCCTTCCTCTTGTATAATGTCAAGAGTTTCCATGTCGAAGTTACACTCTTTTTCCTGTTACTGCATTAAAATTTTGAAATTTAGAGTAAAAGAAGTGAACTCGACTCTGTACGTACTAATGGTTGTATCCTTTCAGATGAAAATGAATTTCTTCATATATTTCATACACTGCAAGAGTACAAAGATCTCTAAAACTATACAAGCTTATATTTTGATAATCATATCATGTTATTTATGAAGAGTACAAAACTCATCATTTTTTTGGAGATCATTTCTAGAGTTGTTGTAGGGAGGAGACGTTATCATAACATATAGATATCGACCTTTAGTAAAATGTGAAGTGCGATGAGTAAACCATAACTTCACCATTGATAAATCAGATACAAAACTACTACTGCAAGGTAGGTTGATGAGGTTTGATTATCAAATTGAACTCATTAGAATGACGATAACTACTGGCTATGAAGGCTTAGCAAAAAACGATCACACATTGACCAAAGTTGGAGAGAAATATGAAATTACAGGATTTGATAAAGAAAAAGACAATTTTTAATGGCTTGTCTTCTAAGAAGATCATGAGTGGTTTAAGATTAACTTTTACTTTTCATAGGGATAAATATGGATCTATAACTTTTTTCCTCTAATTTAGCTCATTCCTCTAACTTCCTAATGAGTCGTTTTTTAAGCAGATCATGAGTCGTTCAAGATTAACTTTTACGTTTTCCGTGTTACATTTTAGCTCTTTCCTCTAAATTTCTATTGGTTATTACTCTTAATTTTTTTGTCAAATCAGTTCTATACTAATCAGCTCTTGTATTAAAGTTTTCTCTGGGTAATAATATTCACATTTTATCCCAAAAAAAATGACAAAAGAGTAAGATAGTAGCATATCACATATTGTAAAAAATGTAAAATAGAAAAACTGTTATAAATTATATAATCAACCGTTTATATGCTCAAGCCACTAATAATCCATTAGTATGTTAGTAAGGAAAACAAAAATTGATATTAGGAAAAAGAAGGACTAACCTTGTCGAACAAAAGTAATGGTAATGATGTAAAGAAAGAGGTTCGAGGATCGAGGTTAAAGGAGATATAAAATACTCCATCCGTTTCATAATATAAGATGTTTTAGCAAAAAATACAAATGTTAAGAAACTACTTTTACTTTTAAAAGTAACATTTTAAAAATATATAAAAAACATTTTAACCAACAAAAAGAAAAACTACATAATACTATTGGTTGCACAATATTCAATAGAGTTAAAAAGTGCCTAAGAATGTCAAAACATCTTATATTTTGAAACAAAAAAAAATGTCTAAAACATCTTACATTATGAAACGGATGGAGTAGTAATTATTTATATAACTCTTTGTTTAGGGAGTGGAATCATGGTTAAAACATAATTAGTGGTAAGAGAAGTACACACATAACTCTTTTCTTAATGGGTGGAAGGGAATAGCATATTGGGCAGACGAACACTTGATGATCTAAAGAAGAAGATTAGTCAATTGGATCTCATGGAAGTATTATCATGTTCTATAAATCGACCACATGTTTCCTCTCTTCTAATTGGTTTCGTTTTGTGAATAATCTAAACATGTAAAACATCACATTCAAAATCGTATTTTTACTCGGTCAATTTTTTTTACGCATCACTTATTCCTTTTTTTTTGAAAATTAATAGACATGTGTCAAAGAAATATAATCACTTATTCTTTTCATAGAGAATTTTAACCATCTTTTATATTTTAGATATTGATATGTAGATTTAACAAATAATAACGCCAAAAAGTAAATAAGATGCGTAAATAGAATGGATCAAACAAACAAAATTAATAAAATAATCACGGACAAAAGCAAGTGGTATGATCTTATAAAATTTATAATCAAGAAAATATTAAATAGCAATCTCATGTGGAGTGATTTGGTTCTTAGATTGAAACATATGTCATAATCAGTTTAATTATGCATGTGTCGACCGTTATAAATATGATTTAGATTATGAAGAAGATGAAATAAATATGATTTAGTTCTTTCAATTTTTTATTTTAATATAAAAGAAAATAATAAAGACACATTACTTCATAAATATAAAGAAGATGAAAATAATAAAGACACATTACTTCATAAATATAAATATGATTTGGTTCTTTCAATTATTTATTTTAATATAAAAGAAAATAATAAAGACACATTACTTCATAAATATAAAGAAGATGAAAATAATAAAGACACATTACTTCATAAATATAAATATGATTTGGTTCTTTCAATTTTTTATTTTAATATAAAAGAAAATAATAAAGACACATTACTTCATAAATATAAAAAGGATGAAAATAAAATAAATATAAAAGACTTTTCAAATTTTTTTAAGTGTGTTTTTAAAATAAAAGAAAATAATAAAAATACATTAATTCTCAAGATGATGATGTGTCAACCTCATGGAGAGTGTGTCTTTATAGTAGATAGAGAAGAGAGCTCATGAGTTACAATTTTGTTTTTTAATAACATTTTGTGAATTTTATTCACATTTTTAAAAGAAATAAAATAGAAAAATTCTAAACGACACCGGTTCAATGTTTCTGTTGATCAGGAAAAAAATGCTTCCTTCTTGCGTTAACTTTCACTCTCCATGGCTCTTCTTCTATCTACAGAGAAATCAAAGCAACGAAGAAGACGAAAATGGCGATTTCGATTCAAATCTACCTCACTCTCTTACTCTCTTCCCTCTTATTCTCCACTATTCACGCCTTTTACCTTCCCGGTGTCGCTCCTCGCGATTTCCAAAAAGTACTCTTTTCGTTTTATTCCGATCTCACGTTTTGATTACGATATCGATCTAGGGTTTCCGATTGTAACTACGCATTGTATTGGCTCGTAATCCAATTCTGATCCGTGAGGAAAATTTTTCATTTCTAGTATTATCGAAGGATCCTTGGGCTTTTTTCAGTGTAGGAATGTAGATATTAATCAGCTTAATGTGATTCGAATTGAAGCTTTTGATTTGAGTTCATGATTTGTAAATTCTTGCTTGTGATATTGAATTTACTTGATTATATGATGTATTGATAGTTATTATCAGGTTACTGTGATTTGAATTGAAGCTTTTGATTTGTAAATTATTGCTTGTGATTGATTTACATGTTTTGGAAGTACAGGGTGATCCACTTTATGTTAAAGTGAACAAATTATCGTCAACGAAGACTCAGCTTCCTTATGATTACTACTACTTGAATTACTGTAAGTCTCCTAAGATCTTGAACACTGGAGAAAATTTGGGAGAGGTTCTTTGAGGGGATCGTATTGAGAATTCGGTTTATACTGTAAGAAAAAGCTTCTCTTATGATCTTTTTACCTTAGTTTCTCACCATCTAATGTTTGAGAATTTGGATTTTGTTTTCAGTTTGAAATGTTGGAGGATCAGTCATGTAGAGTAGGTTGTCGTGTTAAACTCGAAGCTGAGTCTGCGAAAATTTTTAGGGAAAAGATTGATGATGAATACCGAGCTAATATGTAAGTTTATGTATATGATATTCTTGATTCGTGTGAGGTTGCTTTGAGTTCTCCTTTTCAATTTGATTATGGTGTGACTATGCAGGATTCTTGATAATCTTCCGGTAGCTGTTCTTATACAAAGAAGAGATGGAATTCAGTCTACGACTTATGCACACGGTTTCCGTGTTGGCTTCAAAGGAAGTTACAGAGGGGTAATACTTCTCTAAAACCTATGACTACTGTCTTACCTTATGTGCCTTTTCTTATACCAATCAGGAGTAGTTTGCTTTTCTTTTTGTAGATTAAAGAGGAAAGATACTTTATTTATAACCACTTGAGTTTCCGAGTCATGTACCACAGAGACGAAGAGTCTGATTCTTCTCGAATTGTTGGTTTTGAGGTTACTCCTTACAGGTATTATCTACTGGTTATCAATAGCGTTGTCTGATATGTTTCGATTCTTATAAGCTAACTTTTTCTTCCTCATTTTGGAATAGTAAATTGCATGAATACAAAGAGTGGGATGAAAATAACCCTCAGTTAACTACATCCAAAAAAGACGCAAAGAATCTGATCCAAATCAACACTGGTCCTCAAGAAATTGTGGAAGGAAAAGAAATTGTGTTTACGTATGATGTCACCTTTAAGGTAATTAATTTATCTATGAGATCTTGTTATTTGCGCGTTGTAAATATATTATGACGTTTGAAAAATATGCAGGAGAGTGACATCAAATGGGCTTCGCGATGGGACACATACTTGCTAATGAATGATGATCAAATCCACTGGTTTTCAATTATCAACTCGCTTATGATTGTTCTTTTCCTCTCTGGAATGGTAGCGATGATCATGATGAGAACTTTATACAAGGATATTTCAAACTACAATCAGCTCGAGACCCAAGACGAGGCTCAGGAAGAAACCGGATGGAAACTTGTACACGGAGATGTCTTTAGGACGCCCGCATACTCTGGATTACTATGTGTCTACGTCGGCACGGGTGTTCAGATTTTCGGTATGACCCTTGTGACGATGATTTTTGCAATGTTGGGCTTCTTATCTCCATCCAACAGAGGAGGACTCATGACTGCTATGGTTCTCGTTTGGGTATTCATGGGCATCTTCGCTGGTTACTCCTCTTCTCGTCTTTACAAAATGTTCAAAGGGGATAAGTGGAAAGGAATCACGTTGAAGACAGCATTCATGTTTCCCGGTATCGTCTTTGCAATCTTCTTTGTTCTCAACACACTCATATGGGGAGTAAAATCATCCGGAGCTATTCCCTTTGGTACAATGTTTGCTCTGGTCTGTCTCTGGTTTGGAATCTCCGTCCCGCTAGTCTTTATCGGTAGCTATCTCGGATTCAAAAAACCAGCAATCGAAGACCCGGTTAAAACAAACAAGATCCCGAGACAAGTACCAGAACAACCTTGGTACATGAAACCCGGTTTTTCCATACTAATCGGTGGAATCCTTCCGTTTGGAGCAGTCTTCATCGAGCTCTTCTTCATCTTAACATCAATCTGGCTCAACCAATTCTACTACATCTTCGGATTCCTCTTCATCGTGTTCTTGATCTTGATAGTGACTTGCGCTGAGATCACAATCGTTCTCTGCTACTTCCAGCTTTGCAGTGAAGACTACAATTGGTGGTGGAGAGCTTACCTAACATCAGGCTCGTCTTCATTCTACCTCTTCCTCTACTCTATATTCTACTTCTTCACAAAGCTCGAGATCACGAAGCAAGTTTCAGGGATTCTCTACTTCGGGTACATGATAATCATCTCTTACTCGTTTTTCGTACTAACCGGTACAATCGATTTCTACGCATGTCTCTGGTTTGTTAGAAAGATCTACTCCTCAGTTAAGATTGACTAGTTAGATAAAATGACACATAACTTTTGTAACATTTTCATAAATGGATTCTATATTCAATACATGTTTCAATGATACATAAGCATTCATGTAACTACAATATTGTAAAGTTCATTTTAAGGCTGGTAGTTTAAGCTTGGTCTCCTTAATCATTCTCTCTGTTGAAGAACCACTTGAGAATCCTAGCTTCTGCATCATTTCTTCCAATCTCTTCCCGTTTGCTAGATACAAATACCCAATCTGCGAAGACGAAAAGCGGGTTTTACATAAGTTAGAAGCAGGGATTTGTATAACACTTATCGAGTTTCATTTCGGATGATGAACAAACTTACAAGTGTTTCCAATGATGAGGCCTTATTATAAACTGCAACACCAGCACGCCTAGTTGACCGTGTTTTAACCGAGCCTACATTTTTTCCCCACCGAAGTATATCTCTGCACCGAAAAGTCTTCATCAGATCGATTCAATACTGCTTTCTCAAGCAAAAAGCATGGAAACATATGATGCAAACATATGTATGAATTTACAAGCTAGATAATGAGTTTTTGTTACTTACCTTTCATCTTTTGTTAGGAAATCATCATCAACAAGCTTCTGCAACAAAGCATACTGAAGAAGAAAGACACAGAAAAGTTTAGCTTAAACAAGAAGAATAATAACAATACCAATGCTGAGAGAACTCTGCTGATTTACAATTTCAGGCCTAAAGAGAGAAATAACAACTTTGCCAACCGAATGAAATTACGGGCGAAATAAACAGAGATCACACATGTATGGAAGCATTATAGCGTTTACACAAAAGGGTCAGAAGATAAACATACTTGTGCTTCACATCGCACTACTGCTTTAACACGAACGTTATATTCTTCAATACTAAGCAGAGGAAAAAGAAAATGCCGACGAGCATATATCTACAAAGCCAAGCGCAAAACCGTTAAAGATAAAGAAAAGGAAATTTATTGAAAGGAGTATCAACAAAGTGACAATCTAAACACTAAAAATGATCATCATTTCTACATTCTTGCATCCTAAACTAACAATGATAAAAGGTAAAAACTTTTCTAAAATCACAAAGCACAAGCTCATTAGTGTAAACATTAACATTCAGAACAGGCTCATTAGTGACTGTATCAATGCTATAAACATCAACATGATCATCATTTTGACATCATTGCATCCTAAACAACAAGAACCAAACCAAGTACAAAAACTAGTCTAAAATCACAAAGCAGAAGCTCAAATTAAACTAGAATTGAATACTAACCTCGTAGATTGAATCACCAATATAAGCTAATGAAGCAGCATTGAAAACAGATCTAGGTTTCTCCACTTTTGGTGGACTTGGAAACCATTTCTCATATCCAATACAAGTATCACCATTATCTACATAAACCCACAAATCTTAGTATAAAAAAATCATGAATTGAACACTAAAACACAAAACTTATTTACCTTTGCTTGCCGGACGTTTGAGCAAATCGGAAACCGAGACGTCGTCAGTTCCCGTCGTTAAAACTATCGCCGGAGAAGAAGACGGTGGAACAAAAGAGCTCAAATTAGGGTTTTTCTTCACATTTCGCGGCGAATTTGGATTGTATCTAAGTTTTGGCTTCGTATCTAAAGCAGCTCTCACGAGAGTCGAGCTCGCTGATAAAACCGCCATTTTTATTTTTCTCTCAAGCTTTTTTTTGGTAACAAATAAATATTGAGTCGGTGACATTAGTTTGTCCACGTGGCGTGTTTTTATTTGTCTGTTTTATTTAGTCCCGTAGCTTTAGCAAATGTTAGCCTTGTTCTCTCTCTTCTTCTCACTCTCTTCTTCTTCTTCTTCCCCGATTTCTAAAACCCTAACGACTAGATTTCTCCGATCATAATTTCTTAATCGGAGAAATTGACTCCGGCGAACAACATCATGAGTCGTTACGATAGTCGTACCGGAGATTCCACTTCGTACCGTGACCGTCGAAGGTAAAGTTCTGTTCTTATTTGCTTTCGTAACCATGAATAGAGTAGTACGAATCGCTAATTCCGCCTTGTTCGAAGTATAATTGATAAGAGTAGGTTAATTTTGATGTATGGTGTGTTAGAGAAGAAGAGTGAGTTTGATTCGTGTTCAAATTGTTCTTAGTGATTCAGGGTTTGGTGGAGCTTCAACATATGGAAGCTCAGGTGGTCATACATCAAGCAAAAGGGATAATGATGGCAATGAATCACCAAGGAAGCTAGATTTGGATGGTTTAACTCCTTTTGAGAAGAATTTCTATGTGGAATCTCCGGCTGTGGCAGCTATGACTGATTCGGAAGTGGTGGAATATCGAAGACTGAGGGAAATTACTGTCGAAGGTCGAGATATTCCAAAACCCGTCAAGAGTTTTCGCGATGTCGGGTTTCCTGGTAAGTTGATTTCACTTGTGTGTGTGTGTATGTTTGTTCTTTAGTGTATATATATGTATTGATAAGAGTTTCTTGATTGGTTCAGAATATGTTTTGGAAGAGATTAAGAAGGCTGGTTTTACTGAACCTACACCTATACAATCTCAAGGATGGCCAATGGCGTTGAGAGGACGTGATCTTATCGGCATTGCGGAAACTGGTTCGGGAAAGACACTTTCTTACTTGCTACCCGCAATAGTCCATGTGAATGCTCAACCGATTCTATGTAAGGCCTGATTTTTTGTTTGTGGATATGGTTCTTGTTTGATGTAAGTTGTTGTAAAGGCTGTACTGATTCGAATAAATTTTCGCAGCGCCTGGTGATGGCCCAATCGTCTTGGTTCTTGCTCCAACACGTGAACTGGCTGTGCAGATACAGCAAGAAGCGTCTAAATTTGGTTCATCGTCGAAAATTAAGAGTACTTGCATTTATGGTGGAGTTCCAAAAGGTCCTCAAGTGCGTGATCTCCAGAAAGGTGAATTGCTTTGGTTCAGTGCTTTTCGTGTTTTAGTTCTTAAACATTACGTTTTCTAGATCATTCTGACTTTAATTATTGGCCTATGGAATTAGGTGTGGAAATCGTTATAGCTACTCCTGGGAGGTTAATAGATATGATGGAGTCTAACAACACAAACCTGCGAAGGGTTACTTATCTTGTTTTGGATGAAGCTGATCGAATGCTGGATATGGGGTTTGACCCTCAGATTCGGAAAATTGTTTCACATGTACGTTTTCTTACCTCTGATTCGGTCACATATATGTGTGTATATTGCTTTTGCTTTGTATTTAAATCTTTTGAAACCTGTGCAGATTCGGCCAGACCGTCAAACTTTGTACTGGAGTGCTACTTGGCCTAAAGAAGTGGAACAACTGTCTAAGAAGTTTCTTTATAACCCATACAAAGTAAGAGACATCACCTCTCTTAGTTTTCTAATAATGCTTCAGTTGTGAACAAAAACTGAGCAGGCTTCCTTGTTCTTAAGTGCAGGTGATAATAGGATCTTCTGATTTAAAAGCTAACCGTGCAATCCGTCAAATTGTTGATGTCATTTCGGAAAGCCAAAAGTATAACAAGTATGTCTCCTTATCTATGCTCTCTTGTTTCACTTGTCGTGGAAACTGTGGTGATACGAAACTAATCTGGTGGTTTATTTTTAAGGTTGGTGAAGTTGCTTGAAGACATAATGGATGGAAGCAGAATTCTTGTCTTCCTTGACACGAAAAAGGGATGTGACCAAATCACTCGTCAGCTTCGTATGGATGGTTGGCCTGCTTTGTCAATACATGGTGATAAAAGTCAAGCCGAAAGAGATTGGGTTCTTTCGGAGTTTAGATCAGGCAAAAGCCCTATAATGACTGCTACCGACGTTGCAGCTCGTGGATTAGGTAACTAATTCTTCTTCTTCTCCTCTTCAACTCTCTTTATCATCCATGCGAGACAAGCTAACAAATATCTTTTGTTTTGAACAGACGTGAAAGATGTGATGTATGTGATAAACTACGACTTCCCTGGATCACTAGAGGATTATGTTCATAGGATTGGACGAACTGGTAGAGCGGGAGCTAAAGGAACAGCTTACACTTTCTTCACAGTCGCAAATGCAAGATTCGCTAAAGAACTTATAAACATACTCGAAGAAGCTGGACAGAAAGTGAGCTCCGAATTAGCATCAATGGGTCGTAGCACCGCTCCTCCTCCTCCAGGTCAGTTCACCGTAAAAAACACAAACAACGATCTTATCGTGTTCTGATTCACTAGAAATACACACATAACTAGCTTCATCACAAGATTTGTAGAACTTGGTTATGTCAAATCGTATTGAAACCTAATAAAGTTATGATCTTTCAAATAAAGTTAGGGTCTTTGTAATAAAGTTATGATTTTTTCTAATCAAGTATTGATTTTTTTGGTTCATGTTGTGTGGAAACAGGGCTTGGAGGATTTAGAGACCGTGGAAGTAGAAGAGCATGGAGCTAAATCACTGCTTATGTATGTCAATGGCTTTTAGGGCTTGGTGATTTTCTTTCTCCATTCATTTGCCACTATTCTCTCTTTTTGTTTCTGAAACATTTGACATTTACACAAAAACATTAAAAATGTAAGATAACATTCGAATTAGGGTAAAGATTTGTGGTTAAGAGCAAAATGAAAGATATTTGTTTTATGAATTTACTAGTTATAATCAAATCTGGATTATATCAGGAAGGTGTAATTGTCAAATGTTGATTATATTATCCATGAACCTGCAAGTGAATTGAGTCAATTGACACTAATTTGGAAACCTCATAATTTTTACTTTGAATAAAAATTTACAAACTTCTGGGGGTAATAAAAAAATATGAAATTCACAAGTAAATCCCTAAACTTTTACTTAAAACTCATGAAAACGAAGAAGAAGCATACTTTTTGATCGCAGAAACAAAACGAAATCGCCATGAGTGAACAAGGTCCCAGGCTTTACACCAATAAACCCAAGAAGAAAGGTAAATCAAAATCCTGTTTTCTTCTTCTCCGATTAAAAAAAAAAAAAAAAAAAACACTCAACGAATCATTATCACGATTTGGGATTGTATATGATTATTTGACTTGTGATTTCGTTTCGATTTTGATTTGGGTTTGTCAAGCGATTATTGCTCAATTGAAACACGTCGAAGCCAATTTCAACGGTTCTACTCCGTCGTCATCATCGTCTTCTCCGGCTGCTGCAGCGGCGGCGGCTTCGTATTCAATGGGTGGTGGTCCTGTTCCTCCTCCTCCGCCTCCTAAGGAATCATTTGCTCGGAGATACAAATATGTTTGGCCACTTCTACTCACCGTCAATCTCGCCGTCGGAGGTAAATCAATCTGCTTCGGAATCTTGTGTTCGTAGTCCGATTTAGGGTAAAGATTAGACCTTTATCTAATTAGGGTTTTTGGATTAGGCACAAAAGCTTGGACCTTTTGAGATCTCTTGCTTCAGATTATATGTTTCTGATATGACTATTATGATTTTGGTTTATCTATATGAAATCATATACCTTTAGATGCAAATAGTGAACTATAACATGATCTATGTAACCTGTTTTCGTAAATTTGTAGTCGAATATCGCTGAGTTCTTTGCTTTTGATCTCCTTTTGAAGCATGACTTAATCTTGTTTACGGGGTTTACGGGTTATAGTTTTGGCATTTGGGACATTTGATGTTAGAATCAATGAAGATGGTTACATCGAATTCGATACCTTGTCATCAAGATTGTTCCTTGAGTAGTTTATTGATTCCTGATCTTGGAGATAGAATGGAATTGTTGTGGAGTAGATATCTAAACGTTAAAGTTACAATTTTTGCGTTTTACGGTGAAAATGCTCTCGTGACATGGTTCGTGGCCTTTGTTTGTTTTGAAGGTTATCTTTTCTTTAGGACTAAGAAGAAGGACATAGAACCTGCAGATGGAGAGATGGCTTCTAAATCCGGTTCAGTCGCCGCAGCTCTTGTTACGGAGAAGAAGCCTGTGTCTTCTTCCACAGTGGTTGCAGAGCCGGTGGTGGTCAAGGCGCGTGAGCCAATACCAGAGAAGCAACAACGCGAGCTCTTCAAGTGGATGTTGGAGGAGAAAAGGAAAGTAAACCCGAAAAACGCAGAAGAGAAGAAGCGGATTGACGAAGAAAAAGCGATTCTGAAACAATTCATTGCATCCAAAAACATTCCTACTATTTGATTAAAGTGCAGTTTCTTCTGTTGGTTTGAGTTTGGTTTGGTTTCAATTCTCAATTCTTGTGGATATCAGATGTTTTGGTTTTTGGATTTTTTCTTCTTCTTAGTTTCAATGTTGAAACCAGTCACTTTGATCCAATATTCAGTCTTGTTCTTGTGGATAAGTAGAAAATTCAATTATTGCTTACCTTAAGAAAATAGTCTGCATTTCACAGTTTCTGTATCTTAAAAGTATTTGCATATGCAATGCAATACACCACAAAGTGTTGGGGTCACACAAACTTTGGTGCTTAATGTGAAATAGGTGTTTATATTATTAAATGATAAATTTAAATCTTAAATGATGGATGATTTTGCATTTTCAGTGATTGTATAACGTGTGATAATCAGTGATGACACTTCTGATAAATCTATAACTATTTATATTTTTTCTTTGTTATAACTGAAGTGTTGTTCTAATATTGTTAAATATAAATAGGAAATTGAATACATTATATAATCACAAATGATGGATGGTTTTACATTTTCGGCGTTTGCGTAACATGTGATTATAAGTAATGACACATATGATAAATCTAGAACTATTTATATTTCTTTTTACTGTAAGTCTATAACTGAAGTACTATTTATTGTTTTAGTAGTGTTTATTAGTATTTTTTAAACTCGTTGTTTATCTTAATAGTTAAGAGACTTTATGAATTAAAGGTGACAAACATGTGTAAATAAGTTTCAAAGACAAAACAAAACAAAAACAGACGTTATGTTATATTCTTGGGCTGCTCACTTGTTCTGACAAACTGTTTCAGTTACCGACTTTATTCACATTTTTCTTCGACATATGAGCTCTGATTCAAGCAAACTATGTGACTTGTTAACTTTCTATTTTATTTTAATAATTTCATTTGATCTCATCCGTTAATTGGTATACATATCTTCAGTAACGTAAATTACGTTACGTAATGGTGAATGGAGTAATAAATAATATTATTTATTTATTATTTATATATAATACGTTGTATAAATAGACGAATCATTACGTACCAAGTGGCATGGTGAAGTTCTTTGCATCTCGAAAGAAGTTTATTGGCTAACGATAAACCTTAAACATTAGACTTAATTTAGGCCTGATTTTACAATTACATGGATCCAGGGAGGCAAGGAGTAACCTCTAGTAGCAAATTACACTATTCGGAAGAAAAGAACTCGGGGGAGATAAACAAGACGTGCACAACAGGGTATCACTACTTAGGAATAGAATATGTGGTCCGAGTTATTTTATCAATGACTGACAAAGTAAAAAATATCTTGATATCATGCCTAAATAAGGTTTTTCCTCGTCTCCAATAAATAAGGTTTTTCCTCGTCTCCAATAAATAAGGTTTTTCCTCGTCTCCAATATCTTGATAGCACTTCATCTTATGTGTGTTAAGGTAAAAGCATGTGGTCCATATTCTAAACAATGATTAATTTTAAACATACATGATTTCGAGAAAGAACTTCGGTGCCTGATCCGGCGTGTCAGACGCCTCCAACAATACGAGGAGTCATGTATAACATAGTAGAATCATATTGTCGACCTGGTGCCACAAGAAGACATACAAAGAAGGTGAAAACTCATTCGAGTTCATCGGACGAATCCAAACCCAAAGATTTGAACTAACTCTAGTCGACAGAGCCCAATATTTGAACCCGGCCAGAGGATTCCCTATAAATACCTTACAATCTACTCCATAAGAGAGATCAAATATTTTCTACTAATAATTCTTCTATGTCCTTGAGCTCAAAACATATTTTCTTAAGTATTGACTCTCATTTTTTGGTTGTTTTAAAGCCATTCATACGAATATTTTTCGTGTCTTTTCACCAATTATGACCAGTATTTGGTCAAAATTCTACCGATATTTCTCTTTCACTTTTTTCTCTCACTCACCCCCTAATTCTGCCACTAAACAAGCATATACTCCATGAACAATCCCTACTCCGTTCGTAGTCACAATTTCCCTTCTCTTGTTATTCAACTCTTCTTTTTTGGCTCATTAGTGACTCATCGTTGTCATTTTTATGTCTTTTTTTCAAGGGAATAAAATTCTTTGAAACAATATGTAATAATACATATGATAAATCTAGTTTTTTTGTTGTTGTAATAATTAAAGTGTTGGTTTTAGTATTATTAAATAAAAATGAAAAATCAGAACTTCCATAAATTTTATGATTGAAATTTATATATGTCATTATAGATTACATCACATATAATAAATCTAGAACTATATGTGTCTTTTTTTCTTCTAACTAAGGCGTCGTAAATCGATACTTTAATAAACTATAAGATTATGTCGTTTTACTATTTTATATATGTAAATGAATGAAAAACGGTTTGTTAGTTGTTGGATATAATCTTCGTATTGGGCCAAACTTAATTAAACCCATATCATATACGCGTAAAATTAAGCGGAGATTACGAGAAACTGAAGCCCACATAGATTAGGGTTTAAAGGAAGTAACCCTTATAAATATAACGCAAATTAGTTGGAGAGGAAGCGAGAAAAGGCGTTCCGCGAAAGTGAAACGAGAGGGAGGCTGGGCTTATCCATGAGACTTGTCTTAGCGGTTAGGCTTTATTTTAACACATTCTAGAATTTGTCTCGTCTTATGGTGAATCTATTGTTATTCTTAATTTTTTTTTTTTTTTTTTTGATAATTTGCAGGATTCGGGTCAAAGCTTTAATTCCTTCGTTGGCCCAAAACCAGTATGTACTTTGTGACATAACGTAAAAGATTTTTTTTTTCAAGGCTTGAACTAAGATGATAATAAAACTAACTCATGCGCTTAACTAGTAACCCAGAACAGCCGATGGTAATAAACTTCTTTGCACCTTATAAGTCTAAATTATTCTTGTTGTTTGTCTTCCATCGTAATAATAAATATCAATACTTGTTTTGTTTATGTATTAATTTTGTGTTGATTTTTGAACAGTCGTAAATAATTTTTTTTTAAACACTAGTATTTGAGTGTTATCCATTTGATGGTTATTTTGAAACAATTAAATTTAACGATTTTGTGATTAAACACAAAACATGTTTTTAGACTCAATAACCAATTTTAGTTTAATTTTTAGTTTTTCGATTACAATAAAACAAAAATCAAGTGATGACACGTTAATAGTTATAAAGAGGAAAATATGAAGAATTTTTTTTTACATTTTTTTTTCTACTTGTTTTTTCCCCTTTATAACCAGTGCCGGATCTGAGTTAACCGAGGCCCCAAACAAAACTAAAGCAAAAGTAAAAAAATTTGTATAAAAAATTATATATAGAAAATAATTATAATAGAAAAAATAAGAAAATAAACTATTCATTTCTTTTAAAAATTTTTTTATATCAATTTATATTCAATTTTCTATTTGTAAACCACAAAATATTTTTTTGACCAAATTTTTATCAAAGTTTTTGTTTTCCTCACCAAACATTTTCTAATATACATATATAATTGAATTTATTTTTTTAAGTATGGCCTTTAAAAATTGGGGGCCTCATTCAAATATTTCACAAAAATGTGTCAGATCCAACTCTGACGTGTCACCAACCAAGTGAAGTGGTGCATACAACATGTGAGGTAATTATTAAAGTGTTTGGATTTAGTTACAATTTTAATCTAATATGATTTGATGAAAAAACTATTTCAATTATGATTTCTTCTAATTAATTTGTTCTTATCTAAAATTTGAATCCAGCTGTATTACTTAAAAATTGGGAGCCTCATTCAAATATTCACAAAAATGTGTCCAGATCCAACTCTGACGTGTCACCAACCAAGTGAAGTGGTGCATACAACATGTGAGATAACCATTAAAGTGTTTGGATTTAGTTACAATTTTTATTCTAATATGATTTGATGACAAACTATTCCAATTATGATTTCTTCTAATTAATTTGTTCTTATCTAAAATTTGAATCCAGCTGTATTACTTGAATCTAGTTAACTGCAAACTATTCCAAATTATGATTTCTTCTAATTATTTTGTTCTTATCAGAAATTTAAAATTCCAGCTCTGTTACTTGAATTAAACTATTCCAAATTATGATTTCTTCTAACTAATTTGTTTTTATCAAAAAATTAAAATTCCAGCTGTATTAATAGAATCTAGTAAAATTTTATGAACAATATGGAAAATAAAATAAAATTTACCTAATAAGTTATTAATTGTTATTTTTAAAGAAACAAACATTAATATACTTATTGGATTGATTTTTATTATTATTTCTATTTTATTAGTCAATTCCCTAAACCAATATATTTATGAAACGCATGCAAACATCGTCTCCGTCGCAAGGAAGCTGAGCTTGAGTCGCCATTTTTCGATGATCTCGAGAGAGAGAAAGAGATTAATTTAGAGAGAATGGTATTTTAGAAAGAAAGTGAGATTAAGGATTTATAATAAGATAGATTTTTATTACTATTTCTATCTTATTAGTCAATTCCCTAAAACAAAATATTAAACTATCTAATAAGTAATGCAACCAGTTTTTTAATTATACTAAGGAAACAGTTAATTTCATAAAAAGCTAATATATTTTTAAATACATATATACATATATACATATGCTTTTTAAAAAACTAACTGTTTCTTAGTTTGATTAAATTAAATAAAAAGACTGGTTGAATTATTTATTAGGTAGTTTAATATATTTTTTAGAGAATTGACTAATAAGATGGAAATAAAAATTTAAATCTATCTTCTTATAAATCTTTAATCTCACTCTCTCTCTAAAACACCATTCTCTCTCTAAATAAATCTCTCTCTCTCGAGAGATCATAAAAAAATGGCGACTCAAGCTCAGCTTCCTTGCGACGGAGACGATGTTTGCATGCATTTCATAAATATATTGTTTCAGGGTATTGACTAATAAAATAGAAATAGTAATAAAAATATATCCAATAAGTATATTAATGTTTGTTTCTTTGAAAAAACAATTAATAACTTATAGGTAAATTTATTTTATTTTCCATATTGTTGATAAAATTTTCCATACTAGTTTAATTAAATTAAATAAAAAGACTGGTTGAATTATTTATTAGGTAGTTTAATATATTTTTTAGAGAATTGACTAATAAGATGGAAATAAAAATTTAAATCTACCTAATTTTCCATATTGTTAGTCAAATTTTACTAGATTCAAGTATTTGTACACAAAAATAAAATGAAATAAAAATTATATCCAATAGCGTATATATATATTTTAAAAATTAGGCACATAATAGAAATAACTGTTTATGTAAAAAAATAAATTATTTCAAACACAATAGTCAAATAATTAGTCATTTTATAATTCACAATAATAAAAAAAATCCATTAGTTATTTTATAATTAAAATAATTTAAAAATCTTTTTTATTGTTGGTCAACAAATAATTCCAAAACAAAACAATAAAATCCATTGTTTCCAAAAACAAATTGAAATTTCAAAAAACTTATTTCCAAAATAACAAAAAATCAGTTATTTCCAAAACATTAGTCAAGTAATAAATTACTTTAAAATTAAAAAAATTAAAAATGTTTTTTGTTTTGTTTATGGTAAACAATGTTTATGTTAAAAAATCAGTAATTTCCAAAAAATCAATTGACTAAAAACAATGGTCAAGTATTCTTTGGAAATAACAGATTTTTTAACTGTTTACCATAAACAAAAAATACATTTTAAATTATTTTAAAATTCTAAAGTTATTTAGTATTTGACTAATGTTTTGGAAATAACTGATTTTTCTGTCATTTTGGAAATAACTATATGGAAATATATTTTTCCAAATTAAATTTCGTTTATGGAAACAATGGATTTTATTCTTTTGTGTTTTTGGAATTATTTGTTGACCAAAAATAAAAAAAGGTTTTTAAATTATTTTAATTATTTTAAAGACGCTCTCGTCGTCCCCAAAATATTTCAAAACCCGCCTCTGCATTTTTCATCTCCCTCTTCTCTTATTATAAAACCATAACCTCACTCTCTCTCTCTCTCTAAACCACCAATCTCTCTCTCGATTTCATCGAGAAAAATGGCGATTCACCTTCCTTGCGACGGAGAAGATGTGCGCATGCGATGCAAAGCCAAGCCTCCCACCGAAGAATGCCTCACGTGCATCACGTGTGTCACCCTTTGGCATGTGCCGTGTCTCTTGTCTCCTCCGCAATCCCTAGCTTCTACCGCTCAGTGGACGTGTCCTGATTGCTCCGGCGATATTGATCCCGCTCCCGTTACCGGATCCAACGAGTCTAGCCTTGTTGCTGCGATCCGTGCGATTGAAGCCGATTCGTCTCTTACTGAGGAGGAGAAAGCTAAGAAACGTCAACAGTTGGTGGGTGGTAAAGCTGAAGAGGAGGAGGAGAAGAAGAAGAAGAGTGATCGCGATGATGACGATGATGAAGTTTTGGCTGCGGTTAGAGAAAACTTCAAATGTTGTATTTGCACTGATATGCTTCAAAGACCCGTCTCGGTACGTTCTCTCTGGATTTAGGTTTTTGATTTAGGGTTTGTGTTATGAGTTTGATTTTAATGCTTCTTATGCCTTTGATTCTGTGAATATAATGGTAGATTGTTGGATATGGTTGTAAATTAAGCTGATTGATACTATTAAATTTGAAATGTTAATTCAGTAATCAATAATTGTGTTATTGAAGAACAGGATTGATAATTCAATTATGCTCATTTTGGGTTAGATTAAGATTATGTAATATACACTTTATCTGATTGTGGCTTTGAAGTAATGCTAATGGCTTTTCTTGTATATGTGTTTCCAGACACCGTGTGGGCACAACTTCTGCTTGGGATGTTTCGAGGGATGGGTTAAACAAGGGAAGTATAGCTGTGCGAAATGCCGGACCAAATTTACTAAAAAATTTGCAAACACTATCCGAATCAACCTTACTCTTGTGGCTGCTATTCGTACGTCAAATGTTCCTGCACGTGCTTCCGTAGCACTCCCTAAGGCTGTTCATTTCATAAGAAACGAAGACAAACCCGATGAAGCTTATAGGACTGAGCGAGCCGTGAAAAATGGGAATGCTAATGCTGCTGGTGGCAAGATATATGTGACAATACCACCGGACCATTTTGGTCCCATAACAGCTGAATATGATCCGACAAAAAACCGAGGTATTTTAGTTGGAGACACTTGGGAAGACAGACAAGTTTGTCGGCAGTGGGGTGGTCATTTCCCACATGTTTCCGGCATTGCTGGCCAATCAAAGCATGGAGCTCAGTCTGTGGTACTCGCTGGTGGTTATAAGGATGACGTTGATAACGGAGATTATATTCTCTATACTGGAAGGTATTAACTCCTAAGATTTGATTATTAAGGGGCTGTTCGTTTGATCATTCCAATGGATCATCCGAATGGAAATGGAAATTGATGTTTTTTTAGTATTAAAAATGAGCATCACTCAAATGGATCATTTGAATGAGTTTTTAAAATCAAATTTTCCAAGCTCATTTGAATTGACCAAATTGGATCATTTGAATGGAGATGGTTCATTTGAATGGAGATGGCAAAATCACGTTTTCTCGCCAAAATCGCAAAATCACGTTTTCAAACCAAAACTGCAAAATCACATTTTCTCGCCAAAACTGCAAAATCATGTCTTTCCGCTAAAACCGCAAAATCACGTTTTCCCGCCAAAACCGCAAAATCACGTTTTCCCGCCAAAACCCAAAACCGCAAAATCACGTTTTCCTGCAAAAACCGCAAAATCACGTTTTCTCGCCAAAACCGCAAAATCACGTTTTCCCGCAAAACCGCAAAATCACGTTTTCCCGCAAAAACCGCAAAATCACGTTTTCTCGCCAAAACCGCAAAATCACGTTTTCCCACCAAAACTGCAAAATCACGTTTTCTCGCCAAAACTGCAAAATCACGTTTGCCCACCAAAACCGCAAGATCACGTTTTCTCGCCAAAACCGCAAAATCACATTTTCCCGTCAAAACCGCAAAATCATATTTTCCAAGCTCATTTGAATTGACCAAATTGGATCATTTGAATTGACCAAATTGGATCATTTGAATGGAGATGGTAAAATCACGTTTTCTCGCCAAAATCGCAAAATCACGTTTTCAAACCAAAACTGCAAAATCACATTTCCCACCAAACGTCTGATCAAACGTTTGCAAAGTTTAATGAAGCTCTAAGATTGAGTTGCGAAATGGGCTATCCTGTCCGCGTTATCAGGTTACCGATACATCTTTCTTTATCGTTATCGATATATAGTTTGCAGAAAGTTATCTTAACTCTTTAAAAAATTAACAGGTCTGGGAAGCTGAAGAATGCATACGCTCCTCCTAAGAAAGGAGTTCGATACGATGGGATTTACAGGATTGAAAAGTGCTGGCGAACAATCGGAGAACAGGTTCGGATATAACTATCAATCCTAGTTGTATACAGAGCTGATTATTATTGTTTTCCTGACTTAAACTCTTTTGTTTTCGATAGGGTGTTTTTAAGGTCTGTCGTTTCCTGTTTGTTCGGTGTGACAATGCGCCAGCTCCATGGACTAGGTTTGATCTGTTTCTTGTTTTTCTGAAATTTCTCTTTTATGTATGTATATGCTCAATGTTGAATTATATTACAGTGATGAGCATGGCGATCGTCCAAGAGCTATGCCTGAAATTCCAGAGACGGAAGTCGTCTTTGACATGTATGAGAGAAAAGAAACTCCGTCATGGGATTTTGATGTAAGTACATACACTCGTTTGGTACTTGACGTGTAATATTTACTCCCGTGAACCGTCTAAATACGTTTTAACGTAATCAGGAAGCTGATGGTTGTTGGAAATGGGTGAAGTCTCCACCTGAGAGCAAAAAGGCTGTTCTGACTATGTTACCTGAGATGAGGAAGAGAACGAGAAAATCGAAAAAGCCGGTAGATAACATTTCTATGAGGGACAGACTTCTGAAAGGTTTGTATAGAACGGTATGTAACACGAATCCTTACGGAGAATTTAAAACTGATATTTTGTGTTTTTTAACTTGACAGAATTTAGCTGTGGGATATGTAAGAATCTGATGAGTCTTCCAGTGACTACTCCATGTGCTCATAATTTCTGTAAGGCGTGCTTGGAAGCTAAATTTGCTGGTATCTCTCTAATGAAAGTTAGAAGCAGAGGCGGTCGAACATTGCGTTCACAGAAGAATGTCATGAAGTGTCCTTCTTGCACAACTGACATTGCTGACTACCTCCAGAACCCACAGGTAAGCTGAATGTTCTCTTCTTTTTGCATTGGATATGTAAAATGTGTCTTAAGCTAACGGTAAGTTTGATTGTATGATGTATAAACAGGTGAACAGAGAAGTGATGGAAGTGATTGAGAAGCTGAAGAAGAAAGACGAGGAGGCTGTAGTATCAAATGAAGAAAGTAGAGAAATCTCTGAAAATACAACTGAAGAAAACAACTCTGGAGAAGGAAACACAAACTCTGAAGAAGAAGAAGAGGAAGAGGAAGAGGAAGAAGAAGAAGAGGAAGAGGAAGAGGAAGAAGAAGAAGGAGAAGAAGGAGAAACTAAGGATGTTGTTGTGTCTGAAGATGAACCAGCAAAGAAGAAAATGAAGATTGACAATGTTGCAGCCATTGCAACTGTGTAAGGAATTGAAGATTCCTTCTTATTCTATAAGAACTCTTTTATCTTTAAGTTTATACATCTCTCTCTCTCTCTCTCTCTCTCTCTCTCTCTCTCTCTCTCTCTCTCTCTCTCTCTCTCTCTCTCTCTCTCTCTCTCTCTTGTTGTTTTTTAGTATTCCATATGCAAACATTGTTGAGCTTATGGTTCTTATTATTGAAACAATTATGTAAGGTTATGTGGTTTAAGTTTTTATCTTATCTTCTTTTTTGTTATAGCAAATTATTACTAAATTTTTTTGTTTTGTTATTAGTAGTAGTTTCTTCCAAAGTTTCTGTGATATACTTAGGATTTGAGTTATCAGGATGAACATTGGTACTAAGGCATATACTGAACTCTCAATATGACGCCGTTTTGAACTAGATAATTAAGAGACCGAAAAGCCCATTCTAAGCCCACTTACAAAACGATGTCGTTTTTGACGCCGAACATTTTAATTTAACCTTTTATTCTCTGTGTAATAGAGACTTCAAAATCAAGTCGAAGAAAACAGAGGTAGAAGAAGACGATAATTCGCTCTGCACCAGAAAAGGTTTTGACTCTTTTTTTGGATTTTGTATTCTCAATTTTATCTTCTTTGAATCTTCAATATCCCAAAAAAAAAAAAAATTCCGATAAGAAATTCGAATCATGTATATAAACTTGGATCAATCCATAGTTTAAAGCTCCGATCAATCCAATTCGAACATTGATCTGTCGAGGTTTTAGGGTTTAGCTTGGTTTTGATTTTCGATCTTATAATTAGGACCCTAATTTGATTCTGGAGAAACCCATCTTTTACATTTTGGATTTTGATTTGTGCATTCGAATTCTGGTATTCAAATTTATGATTTGTGAAATTGCTATATTTTTTTTTGCTCTGTAATGATAGTTTTTTTTTGTTTTTCTGTTTACTTCAGGAGGTTATTCTGAATGTCTGGAAGAAACCGGATTCACCGAGATGTTCGAGACAGTTTTCACGATCGGCGTGGTTATTCACCCGAGGGGCCGTTTCTTCGAGCCCCTCCATTGATACAGCCTCCACCTCCATCTTTATTAGAGGATCTTCAAATGCAGGACGTTGAAATTCGAAGGCTTTTGAACGATAATCATAGGTTAGCCGAGGACCGAGGGATTCTGCAGCGAGAACTCGGTGGTGCTAAAGAAGAGATTCATCGAATTAATCTGATGATTTCCGATCTTCGTGCTGAACAAGATTTGCAATCGAGGGAGTTTAGTGAGAAAAGGCATAAACTTGAGTCCGATATTCGTGCTATGGAGTCTTATAAGAAGGAAGCTTCACAGTTGCGTGGCGAAGTTCAGAAGCTAAATGAGATTAAACGTGAACTTAGTGGTGATGTTCAGATACTTAGGAAAGATTTGGTGAAATTGCAATCTGATAACAAGCAGATTCCTGGTTTGAGAGCTGAGGTTAAAGACTTTCAGAAGGAGCTTATGCATGCTAGGTATAATATCGAACACATTTATGCCTAAACATTTGGTTTTGTTCGTGTCTGCTAAAACGAGTTTTTTTTCTTTTTCTTTTGGAGCAGAGCTGCGATTGACTATGAGAAGAAGGAAAAGTTTGAGCTAATGGAGCAGAGGCAGACAATGGAAAAGAACCTGGTTTCTATGGCGCGGGAAGTTGAAAAGCTACGGGCAGAACTTGCTACTGTTGATAGTAGACCGTGGGGTTTTGGTATGGTCGTAGTTCTTTCATGGAAACATTTGATTTTTTCATTAAAGTCGCTAACTGCTTTTTCGTGATATGTTATGTGTTTAGGTGAATCATATGGGATGGGTTACAACAATATGGATGGCGCTTACCGTGGTTCTTATGGTGAAAACGATGGTTTTTTGGTACCCATGCTTACATCCTTGTGTGATTTGATGTATTATTGTGGAATTTTACTTTGACATGTCTGCGTTCTTTTCGTTGTTTCTTAGGGATCTTCGGATAGGAGTCAATATTACAGCCATGGGTCTGGTTCGCTGAAGAAACCTCGCTTGGATCGTCATTGAAATCTATAAATGATCTGTGGAAAAAAATGAGGTATGGTCCAAATAGCCCACTTCGAAACGATCCTCTGGTTGTTTGTGGGTATACCATCTAAAATGTTAGTTTCTCTGCTCTGTATTCTTTTCCTTGTTTCTTAGGGATCTTAAATGGCTCGCATATTTCAATAATTTGACGATTTGGTTGTTTCGGTTTGCTATTAGCTGTGTCCTATTTTCCTTTCTACTACTCGTATTCTTTACATTCTGATTTTGATCATTTGTCAACGATAATCCCTCTGATAGAATACCCGAAAGACTCAAATAGTCTTACCGTTAGTGTCAGTAAGTTTGAGAAAATAGACTGACACTAACAAAGCGAGGGGATTATATCGGATATTCCCCTCCTATTGCTTCGAGCCCTCCTTCCTTTTCATGTATCTTATTTTGTTAAGACCTGCTGAGCTGAAACCTCTCAAAGGGGTTCTAGGCTTTAGATACTTGGTGTACAATGAGATTGTATCATTTGAGTAGAAGTTGTTGACTGTGGCCACATTTTTGGAGAAATTATAAGAGTTGCAATTGCGTGATCCTTGAAGCAAAAAGAGACAGCATTACCACATATCATTGCTTTTGTGTGGCGGTGCTATATGTATGTTTCAACTAGATTTAAGGGTTACAGGAGAAGCTCAATTAAGATGAAGCGTAATCACTGGAAATGTTTTGGATTGCGGATATTGGGAGGAAGCGTTGTCTCATTGAAATTTCTTGAGCTTGCTTGTTCAAGTTCATATCTAATGCGTTAATGCTGATTCAACTGGAAAAGGGAATAAGGCACAATGCACTATAGGAGGAACAGAGATATATAGATCCTCCGAGCACGCCCTTCTGGTATCAGGCCTATAGATATCCATCAGCAGCAGCAAAGGCCATTATTTAAGGTTCATCTGGATCAACATGAGTGAGATCTTTTATTTCAGAAAGAACTCCGACAAGGATTGTTCGATCAGGGTCTTCCATCTAGGCGGTTAGCATCCTTACCGACTGCATCAGGAAAGAATCTAGGTGCTGTAAGTGGTCTTGGACTAGGTCAGGATCTTGAGTTGCAGGAACCTACTGTGGACATGCAATCTTCTGATGGATTAGGAACTGATGCAGAGCAGACCGGGGTGAATCCTCTTGTGCCATTGTGAATCACATTTTTCATGGTTGGAACCCATGGAAGGACGCTGGTCGAGAGCTGATGCAGAGCTGACCGAGGTGAATCTCAATTTCATAGATTAAATATCGATTCTGAGTAACATCAAATGAGGTGAAAAGTTAGGAGGCCAGGTGAAGACTCCAACTCATGAATGGCAGATGGAGCTATAGAAGACAAATCAAAACGACCTTTCATGGAGTTGATTTATCAGACATATGGTACAGATTACTGTGAGATGGGAACTATATCGCGAGATCTGAGCTGGGATCATTGCACCGTAGTAATTCCTTGTTATCTGGAATCAGTGAAGGCGGGGAGACACCCTGTAATGATTCTATTAGGTCATTGTTGATGGTGTGTGCAGAATCGTCCAGGGTAGACGTCCTGATACAGAATATTATGTCGTTGTTTTGGAGCTTTCAAAGTGAGCAGGATAGAAAATCTTCGTTCAGGTGCAGTGTAGCAAATAAGAAAGGATTTTTCGGTGGTGCATCCTAGGAGTAGCAACTGTTTTTGGGTCACATTATTTGCTAATCCAGTACTGCCCCATTTCTCGAAGAGATTAACAGCTTCGTCGTCGATGAGGCACAAGCTGCAATTGTTTGTGGAATTCGTCAGCAAGTGGGGTTCACTCAGCAGCAACTTTCTTATGAAGAATAATTTCAAAGTACCTTCCCCATCTCCTTTGAGTTTTGCTGCCTCGGATTAAGGAATTGTCCATATATCAAGAGATTGTCAAGGGCCATGTGGTTATGTTGATGCTACAATAGCTTTTCGGTTATGCACTCTCCAAGGATGTTGATGTGCCTTATGGAAAAGGAGCTTCTTACCAAGCCTGGAGACAGGTATACGATCTTTCTGACAAATCTTTTCTTACGAGAAAGCTTTATTTACTAGTCATATGCTCTAGACGTTAGCTACCGTTTTCATTTGGCATATAGGTCTTTAGCTATGTCTTTAAAATTTTCAGTGTGATTTTGCATATAGACGTTTATTATGTACTTAGTTTCATGTTGTTTCCTGTTTATATCCTCATTGTTATTTTTGCCACTTGGATCTTGGATTCTCTTTAGAGCTAAGCCGCTTTTTTCTAGAGAATTTGTGAGACCTTTCTGAGTTTCTCATTAAAGTATTCATGGAAATGAATTGCTGGACTGATGGAGATGTAGCTATTCTTGAAGATAAATTACTGGACTGATTCTGTTTAGAGCTAAACGGTTCTTTTTCTTGAGTGTTTGTGAGACCTGCCTGGGTTTCTCATTAGAGTTCATGGAAATGGCTTGCTGGACGGATGGAGAAGTAGCTGCTCTTGAGGACGGTTTACTACATTGGTTTCTGGTGTATCATGGAAGCAAAGTCCTTTAGAATTGACCGGCAATGGATTATCTTAACCATGTTGACTTTGTGGAGACTCCTAGAGATCTATAGATGAGAGCTTTTGTAGAAAAGAAATTTGTAGGATTAGTTCACTTAATCCGTTAGACCTTACTGCTACTACTGTCATTTTAAGCTTTGAGGCTTTATATTGATCTGAAAGTAGGTTTGACCAAGATGAAAGATTGTGGCTGATAGAACTCTAGAGGTACTTAGTTTGCTTTTCCAAAGACTCTGAGAAATTTCTTGCTGAATGATTTAGAAACGATTTACATCTTCGGAAAAGTTTGCTTTCCTGCTTCCTATCAAAGACAGATGGAACAGTATTCTCTGCAGATTCAGCAGAATTTAGAGGAAGAACATAGTTGTTACTCTAGATATGCTTGAACGGTACACGGTACAAGAAGGGAGATTTGTTCTCAGCCATTTGAAGACCTTGGACACGAATAAGAAAAGATGGTCCTTGAAGCTCCATACCGATTTTACCTCTTAGACATAGATGTAGAGATATTCGGTCTGTTTTGTGTCACGTTTGCATATATTTTGCTGGTCTATAGAGGTTTGATTATTCTTCTCCTTGTTGCAGGAAACAAAGCTTGAAAAAGCCAGAACCTGAGACCATTCATCTACTAGTTGGAACCAGAAAGGCTATAAAAGAAACCAGTAAGTGTGTTAATCACTCATTTATATGCACTTATCAACATAATCAACTAGTTTATTGTTATTTATACATATATATTGCTAGTAATGATGATTCTGACAATTTTCTTTCAGGTGGTTAGAACAGGAGGCAACATCTTGGACCTCTTTCCTTTCACCAATGTCTTGGTATCAGGAAAAATTCCGTCGCCGACTTCCTCAACCACTCCATCTCTCGTTACACTAATTGGATAAGTGACCAAATGGACACCGTTCATGTCCACGACCTTGTCTCCGCTGTAAATCTCCCACATCCTGTCTCCAATTGTCCGCAACCCTCGGACGCATTCCAAACTCTCTGGCTCTGATAATGATAACTCGTCCGCTGTGATCTGGCCTCCGGTATGCTCGTACCAGAGCGATAACCTGTAAGCTTGGATTTCATTGGTGTTGTTGGTTGTATCGGTCTGGTAGCAACCTATTGCAATCTCGGTGTCACGAGTACCGTCCATTGATCTCTGGTTTATATTCGCTGATCCTATCAAAACGTAAGCGTCGTCCACTACAGAATATACAACAATCACTTTGAAAGTTTTTGACGAATCTTTTATACTTTTTTTAAATTTCAGAATACGAATTACGGATTGTCGTTACCTATCATGAGTTTGGAGTGGACATAGATCATGAATCTCCGGTTCTTCTGTGCGTTCCAATATTGCGTTTTCGGATGTGGCGATGAATCCGCTTCAAACTCTCCGTCTCTCTTCTCTTCTCTGTTTGCGAGACAGAAGAAGTTTAGATAATCCCTTGGATGTGATCCGTCTCCAGTTTCCCATATCGCCTCTCCGATGATCCGATATATCATTGACATCGTCTCTCTCGTCCAGTGAAGCATCTCTTCAACCGATTCGCTTTCCGGTGGCCCTTCTGGCCACATCGGTATCACTATATACACCGCAAATCTCTGCTCTTCGCGTATCTTAGAAGCGATCTTTAACGCTATTTCCACAGGTATCAAGTTTGTGCATCCGCTGCAGTTTCTACCCACACGAAGAACAGAAAAAAAAATCAGAATTCGACTATAGAAAATTTAAAAGTCGGTAAACAAAGAAGTTTTCGTACTTATCGTTCTTGTTCTCCCAATGATCACAGCTTCCCATGAAATACTGATTCTCAATGTATATAAACCTCTCGGCCTTTCTAATCGCTGCAATGTAGCCATCGTGTACACTCTTCTCTACCGGTAAGCCTCTCGGCATCTCTGTGGCAGACACATGATCTACCGATCTCAGAACTTGAACATTCCATTTCCGATCATTGTCCTCCATTGCTCCGGTTCTATTTGCCAAGTTTCTAATCCCGGAAGTGTTAACCAACACTGACGGGTTACACTCTTTTGTCCATCTTTGTTCAAAGTTCTTCAAAACATCCCACGCCGCTCCCCCGATAACACACGCATGACAATCGTGCCACGGCTCTCTAGGTCCGCCTTTGCTCAGCTTAGCTCTTGCGACACTCGTTTGATAGAAATCATCTCCCGTCCTTAATGTACGAAATAGAGAATGATCCTCTGTATCATATCGACCATCGCAAAGATCAAAACCGCCGAGAAAGCTTGTGATTTCACGCTCCTTAGTGTTGGTGTTCGCTACACGCGTGTCCACAGTAATCGTCTTTTGGTGATGCGCGAACGCGGTAGGGAGCTGCCTATGTGACCTTGGACACAATCTACAGACAACATTTGTGTCTCTAAAGTAAGCAAGAGCGGTTTCGTCGTTTGTTCGCATTAGACCTTTGTTCTTAATCATCGGTAAAGATGTCTCATCGTTCCACAACATTACTCTAACCGCTACGCCTTCCTTTGCTTTCTGTTTCAAAAGCTCACCTACCGTTACTCCAACCGCGTGTGGGATCTCGGTTTCCTCGTCGCGTACGAGAACAAGATTAGGGTTTAGTGCCCATCCTGCAATGTAAACCAAATGCCTAGCGTTTTCAATCGCTTTGTAAACATCTTCCCATAGGTTTCTTGCGTTATAAGAAACACCATGAACCCTAGGATCAAAATTCGCCTTGTGGTGCGCGTCTTGATACATTACGACTCTACAATTCGATCTTTGAGGAAAGCTCGCGTTCCTAATACCTTGAAAAGACTCTCCTTCGAGCGATTTGCACCATCCCGGTTCTAAATAAGCCGGTCTAAACCAAATCATAAACTTGAGCTTCAAGTTAGGTTTTGTTGAACCATTTTCTGCAACTAAAGGGAAGAAACCATTGATAACTGCTGGATCAGAAGTCAGAATTTGTTCCGCGGAGATCTTGAATCTTCCGAGAACCGAACAGTGAGTCTTTAGCGTGATCGTGACCGTTGTTTCAGCGACTGGGTGCGCGCAGAGGATCTGAAATGTCTGGTTCCAAATACGGTCTTGTTCTGAACTTGTTTTAGCAACTTTCTTCTTGTTTATCGTGATAGTCACGTAAGCTGGTCTTGGCTTTGTAAATATACACTGTGAAAAAGATTAAACAATATAGCTCATGAGAATATACACGACGATAACATCATCATTTTTTATTTTTTGGTGTTAAATGTTAAATTTTATACTATTTTTAACATGCGATACCGGTTACAGAGAAAACTTTATAAACAAAAAATTCCAAAACCTACTAACAATGGCAAAGCTACAACGGAAACAAAGAAGCACCGATTCCGAACACCATCATTATCATCATGAGTAACCATTTTCATCATCATCATCATTAGCATAGTATAATTAATATATAGACTTACATTGAAAGGAAATGAAGGGGAAAAAGGCGTTGCATCGAAGATTGTAATCTCTAGTGTTCCATGGAAGAACTTTTTCTGTTCTTCAAGCTCCATGTTCTTTGTGTTATACAAAATGGGTCTTCAGCAGAATGAGAGGGAAAAAATTCGTGAATCTCAAATATTTGTGTTAAAGTTGGTCAATTGCATTATGCACAAGGATATGTCCATATTATATAGTAAATTTGTATGTGCCAATATTAAATATTTGTATTTACTTTTAGTAAAACTTGTGGGATTCTCCATGGAAAATCTTAAAGAAAACATTCAACCATATAAATGAAAACGTTGAAGGTGAAGTGTCTTTGAATACAAATCAAGCGTTCGACTTTTGTGTCACTATAAATTTTTCAAAGCGATGTATTAAATGTATTGAAACAAAAGTTTTGGACTAAATAGTTAAATTATGAAATTATATGGTGCTGTTTGTAAATATTTAGGCCGGATACGCCACGTATAGCAGAAAAGTGTTGCCGGAGATATAAATATGGGACCCAATAATTACATCGGTGGATGATTATGCAAAAACATTAATAAAAACTGTACTAATTTGGTTTTAATTGAAACTATAAATTGGTTAAAATATATAAAATAAAAACTGTATATTGAAAATGAATGATAATTTTCTTCGGAAGGACTAACGGGTTTCTCTGCTGTCGAAAAGAAAGAAAAAAAACTTAATTTAACTTAGTGTTTTATTATAAGGAATTAGTCCAAGATTACACTTTTGTAATAAAATACACGTTTCTAATATTTCTTTGAAAGAAAATGTCTCTCTGATGCTGACTGTTAACACACACATCTTGTTCTATATTTCCCAAATCAAATTTAAATACATATTGTTTTTTCAAAATTCTTTTTTAATAAAGATAAACATTTATAACTCTACTTGAAAATGAAAACCAATATTACCACAAATTCTTGTACTAAAACATGTAAAATTGTGCAGTATTTGGAACTTATACATGCAACAATTTTACCTTTTCCCTATCCAAATAAAAACTAATACCACCACAAATGCATAGTGCTAAAACATACTATAACTATGCAATATGTGGAAAATATACACGGAATAACTTTTTACTTTTTTCCCCATTACAATATATATATAGAAATAATATGCATATATAGCATTTATGTATTTAGTTGGTTATGTTATATACTTTTATCTAAACAATGTGACATTTATGCCTGCACCATTCCTAATCCATAGAGACCGAGTAATATTAATAATTTTTATTTATTTCCACGATTTATAAAAAATCATTTAAAGCTTCCTTCGTCTCTTCAAATCTCTCTCTCAAAATCACAAAATCTCCGACGAAAATGACGAACTACGGTACGATTCCGACGTCGTCACATCCATCTCCGGTGGTAGATCTCGAATACATCTCACGAGCCAAACACCGTATCAAATCCGGTCTCTCTACGCGTCGTCCATGGAAATCAATGTTCGATCTCGAATCCATGGCTTTACCTCGCGGATTCTTCGAATCGATCTCGAGAATCAAAACGAATCTGGCTTATTTCAGAGCTAATTACGCAATCGTCTTCCTCTTTATACTCTTCATAAGCCTTCTTTATCATCCAACATCGTTGCTCGTATTAGCGATCTTAATCGTGTTCTGGATTTTTCTGTATTTTCTTCGTGATGAATCTCTTAAGGTTTACGGTTATCAGATCGATGATCGGACGGTTCTGACCGGGTTATCGGTTTTGACGGTGGTTATGCTTTTGTTGACTCACGCCACGTGGAATATAATCGGATCTTTGGGAATCGCCACCGTGTTGGTGGTGGTTCATGCGGCGGTTAGGAGAAGTGATAATTTGTTTCTCGATGAAGAAGCTGCGGCGGCGAGTGAAACGTCAGGGCTGACGTCATACCCTTCGTCATAAAACCATATTTGATTTTGTTTTTTTTTTTTTTTTTTGTAATGTTACACATTTTGTGAGATTTTTGTTGTGTGATTGACAAGTTTGGAAAAATGTTATGTTTCTCATTTTGTCTTGGTTTTAATATGTTTTGTTTGTTAATTACTTGGTTTAGTCATAATTTAATGGCTCTAATTGGTGTTATTGTACAATTTTGAATCAAAATTTGTTGATGGATTGCATTAGAGAAGAGATTTTGATGAATTGCATTAGAGAAGGGATCAAAGAAGGATTTTTGGTTCTTCAATTCCTTGTTAATCTTATTTTGATGATTTACATTTATCTTATTTTCATGAATTCTTGTTTGCCTAAATAATAAATTGACAAAACAATTGAAAAATCAAAAAGTCTATTCCAATGGATGTGATTGGACAGTCTTATTCAAGATAAGTGCGTATGTAATACTAGCTTTCATTATTAAATAGTTTAGCTACAATCGTGTTTGGGCACGAAAAAGCTTGTGTTCTTTTTATTGAATTGGGCATATCTTTCTACACAAAGAACATCTTAAAAGAAAACCAACTGAGATATAAGAATAAGAAATTGAATATGAAGTGGTTCTTCGGACCCGAACTCTTGTAAACGCATGATTTGAGATTAATCCAATTTGTTGCACAAAAAAAGAAAGAATATGAAGTGGTTTTCGAGTTTCGTTGGATCCTATAAAATCAAAGTACAATTTTTTTTTTTTAGGTAGGAGATTCTTTCTTGGCAAACTTCAATAGTGTAGCGAGAAGGTATTGTTTAGTCTTGATTGAAAAGTTTGACCACGTTGAGTTATATTTGTTGAACACTCAATTGGAAAACTTGTTCCAATAGTTATATTTGATCATTTCATCAATTATTAGGTTAATCAATTCAGTGATAGATGAATCAAAATTGGCATTCTGACAATTATATGCTTTGGACTGAATTTGTACACATAGCACCCTCCTCCATTGATTCCAATTGTTGTGACTTTACTGCGAATTTTTCCCAAATCTGACCTCCCTCATGGGTCACAATGGTGGTTCCGGCACACTGACGTCTCCTCCTCGTATTCTCCACGCTACACTCCTTCTCCTCATCTCTGCTTGAAGATACCATACTCTGTTTTTTGAGTCCTTACCCATTTGCTTGGGTCACAATACGGTTCTACACCACTTCCACACCAATTCTCATTCTCGGGATCCCGTCTAGGTTTACCGGAAGAAGCGTCTCACCGGTGGTTACAGATCTCGTGCTGTCTCGAAGATTGCATCTCTCGTTTGGTTTTCTTTCTTCGCCGACTGAATTCTCACCGATGTTGAGACATATCCCGCTTAACTTCATAGCTTCCGGCTTCAAAGTGGTGATGAGGAGTCCATCATCCAAAACCACCAGATCTGAGTTCATCGGTGTCGCTTGAGTCTTCACCACCGCCGGACCTTCAACTCAGCTTGCCTCGTCGATCCTCAAGCTGCAATTTCCTCACTCAAATGAACCTATGGAGGATTTTCAAAGTCTCGCATCCTTGCGACTACCTATTGCCATATGCAGTCCTTCTCCCCAACATCGGGATTTTTATATATGGCCTAAAGTCCATGTCTTCTTCTATAAAGAGATTGTGTTTTGATCTCTTGCATCTCACACTTAACTCTTTTATGGAGAGATTGGTGCAGGTTGTTCCTTTTAGTGATAATATTTGTTCTTCTAACTATTTATTTATGACTATTAGCTCTGGCATTTGTACCCCGGGAATTAGATCGCTTGGTGATGTTAGATTGAGCTTGATAAAAACTGATATTTGGCCATTGCATTCTCTATTCTGGTTGGTGATTATGCTCTTTTGTTACAGAATATGTGTCTCATTCTTACCTTGTATTGAGCTTATTACTAGCTCTAGTCTAGTGTACTTTGTTGTCATAGGTTCAGTTACGGTTGTCGATCAAGAAGCTCAAACCCACTTACCGTTAGTAAGAGATCCAACCATGTTGGAACCACGACAAGACTTCACTTGTCACGTTGATGCAGCCTGGAATGCGACCACATTGAACTGTGGAATAGGTTGGGTCTTTCCTCCACGTGACTCTCCACCGACGCTTGATTTCTACTCATCGGAGTCTTGCGCCATTGTCTCCTCCGCCCTTGCTGCTGAAGCCTGGGCTCTCTTCCCGTCATTGCATTATGCTTTTAAGACGGGTTGCGACGATCTCCTAGTGAAATCGGACGCACAATCTCTTGTCTTGCTCCTCAACTCGAGGGATGCTCACAACGAGATCCAAGTCATCCTTGAAGACATTCAAGACTTGACTCTATCTTTCAATCCTATTGCTTTTACTTATGTTTCTCTTTCAGCAAATGTTAGTGCTGATTCGTTTCGCAAAGAAGGCACTAGCTGCCTTACACAACTTTGTTTTATCTCCATCTAGTTAATGAATGAATTTCGTGACCAAAAAAAAAATACCCTCCTCCCATTGATTCTAATCGTATCGCCCCCCACCCCCATCCATCATCACCTCAGATGCTTGCAGATTTGATACACCCAGCATTACAAGACTACGCCTCCTCCGAAAAACGAAGTTTCTCACATCATTCCTCGCCCAAAAGTGTCTCCGTCGATATTCGACATTTACGTTCCTCCAAATGGTGAAAACGCACAATCAAGAATTCATAAGCTCTCCTCCAAAAGGCTACACATTAGCAGAGAAAGAAGTAAAAAAAAAATTACCTTAGAAGATTTGGTTGGGTGTGGAAGCGAATCTATTGATTCTTTCCGTTTCTTGGGGGAAATAGTAAGATACTACAAAGTTAGGGTTACAAAATTTGGTTTCTTTTTTCGTATGGATTCGAGTATTGATAGAGTAACGAAGATCGAGAGCTACTAGGTTTATGAATATCAATGTAAAAATAGGAATATTATGGTTTCTTTTGTGTGATTTTAGATATACTGTATAACTAATCGTCATATATGAAAAAGGCAAGTTTTTGCAAAGTTATACATCTAAATCGGAACAAAATTGCATCTAAATCAGTAAGTCCGAAGGAAGTACAATGTTTTATACATCTAAATCCACACACAACTTTTTTCTACCTTCAGACTTCCTTTGAAACGTTTTGCAAAGTTATACATATGTATAAATCCACACAATCTTTTTTGAATCTTTTATACATCTGGCAGCAGATAGATACTATACAAGTTCTTATATCTCGGAGAGAGAACATGATAAGCAATACCTTCTTTCTTAAACTCGTGCTCCAATTTCTCAATCGCGGAAGTAATCATAGCTTCTCCGAACGAATCCTCGAGCATACCATCTCACGGGATGAAGATGTTTGAAACGAATCCTTACATGAATGAATCGTCTAAAGTATCATGTAAAATCCCCAGCTACAACAACGGTCGAATTAGCTCCAGTATTAACTAACAACATTGCAGTCTCAACACAATGTTGCAAGTAAGGATCACCATTTGCTCTCATCTGATTCACACAAACACAACACATCATTAATATCTTTGGACTCAAAAACTCTGCCTTAAGATCCACTCAATGTCTCTTCTCCTCGTCAAGTGCCTTATCTTACTGTGAAGTAACACATGGCTTCGGAATCCGTAAGAACCCATGCTCCTCCCACTTCCTTTGATCTTTTGTTTATTGGGGGTAACTTGGGAAGCAAGATGTGTGTATCTATGTGAAACTTTCTAGTTTGGATCCAAAGCCATGTGTATCTTGCTTCCCAAGTTACCTCCATATTGTTTCAAGAAACCCCAATATTACATTTAACCCATGAGAAAGGAGGCCTAATCCACTTAATGTACTTTGTCTTATCACACAATTAGCTAAGAACAATGGGACCGGAAGCAGCTTCCTGGATTTTATCTCTGGTTTCAATAGCCGAGTACATTAATTAAGCCTTCAAACAAGAACTTGTTCCTATTTTTCCATAAGGCTACTATTTATTTATATATCGTTTTTTTATGGCTATAGATGCCAATTAAAAAATCTGATATATATATATATATATATATATATGATTTGTAGCATTTATATATTTTTCACTAATATATAAAGATTATATCAGTAAATAATAGGATTAAGTTATTTTTTTAAATTATATATATAACCATTGTTTCAAAGAAACAAAATAAATGGTTCAAACGAAAAATAAGAGTTCCAGGACAAGCAAAGCTCAACAGGATTCATTATCCCTTGTCGATGCGCACTACCATGTTGCGGTTGGGTAGATAAATGGTTGCCCGGGTGTTCACAACACTTTCTTGAAAGTCCGAGCTCTAGGTCGCACTCCATGATTAGTAAGTCGACGCAAATGATTATGAAGAAGACGAAAACCCTTCCAGGAGGCTTTCTTTAAACGAGGTTTGCTTTTTAGAATATCGTACTACAAGATGTATACAAAACATGAGTATTTGGAAACGTGAAAACATAAATTACATTTTGACTTGAATCTAAAAGCAATTCAAATACACAAACAACCAACTTACATTTTTGATAAATAGTAGACAACTAACTTATTGAAACTGAAATAAAATCGGATGTATATAATTAATCATCATTTAGAAAATCTTACCAATAGGCTTTGTCGTCGCTGGTACACTCTATCTCGATTCCGGTAATGAATACTAGCCATCTGCTTGAAAACAAGTGGAAAAAGTTTGTTGCTCAAATGGTTAGACAATGTATTGATACAAGCAGAGAGAGAGAGAGAGAGAGAGAGAGAGAGAGAGAGAGAGAGAGAGAGAGAGAGAGAGAGAGAGAGAGAGAGAGAGAGAGAGGATGCTTACTGTCAGTGCATGTTCTTCACTTAGTAGATGCTTCCTGAAATCATCAAGGCTTTTTTAACCACGACTAGTGCTGCGGCCGTAGTCGCACAGTTTGCAATAAAACATTCCGATAGATTCACCCCTTTCACTGCACTCCTGAAGAAGAAGGTGCCTTGTTGGCTCTGAAACTGTGGAAAAGAAGTATAGCTCAGAAACAGAAACAGCGTAATTAATTATTTTCAAGGAGAAATAAACAAACAAACACTCACACACATCCGAGTAAGCTATCCCAGGGCCATTCTGCAGAGGTGACCACGATTGAAATTTTGTAAGGCCTAAATGAATAAGCCAGAAAAAGGTTGTATTTCGTATCTTGTTGGTCCAAGGCAATAAGTTTGGCGTAGAAATCGTCCACCTGATCGGATATGAGCATCATTGTAGCCGGACGAGGATTAGGGTCTCGCCATTTCTCAAGATCTCGATACATGTTTGAGATTGTGCGTCCTGTTTCAGTAAATCGAAAACGTGAGTCCTTTGACTCCTTAATTTTAAAAACTAGATTAAAAACACCAAATCAATAACAACAATTAGTTGGAGCACTAGCTAACCGGGAATGCTATGTGCAACAGTGACTCCAGTGGAAGAGAGCCCACTCAAGAGGTGATCAGGGGTTTGTTTAAGGTCGCCATAGGCAGTGATGGAGACAGGACCAGAGTAGCCTAGTTTCTTGAACTCCGCTTCTAAACTCAGACGGACCCGACGAGCATCATAACCATCCGGAATGGGGCAGTCGTCCATGACCCACCACACCGCTATTTTAGCTGTCGCGGATTCAGGCTTTGCCACGTAGTTTTTTGCCCAAGTCCTCGTTATAGGGTCAAGATCTCCATTCCCAGGGTTATCAACCTCCTGCGAGTAAAAAAAGAAATAAACTGGAGGCCGGCTAAAGTACCCTATTCATTCATTTATCGAGGTTATACTGTACTGATTGATACTTACTTCCAATGCATGCTTACTACTCGAGAGATGCTTCCTGAATTTATTAACGCTTTGGCAATCGAAAGAGCACCGTTTGCAATAAAACATTCCGGCAGATAATAATTTCTTCTTCAGGTTTGTTATCTAGTAATTCTTTCCACAGCCAATCTCCAGAATTTCTTAGGCCTGAAAATAATTGAGATCTTACTGAATAAGCCAGAAAGAGGTTGTATTTCGTCTCTTGTTGTAGTCGGATCAGATCCCAACCTAGATCGTGCTTGTATTTCTTCGTCAGATATTGTCGTCGGTCACGATCCCAACGCAAGGCGATCATTGTAGCCGGAGGAGGATTTTGACCTCGCCATTTCAGCATATCCTTAAATATTTCATGTGTTTTCTGTTTCATTCAAATAAAAGTATTTGAGAGATTATGAGCCAAAGGTTCGGAACTCCCTATGTTTATATATAAAAAAAAAAAAATTAAAAAGACTAACCGAAGATGGTATGTGCAACAGATACTCCAGTGGAAGAGAGACCTCGCAGGATGTGATTAGGGTTTTTTTTTTGGTCGCCATAGGCAGTAATGGAGACAGGACCAACGTAGCCTAGTTTCTTGAACTCAGCTTCTATACTCAGACGGATCCAAGTAGCATCATAACCCTCAGGAATCGGACAGTCGTTCATGTCCCACCACACCGCTATTTTAGCTGTCGCGTATTCAGCCTTCGGCCACCCACCATGCTCGTTCCCATACATCTTCTAAACCTAGACAAATCACTTTTTTGATCCGTTTTGGAAAATTTTCTAAGTCTGCGAGGCTGCGAGCTTATATATACACCAAACTAATGGGCCTAAATGAAAGGTGTGGGCTTCTTATCTCATCATCGGCTTCTTAAACCGACCTATTGGGAAAAAACTGGTTTGTAGAAGAGATGGACAAGGAGTTGAATGCCTTATTCGCCTCGAAACTGGAAGAGTCATTCATGGACACGGACACGGATGGAAGCGGATGCTCGGTACTGCGAGTTCATGAGAGGTGGTCCTTGCAAAGAATCATTCAAGGCTATGGAAGATTGCAAGGAGAAAGGTGGAAATTTCAAGTGTAAAGAACCCATTATGATGTTTTTCTAGTGTGTATTATTCTCACCCTGATTAGTATCCATCGTACAAAGAACTCATATGTGAGCCCGGTTTATTGTTGTTATCTGGATAAACCCAACTTTATCACCATGATGATTTAATAAGTTTAATTTTTGGAAACATTTTTTCCTTCATTTTTGTTTGAATATGCATGTTCACGTAAATGGGACTGGTAAATGTTGGTTTAGTACTATCGAAATCGAAATAATCAATTTGAATACCATTTTATATTGTATTTAAAGGGGTTTTTTATGATACTCTGAAAAACCGAATTCGAATTTCATCAAATATGAAAAAAATTAGGAATTTGTTTCAGCACAAATAGTTTTGAATTTCGATATGAGTAATGGTAAATCGCTTAAAGAACATTGATAAAACTATCACTTTGGTTTCTTTAGCAAGTTACTTGCAAACCAAGTTAGATTATGTGTGAATGTTTCAGCAACATGTTCTAGGGACTATTGTCAATTCCATATGATATGAATCAGTTTATACTTCATGAATAGACTCGAATCCATCGGGCTGATTATCCGTCTTTACATATTTGCTAATAATTATGGCTTTTGTAATTGATTAGAAGTTTTTTTGTGTGAAGCATTGAGTTGAAATGTTGACATTGATCTTATGTAGTATACAAAAACAACAAAATCGCTTCTAGAACATCAATAAAAGTATGTGAATCGTTTCCTTAGCAAGTTACTTGCAAACCAAGTTAGGTTATGTGAATCGTTTCACCATGTTGTCTAATTTTCTTTCAACCGATCACCATTAACGTTGTGATCAAGTGGATAAAGAAATAAAAGTCACATTTTCTGGATTTAGCACTTAACGACTATTGATCAATTCCATATACTGAGTACTACTCCCTCTGTTTCACAAAACATGATGCTTTACCATTTTCACACTTATTAAAAAACAATTAATATTTGACAATAAATACATTAATTTTCTCACAAAACCATTTTTTCATAACTATGAACCAATAGTATTCAAATCTTTTTATTTAATATTTTTTGAAATTTGTGATTTATTAGTATTAACTAATAAAAAAGCTAAAACATCATCTTTTGTAGAACAAATTAAAAAGCTAAAACATTATTTTTTATGGAACAGAGGGATTATAAAACAACGAAAAGGTGATCAATTTCATTTCCTAAGAGACAAAACTGAACTCTTATCTTACCTATTTCTTACTCTCTGCATTTTCGAACTTTTAGCTTTGATTTCTCTCTATAGATAATCTTCCATTAAAACTTCTTGAAATCTCATTCATTACCATATCTCCTTCCAATAAACGCAACACCTTCAACAAAAATAAAACACACTTGAGAATGTTCTTGACTTAAACACGGACATGTTTCAAGATATTTATCTTTACCTGAGACATTCGAGGACGCAAATTTGGATCTCTACGTATACACAATGAAGCTGTGTGAATCATACAAATTACTTCAGTTTCTGAATATCGCTTCTCAAGCCTCGGATCAATCAATTTTTCAACCACGTAATCTTCTAATAAAGACCTTGCCTGCTCACAAAACAAAAACAAAGAAACTCTAAAATGATTTTAAATAAACCTTAAAAATAATTTTTTTTGTTGTATTAACCCATTCAGTTAAACATTGTTGTCCCTTTGGTCTGAAGATATCCATGGCTTTACGACCCGTGATTAGCTCGATTAATACGACCCCGAACGAGTAAACATCAGCTTTCTCTGTGACTTGTCCACTTTGAGTATTTTCTGGAGCTAAATAGCTAAACAAAACCAAACACAATTAAGTAACTGAGAAATTGTAGAATTCTTTTCTTTTTTTTTTGATAAAAAGAAATTGTAGAGTTCTTGAGTTAGAAAATATTATGATTTGTTACCCAAATGTTCCTATCACGCGTGTGTCTACACCGAGCTCTCCATCAGGTTGCCAGCGCGCTAAACCAAAATCTCCAACCTAACAGGAAAAACAAAAACCAGAATCAAGAAAATATATAAATAAAAAGTTTAAAATTTTGCTTTTGTAACCATATATATTTATAAATACCAGTGGTTCATAATCATGAGTGAGTAGTATATTGTTAGGCCTCATGTCTCTATGAACAATGCAACCAACTCTACACTCTTCATGAAGATATCGAAGACCTCGAGCCGCTCCAACCACTATTTTTTGCCTTGCAGACCATTCTAAAGTGCCCTTATGGCGACCTGAATGTACATTTCATGAAACTTAGTTAACTCTAGTTAAGAGTTTGATAACTTAACTAACTTTAAACTCTAGTTTAAGATTTTTACCGTATAAATGAGAGTCTAATGACCCGTTGCATATGTATTCATAGACCAAGAGTCTTCTACTTTCTTCGATGCAAAAACCGATTAACATAACAACATTTCGATGTTGTGCACAACTCAAAACTTCTACTTCAGAGCAAAACTCTACATCTCCTTGAGTACTAGCTAGTTTGTGTTGTTTTACCGCTACAATCTGGCCTTCCGGTAATACACCTCGATAAACCGATCCAAAACCGCCTTCTGCCAAGAAATTAGATTGTGAAAACCCTTTTTTTGCAAGCTCTAACTCTTTGTATGAGAAAAACCTCGGCGGTTTTCCAAATACGGGCGCTTTGTGCTGACATATAGAACAGAGAGGAGGCGGAAAAGGAGGAGCATTTCGTGATAGCGACATTGCTTGTCTTAGGTTTCCACTAAACTCCTCTAAGTCACTTCTTTTACTCGAAATATCGGTTTCTCCTTCATTAAACTCAACCAAAGCCATGTTAGTAGTTACTTGAGTAGCACTTTTCACTAGATTTTCCTCTGTTTCTTGCGATGAAAGGCGATGAGTGTGATGATATTCTGTTATCCAAGGCTGGAATCTCATACTCGTCGAAGGTAAAGATAAATTTTCGCTCTCCGAATCAGAACCGGATTCATTGATGACCAAAGCTTCATTTTTTTCACTTCTACGGTGAAAAAAGGCGATGATGCTCCGATTTCAGAGATAGACATAGATGAAGTCCCAACTTCTGTTCCTGTGAATTGTGTCTCAACTTCAGGACTACTCATAGGAGTTGTTGTAACTGCAGCTTTAACTGAATCTAACCGCTTGTTTTTGTTCATTTCAGATGATAATTCTGGTTCCTTTGTCGGCTCCCCGACCAAATTTAAGCGCAAAACTTTCGCCTCAGAACGTTTCACTGCCACAATGTTGCATTGTAACTCATCAATGCAACGTTTCTCTTCTTGCTTAAGGTGCCTGTAAAAAGAACGTAGATTAGTGAAAAATCAAAGATTTTTTTAAAAAGGAAACTAGATTTAGTTACTTACTTATCAAGAACAACCCAATTCGCTTCCGATTTCTTGGCTTCGGATACAACAGCTCCACATGGTGATCCAGAAACAATCTTGATCTTGACATTAACCTATTAAAGAAACAAACAAACATGAGTAATGTTTTAGAGTGATAAAATCGGTAAATTAATATTCGATAAATTAATAACTCGATAAATAAACAAATTTCTTTGGTCTTAAATTGGTTTTTCGGTATAATTACTAATAATAATAATTCTATAAAGTTTTCACTGTATTTTGATCGTCTAAGTAAGTAACCTTGTTTGGATCATAAACATCATGAAGTTGGAGAATCATTTGAGAACAAGTATCAGTAAGATCACTCTTTATCTCAGGATTTGAATCAGAATACGATTTCCAATAACCACTTCCACCGCAATCTCCAGCAAACCTCGGGAAAGTCCACAGCTTTCGACCTAAACAAAATTTCCATCATAGAAAATGAAGAAAACATACCAAACTAATCTTCATGATTTACAAACCAAAAGAAGTAGAAATAGTACCAGAGTTTTGAGAAGTAACAACAACAATCAAAGTTATGCAATCTCCAGGATGAACAATGTGTGTTAAAGCCCAAACCAAAGCTGTCTTTGAAATATCTCTTGATGCTTTAACAGCAACAAGAACCTTACTCTCTTGTTTCACTCTGTTCATTTTCAGAAACTAATGCAAGAACCAATCTTTGTGTTGTTCTTTGAAGATTTCTAAAGGATCCTTAGAGATTTTGTAGCATTATTAAGAAAAGACCAAAACCAAAACCAAGTGATTGATTTTGCAGATGGATACAAAAACTCATAGAGACATGACAAGACCTCCCACTCACTAAAATCACATAAACACTAAAACACAAAATCCTCAAACCAAAATAAAAAATTCACTCTTTTGGGACTCAATCCAAAATCCCTTGTACTCTTATGGTGAAAATCTACCAAGAATCTAAAAGAGATACACTTTTTCCTCTCAATCCAATCACTCAAATCAATGTTTCTCAAGAAACAAAAAACAGAGGAAAACTCTTTGGGATCTAACTCTTTCGAAAAAAGAAATGTCAAAAGAAAATCAAGCTTCTCTCCTTTGATCAGGAGTTTGATCAGGAGTTGCCAATCTTCAAAATCTCACCTACAATAAAAAAAAATGAAAAAAATGATTGTCGAAATAGTAAATTTTAAGAAACTACCAAAATAAGTTGAATTAAATTAACTCCTTACTAAAATACACATAAAAATATTAATAACAGAGGATAAATACATATATTATTTATTATAATCACTACCTGAATCACAAGGACATTATGATTAGTGATTATGAAATGTTCTCACTCATATATTTCACCACTATGAAAACGAACTTGAGATCAGAAGAAGAAGAAAAAGAAGCGGGGACATTATTGATTAACAATCTTACTTAAAGCATTGATTTCGTTATGTTTTGTCTGACTTGAAAGTGCTATGCTTTTTATGCGGACTAAAAGCACGTTTTCAGAGATAGAAACAAGACAGTGTACAAAATCTAGAGAAGAAACAGCATTTATGCTTACTCACAGAGCCGGTCCTGAGCATAGGCGGGAGAAGCGGTGACTTTGGGCCTCCGTTTTAGTTTTAGACTTGAAATTTTTTTTTTTTTTTTTGTAGTAACTTGGCTTTTATTTTCGGTTCGGTTTGGGGCCTCCGTGGGCTCAAGACCGGCCCTGCTTACTCAGATACAAACAAGAAGAAAAAGATCGAAGAAAATGTGAATGGAGCTTTTAGGGGTTTTTGGATTTGTCCACATTGTGTAACAAAGAACACTTCATTCAAATGAGTTATGTAATAATACAAATTTTCTACAAGTTTAATTAAAAAAAAAGTATTTCATTCCCAACGTTCCTTTGCTTCATACTTTCAACGTTCCAATTGTTTTATATTGGAATGAAAAAATATATTTGAATTTATATACTTTTGTGTTTTGTATGTCGTTGATAGAATTAAGAACTGTCGTAATCAAAGGACCATAATTACGCTGCGTTCCTTTAACTGGCCAGTTACCTCTCCCGTTGTTAAATAATTACGGCTATTTTCACTCCCGTCTTGTCACACTTCTTGATATAGGAATCAATGGAAATTTATAAACAAATAATATTATTACAAAATATATAAAGAAAGTTACTGAACATATACGACAACGTTTTAGTGGCGGCTTGTCTGCTTGGGAAATGTGCCATGCAATACGATTTTCATCAATCTACGTGACAATGAATAACACAACGACTCAACGAGTAATAAATACTACCACTCCGGATTCACGAAGATAAATTTTTTGACTTTTTAAGTTTGTTTTATGAAGATGAATTTGTTGAGCTTTGTGACTTGCAACACACATGAAGTGGGCTTGTTCTGATTGCTTCAGGCCCAGGTTCATCTCCAATTAAAGTTAACCGAGACTTGGTTAATGGATTTAGTTGGTTAGATGTTGAACCGGTTTCTTCTACCTTTATGAAGAATGCAGAGAGTCACTTGTGGAATGATCGGGAAAAACAGAAAAGATTGTGAGCTAGTGAGGAGAGAAAGATCTGAGAGTTTCTTTGTGTTCTTTAGAGATTCTTGTAAATTTCTTTGTACTATCTCTTGATCTAGTGGATTGCTTGCACCGTCAAGCCCCAGAGTAGGTACCTCATCTCGAGGCCGAACTGGGTAAACAATCTTGTGTGTTCTTTACTGTTTTTTCGTCTTTCATATACACAAGAGAGATCGATTGAGAGTTTGTGAGGTTATCAAGTACAAACGAGTGAATCCGAGAAAGCTTGTGAGGTTTGATTTGAGCTTGCGATCTCTACAAGTGGTATCAGAGCAAGGTTGGCTCAAATCGGAAGTTTTATCGGAGAGATCAATTCGATCTAGGGTTTTGGCGAATCGGTGGTAGCTCGATCGTCGGAGATCGAGATCGACGGAATCGGAATCGTCGAAATCAGAATCGGATCTGAGACTCTGATAAATCATCGGCGATGGCGAATGCTCGAATCGAAGTTGAACGGTTCGATGGTGAAGGAGACTTCTCCTTGTGGAAACGGCGTATGTTAGCACATCTCTCTGTGCTAGGATTGAAGGACACACTTACTGGTCAAATCCAAATTGATACATCGATCAAAACTGATGAAACTCCAGATGCCTTGAAGACGAGACTTGAGAAAACTTCTGCTGATTTTGCAGAAAGATCTGAGAAAGCTATGAACCTGATCTTTCTTAACGTTGGTGATCGAGTTCTCAGGAAACTTGATGAATGTACAACAGCAGCGACTACCTGGGCCACTCTTGAAAGGTTGTATCTATCCAAGTCTCTCCCTAATCGCATTTATTTACAGCATCGTTTCTATACTTTTAAAATGAATGAGTCAAAATCAATTGATGAAAATACGGATGAATTTTTGAAGGTTGTCTCTGAGCTTGGGAGTGTGAAGGTTTCAGTATCTGAAGAGGTTCAGGCGATCTTGCTACTAAATTCATTACCTGCTCAATACAACTCTCTGAAAGAAACATTGAAGTATGGAAGAAAGACTCTTACTCTAGAAGAGGTCATTGCTGATGCGAGGTCAAAGGAGAGGGAACTAAAAGAGAATCCAGGGCATAACAAGAATGGTGAAGCTTATGCAGTTAGAGGTAGACCTGAGAAGAGGAACTTCAACAAGAAATGGAATAACAAGAATAGGTCTAGGTCAGGTTCTGCATCAAGGGTTACATGCTGGTATTGTAAGAAAGAAGGGCACATGAAGAAAGACTGCTTTGCCAGAAAGAGACGCATGGAAAATGATGACCAAGGTGAAGCAGCTGTGATGGTAGACAAGTTGCAGGACATAGAAGCCCTTTCTATCTCAAAGAAGTGTCCTAGGGACAAATGGATTATAGACTCTGGATGTTCATATCACATGACATCTCGCAGAGATTGGTTTGAGACTTTTGAACCTGTGACTAAGGGATTAGTATTACTGGCTGATGATAGAGCAGTGAATGTGCAAGGAATAGGGACCATTAAGATCACTACAAATGGAGGGACTGTGGATCGACTTACAAATGTCAGGTACATCCCAAATTTATCTAGGAATCTAATCTCTGTTCCTACTTTAGATGTGCAGGGCTTTAAGCAAGTAGGTGGAGATGGTAGACAGAAGTTCTACAAGAAAGGCAAGCTTGGTCTATCAGGAACCATGATTGGTGGTCTGTACCAATTAGATGGAGAAACAGTGTGTGGTCAGTCTAACAGTGTCACTTCAAAAGATGAAACTGCTCTGTGGCATAGCAGGCTTGGCCACATGAGCATGAAGAATCTAAAAGTTCTTGTGGAAAAGGGTATACTGGATAAGAAGAAAATCAGTGAGTTGGAGTTCTGCGAAAGTTGTGTTATGGGAAAGAACAAGAAGCTGAGCTTCAATGTTGGTAAACACAACTCAGAAGATCTACTCAGGTATGTACATGCTGACCTTTGGGGCTCTCCCAATGTGCATCCTTCACTGGCCAAAAAGAGGTATTTTCTTTCCATCATTGATGATTTCTCTAGAAAGGTATGGGTTTATTTTCTGCATACTAAGGATGAAGCATTTAGTAACTTTTGTGAATGGAAAATGCTAGTAGAGAATCAATCTGGTAAGAAAGTGAAATGCCTTAGAACTGATAATGGTCTTGAATTCTGTAACACTGAATTTGATAATTTCTGTAAGAAACATGGAATTGAAAGACATAGAACTTGTGCATATACACCACAACAAAATGGGGTAGCTGAAAGAATGAATAGAACCATAATGGAAAAAGTAAGATGCATTTTAAATGAATCTGGATTAGAAGAACATTTTTGGGCTGAGGCTGTTTCTACTTCTGTTTATATCATTAATAGAACACCCTCGTCTGCTAATGATTTTAACATTCCTGAAGAGTTATGGTTAGGAAAGATTCCAGGTTATAAGCACATCAGGAGGTTTGGATCAGTTGTCTACATTCATGTGGATCAAGGCAAGCTGAAACCAAGAGCGCTTAAGGGAATCTTCATTGGCTATCCGTATGGAGTAAAAGGTTACAAGATCTGGCTTCTGGATGATAAGAAGCTTGTGATAAGCAGGAATGCAGTGTTTACAGAGGATAAGCTGTACAAGGACATAATTGAAGATAAGAAGACCAAGACTGGAACAAGAAAGGTTACTGGAAAAACAAGCAGTTCAGTGGTTATTGGAGCAGTGGAGACTTCTGTTGCTGAATCTTCAGAAGCAACTACAGATAATATTGCTGGTGTTTCAGGAGAATCTAGTGTGAGTGAAGTTGATGAAGTAGCTCCTGACAGTGAAGATGAGACAGAGACAGCAGAAGAAAGAAACTTGGAAAGTTTCTAGTTAGCTAGAAACAGAATAAGAAGAGAAGACATCAGAAAACCTGCAAGGTTTAGAGATGATGAAGATGATGAGATAGTAGCTTTTGCACTACTAGTTGGAGAAGAAATAGAGTTAACAGAACCAAGAGATTTTCAAGAAGCTATGAGAAGCAAAGACTGGATTCTGTGGAATGAAGGAACAGATGAGGAGATGGACTCCTTGCATAAAAATGGTACTTGGTACTTGACTGTATTACCAGAAGGAAAGAAGTCAATAGGCTGCAAGTGGATCTTTAAATTGAAGCCTGGAATCCCTGAGGTGGAGCAGGCAAGACACAAAGCTAGATTGGTCGCAAAAGGATATGCTCAGGAGGAAGGCATTGACTACCAGGAGATCTTTCTCCGGTAGTTAAACACGTTTCCATAAGATTAATGTTGTCTATGACAGTTAATCTGGACATGGAACTGGAACAATTGGACGTAAAGACTGCGTTTCTACATGGGACAATAGAAGAAGAAATTTATATGGATCAGCCTGAGGGATATGTGGTTAAAGGTCAAGAAGACAAAGTCTGTCGCCTCAAGAAATCTCTATATGGATTAAAACAGGCACCAAGACAGTGGAATAAATGTTTTGATCAATTCATGATCAAGCAGAAGTTCAAGAAGAGTGAATTTGATCACTGTGTGTATTACAAGGAAGTGGAAAAAGGTATATTCATCTACTTACTGTTATACGTAGATGATATGCTAGTAGCTTGCAAGAAGATATCTGAAGTAGTTAAGATGAAGAGATTGCTTAGTTCTGAGTTTGAAATGAAAGACTTAGGTGCTGCTAAGAGAATTCTGGGAATGGATATAGTTAGAGATAGGGTTGCTGGAACTTTAATCTTGTCTCAGTCAAATTACATCAAGAAGATTCTTCAGGTTTTTAGAATGGATGATGCAAAGGCAGTGTGTACACCTCTAGGATCTCATTTCAAGTTAGCTTCAGTTCAGAGTGAGGAAGAGGTGGCAGACAACAGTGAGTTTCCTTATGCTAATGCCATTGGAAGCATGATGTATGCTATGATAGGCACCAGGCCTGACATAGCTCATGCAGTAGGAGTTACTAGCAGATTTATGAGTAATCCTGGTCAAGTACATTGGACAGCGGTTCAGTGGGTTCTTAGATATTTGAAAGGTACTCAGGATAAAGGGTTAGTCTTCAAGAAGAGTTCAGATTTCAAGGTTGTTGGTTACTCAGATTCTGACTTTGCTGGTGACTTAGATAAGAGAAAATCAACAACTGGATATGTTTTCACAGCAGGTGGAAACACAGTGAGCTGGAAATCGAGTTTACAAGGAATTGTGGCATTGTCTACGACTGAAGCGGAATACTTAGCTTTGACAGAAGCGGTAAAGGAGGCAATGTGGTTGAAAGGCATTACAGAGGAGTTGGGATTCAAGCAGGAAGCAGTGAAGGTTTATTGCGATTCTCAGAGTGCTATATGTTTGACCAAGAACAACATGTTCCATGGTAGAACCAAACATATGGCAGTGAGGTTTAATTTCATCAGGGAAACAGTTGAAGCTGGTGAGATTGTTGTGGAGAAGATACATACAACCAAGAATCCAGCTGACATGTTAACCAAGACGATTTCAGTTGATAAGTTTGAGCAAGCTCTTGCTTTGCTCAGATTAGCCAGGTACTAAATGATGAGGCTATGCTTGACGGTATTCAAGGGAGTGATTCTGAGTGTGTTGAAGTCAAGGTGGAGTTTGTTGAGCTTTGTGACTTGCAACACACATGAAGTGGGCTTGTTCTGATTGCTTCAGGCCCAGGTTCATCTCCAATTAAAGTTAACCGAGACTTGGTTAATGGATTTAGTTGGTTAGATGTTGAACCGGTTTCTTCTACCTTTATGAAGAATGCAGAGAGTCACTTGTGGAATGATCGGGAAAAACAGAAAAGATTGTGAGCTAGTGAGGAGAGAAAGATCTGAGAGTTTCTTTGTGTTCTTTAGAGATTCTTGTAAATTTCTTTGTACTATCTCTTGATCTAGTGGATTGCTTGCACCGTCAAGCCCCAGAGTAGGTACCTCATCTCGAGGCCGAACTGGGTAAACAATCTTGTGTGTTCTTTACTGTTTTTTCGTCTTTCATATACACAAGAGAGATCGATTGAGAGTTTGTGAGGTTATCAAGTACAAACGAGTGAATCCGAGAAAGCTTGTGAGGTTTGATTTGAGCTTGCGATCTCTACAGAATTTTTACCATTTATTAATAAGAAATTGTAACTTTCAAAACAAATATTGAAGTACTATTGGTTAAAATTTCTTGAAAACTGTTTATTATAGAAATCAAAATAATTATGAGAGAGAATTAATTGTTTTTCTTAATATGTGTGAAAAAGTCAAAAAATTTATCTTTGTGAAATTGAGGGAGTATTAAATATCGTGCCAATCACTTTTTTTTTCTTTTTTCGATACCCTGCTAATCACCTTTATTATATAGTATAGATTCAAAATGAAGACAAAATACTAGTTTTGGAAGGAATTTACATAAAAGTAAAACTAAAAGTATGTAATGTACGACTGTACGTTTGTGCCATGTTTTAATTCGAAGGAGTATAATTTTGATTAGAGATATCAAAGTTTGCGAATTATATAACTGGCTCACCCTTCAAGGCGGTACATAGTCATATTCTCGACCCTTGTTGAAAGTTTTGTATTTCGTATACTATAAAACTTTCTAAAATGTTTATAGACACCATAAGAAGCGATATTGAACAAACAATCTGAAAAGAAATCGACTATGTGATATCCATAACGATCTAGAATTTATGTTGTTGTTTTCTACATCGAAATTTATCTTATTATCCATGTTGGAGTTGGTGTGCGCCACATCGAAATAAAGACGACCCGTAAAATTGATACCACGAGGCACGAGAACAAGTTAGTCCGACCAAACGATTTGCGTGAAGTGTGAATTCCTTATGAGTGAACAAAAATGATGAGTACAAGCTTAGGACCGGAGCCGCATGAACTCCTTAAGGGCATCTTTATTGCAGATCTCTTAGAGCATGTACAATGGAGACATTTTGATGTGTTCTTAAAATATAAAATTATTAAAATTTGAGTAAAAAGAAGAAAGAGAGTGTTTTTGTGGGGTATTTTAAAATATAAAATTAATAAAATTTGAGTAAAGAGAGTAGATAGTGAGTGTGTTTAGGAAAAGGAAGAGAGAGAATGTCGGATATTTTTGAGAGTGTTAGGAAAAGGAAAAGAAAGTGTTTAAATATAAAATTAATAAAAGTTGAGTAAAAGGATGAAAGAGAAGGTATAAAGTTGAGTAAAAGGAAGAGAGAGTGTGTGTTTTAATAATTTTATATTATAAGAATAGTGTCAGACACTTCAAAGTCTTCATTGTTGATGTTCTTAGGGTCTAAAGTGTTTATAAAATTATTAAAATTTGAGTAAAAGGAAGAAAGAGAATATTTTTGTGGGTTATATTGAAATATAAAATTTGAGTAAAATAAAGAAAGAGAGTGTGTTTAAATATAAAATTAATAAAAGTTGAGTAAAAAGGAGAGAAAGGGATCTAATATTGGATCTTTTGGAGAGTGTGTTTAAAAGTAAAAAAGTGTGTTTAAATATAAAATTAATAATAGTTGAGTAAAATGATGAAAGAGAAGGTATAAAGTTGAGTAAAAGGAAGAGAGAGTGTGTGTTTTAATAATTTTAAAATCACATTAGACCCAAAAGGATCTGCAATAAAAATGCCCTAAGCTCTATAAAATTTTTTGGCATATTTTCCGCTTTTTTCAATCATTCGTACTTAATTCGTAGCACATTTTGACAATCAATCCCAAAAATTGTTGGAGATTGTATATGTTAAGACATTTCATCGTCCAAAATCCAAATGACTGTTTAAATTTTAAATGAGGTGGGTAAATCTTCTTAGTTGGGTTTAGCTTTCATAATTATGTGTAAATTATTCAAAAATGTATAGATTAAACAAGCTTAAATCTCTAATAGGTTTTGGATCACGTACAATAAAAATATTGTTTTGTATATACAAGTACAAGCACAATGATAATGAATAACAAGAATCTGTTGTGAATCAAGAGAACGAATGGGGAAGATTGTGTTTATTCATTAATCATAAGATCCTTTATATAGGATTATTACAAGAGAGAAAAGGAAAATTCCTTTTCCTAATGGGAAAAGGAAAGTACATAAAAGGAAAATCCTAATTCAACTAGGATTCATTAAACCGGCCTAAAGACTAAGTGTTAATGGGCCGTAAACGGACCAGAACTAGTTATGACAATCCACTATGATTTATAACACTCCCCCTTGGATGTCATAACTCTAATGGGCTTGTAATACGCTTTGGATGTTGCCTCATTAAAACCTTACCAAGTAAAACCCATTTTGGGACAAAACCGTGGTGAAGGAAAAAGAGTACAACACGTATTACTCCCCCTGTTCTGAACCTCACTGCAAGTCTTTCAAACGACGCATTCCAATCTGATAAGTAAGTTTCTTGAACGTTGAGGTTGGAAGTGACTTGGTGAATAGGTCTGCTGAATTCTCACTTGATCGTACTTGCTGCACTTGAATTTCTCCATCTTTCTGTAGATCGGATGTGAAGAAGAATTTTGGCAGAATGTGCTTCGTCCTATCACCTTTGATGTATCCATCCTTAAGTTGAGCTATACACGCTGCATTGTCCTCGAACAAGACCGTCGATTCCTGCTTACCTTCGGCCATTCCACAATCCACTCTTATGTGCTGGGTCATCAGCCTTAACCAAACACACTCACGACTAGCCTCATGAATTGCCAATATCTCTGAATGATTAGAAGATGTAGCTGCAATGGCCTGCTTCATTGACCGCCAAGATATTGCAGTTCCTCCATGAGTAAACACATAACCTGTCTGGGACCGTGCATTATGAGGATCTGAAGATAACCTGCATCAGCAAAACCAACTAAACCGTCCTTAGATTGGTTAGTATAAAATAGACCCAAGTCTTTCGTTCCTTGTAGGTAACGAAGAATATGTTTTATCCCGTCCCAGTGCCTTTGGGTCGGACATGAGCTAAATCTTGATAATAAATTCACGGCAAAACATATATCTGGCCTAGTGTGGCTTGCCAGATACATTAAAGCTCCTATGGCACTAAGATATGGCACTTCGGGACCAAGGACTTCTTCAGAGTCTCTCTTAGGACCAAACGGATCCTTTTCTAGATCAAGAGATCTCACCACCATTGGGCTGGACAATGGGTGACATTGATCCATATTAAAACGCTTGAGTACCTTTTCAGTATATGCCATTTGATGCACAAGGATTCCATCATTTATGTACTCAAGTTGCAATCCCAAACAGAACTTAGTTTTGCCTAGGTCTTTCATCTCAAATTATTTCTTGAGGCATTCAACTGTTTGGACGATTTCACCAGGGGTTCCAAGGATGTTCAAATCATCCACGTAAACTGCTATGATAACAAACCCTTTGTTTGCAAACTTTTTTTATAAAAATACATGGACTGATGGGATCATTCTTATAGCCTTCTTTGACTAAGTACTCACTCAATCTATTGTACCACATACGCCCACTTTGCTTCAGTCCATAAAGGGATTTGTTCAGCCTTATGCAGTGTTGTTCTCGAGAACCTTTCTTATCTTTGAGCTCAATACCCTCTGGTAATCTCATATAAATCTCATTATCCAGTGGACCATATAAGTATGCAGTTACAACGTCCATTAACCGCATATCCAACTTTTCTCTTATAGCCAGACTTATCAAAAATCTAAAAGTTGTAGCATCCACCACAGGGGAGTATGTCTCCTCATAATCTATTCCTGGTCTCTGTGAGAATCCTTGTGCAACAAGCCGTGCTTTATATCTCACGATTTCACCATGTTCATTTCTTTTCCTCACAAAGACCCATTTATGTCCAACTGGTTTAATCTCATAGGGTGTCCGAATTATTGGACCAAAGACATCCCTTTTCCTTAAAGAATTCAACTCCACGTTTATAGCTTCTTTCCATTTAGTCCAATTTTCACTCTGAGTGCACTCATATATCGACGTGGGTTCTAGATCCTCCATAAGTTCAAGTGCTACCTTAAAAGCAAATATATCATCGATTTCCACACACTTTCTATTCCATTGTATTCCAGACATAACATAATTCATTGAGATCTCATTATTTTCAGGAACGTCAGAACCATGAAACTCGGCGTCCCGAGTCTCATTGCTTGGAACTATCGGTTCAGTTATGTCTGGGGTTCCATCAGATTCCTCAACCACGATTTCAACACCTTTCTTTCTTTTCCGAGGATTCTTATCTTTGGAACCTATTGGCCGGCCACGTTTTGAGTGTGGTTTAGATTCTGTAGCAACTTGATTGTGTCCCTCTTGAACATCAATTCTAATCGGTGCATTAACAGCTGGTATGTAAGACTTAGTTACTCTTTTCGGGTCAGCAAAGGAATCTGGCAATTGATTAGCTAGCTTTTGTAAATGTATAATCTTTTGGACTTCTAATTCACATTCTTGAGTCCGAGGATCTTGCCATTTTAAGGACGTTTGATTCCATATAATTTCCTTTACCAGTCTGTTATCTCCTCCTAATGTTGGATAGACAGATTCGTCAAAATGACAATCTGCGTACCTGGCCTTAAACAAATCACCCGTGGTTGGCTCAAGGTACTTAATGATAGTAGGAGAATCATATCCAACATATATCCCCATCCTCCTTTGAGGTCCCATCTTTGTTCTCTGTGGTGGTGCAATAGGCACATAAACGGAACATCCGAATGTTTTAAGATGGGATGTGTCTGGCTCTTGACCCGTTATTAACTGTGATGGGGAATATTTATGTTCACTAGATGGCCTGATACGAATTAGCTCTGCTGCATGTAAAACTGCATGTCCCCAAGCTGAGACCGGGAGTTTTGATCTCATTAGCAACGGTCTAGCAATCAACTGTATGCGTTTAATAAACGATTCAGCCAAACCGTTTTGTGTATGTACATGTGCCACAGAATATTCAACACTTACCCCCATGGACATACAATAATCGTTAAACGCTTGGGACGTAAATTCACCAGCATAGTCAAGACGTATAGTCTTTAAAGGAAAATCTGGAAAGTGTGCTCTTAAACGTATGAGCTGGGCAAGCAATCTTGCAAATGCCACATTTCTAGTTGATAATAGGCAGACATGTGACCATCTCGTGGATGCATCAATAAGGACCATAAAATATCTAAACGTCCCACAAGGTGGGTGTATTGGTCCGCATATGTCTCCTTGAATTCTTTCCAGAAAATTTATCGTTTCCTTAGTTACTTTGATTGGTGATGGCCTAGTAATGAGTTTCCCTAGTGAACATGCTTCACACGTGAGATTCTTTGGGATAACTCTCCTTTCTTTCAAGGTGTGCCCATTAGTACTTGCTAATATCTTTCGCATCATGTTAGCACCGGGATGGCCAAGCCGGTTATGCCAAAAAGTGAAATTCTCAGTAAACTCTTTGTTTACCATAGCATTTGCTTCTATCATTCCGATCTTAGCACAATAAAGGCCCACATAAATGGCAGGTATAGTCTCTAGGACTTTCTTATAGCCATGGACGGTTTCAAAGATTTGAAGGAATTCTTTGTTATTCTCGTCCTTAGTTTCAACATGAAGACCATTCATTCGAATGTCTTTAAAGCTCAATAGACTTCTCTTTGAACTAGGTGAATATAACGCATTAGAAATTTCTAGATGCGTGCCCTTAGGTAATAAAATATGGGCTTGACCGTGGCCTTCAATTAAATTTGCTATACCCGCAATTGTGGTTACATTTGCCTTTTTAAGTGTAAGATCAATGAAGTATCTCTTATCTCTTAATATCGAGTGGCTTGATCCACTATCCACAATGAACACATCCATATCGTTCATACTCCGTGAGTCTTCTAGTTCGCCGTAACCGTTGATAGGCTGTATGAACTTTCTTCTAGTTCGCCGTAACCTTAAAGGCTGTATGAACTATGATTTGAACAGTAACGCCGGATGAACAGTAATCGTCGATGAACAGTAATCGTCGATGAACAGTGCGCGATGAATAGTGCGCGATGAACAGTACACGATGAACAGTACGATGAATAGTAACGATGAACAGTAATCGCGTTTTTTGTGTTTTTAGGGTTTAGGGAGCAACTCGTGCTGATAACGTGTTGTGAATCAAGAGAACGAATGGGGAAGATTGTGTTTATTCATTAATCATAAGATCCTTTATATAGGATTATTACAAGAGAGAAAAGGAAAATTCCTTTTCCTAATGGGAAAAGGAAAGTACATAAAAGGAAAATCCTAATTCAACTAGGATTCATTAAACCGGCCTAAAGACTAAGTGTTAATGGGCCGTAAACGGACCAGAACTAGTTATGACAATCCACTATGATTTATAACAGAATCCATATTGGTTTATTTTTCACAATATTATTAAATCATTCAGTCTTGATTAATTCTTAAAAACTAAAAATCTCTAATAAATTTTGGATTATGGATACATGAGAAATTATAAGTTTTTTAAAAACTTTGATTTAAACATTGACCAAAAAAAAATAAAAAAATTGATTTTTAAAAAATACACTATATTACTGCTGAATAATAAACGACGTCGTTTGGATGAGTTAACCATCGGGTTGACCCGACCAACTCGACCCGTAAATTCCCCTGAAACTGAAAACAAGAAGAAACACCATAAACCCTAAAATCTCCGATCTCAATCTCTGATTTTCAATCTCTTTAACTCTTACTTTCCAATGGCGACTTCTAAAATCTGTGCAGATTATCATCAAAGTTTCATTCTTTAACCCAGAAACTTACCAAACCCAATGTTCACATTTCTTCCTTACCTTCTCCGAGTAAATCTTCATCTCCATCCTCACCAACAATCCGTATCAATCAATCTTTTAGGTTTGTTTTTTCTCAGTAATATTGAGAAAACCCATTAATTTTCCTTCCATTTCTGCTTTAAAAATGTTATCTTTGGAATTTAGGGACATTTGTGTTGATTACTTGAATTTTCGAATTTTGATTTTGATTTTGAGTGGATTGGGTTTTTAACAGATTACCAGTGGAGCTAAGTAGCTGTGTGTCACTGTTTCCACTACACAGTGCTATAGCATCAGCTAGATTGATCTCAAGTTTGTCTGTTGAATCTAAGAGCTGGTCTTTAGTTCCTCAAGGTCAGTTTTTTTATATTCCTCCTCGATTATAAATGAATTTGATGATTATGTTTGTTTTTGAATTTGAAGAAATGAGGATTTTGTTACATTTGTATATAACTCAAGAAATTTCACATTGTGTTGTGTTCTTTTGGCCGTGTTGCAATTGTATATTGATGTTTGATGTTGCTTCCTTGTGTGTTAGTTTTAGACATTTGGTGTGGGTTATATAGCAATTAAGTGTCATTATACGCCCAGTTTGGAACCGTGGTTACCAGTTCTTGATAGGGAAAGTGTTATATTTAGCTGGATTTAAGAGAATAAATGAATATGGTTATGTTGGTTTTTGGATTTAAAGAAATGAGTATTTATTGCTTGTCATGAAAATTCTACTTGTTTGTGATTGAAATTATTGCTCTTGTTTGCTTATTATGGTTTACATAAAGTAGTAGCAGCTAATATGCAACATTTGTATCTAAATTGCAGGTATTTCGATGCCTTTATGACAGCGTTTCATCGTACAACAAGTTTCCAGGATATAAAGACGATGAAAACAAAAACTCAGGTTGTATCGTTTCTTTTCATATCTTGTCGAATCTGAAAGGTCCTGAATTTAGGATAGGTTTATCCTCAAACTCTCTTGCTTCAATTGTTTCAGTTTCGAATTAGTATTGAGTATATCAGTGTAATGTTGTTGACAAGATTATAGTTGTCAAGGCAATTTCTGATCATTACCATGAGTTTTATAAGCTTTTTATTCATAGGAATCAAATAACACTATATCCTTATTTCGGTTAGTTGTCAAAGACTCATAACATTATAAATTTAATCAATATTTGAAATATGATCATAATTACATATTTACATGTTTGAATTAAAGTATACCTATAAATGTGTCCTTAGAGTTCTTCTTGTACCCACTGCATCACAATGTCGGTCTAAATCCATAACAAAACAAATAGGGGCCAAAGTGGAATACATTTTTAACAAATTTCAAAAAAGCTAAATTCAAATAAATGACCAAACTATTCCCACAACGTTCACCACATAAATAGAAATAACCAAGGAAAAACATATATCAAAAATTGATTTATTCATCACATTGCCAAAATAAATATCCAAAAAAACGACAAAAATCTATTGAAGATCAATAATGCAAAACGTAACAATTATACTCAACCGTAGCATCACCGGTCTTAACATTAAAATATTTTGTCCGAGCTTCAACATAGCCTCTAGCAAATCGGAAAAGTCCACTTCCTCCGACGATCGACAATTCTCTGACTTCCGACATCACCGAGTTCCAACCAAGAATCGTGATCGTACTTCCATTATATTTCCCAGTCTTAAAAACAAAATTCATAGCCATCAAAAAACCTAACTCTTGTTGGTCCGTTCCGGCGTAAAACCCTTGAGCCTGGCCCAACACCGTGGAGTTGGTCGGAATATTCGCCGTCAAAACGTTGTCGATCATAGAGATTGCTCCGAAGAATGTAGTGTTTATAACCGTTGGTTGAATCAAGATGGAAGTTGGGTTTGGACCACTTACCCTGTCATGCCAAAAGACTTTGAAATGTGTTAGTTTCTCTTTCTTGTGGAGACCAAGAAGTTTCCGATCTATGGTTCTAAAAATGTTTTCACCGTCGTCTCCAGCGGAAGAAACGGCGACGAGGAGAAGGATTTGGACGGCTAGGAAGAAAATAAGCTTAGCCATGTGTGTGTGGTTTTGGTTACTATGGATAGGTTTGTTTGTATAAATGTATGTATAGAACAAGAAGATGTGTAGTGTATTTATTTACACATGTCGAGTTTTAGACATCTTTGAAGAATAAATGATTTTTATATATTTTATGGATTCGTTGATTTTGTAGAGTCGTTTTAGAGAACATTGACTAAGAAATCATTGACGATGAAATGGGAGATTATTATTATTATTATTTTTTGAAAATTAAATGGGAGATTTTTCTTTCTTTCTTTTTTGCGAAAATTTAATTTAATTTTGTGATGTGCGTGGAGTATACTATCATAATCATTGCGTCATTCCTCATGCGGTCTCTTTGCATCTTTTGTTAAAAGGGTTTTTTAGATTGGAGGCTACAAGTTGAAGAAGCAGCATTGAATAGAGGCGCACATCTCATTGCTCATAGCGCAATCCGTGATAAACGTACACATTCTTATGTGCAAAGGGGTGCTCCTCTTTGGTTAAAAGGGGTTTTTGATGATGAGAGTGTTTAGGCCTTTTGTTAGTGGCTTTCTTAGTTTGATTTTTTGGGTCTTGGTCCGTTTTGGTAATGCTATCATAAATAGCACTCCAATGGTATCAAGATGGTATATAAGAGAAGGTATATTTTGGTTGTAACACAAGTTGGTTACTCTTGTTCTAATGCAAATTCACCAGTCGGAAAAAAAAGAAAAAATCATTGCGTCATTGAGACGTATGATTTACGGCGAAGTCATACACACTCACAACTGTATGATTTTCCAAAATAGAGAATTCGAATAGGATGCATGACGGTATAAATAACAACAAAAATAGATAAATTCATCTTCGGATTAATAGTTTCCTAGATCAAATTGGTAGTTTATATCATGGTATAGTTTTCTTCTTTTTTGGGAAATGTTGTATTTTAGTATATGTTACAAGTTTATTAGAGCATGATTATAGGTGGATGTTAATTTGAGGTGTTAAGTAAATTTTTAATGATAAATTATGTAGAGTAAAAATTAGAATCCCCAAATAAAGTGTTATAAGTTCTAAAATTATCACTTGTTGTTAAGTTTTTAACAACCCAAAATGGGATTCGCATATTATTATATTTATTTAAGCCAACTAACATCCCTCTAACACTCACCTATAATCATGCTCTTACAATCCCATCAATGATACAAGTTTCTGAAATTTTTTACATCAAGTTTCTAGATCCAATTAAATTTCTTTTTTAATACTCCCTCTGTCCCTTGAAGATTGATTTTCTAACATTTTCACACAAATTAAGAAACAATAAATTGTGTTTAGTTATTAATACAACTTTTTGTAATAAACATTTTTTCATAACAATGAACCATAGTTATTCTTTAGATATAAATAGTCTCGTTAAATATTTCTTAGAACTTACAATTTGTTAAATATAAATTGATTAAAAAAATAAAAAAATCTAGAACATCAATCTTTGTGAAACAACAAAAATACGCTAAAAAATCAATCTTCAAGGAATGGAAGAAATATTGAATTTATTATACATTTTTTTTTTACAAATGTATTGGAAAAAATAATATTTAAATACCCAATGGTGAAAAAATTGGAAAAACAAAAAGAAATAGATACGAGAAAATTGCCTTCTCTTCTGGCAAACCATCGCTAAAAAAAAAGGCATAGTTGCAAAAGTCATTATCTACCGATCTTTTTCTACGTGCACTATGTGAACGAATTGACCTCCCACTAATCTTTTTTATCTTTTGGTCAAGAAAAGAAAAAGTGAAACATATTAAAATCTTATTTATTCATAAATAAATATATAAAAAACCCCGACAAAAATATCTTTAACATCAATAATGCAAAACATAACAACTATACTCAACAGTAGCATCACCGGTCTTGAGATCAATCCACTTTGTACGAGCTTCAACATAGCCTCTAGCAAATCGGAAAAGTCCACTTCCTCCGACGATTGGCATCTCTCTGACTTCCGACATCGCCGAGTTCCGACCAAGAATCGTGATCGTGCTTCCATTATATTTTCCTGTTTTAAAAACAAAATTCATAGCCATCAAAAAACCTAACTCCTTTTGTGCCGCTCCGGCGTAAAAGCCTTGGGCCTGGCCCAAAACCGTGGAGTTCATCGGCACTTTCGCCGTCAAAGCGTTGTCGATCATGGTGATTCCTCCGAAGAAGGAAGTGTTTGTAACCGGTGGTTGAATCCTGATGGAGCTTGGATTTGGACCACTTAATATATCGTGCCAGTGGACTTTGAAATGTGTTAGTTTTTCTTTCTTGTGAAGACCAAGAAGTTTCCGATCTATGGTTCTGAAGTTTCCGGCGGAAGAAACCGCGGCGAGGAGGAGGATTTGGACGACGAGGAGGAAAATAAGCTTAGCCATGTGTTTGTTGTGGTTTTGGTTACTATGGATGGGTTTATTTATAGAACACGAAGGTGTGTACATGTTTGACATCTTTTCTAGAAGAAATGATTTTATATTATTTAATTTGTTTGTTCGTTTTGCTTTTGTGGATTCGTTATAAAGACCATTGACTTGGAAATCGTAGAATTTTTTTTTGTTTTTTTAATGTTATTTAGGAAAATCAAATTTAATTAGGTGGGAGAGGTTGATGTGTATTCATTTCATCATTTGTGTTGTGTGTGACTGTGAAGTACTGTCATAACTATTGCGTCACCGAGTCGTATGATTTACGGTGAAGTCATGCTAACTTTTTTAATTAGCTGGAGTATTTATTTTACAATTTTGTTACATTTGAAAACAAATAGTTTGATTATTATGTTTTAAAACAAAAGCAATGTTTTATAAATAAAAAATAGTGATTGGTTTGAAATGAATTAGTATTTTTTTTTCTTAACTATATAATATTGTATGAATATGAAACTATGAGGTGATTTTTAACCGTTTGAACATTAATGATTACTATTTGAAAATGTATTTCATTGTTTTAAACTTTGTTAGGTTTTTTTTTTGTCACTTAAAACTTTGTTAGCTAAATACATAAAATATCATATATTTCATATATCTTATCTATAAATTATGATACTTTTAATATTCTATTATTTTAAAATTTATCGTTTATTTTATATTCATTATATTGTTTTTGTTTTTAGACATTTTTATTATGAATTTTGATTAGTAACATTGCTAATATAAAACTATTGGTTAATCAAAAACTTAGTTATTTAAAGTTAAAATATGTGTGAGTGTTCATACATCAACTTAGTAATTATTCTCTATAATTTCCAACATATTAATTGGACTAACAGCACATGATATTTTTTTCTCCTCCTATTAAGTGAAGTTTTAGAACTTTTATTTCATCATGCTCTTATACTGACATATATATTTTCTCTTTGAGTTAAAAAGAAAATGATAAAACAATTTACCTCCATTTTAGATAACCAATTGTGCGAATTTCATATAACTAAATGTTTGTTTGACAAAAGAAAATACAAATCACAAAACACAATAATATATAATTTTTGAAGCTTAGTTTGTTTTTTGAGGCAAATATTTATAAATCAATTTGTTTGTTTTTTGGGATAATTTCAAAACTGCCACTTTTGAATTATTTTTTGCAAATATATTATTGTTAAATTATCTTCTTACAAACATGTTATTTATAAAACCTTTTAAAAATCTTCTATCTCAAAATCTTCAATCTTAAAAAAGTATGTGGAATATCCATACTTTAAATTTCACCGCATGTTGTAGCTAAAATATTAATTACACCTTCCATCATTTTTTTTTCTTTTTTGTGATTTCTTATAACATAGATTTCCCCTCCACTTATAGTTGTATTTAAAATTTCTTTTGTTGATCAAAATAAAATTACAAAACACAATGTTCTTAATTATTTACATTTATATAATTTTTTTTGTAAATACTTTCAATATTTTTCTGAAAACAATAGTTTCTCTTTTAATTTTTTCACTTTTGTTATGTATAATTTTCGTTATTGTTTTAAGGATACCTTCAAATTTTATTGGAATTAGTTGTAAGATGTAGCAACTTATGTTTTTTTTGTATGAATTTAGTTGTAGGTGAAGTTATTTGTAAATTGTTATGACCTTTTTGATAATTTAGTTTTTTGTAATATTTGCAAATATAATTCCACCTAATTGAAGATATATGAAATGTACAATATATTAGTATAACCAAATATATTGAATATGTTATTAATCTAGTTACAGTTTAACCTAATTGAACATTATGACTTTTCAAATTCTTGTTCTAATGTTAAAACCACATCTATAATTGTTAATTAATATGTATATTAAATTTTAAATAATAAAAATGAAATAAAAAATGTGATGTGGATGATGAGGTGGTTTCATGAGAAGAGAGAAAAGCTAACTTTATATATATAGATTTTGCCAAGATTGAATTTAAAAAATACAAAAATCATATTAATATTTACTAGTTTTGTGAATCAAATTGGTAGTACGCAGTATCATAGTTTTTTTAGAAAGGTTGTATCATTGTTTCTATTCCAATACCAACAATCTAAAAATTTGTATTTATATTAGATATCCATGCCCATCATTAGTATTAATAGATTATTTAGCATATTGCCTCTAATTAACCTTTCGAATATTCGAATAGATTAGCCCACTAATAAGTTAATCATCTTGGTTAGCCAAAACAAAAAATCATCCATGGCCATTTCTTCATCGTGGTTCGTACTTTCCATTGTCGAGGGACATCAATACTCCATTCCGTACGTTCAAATTCAAACAAAGAGAGCTTTCAATATTTTTATATTGCTTTTCGGGTCGTCAAAGAATTTCATTTTAAAGTAGATTCGAACTAACGAATGATGAAAATGTATATTCTATAAGACATTTGTAAATTCATGAGTATGTATATGGCTAATCAAACAATGTGTCCTAAAATCTTCAACAAGTTGGAATTATCGTATGTTAGACTTTTGAGGATTAGTCTAGAAGCATTGACTTGTGAGTTGTAAAATTATGTAATTTACTTTGTAAAATCACAAAATTTTCACATTATAGATAAACAGTGGATAAAGTATAAACAGTGGAGAAGGTATTTTGTTTACACAAATTTGGACCGGTTATACAACTAATATTTTAATTACGATTTTCAGATACGAAATGGTACACGTAAATTGAACTACACCATATGATATATTTTACTACAAACCTAATAATTTTAATATGATCGTTTCAACATCTGAATATAAATAATGAAAGCCCTACAAGGAGGAAAACAAATCATTTAAAAATTTGTCATTGTCTCATGATCTTGTTGACATGGAAATTTAAATTTGATGCGTTATAAATCATCATGCTACTGCTCACTTCTTTTTGGCATAGACATTAAAATTTGATGTCTAATAAATCATGTTGCTCACTTCTATTACCTTAAACTTGTCTGAAAAAACGTACATTGCTATACGATATATCCTAACAAATTATACAGTATTTAATCAACAACAACTTCGACCAAAAAAAAAAATTAACACCAACAAATTAACAAACTTTTTCCAAATGATCACTCATTCTTAACTCTTATTAATTTTAGAACCCTATCTAAAGGGTTCTAAATTGGTACTCCAAGCTTTTATCCCCAGCAGGTAAGGAAGTTTTGCTTAAGGCAGTGGTAACAGCTATCCCCATCTATGCTATGTCTTGTTTTCTCCTTCCTCTAAAATTTGTTAATAAAATTTCGCAGCTGATGAGGAATTTTTGGTGGTCTACTGATCCTCATAAGAATCGCATAGCATGGGTAGCTTGGGATAAAATAACTCAGTGTAAAGGTGAAGGGGGTTTGGGAATTAGGGGCCTCAGAGCTTTTAATATAGCTTTGCTAGCTAAGCAAGCATGGCGTCTGATCACTAAGCCAAATTCATTACTGGCTCAGGTCTTTAAAGCAAAGTATTATAAGAATGGCAACTTTCTAGAGGCTGAGCAACATAGACATTGTAGCTATGCTTGGCGTAGTCTATTGCAAGCTCAATTCCTGCTTTGTCAAGGAACTAAATGGGTCATGGGGGAAGGAAATAGAATAAGAGTCTGGAGGGATAAATGGTTACCAGGAATAAACCCTAAACCTGCTTCAGGAATAGGTAGTATTCTCTATCCCCATCTCACAGCTAATGAGCTTCTGTATGCTGGAACAGGGATTTGGAATGAACAAAAGATCAATCAACTAGTGAATGAAGAAGATGCAAGGCTGATTATGAAAAGCCGTCCAAGTATAGCACAAGTAAGTGACTCTCTGGTCTGGCTTCATTCAAAGAATGGGCAATATACTGTTAAAACTGGCTATTATATATGTCACCAACTCCAGACTCAGGATTCCACCGGGTTGAGTTACAATCATAAGGATGAGGTTATCTCTCTATGCAAATCAGTTTGGAAGCTAAAAATTCTCCCAAAGATAAAGCATTTTTGCTAGAGAGCTATTCATGATAGTCTTGCTGTTTTAGGTCAACTATCTAGAAGAGGAATGAGATTGGATACCACATGTGTTCTTTGTGGAGAGGAAGAAGAGACTGTTAATCACCTTTTGTTTCAATGCAGAGTATCAAAAGAGATATGGGAGCTTGCGCCTTTACGAACACCTTTGGGTCAGTTGCTCCTATCTCAATCTCTTTTTCAAAACTTTCATTATTTCCTAGACTCAGCAGGAGCACAAGATCATGAGTCCTAATTATTCCCTTTCCTAATATGGAACATAAGGAAATTAAGAAATAATCTCTTCTTTGAGAACCGCCATTGCAGCATTCCTCGTCTAATAAATAAAACTATGGTGGAATGGGAAGTCTGGGTTAAAGTTAATGAGGCTCAACATAATGCTACTTCGGATGGGTTAGGGCAATCCGTCTCGGATCAAGTAAATCAAGAGTCTTATCAATATGAATGTTTTGTAGATGCTTCATGGATCTCTTCAAGCAGCAAGGCTGGAATAGCTTGGGTTTTAGTGGCAAATGGTGCTCCTCTCCTACAAGGTTCCTCATCAGTAGAAGCAACAAACTCAGTCCTAGAAGCAGAGGCAGAAGCATTGAGGTTGGCGGTGGTCAAACTCAGCAAACTTGGCTACAAGTCAATCTTGTTCAAAGGTGATGCCAAGACTCTTTATGATGGTCTCAAATCATCTGTAGTCAGGGAAGAAGGATTGTGTGATATATCTATCATCACTTGTTTTAAGGATATAGTAAGTTTAGCGTCATCTGCAAATTTCCTGTTCAGATATGTATCTCAAAACTCTCTTGATTATGTAGATAGACTAGCCAAGTCAGCTCGTATAAATAACTCTGCCTATGTAATTAAGTGGAACGGTGTGTAATGTTTTGTAAATCAATATAAGGTTGACAAAAAAAAAAATTTAATTTTAGAACCCATTCATCAATGGTTATTGTTCACATAACTAAAGGAAAACATGATATATTAAAATATGATTTATTATTACATAGTCAAATTAAATATACTAAAAACGACAAAACATCTTTAACATCAATAATGCAAAACATAACAACTATACTCAACAGTAGCATCACCGTTCTTGGCATTAAAATATTTTGTCCGAAGTTCGACATAGCCTCTAGCAAATCGGAAAAGTCCACTTCCTCCGACGATTGACATCTCTCTAACCTCCGACAACGCCGTGTTCCGACCAACAATCGTGATCGTACTTCCATTATATTTTCCAGTCTTAAAAACAAAATTCATAGTCATCAAAAACGCTAACTCCTTTTGGGCCGCTCCGGCGTAAAAGCCCTGAGCCTTGCCCAAAACCGTGGAGTTCACCGGAACTTTTGCCGTTAAAGCGTTGTCCATCATAGTGATTCCTCCAAAGTATGTAAAAGAGTTTTTAACCGGTGGTTGGATTCTGATGGAGGTTGGATTTGAACCACTTAAGATGTCTTGCCAATAGACTTTGAAGTGAGTTAGTTTCTCTTTCTTGTTGAGACCAAGAATTTTCCGATCTATGGTTCTGAAAATGTTTTTGCCATCGTCTCCGGTGGAAGAAACGGCGGCTAGGAGGAGAATTTGGAAGGCGAGGAAAAAAATGAGCTTAGCCATGTGTTTTTTTATTGAGGTTTTGGTATGGAGCAAGAAGGTTTTATTTATATAAGTCGAGTTTCTATAAGAAATGATTTGATATTATTTAATTTGAAGAGTTTTTTTATTTTGTGGATACGTTTAAGAACGTAGAAGTGGGGGATGTTAATGTGTATTCATGTGTGAAGTCTATCATAATCATTGCGTCATTGAGTCGTATGATTTACGGTGAAGTCATACTCATAAACTTTTTTATCATTTTTCAAAAGAGAGAAAAAATAAATGAAATCATCTTTCGGGTTAGTAGTGTTCCGGATCAAATTGGTAATGTCGTAGTTTTTTTCTTTTGTGAGAAAAGTTGTATAATAGATCAAAGTTGTATAATAGATCATTCTTGATCCATGATACAAGTTTTTTGAAAATTTCTAAATCAATTTTTTTGATCCCGATGAATAATAATCTCTGTTTTCGTAGACCAACAATCTGAAAATATTATCTTTTTTTTTTGGGACAAAATGTTAGAGTAGCCATCAATCATCATTATTTTTACTATTTTAGCATATTGGAACGATTTAACTTAACTTAAGTTAAGTTATCATCAACTATTTAACTTAACTTAACTTAACTTAACTTATTATCTCTCTAAAACTCTCCTGCTTCTCTCTAACCAAAGAAGAAAAAACTTTGTCTCCTCGTTTCCTCCGCCCGACGTTGGAATAGCCGGCGTCGTGGCTTGTAAATATTTTCCGTTGTTAGTTTCGGCTTAGTTCGATATAGTTTCGGCTTTGACCGATTTAGTTTCGGCTTTGACCGATTTTGATCTGACGTTGTTTGGATTTGGTCTTCCGATGGTATTCGGATCACTTTTACCGGCTTGACCGGATCTAGTATCTTAGTTATTAGGTTATGATCGTATCGTTTTGAGCTGATTTAATCGGTGATTTTAATCATTTCCTCTTAATAGTCTTATTCTCAAATCTTTTTCCAAGAGTTGTAAATCTCAATCTCCCTGTTTTCGGCTATAGATTGAGTATTCTTTAAGGAAAAGGCTAGAGTAGGAGGTTCAATTTCTGAAGAATTTGGGAGAGAATGAGCGGTCCGTAGGATCTGAGTCTTGTCCGATTTCTTTGGAGTTGAGCCCATGTTCTTAACAAGATGATTAAGGAGATTTGTTTAAATCATGCGATTCCTTTTAAGCGATAGGTTGCAAGTTTATTGGGGAAGATGATCGGAATATGCAGGATATCGGAGAAGAGGGGACACCAAGAACATGCAGATCGGAAAAATCCCTGACGGTGGTTTCTTCTCTTTCAATTCCATGCTTGACACGTGTGTTGGATGGATAAGCATGTTTCTGGTCAATTATGTGGTTAAATTTTCATTAAAGTTGTTGTTTTCTTCCGATAAACCGATGTATCCAAGCCTATTGGACCGTTATCAAATGAATCTTTGTTGAATAAGAAAGAAAGAAAGAAAAAAAAAAAAACGATTATTAGCCTGTTAGTAGATTAAAAAATGTTGTAATTTTTTCTTTTCTTTAGTCGGCATCATAGTTCGTAGACATGTGGTTATGGTTGTCATTTTCTTTGCAGTATTTCACGCTTTTGCTTTATTCGTTTTCCCTTCTTTACTTCGGAAAAGATTTCGGCTTTGATTGGTGACATGATTTATTTTGATTTATTTTGAGTTAAGAGTCTAACTCAATAATAACTCAAAAATGTTACCAATCATGAATCAAACAAAAAAATTTAAAATTGAGTTTGAGTTAGAATGAGTTGTAGTTGATTTACAATTTTGAGTTATGCTCCTTGTAAAATTGTTAACTCAAAAGTTAATCCAACATCATGGAAAATGGGATGAATTAGAGGTTGAGTTAGTCTTTTTTTTTTTCTAACGACATTCACTTCTCTTTTTTTTTTGTTAGTTTAAATTTAATTATTCCAATATTGCATAATTCCAATAAATCCAACAAGATTTTGTCTTTTAACTTTAATTAGCAAGGTTGTATTAATTTTTAGTTAAATATTTTTGGATTCAAACAAATTTTTTTTCTATTATCTTAATTATAGATTTTATGTTTTATTTTAAAACTTTTAAAAGTTACATTCTTAGTTTTTATTTGCTCTTATACAGATTTATTTTAGTTTATATTTTTATATATTAATATTACAAAAATAAATTATGTTTAACTTAATATTATATTTTAATTAGTCTATTTTCTTATTAAATCTATAAAAATGTTATTAATAATAGTTTTTATAAATATAATTTGTTTTTAATAACACTTACTGCAACTTATACATAAAAAAAGTCACCAGTCAGTTATGTTGATAAGAATGTTAATTCATATTTTCACAGCAAACTCACCTCATAAATCTGCAGCTTCCACCACATTATTTTACTGCAAATGTACATCGAATTATAACACTTACTGCAACTCAACTTTGATACCACATGCTACCAATCGGAGTCTTCATTTCATACTTTTTAATATAGGACGATATTTTAATGTCCTTCTTTATACTCAACATTTGTCCAATTAATTATGAACACTTTAAAACGTAATTTAAATTTTTAGTAATTTAAAGTCCTATTTTATTGGGAAAAGAAGTTAACGAATTCTGTCCTAGTTTACCAATCAAATCTACCAATATCATATCAGCATTACAAGGTTGTTTTAAGCCCAAACAACCAAGCATAGATTTGTGATTTTCTATACAATAGAGTTGAACTTTTTATGGTTATGTAAATCTATTAATATACTCCCTCCGTTTTATTATATAAGATTTTTAAGAGAAATATTTTTGTTTCATTTTATAAGATGTTTTACAAGTTTCTATGCAGATCTTAATGTGATTTGATATTTTTGTCCTTTTAAATTTCGTAGTCTTATATATGATTTAACGTTAGACCTTTAATATGATACTTATTATTCATATTGATAAATAAGATATTCAACGTTAATTCATCAACTTCAAAAATTTTAGTTAATTAAATTACAACAATTACCTTGATCCATTCGCCTTGCAAAGTCGGAGCCATAGCTGCAATATAAACTACAAAAGGCTTGTTTTGTTTTGTGTCCTCTTAGCTTCTTTACATGGTGTTCTATATATATGCCAAGAACTATACGTACGTGTCAAAATATTTTCAATTTGGAGGTATGTTAAAATTAAGGGTGGGCAAACAGAGAAATTGAGAACTACAACTTTTGGGAATCTTTTTTTTTTTTTTTTTTGAAAATAAAAAAAGACATTTATAACTTTTGAGAATCTTGTCGAAACGAAATATGAATTATCTCATAATACTAATTAAGAAGAATGCATGCAACATTCATAAAATCATACTATTAAATATAACGATTAGTTATTTCAATTTGAGATAAATTTACTCTTTTAGTTTAGACGAGTCTCATAACACCACATATAAGTTGGCCCGGTCCTAGACGCATTTGGATCTAATTTACAATGGTTTTGATATTCAACAAATTCGCTTCTTTTCCTGAGCAGTAAGGCACACCGTAAAGGAAGAATCAGACCGAAGGATGAGTGGTCAGATAAACATGTAACTGAACCAACAAGTAGGACATAAAACCCAAATTTTTGTAGTCTATTAGTCTCTGATACCATTTGCTTACTTGCTACAGTGACTTTGCTACAGTAACTTATTTTATTATTTTTATAAAATTAAGAATACTTTGCACGGTTGATGGATAAAAACTTGAAATTTTATTGATACTTAAAAGATTACAAAAGTTTTGAAACTTAAAACTTGAAAAGATTACAAAAGAGTTTTTTAGAGAGAGGTGAGAGAGTTGTGCAAAGAGTGCGTGTAAAACTGATCCCCTCAATGCTTTGATAGGAGGCTGTATTTATAGCCAAAGTTGCATAATATTGTCCTGTCACGTGTCTTCTTTTGAATGGTGCCGACAATCTTCTTCTTGGTTGAATAAGTCTTGAAGTGGGGTCTTGTATGTTTCCATGATTATCTTGGTTGAATAAATCTTTCGCGTAAGTTCTACTGATGTGATGTGGGTCCCATGTGCTGGATGTCATCGTCTTCTAGAAGGTGGGTCCCACATAGCGGGTGTCTGTGTCTTCTTAAATGTCTTGATATTTTATTTAGAGTATATTTTATACAGATATACTCTGTATGTTATTTAGCGAATACAAATGAGCAATATAATAATATATAATAATATACAGAGTCTACTAGAATATACATTGATAATATCGAAGAATTTTTAAAAGTCTATATAGAATATTATTAGGTTTTTTTTTTTTTTTTTAATCACATGTTTTTCGTTTGTTGCACCGAGGTGACTTGCCAACGGACTTACGGCCTTTGGAAGGACTTGCGGCCTGGAACATCGCCTGTGTGCGTGAATCGGAAAACCTGAAATTTTTTTTTTTTTTTTTTTTTTAAATCTCAAAAGGATCCTGAGCGAGAGAGCCGCCGAAAGGATCTTCATCTTGGGTAGTTTGTTGCATAACTTCATCGTCGGACGAGGAAGCGTCCATTTCTTGACTAATTGCAGCGATAATTTGCTTGAGTTTTTCCTTTTTAGAGGACTTCTTGGAATTTGACGAGTCTACCGAGTTGGCAGGACTTGATTGCTTTGTTGATGTTGTGTTGGGTTGAGTAGGTTTAGGTTGGTTTGGATCGGAGCCAAATTGTTTAATTAATTGGCTCGGGGTAACAAGAGGTATGGATTTGGATATGGATTTAACTGCCGTGTGGGGTTTGGTTTATGATCTGAAAGTATTTGGATATGTTGGTTAGGGAGCAGCGGTCAAGATTATACTTATCCCACCATTTGACGCGGTATTCTTTGACCAAAGAGTATGGCATATCGGGAATTTCGGTTAGGGTTTGAATAAGGTTGAAGTGCCATGAGCAAATCCATGGGATACCCATGTCAATATGAAAGGCTATTTTGGAATAGAGATTGGTGTAGTGTTTGGGTATGTGTTTTTGGTAGAAAGGGAAAGCGGTTTTGATTAATTCTTGGGGGTAGATTTGTTCGGCTGGACCGAACCAGTACCACCATTCTGAGAACCATCCTGGGAAAGTTTTGGGACAGCTATTGTCAAAGGAAAGGAACCAGGAATGATCAAAGGGTCTTAGGTAAAAGGCCCGAAGGAAGGCGTTTTGGTAATCGACGTATGTATATCCTTGGATATGGAAACCAGGGGTTGAAAAGGGTTGGATTGTATGAAAATTAATGAAGCCAAGGTCTTGGGGTAAACAGATACGACGTATTTTACAGGTTGAGTAGGCTATCTGATTAGGGTTGGATTTATCTGGATAATGAATAATTTCCGCAGACTTAGAGTCTACTAGAATATAGTCATAAAAGGTACGGTTTTTTACTACATTATCGGTTGGGTAAAGGCTGTCTTGATAGAAAATTCTGTTGGTAAAGGCCTGGAGTTCTTTTAGTTTGATTGGGTTAAAGAATGGGGTAGTAAAGAGGTGTTGCTTTTGGGATTTTAGGAAATAGGCTGATTTTTCTGTAGGTGTTTGAGTAGGATTTTTTGTTGATGTAGAAGCTGAAGTGTCAGCCACTGCTTTTGAATAGGATAAGGGAGGAAATTCGGCGAGGGCCGAAAAGGTGTTTTGAATACTCAAGGGTTTTCCTTGAAGATGTGGTTGATTTTTGATATAATCCGATGCAGTCATCGGCTTCTTGCTCTTGTGATCAGACATGTTGATTATTTTGTTGGATATCTGATGTTTTGCCCTGTAAATATTCTCTTGTTAGGAAATCCGGTAAGGAATTATTTTCTCCTTTAATATATTGAATATCAAAATCAAATGCAGATAATATGGCTTGCCATCTGGCAAATATTTGTTTTGAAACAAGATTTTTAACATCTTTTTTCAAAATTTCTTTTGCTGATTTACAATCTACTCGTAATAAGAACTTTTTATTGATCAGGTCATCTTGAAATTTAGATATACAGTTAACTATGGATAATACTTCTTTTTTGACAGTTGAATAATTTTTTTTGTGGTCCTAGCCAGATTCCAGAATGAAATCTAACTATAGTTTCTTGAGTAGATCCCATTTGTTGTTTTAAGATTCCACCATATCCTAGTTCTGAAGCATCTGTTTCTACTATCATATTTGCTTCAGGATTTGGAATGGTTAGGCAAGGTAAGGTTTTAACGTTTTTTTTAATTTGTTTAACTAATTGAGTATGTTGATTAGTCCAAGGTTTTGGGTTTTTCTGAAGCCTTTGATATAATGGTTGAATAGTTTTTCGAAGATTAGGTAGGAAGTCAGAAACATAGTTTAGACATCCTAAAAATCTTTGTAATTGGGTTTTATCCCTTATTTCATCGGGAAATTTGTTAGCAAATTCTATCGATCGTGATATGGGTGTTATTGTTCCTTGATATATATTGTGTCCTAAAAATCTTATTTTTGTTTGAAATAAAGACATCTTTTTAGCTGATATAACTAAGCCATGTTTTTTGACTATGTTTAGGAACGTATTTATGTGACTAATGTGTTGATCTATTGATGTTGAATAGACGAGTACGTCATCAATGTATACAATTGTAAATTTTGTATTATTATTAAATATATCATTCATTATATTTTGAAATTCTGAGGGAGCATTTTTAAGTCCGAAAGGCATTACATTCCATTCGTAATGTCCGAATGGTACCGTGAATGTTGTTTTGTATTTGTCTTGTTCTTTAATTTGGATTTGCCAGAATCCACTTTTCATATGAAATTTTGAATATATTTTTTCATTGTAGAGTCTCTTTAATAAATCTCTTTTATTGGGTATCGGATATCTAATCCATTGTAGTACATCGTTAAGTGGTTTATAATTGATAACTAATCGTGGGACTCCACGTTCTTTTTCTGCTTGATTATTTACATAAAAGGCTGAACAACTCCAAGGTGACTTGGATGGCCTTATTAGTTTCTTTTTTAATAAATCATTTATTTCTTGTTTACAAGTTTCTAGTAATTCTTTATTCATTTGGATAGGTCGTGCTTTAGTGGGTATATTTTTCTCACTAAATTCCTTTATATATGGGAGATCGACTGTATGTTGTTTTCTTTCCCAAAATGCATTGGGTAGCTCCGAACATACTTGGTCGAGTAGATTCTTTTCAATAGCCTTTATTTTATCTATTACATATTGTGTTGTTAGTTGCTCTTCTATTTTTTTATGAGTTATTTCTTCTTGTAAGTGTTGTATATGGTTTTGTTTTCCTTTTACTAAATTTATTGTTTTATGTATTGTATTTTGCTGGAGACTTAGAATTTCTTTTGTTTTCATAGGGGATAAAAAGTCAAAAGATAATTTAGTTCCTACTACTTTAGTTACCAAACCTATTTCGGTTGCTTTGAATGGATATATTTGAGTAATGAAAGGAGTTCCTAATATTACTTCTTGTGATAAGTTTTTTACTAAAATAAATTGGTTTTTAAAACAATAACCCTGATTACAAATTTTTGCGCATGGTAATTTATATTGCACTTTAAGCCTATCACCGCCTGCGCCACTAAGACGTTCAGTAGTTTTTTCATAATACTTTGTTGGTATTATTCCTTCTCGGATGCAGTTGAAATCTGCTCCGGTATCTACTAATGCGATTATGTTTATTTTAAAATCATGGTTTATGTGCAAATTGATAGTTACATACCATTTTTGATAATTGATTTTTTCTATTGTTTGAATATAATCCTTATCTTCTTGTGGTTCTTCAATATTATGGCTTTCTATGTTTTGATTACTTGATGATGCTTGATTTTTTGATTCAATTAAAGAAAGTCTTGCATTAGTTTGTAATTGATTTAATTCTTGTTGATTTATCGATGCTTGTAACTCTTTAATTTGTGCTTTGATTTATTTAATTTCATTTTGCAATTCTCCCGTTGTTACTTGTTTAAATAAACTTTGAGTTGGATATTTTTCAAATATTTTATTGAGACTAAAAGGTTGTGGAGTAGATATTTGTTTTTCTTGATATACTATATCCTTTAATTTTATTAAATATTCCTTTTTTGTTTCTGGATTATCTATGTTATCTATTATATCTACTAAGAATTGTTTATCGCTTTCTTTTGTTATAACATTAATTATTTTACAATTACATAAATTATCTGATAATTCTTGTGATTCTTCGGAAGAATCACCTGAATTTTCTACTTCATTTATTGAGTAATTACTATCAGTATCTTCTGAATGTTCTGATTCTGGAATTAAAAGTTTTGATAATTTTTCTTGTATATCAGGTTGATCTTGAAATATCTCGTTTATTTTCTTCTTCATTTTACATTTTGTGGACCTATGTCCAGGTCTTTTGCAATTCCAACATACTAATTTTTGTTTGTCTGATTTAAATTTTTTATTTTTGGAATATCTTTGATTTTTCGAATAATATTGATTATTTGGTTTTTTGTTATAATTTTCGTTTCTTTGATGATATTTAAGTTTATTGGATTTTCTTTGTCTATATTTTATTCTTTTGATCCTCGATGGTGGATTAAATTTTTCATAACCATATTGTTCACAGAATGAACCCATGGATATTTTAAATTTGAATTTATCGTTACATTTTTTATCTTTTTGTTCTTGACATATGGATAATCCTTCTTTTTTAATAAATGCAAATAATTGACCATAAGTTATGTTATACCAAGGTATAGGTTGTCCTCCTGCTAGTTCTTTTAATTTATTGGTTATTTTTTCTGCTAAAAAAGTTGGTAATCCTGAGATAAACCGTTCCTTCCAGAAAGGTTGATTACAATCTGTTCGTTGAAATATATTTGCTACAAAAACATCTTTATACCATTTAAAATCTCCTAAAGTTGGGCATCTAAGGTTTGTTAATATAATCTTTTTACTTTCTAATTCTTCTGCATGATTTCCTAGAAAATGCATTGTTATGGTGTGGATTAAAACTTCTACACCATTTTCTTTTTCAGTTTCTATAGTGAAACCTTCTGGATCTTGCGTTCTTATGATTTCTACATGATTTATGATAGAATCTTGAATTCCGTTCTTATAAATTGGTAATGTCGTAGTTTTTTTCTTTTGTGAGAAAAGTTGTATAATAGATCAAAGTTGTATAATAGATCATTCTTGATCCATGATACAAGTTTTTTGAAAATTTCTAAATCAATTTTTTTGATCCCGATTTGCTTTATGTCCTACTGTGCGAATGATCAATTACAATTTTATGATTAATATAACCTTTCAAACCTTGATACAACTAGCTAGTATAATATAAAACATGAAATATTTATAATCATAAGGTGTACGTTTTGCGGCATTGATCTATTATACAACTTTGAATTTATCGTTACGTTTTTTTATCTTTTTGTTCTTGACATATGGATAATCCTTCTTTTTTAATAAATGCAAATAATTGACCATAAGTTATGTTATATCAAGGTATAGGTTGTCCTCCTGCTAGTTCTTTTAATTTATTGGTTATTTTTTCTGCTAAAAAAGTTGGTAATCCTGAGATAAACCGTTCCTTCCAGAAAGGTTGATTGCAATCTGTTCGTTGAAATATATTTGCTACAAAAACATCTTTATACCATTTAAAATCTCCTAAAGTTGGGCATCTAAGGTTTGTTAATATAATCTTTTTACTTTCTAATTCTTCTGCATGATTTCCTAGAAAATGCATTGTTATGGTGTGGATTAAAACTTCTACACCATTTTCTTTTTCAGTTTCTATAGTGAAACCTTCTGGATCTTGCGTTCTTATGATTTCTACATGATTTATGATAGAATCTTGAATTGCGTTCTTATAAATTGGTAATGTCGTAGTTTTTTTCTTTTGTGAGAAAAGTTGTATAATAGATCAAAGTTGTATAATAGATCATTCTTGATCCATGATACAAGTTTTTGAAAATTTCTAAATCAATTTTTTTGATCCCGATGAATAATAATCTCTGTTTTCGTAGACCAACAATCTGAAAATATTATCTTTTTTTTTTGGGACAAAATGTTAGAGTAGCCATCAATCATCATTATTTTTACTATTTTAGCATATTGGAACGATTTAACTTAAGTTAAGTTATCATCAACTATTTAACTTAACTTAACTTAACTTAACTTAAGTTAAGTTATCATCAACTATTTAACTTAACTTAACTTAACTTAACTTAACTTATTATCTCTCTAAAACTCTCCTGCTTCTCTCTAACCAAAGAAGAAAAAACTTTGTCTCCTCGTTTCCTCCGCCCGACGTCGGAATAGCCGGCGTCGTGGCTTGTAAATATTTTCCGTTGTTAGTTTCGGCTTGTCCGATTTAGCTTCGGCTTAGTCCGATATAGTTTCGGCTTTGACCGATTTAGTTTCGGCTTTGACCGATTTTGATCTGACGTTGTTCGGATTTGGTCTTCCGATGGTATTCGGATCTCTTTTACCGGCTTGACCGGATCTAGTATCTTAGTTATTAGGTTATGATCGTATCGTTTTGAGCTGATTTAATCGGTGATTTTAATCATTTCCTCTTAATAGTCTTATTCTCAAATCTTTTTCCAAGAGTTGTAAATCTCAATCTCCCTGTTTTCGGCTATAGATTGAGTATTCTTTAAGGAAAAGGCTAGAGTAGGAGGTTCAATTTCTGAAGAATTTGGGAGAGAATGAGCGGTCCGTAGGATCTGAGTCTTGTCCGATTTCTTTGGAGTTGAGCCCATGTTCTTAACAAGATGATTAAGGAGATTTGTTTAAATCATGCGATTCCTTTTAAGCGATAGGTTGCAAGTTTATTGGGGAAGATGATCGGAATATGCAGGATATCGGAGAAGAGGGGACACCAAGAACATGCAGATCGGAAAAATCCCTGACGGTGGTTTCTTCTCTTTCAATTCCATGCTTGACACGTGTGTTGGATGGATAAGCATGTTTCTGGTCAATTATGTGGTTAAATTTTCATTAAAGTTGTTGTTTTCTTCCGATAAACCGATGTATCCAAGCCTATTGGACCGTTATCAAATGAATCTTTGTTGAATAAGAAAGAAAGAAAGAAAAAAAAAAAAAACGATTATTAGCCTGTTAGTAGATTAAAAAATGTTGTAATTTTTTCTTTTCTTTAGTCGGCATCATAGTTCGTAGACATGTGGTTATGGTTGTCATTTTCTTTGCAGTATTTCACGCTTTTGCTTTATTCGTTTTCCCTTCTTTACTTCGGAAAAGATTTCGGCTTTGATTGGTGACATGATTTATTTTGATTTAGTTTGAGTTAAGAGTCTAACTCAATAATAACTCAAAAATGTTACCAATCATGAATCAAACAAAAAAATTTAAAATTGAGTTTGAGTTAGAATGAGCTGTAGTTGATTTACAATTTTGAGTTATGCTCCTTGTAAAATTGTTAACTCAAAAGTTAATCCAACATCATGGAAAATGGGATGAATTAGAGGTTGAGTTAGTCTTTTTTTTCTTCTAACGACATTCACTTCTCTTTTTTTTTTGTTAGTTTAAATTTAATTATTCCAATATTGCATAATTCCAATAAATCCAACAAGATTTTGTCTTTTAACTTTAATTAGCAAGGTTGTATTAATTTTTAGTTAAATATTTTTGGATTCAAAATTTTTTTTTTTCTATTATCTTAATTATAGATTTTATGTTTTATTTTAAAACTTTTAAAAGTTACATTCTTAGTTTTTATTTGCTCTTATACAGATTTATTTTAGTTTATATTTTTATATATTAATATTACAAAAATAAATTATGTTTAACTTAATATTATGTTTTAATTAGTCTATTTTCTTATTAAATCTATAAAAATGTTATTAATAATAGTTTTTATAAATATAATTTGTTTTTAATAACACTTACTGCAACTTATACATAAAAAAAGTCACGAGTCAGTTATGTTGATAAGAATGTTAATTCATATTTTTACAGCAAACTCACCTCATAAATCTGCAGCTTCCACCACATTATTTTATTGCAAATGTACATCGAATTATAACACTTACTGCAACTCAACTTTGATACCACATGCTACCAATCGGAGTTTTCATTTCATACTTTTTAATATAGGACGATATTTTAATGTCCTTCTTTATACTCAACATTTGTCCAATTAATTATGAACCCTTTAAAACGTAATTTAAATTTTTAGTAATTTAAAGTCCTATTTTATTGGGAAAAGAAGTTAACGAATTCTGTCCTAGTTTACCAATCAAATCTACCAATATCATATCAGCATTACAAGGTTGTTTTAAGCCCAAACAACCAAGCATAGATTTGTGATTTTCTATACAATAGAGTTGAACTTTTTATGGTTATGTAAATCTATTAATATACTCCCTCCGTTTCATTATATAAGATTTTTAAGAGAAATATTTTTGTTTCATTTTATAAGATGTTTTACAAGTTTCTATGCAGATCTTAATGTGATTTGATATTTTTATCCTTTTAAATTTCGTAGTCTTATATATGATTGGTTGAGTTATATTTTTAGTTAATTATTAAATGAGATTTTGTTTGTATTTATTATTTTCTTAATTCTCGTGAAATAAATAAAAAAATCTTATAAAATGAAACGGGAGGAGTAGAATTTAAAACAATCAACCTAATCATAAAAATATTTCATAATACAAAGAGTCACAAAACATCAAATAAATTTAAAACATGCTTAAAAACTTGTAAGTATTTTATATTTTAAATTAAATTAAAATATTCAAAAGTACTATTTATTGGCGAAGGAAAAGTTAATGAATTTGTCGTAGTTTACCAACCAAAACTTAACCTACTAGTACCAGCAATCGTGACAGTATGCAACTGGTACATTAGTACATTTATTTTTCTTTCTTTTTTGATAATTTTTCTTTTTCTTTATAATCTTAGATCATCTATATACATTGGACTTGCACAATATACATTAGATAAACGTATATAGTTTCTTAATTCGTTCGTTATAAAACACTCACATACATTATAGATTTTTTCGGCAAATAATTTATATATAATCCAACCAAATTATAAAGCTATTTGTGTATTCGTCTAATAATTTGATTAATAGTGTTCTTGACTTTTGTGGCGTGTCTGACTACACCAGAAAGACAATTAAGCGTGGGCCTAATCTTCCACTTTCCGTTGTCGTGGACCCATCACTACTCCATTCCGCACGTTCAGATAAAGACTAATCTACAAAATTTGAGTTTTTTTTGTAGATACATTAGTCTATATTTTGTCACATTTGTGGATTAATGAATGTAAAACTAAAATTTATTGAACCATATGGAATGCGTTAAGGAGACGCAAATCCATCTCTCTTTTCGGACGTAAGAAAGACACTTATTGGAGGCAATGTAGTCCATTCGCGTAGAATATATGTATAAAGTTACGGTTTCTAATTTGTTAAATATAACATCGAATTTACGTATGTTATAGAAGTTACACATATAGTTTCTAATTACTAACGGATGATGAAAGCACAATTATATTTTATAAGACATCTCTGTAAATTCATGAGTATATGTAGGGGTGGGCAAAAATACCCGGAACCGAAAAACCGAACCGAACCGAACCGAACCGAACCGAACCGATATTACCCGAACCGAGTCCGAACCGATTTTTTAAAAATACCCAATGGATCTTATGTGCTTAGAATCAAAAAACCGAAACCGAAACCGAACCGAACCGAAAATCCACGGATTACCGAAATATCCGAAACATAAATTAAGAATTTATGTTTTATTTAAGATTTTATGTTTTGGTCCTAAGATATTTTGTGTTCATTTTATGCTTATGGACTTTGTGTTTCATTTTGTGTTCCATTTGATGTTTCGTTATGAACTTTAGACTCAAATTGCTTTACATATAATGTTTTTGTGTTTCATTTTTGATTCGGCACTTGGTTTGTTTAGGTTTTGATTCGGTTATTATATTAATAACCAAAACCGAACCGAAACCGAAGCAATTTGGTTCTAATATAGATCTCTAAATATGAAACCGAACCGAACAGAAACCGAAGTGAAACCGAACCGAACCGACCTATAACTCATATGGTTCTATACGGACTCATTTTAGCTAGAACCGAAAAACTGAAAAACCGAACCGAATAACCGAACGCTCATCCCTAAGGATATGACTGATAACGTGGCCCAAGTCTTTCAACAAGCTGGAATTGTTGTAAAATTAATATTCACTCTCTACAAGCATTGACTTGTGAGTTGGAGAATGTTGTAATTGATTTCGTCAAATCAGAAAACATTTCACATAACAGATAAACAGTTGAGTAGGTGTTTTCTTTACATGAAGTTGGACCCGTTATACGAAAAAAAAATTAAATATGATTTTTAGATAACAAGTGGTGCACGTAAAATTGTCAATATTATCTTAATTAGTATACTTTATCGTTGATCCATATATTTTAATTGAATTACAACAAATGCTAGCTAAGTTGCATAAACAAGCAAAAGAACTATACACCGAATGGTATTCAAATATTATCGTTTAAACATCTGAAGAGAAATAATGAAGCCCTAAGAAGAGAAAATAAAAACAAATTATTGTCATTGTCTCGTGATCAACAAATTATTGTCATTGTCTCGTGATCTTGTTTGACATGGAGATTTGATTTGCTATAAATCATGCTGGTGATCACTTGTTTTTGGCATAGACATTTAATTTGATAAAGTCTAATAAATCATGTGGCTCACTTCTGTTACCTGAACGTTGTCTAATATACATTGGTATAGGAAAGATTCTAACGAAGTAGTATTCACTCAACAACAACATATTAACATTGAAATTTATATTCATCAACTTTTATTATTTCTATAACCCATATTCCATCAATAGACAATAGTTCTTGTTCACATTCAAAGTTTCCTAAATCTTTCTGTTTACAAAAAAGGTGACACAAAACCCACAACATGGAATCACCCGTGGGACATGTTGTACCTGGTATAGGTTTCTTCTTAGTTGGTTTGTGGCACCTATTCAACAACATAAAACTCTTTTGTCTCAACCCAAACACATTTTCTTCATGAAATAATAAAAGTACGTTGTTTTCTTCATGCTGTTGTGCCTCACCAAGGCGCGTGGTCAGTTAATTAGCTTGGAAAAAAAAAACTACCTTAGCTTGGAGGATGGGAACCATGGTGGTAAGAAAATGTGTTTGGGTTGAGACAAAAGAGTTTAATGTTGTTGAATACTGTTAGAGAACTAAAGCTTTGATATCCGATTGTTTACCAAGTTAAAGTTTGAGACTAATAGATTCGCGACGTCTTTTACTCTCTCTCTCTCACTCGTGTGTTTGCGATATAGAATAAAAGGAAAGAACACAAGAAAACTGTTCACCCTGCGTTCACTTCCCGATGTGGGAGAGCTACGTCTCAGGAGCCGGAATCGATCAAGCAATCCACTAAATCGAAGACTCAAGTTCTCACAAGCAGAGACACTTGACTGTGATGATCTTTCTCAATCACACAACACCACCGACTCTTTTCTTATGTCTGCTCCCTTTATAGAATTAGGGATTTACAATATAAAAAGATAACCAAGAGAACAGACCTTATTAAACCAATCCGGTTTGACTTAATCTGAACTCTCTAAATCTCTTACAGTCTTTGTTAATGTTGACTTATGCTGCTTCAGTTGACTCAAGATAGAACCATAACTCAACATTCTCCACCTTGGTTTAACTCGATCAACAACAACTTCTTCTCATCATCTCTTGTCTTCGATTTCTCCTGTGGATTACCTTCTGAATCTACACCTCCGGCAAAGTCAAAGCTTTATCAAGCTTCAATTACTTTGAGTAAGTCTAAGCGAGACTTAAACTTACCCACAGAAACCACTTTCGTCAAAATATCAGCCGGGTTCCTACTTGTATGTATCTTCAATATTTCTACCTCTCCATCAGCTATTATGTCCCTGATGAAATTATACTTTGTTGCCATGTGTTTAGTGCGTCCATGAAACACACTATTCTTTGACAAACAGATTGCACTCTGAGAATCACACCAAATACTAGTTGAATCCTGTTTGAATCCAAAATCCTCAAGCAATCCTTTTAACCATATTGCCTCCTTCACAGCCTCAATTAAAGCAATATATTCAGCTTCCGTTGTAAACAATGCAACTACTTGTTGCAGACTTGATTTCCAACTCACAACATTGCTTCCAATTGTGAAAATATATCCAGAAATAGACCGACTTCCATCATGATCACCAGCAAAATCTGAATCGCAATACCCTTGAACCTTCAAATCTTTATCCTTAGTATAAACCAACTGAACCTTCAATGTACCCTTAATATATCTCAACAACCACTTCACTGCCTCCCAATGAATTTGCCCAGGCTTACTCATATATCTGCTCACCAGACCTATGCCATATGCTAGGTCAGGTCTCGAACCCACCATAGCGTACATAATGCTTCCTACAGCTGAAGCATATGGAGTTACTTCTGTATCAACACACTCATCAATATTCTCAACCGCAGAAAGCTTGAAGTGAGCTCCAATAGGAGTTTGAGAACTCTTTGCTTCATCCATTCTGAATTTATGCACAACTTTCATCAAATAATCAGACTGAGATAGACATAGCGTTCCCTTTTCTCTGTCTCTGGTAATAGACATGCCTAATATCTTCTCAGCAGGACCGAGATCTTTCATCTCAAACACATCACTTAACTGTTCCTTTAGCCTCTTAATATCAGACATATCCTTGGATGCTAATAACATATCATCCACATATAATAATAAATATATGAAATTACCTTGAGATACACGCACAGATCATGTTCACTTCTGCAAAACTCCTGAGATATCATGAACTGATCAAAGCATTTGTTCTATTGTCTAGGTGATTGCTTCAATCCATATAACGACTTCTTAAGCATACATACCTGGTGCTCTTTAGACTTAACTTCATAACCCTCAGGTTGATACATGTAAAGATCTTCCTCCAATTCTCCATTCAAGAATGCAGTCTTTACATCCATCTGCTCCAATTCAAGATCCTTGTTCACCACTATAGACAATAAAACCCTTATAGACACGTGTTTAACTACAGAAGAGAAGACTTCCTGATAGTCAATTCCTTCCCTTTGTGTAAACCATCTAGCCACTAACCGTGCCTTATACCTCTCTGGTTCAACTCCTTGTATACCCTCCTTTAACTTGTATAACCACTTGCAGCTGATTATCTTTCTATCTTTAGGTTTATCTACTAGAATCCACGTTCCACATTTAATCTGAGACGCCATTTCTTCATCCATACCTTCAACCCACTTGTCTTTGTTGACACTCTTCATAGCTTCTTCATAGTCTTGAGGATCTTCATACATCATTTTAGACATAACTAGAGCAAAGGCAAATTCACAATAATCATTAAACCTAACTGGTTTAACAATAACTCTCCTCGGCCTATCTATAGCAACCTGATATTTTGTCAAACTTGCTCTTTCGGTCACTTCTGCACCTGATGACTGATTATCACCATCATTATCATCAATCTCAATTATCTCCGGAGTGACTCCACCTTGATCCAAACTATCTTCTGCTTTAGATGATTTACCATGAGTAACTTCGTTAGGAATTTGCACAAGTGTTGTACTAACCTTCTCAACAACAGTAGGTACCTCAACACTTGGAATTACTTCATCTTTGTACACCTTCTCTTCATTAAACTTCATGTTTCTAGTTACCACACACTTCTTCTCTTCTAACAGCCATATCTTATACCCTTTTGTACCAGGAGGATAGCCTATAAATACACCTTTAACAGCTCTAGGTTTAAGCTTCCCTTGATTAATGTATACATAGGCCAGAGAACCAAACTTCCTGAGATGTTTATAACCAGGCTTCTTATTAAGCCAAACCTCTTTGGGAACCTTGTAGCCAATAGCAGATGCAGGAAATCTGTTGATCAGATACACAGATGTTGCTGCAGCTTCAGCCCGAAATGACTCATCCAAACCAGATTCACTCAACAAACACCCGACCTTCTCCATGATTGTTCTATTCATCCGTTATGCTACTCCATTTTATTGGGGAGTGTATGTGCAAGTCCTATGTCTTTCAATGCCATTCTTCTTGCAAAACTCATCAAAGGCATTATTACAAAACTCTAAACCATTATCAGTGCGAAGACACTTTACCTTCTGGTTTACTTGATTTTCAACCAGCTTTACCCATTCACAAAACTGGCTAAATGTCTCATCCTTTGTCGTAAGGAAATAGATCCATACCTTCCAGGAATGATCGTCTATAATGGATAGAAAATACTGATTTCCAGACATAGAATGATGTACATTTGGTGACCCCCAAAGATCAGCATGAATGTACTCCAGAACCTGCTCAGTTTCGTGTTTTCCAACACTAAAACTAACCCTCTTAGCTTTTCCCAATACACAATGCTCACAGAAACCATCCTTACCAATCTCTTTCTTACTTATAACTCCACCTTTAACCAACTCTTGTAGATTCTGATAACTCAAATGACCCAACCGGCTGTGCCATAATGACACCTTATCCTTTTTAGCTTCAACATGACACACCTCATCAACAACAGTCTTACCATCAAGAATATACAAGCCATTTATAATAAACCTCTTAAAGCAACTTTGTTATTCTTGTAAAAGACCTTCTTACCATTTCCACCAGTATGAGTAAAACCAAGTTTGTCTAGTGTTGGAGTAGATATAAGATTTCTTCTGAGATTTGGAACATATCTAACATTGTGCAAAACGTTAATTGTACCTCCATTAGTATCCAGTCGAAGGGATCCAGAACCAAGAGTTTCTATTGTGCGAAAATCACCAAGCAGAATTTGCTTTGAATCTGTCTCTTGAAAATCCACAAACCAATCTCTTCTTGAAGTCATGTGATATGAGCAGCCTGAATCAATGACCCAATCATCTCTAAAATCACCATCAGAAACATTTAAAGCATCCACATAAGTGACCTTCTCTGTCATTACACCTGCTTCACCATCACCATCACTTTGCATCCGTTTCTTCCTTACAAAACAGTCTTTCTTTAGATGACCTTCTTTTCTACAGTACCAGCAAATTACCGTGCTCCTTGATTTTGATCTGCCCTTGCCTCTACCTCTGGAATCACTAGATGAATCTCTCTGATTGTGTCTACCACATTCCCTTGTATAAAGAATTGTTGCAGATGATGAACTCCTCTCAGATCTAACCATGTCACCTAGTTCTCTTTCCCTTGATCTAGCAGCGTATATTACCTCTTCAAGAGTTAAAGCATCTCTTCCATACTTAAGTGTATGTTTAAGCTGATCAAAGTTTGGAGGTAGAGAACTAAGAAACAATATAGATTGAATCTCATCCGAGACACCAACATTTAAACTGCTCATCTCCGCAACAATTTTCAGAAATTCATAGACATAAACATCAATGAATTTTGATGCATCAGACTTGAACGTATAGAACTGTAGTTGCACAAAGATGCGATTAGGCAAAGTTTTAGACATGTACAACCTCTCAAGAGTAGCCCACATAGCAGCAGCTAATTCGCAGTGCTTGACCTTCCTAAGAACTTGGTCTCCTATGTTCAGAATAATCAAATCCTTTGCTCTTCTAATAGAGTTCATGAGCAAAGAGTTTTGTGAAATGATTTTCTATTTTCTCATTAGACAAAAATGATTATACAAGTGTTTATATACACAGATTAATCCAAAGCTAATAACAGGAATGATATGTAAACCGGACTAAACCAATTACAATATATACAATCGTGATAGCCCTCCTCAAGATGGAAGTGGAGCATAAATGTTATGCAAACCCATCTTGGACACATTAGCCTTGAAAGGACCAGGATATAAGGGTTTAGTGAGCACATCGGCAAGTTGATTATCCGTTCTAACATACATCGTCTTGATAATACCTTGAACCACAGCTTCACGAACTTTATGGCAATCAAATTTGACATGTTTGGTACGCTCATGAAAGACGGAATTACTAGCAATGTGCAAAGCGGTTGTGTTATCACAATAAAGATAAGCTGGAGGTTGAAAAGGAACCTGAAGAAATTGCAGATCTGACTTAACCAAAGGATTTCTTTAGTAGCCATGCACATTGCACGATATTCAGCTTCAACTGAACTCATAGAGACAGTTTGTTGTTTCTTTGACTTCCAGGAGATCAAAGAATCTCCTAAAAACATAGCAAATCAAGTCACTGATTGCCTTGTATCAGGACAAGCTCCCCAGTCAGAATCAGAAAAACCTCTAAACTCAAAATTAGAATCTGCTCCATAGAAAAGTCCTTGACCAATAGAACCCTTCAAGTATCTCAACACTTTGTGAGCTGCCTGAAGATGAGGACCACGAGGCGCAGAAGAATACTGAGCCAATTTAGAGACAGCAAAAGTTATATCTGGCTGAGTAATCGCCAAGTACTGAAGCTGACCAATCAACCTCTTGTATTGCTTTGCATCATCCAAAGGAAGACCATCAGTGAGAGAAAGCTTCTGGTTAGGTTCCATGGGTATAGAAGATGGTTTACAATCAGAGAATCCAGTAGACTTTAAAAGATCCAGGACATATTTCCGCTAACAGATGGAGATCCCTTCTGCAGATCTAGCAATCTCAATGCCAAGAAAGAATTTAGGAGGACCAAGGTCACGAAGCTTAAAAGCTGAACTGAGTTGATCCTTCAATTCAATAACTGCATCATCACAATTTCCACATACACAAGCACCACCATAAATTTCCATCAATAGCTTTCAGAAAGAGTGGATGATCTCCAGGACACTGAATAAAACCAAAGGAAGCCAAGGTGGTTGAAAACTTTAAAAACCATTGCCGGGAAGCCTGTTTAAGACCATAAATGGACTTATGTAACTTGCAAACTGCATCAGGCGCAATCTCTTGACCAATAATCTCAGCATATCCCGGAGGCAACTTCATATAAATCTCTTCTTCAAGGTCTCCATTAAGGAATGCATTCGAAATATCAAGTTGATGAAGAGACCATCGTAACTTAGAAGCAAGAGAAAGGAGTAATTTCACAGAGGCCATCTTAGCAACAGGAGAGAAAGTATCAATAAAGTCAATACCCTCATGTTGAGTATATCCCTTAGCAACTAACCGGGCCTTGTGTCTTTCTATACATCCATCAGAAAGGAACTTGATGGTGTATACCCATTTGCAACCAATTGCAACCTTGCCAGGAGGTAACTTTGTAATTCTCCAAGTCCCTGTTCTTATAAAAGCCTCAATTTCCAGACCCATAGCATCATTCCATACCTTATCCAACTTAGCCTCTAAATATTTTTGTGGTAAATTTGTTGTGGTGATGATATTAATGAAAGCACGAAAAGGCTCAGATAGATATGAATAAGAAATAAAGTTGACCATAGGATATGGACTAGTTTTAATAGGAGGATTATTAGTAATAGGAGTATTATTGTAGCAATGAAAGTCCTGCAAGTGGGAAGGCAACTTCCTTTGCCTAGTTGATTTAAGTTCAGAAGGAACATAAATCATGGAGGATGACTCATCAGGATGTGAATGAGCATCAGATGATGATTGCACATGAGGCAAATGTTCATCAGGAAGAGCAGGAGGTGTAATATGAGGAAAGAAATGCTTTACATTTTCTGTGATAGTAGAAGATGTAAAAGGAAAGATATCCTCATAAAAAACAACATGCCTAGAAATAGATATTGAGTGTGTCTCAATGTCTAATAGCTTGTAACCTTTATAACCAGCAGGGTATCCTAGGAATACACAAGCCCTAGCTCTAGGGTCAAACTTAGTTCTAGACTTTGGAGAAGTAGACGCATAACAAAGGCAACCAAATGTTTTCAAAGAAGTATAATCAGGGACCTTAGAAGTTAATCTTTCAAAAGGTGTTTTGTTCTCTATAACAGGAGAAGGTAGCCTATTAATAAGAAAAGCTGCTGTTAAAACACAATCCCCCCAAAATTCTAAAGGTATGCCTGATTGAAACATTAAAGCCCTAGCTACATTCAACAAATGTTGATGTTTTCTCTCCACAACAGAATTTTGTTCAAGAGTATCAGGACAACAATGAAAACTTTTGATTCCTTTATTAAGAAACAGATTAGTGAAGTTCAATTCATTAGCATTATCAGATCTAACGGAACAGACTTTAGTACTAAACTGAGTTTCTACCATTTCAATGAAACCAGGAAAAACATGTAAAACATCAGATTTTGCCTTAAGCATATAAACTCAAGTTGATCTACTAAAATCATCCACAATTGTCAAAAAATACTTAAAACCATCAACAGTAGGAACTGAAAAAGGACCCCAAGTATCAATATGAACTAAAGCAAAAGGTTTATTAGTGATGATTCTGAGATTTAAAAGGTAAATGCTTTTGTTTTGATAAATGACACACAGAACAATGATCTGAAGTTTTATTAACATGTGATTTAGATAGGTGTAATACATCAGATAAAGATTCAATACGACTCATAGAAGGATGGCCTAGTCTCTTATGCCATAGTTCGGAATCTACCTTAATGCTAGAACAAATAGAAGAAGTACCTGGTACATTTGAGCTAGACACATTAACAAGCTTATTATCCAGATTCAGAACATATAGATTTGCTACTTGACTACCTTGACCAATCATCAACTCCTGTGTAAGAGCCTGAATAAAACACTCATCAGATGTAAAACACACAGTAGAATTCAAAGATTTAGTAATAACACTAACACTCAAGAGATGAAATTTAAATTCAGGAATGTATAAAACATTATGGAGAGATAGATCATCAGTAAGTTGAATATAGCCAGTGCCTGCTATCTGGACAGTAATATCATTAGGTAACCTAACAAATGTTCTATCTAAAGGTTTATACTCCATATAACCCCCTCTCATGAGTAACATGGTGACTAGCTCCTGAATCTGTAACCCAAGCTCTATGAGACAACTCAGTATCATGAGGTATAGAAGAGGTAAGCATGTCGTAATAGGAAAAATCATAGAGAGAAAGGAATGTACCAGAAATTTGTGAGACAAATGGTACGGAATTTGAAGTCGAGGCTGAAGACGTGTCAGGGTTAGGAACAATGCTAGGAGGCTGAAGCTTGGAACTCAAATAAGAGATCATCTGTTGGAGTTGTCCTTTTGACATTTGATCATTCTGCTTGTCAGGACTATCCTCATGGAGATGAGAGAGAAGAGTCATAGCTGCCACAGAAGTATTCCCAACTGATTATATCTTCTTAGCCCTTGGATGACCAGGTGGATAACAATGGACTTTATAACATTTGTCCACATTATGACCAATCCTGAAGCAATGAGAACACTTAGCTTTCTGAAAATTACTTTGAGCTAGCAAAATGGGATGTGAATCATGAACCACAGCCTGAGTTTGGAAAGCAGAAGGAACTGAAGAAGGTCTAGTGATAGAACCAATAGCTCTCTGACTTTCATCTTGATCTAACATGTTGTAAATCTCACTCAAACTTGGCCTAGGTTTCATATTGAGAATCTGACCCCGAATGTTACTAAAGTTATCATTAAGTCCCATGAGGAACTGGATGATATGACTAGTCTCAGCTTCTTCAAGCAACTCCTTGACATGCTCACAATCACACTTCTTTACTGTGTGAGACTTAGTGTTAGCAAGTTGCTCCCACAGTGTCTTCTTCTTTGTGTAGTAAGTGGAAAGATCAAGTTGACCTTGAGTCAGAATCATAACGGCTTGTTCCAGCTGATACTTACGAGGAAGATTACTAACTTTGAACCTATTGAACAAATCACTCCACATGCCAGCTGCATCTTCGTAATAGAGAATACTATCATAAATCTCCTTACTCACAACATTAAGGATCCATGATTTTACCAAACTATTGCATCGACTCCAGATCTTAAAGATATATTCATCATTCGAAGGCCTAGGCAAGGTTCCATCAACAAAACTAAGCTTATTTTTCGCATCTAAGCTAATCCGCATCGCGATCGCCCAGCTATTATAGTTTGTTCCGTCGAGATTATGAGCGGCGATTGACAAACCTGGATGATCTGAGGAATGAAGATAGAATGGACTGTGAACATTGTCAAATGATTCTACCTCTTTCAGATTCAATCCAGAGCCACGCGATCGGAGAGAACGAATCGTAGATTGTAGTTGATCTTCCAAAACCTTTGGATCGGCGAAAGCACCGGAAACAGGATGAGTACGAACGATAGAATCTTCTTCTTCAGCAAAAGTCGAGCTACGAGTCTTCATTCTTCCTTTCTTCGCCATTTTCTACCTAATCAGAGCTCCTAATCTTCAATCAAATGATGAAGATGAAGATAGATCGGTGAATCGATGAAGAAATCGAAGAAAACTAGAAGAAATCACGGGAAAATTCTGGATCTAGACGGAAAAATGCTCTGATACCATAATAGAGTTCATGAGCAAAGAGTTTTGTGAAATGATTTTCTATTTTCTCATTAGACAAAAATGATTATACAAGTGTTTATTATATACACAGATTAATCCAAAGCTAATAACCGGAATGATATGTAAACCGGACTAAACCAATTACAATATATACAATCGTGATACTTTCATCCTTCTCCAGTTTCACAGTATCAACGACCGTCTTCATCAACGTTTCTGTGCTTGTCGTAGCAGGTTTGTCACCATCTCCCGGTTTCTTCTCCTCGGTTTTGGTCATCGGAACCACCGTACTGAAATCATCACTAAGAATTACCTCCTTTAAACCCTGTACTCCGAAATGAGCCATCATTCAAATCTTCCACAGCGAGAAATCGCCAGTTCCATCGAAACGCTCCAACTCAGATCTAGAAATCGCCATCGGAATCAAAGAGCCTGAGCTATGATACCACTTGTTAGAGAACTAAAGCTTTGATATCCGATTGTTTACCAAGTTAAAGTTTGAGACTAATAGATTCGCGACGTCTTTTACTCTCTCTCTCTCACTCGTGTGTTTGCGATATAGAATAAAATGAAAGAACACAAGAAAACTGTTCACCCTGCGTTCACTTCCCGATGTGGGAGAGCTACGTCTCAGGAGCCGGAATCGATCCAGCAATCCACTAAATCGAAGACTCAAGTTCTCACAAGCAGAGACACTTGACTGTGATGTTCTTTCTCAATCACACAACACCACCGACTCTTTTCTTATGTCTGCTCCCTTTATAGAATTAGGGATTTACAATATAAAAAGATAACCAAGAGAACATACCTTATTAAACCAATCCGGTTTGACTTAATCTGAACTCTCTAAATCTCCTAGAGTCTTTGTTAATGTTGACTTATGCTGCTTCAGTTGACTCGAGATAGAACCATAACTCAACAAATACGTGCCATAAACCAACTAAGAAGAAATCTAATTAAACTAGCATGTCCCACGGCTGATTCCACGGCTTAGGTAGTTTTCGTGGGTTAATTCATTCTTTTCACACCAAGTTTGATCCCTAAAAGTTTTTTTTCCTAGAAAAACATCACCAAATCGTTAGATGTTCTAACGAAGAGACTCTACATTGGGCTAAGGCACTAATCAACATCGAATTCAATTTCTTATTTGTTGTATTTATAATCTTTATCATAACCTTGTAATTTGATTCTTGATGGTATTTATGGTGAAAAGATCGAGTGTTCGAAGCTAATTAACCACCAAAGACCAAACAGAAGAGCATCGGTGACGAACAACGAGAAACCGTTAAGACGGAAAAAAAAAAACAACGAGAAAAGATGATAAGTCAGTCATGTTTTGTTCAAATGGGTAAACTCAATGTATAGTCATCAAAACGTATATATGTGTGAAAATGTTATAATTTGAAAGTTTGGACCTTTGTTTTTCTTTTTTCTTTTCATAACGACCTATTTAAATGTTAGAAGTGGGATTTAATGAAGCCTCTAATAATAACTCATTTTTGCCCATAATAATATCAGAATGTCGGTCCAAAACCATAAACACAAGTATGGGATAAAGTGAATTATATTTTAACATTTTTTTCAATAACTCCTTGTAAGGAATCAATTATCAATATTTTTAAATTCAATCAAACGACAAAACAACGTCCACCACAGGCCGAATGCAAATTTCTTTGTAAAAACTGATTTATTATTATTACAAAGCCAAATCAAGAAAAACGACAAGAACATCTTTAACATCAATAGTGCAAAACATAACAACTATACTCAACAGTGGCATCACCGGTCTTGAGATCAAACCACTTTAACCGAGCTTCAACATAGCCTCTAGCAAATCGGAAAAGTCCACTTCCTCCGACGATTGGCATCTCTCTGACTTCCGACATCGCCGAGTTCCGACCAAGAATCGTGATCGTGCTTCCGTTATATTTCCCTGTCTTAAAAACGAAATTCATAGCCATCAAAAACCCTAACTCTTTTTGGGCCACTCCGGCATAAAAGCCTTGAGCTTGGCCCAACACCGTGGAGTTGATCGGAACATTCGCAGTCAAAGCATTGTCGATCATGGAGATTTCTCCGAATGTGGAAGTGTTTGTAACCGGTGGTTGAATCATGATAGAGGTTGGGTTTGAAGATTCGTTTTCATTTTGTAGATTAGTTATAAAATATTGACTAGGGATCAATGGGCGAACATTATTATTTTCTTTACAAAAACTCAAATTTAAATAAACGGTGATATCTCCCCTACACGCCAAATTTGATTCATTTCTATGGTCATGCATGGTTTAGTGTCTTTGACTAGTATTTTTGTTCATTACCGATTGCACCGATTTGATCACGATGTTTACCAATTCAATGGATAAGTTTGCATGGTTTACCGATTGCACCGATAATCTCATTATCTTTTGCTTGGAAAGTTTCAAATCTTTCAAGATCTAGTTTCCTTGTCTTGGTATTTACACTACAAAAAACAGCTTTTTTCGCGAATACGAAAACAGTTGCAAAACAGTCGCTAAACTGGGTTTTGCGACTAATTAGCGACTAAAAATAGCAGTATCTAATATTTCGTCGCTAAATTTTGTAGTCGCTAATTTACGACTAATTAGCTACTATTTATATTTCAAATAATAAAGTAGCAATTTAGTCGCAAAATTTAGCGACTAATTAGCAACTAAATAGCGACCATATTGCGACTGTTTAAACGTGGTCGCAAATTAGTCGCAAAAATGTAACGACTGAATTGCGACTAATTAGCGACTAAATGCTATTTATTTATTTGATTTATAAAATCGATTTTGATTTATTTGATTTTCACATTTTAATTTATTTGATTTATGAAAATCTGATTCGTGAAACAAGTTGGTAAATCGATTTTGATTTATTTATTTTTGTTAATTTGAATATACACAAATTAAATCAAATAAAAAACATAGATCTAAAAAAATTCTAGTTACATAAAAACAAATAGATCTAAAAAAATGAAGAGATCTAAAATAGATCTAAACAATTGGATCTGACGACAAAAAAAAAAAACAATTGGATCTCGCCGGTGGTCGATTGGATCTCGTCGGACTGCTTCTTGCAGGTTGGATCTCGCCATAAATCAGTGACAAAATCAGCAAAAGAAACTTCGTAATCAGACATGTGTTATTATATAGATAAGTGTACATATAGCTTTAGTGAGATCACTTACAGAAATGGTGTCAGCTATGGCATAAGCCTCTGTTTCTGACCCAACCGTCTCCATTTTCTCATTCTACATGACATTACAAAAGAAAAAACCCCGATTAGAGAGCTTATTAATGGTAACAAACTATATGTAATCAAGCCTCTTGTATTGACCTGAGTCCCGGATGAATTTATGTATAGGTAAATAGGCTTTGCTGGGTTATCATAGTCCAACCACATAAGTGTTTTGACACTGATTCATATTAAACATTAATCCAACCAGGATTGTTTGAGTCACAAATGATAGACCATACCTAAACTTCCATTCATTTCCTTTGAATCTTTCTTTTCCTTTGATACACCGAAAAATTCAAAGCAAAGGTCCATCATGGAGTTCAAGACCTGTTAGATCAACACCGTCCAAATTTAGAAGGTTAGAGAAAACTAGTGCTTATTATATACTATTAGTGAAACAAAAAGTGCCACTTACACATGAAAATTCAGATTCTGATGTCCCACAAACTTCAATCAGCTTATGTTTGTCTACCTTGAGCTGCAAAATCAATATCAGAGTTAAAAATCAAAGAAACTTGGAACAATAACCTAGATATCATTTAATCAAGTGTTACAAATGCAGTAGTACCTTCTGTTTCTTCGCACACAAATAAAAAGCAGCAGCAGTGAATACATGTCTAGTGAAATCAGCATTTGCTCGTCTTGACACCGGTAGTGATGCAAGAAACCGCTCCTTATACCTAACAAAAAGAAAAACAAAGCAATTTGATTCAGGCATTTTAACGAACACATTGCAGGCAATATCTTCTGTTACATAAAACAGAAATGGATCTTACGCTGATAGACCTTTCTGCACAATTGCAATCATCCTAACGCATCCAAACTAAATCGCCAATTCTTTTACATTAAGAATAATCCTGAAATTCCCAAAATGTTCAAAACAAATACCCATCAATCAACACAACTATACAAAATCAGATTCATCAACAAGAACAAAAAATAAAATTGGAAAACTCACTTGACTCCAACGCCATTTTGAAGAGTGTTAAATGATCTAGAATAAGCCCTTTCAGACATACCTAATAGAAAAGACGAGATTCGGCGAAAACTATGAGAGAGACGAGGATATGAGAGGAGTAGATGCGTCGGAGAGGAGGAGAAGCGGCGGAGATGAGAGGAGTAGATGCGTCGGAGAGGAGGAGATTCGGCGGAGACGAGGAGATTCGGCGGAGACAAGGAGATGCATCGGAGAGGAGAGGAGGAGATTCGGTGGAGAGGAGAAAATAGATTCGGCGGAGAGGAGAAGAGGAATCGGGGAGAAGAGGAATCAGGGAGGAGAGGAGGAGGAGATGCGTCGGTAACAATGGAGGAGGAGGAGAGGAGAGGAGGCGATTAGGGTTTCTGAAAGGGGATTCTTTTTTTGTTGGTCTGAAAGTGTTAAGTGAAAGTGTTAAGTGTGAGAGGGAATCTAAAAGTGTTAAGTGGGTTTCATTTGGATTTGGGCCAATTTTTGATTTTTGATTAATTTGGGTGAGAGGGAAATCAAAAGATTTGGGTTTGGGGTGTTGTTTTTGGTTTCCCACCAAAACTAAATTGGTCTAAGTATAGATTTTTTGGGGATTAGGGATTAGGGTATAGAATTGCATAATTTTTATTGAGATATAGTAGAAGTAAGGTATAAGTAATTATAGTTTATGGTTATTTTGGATTTGGGATGCAATAAAAATAAGTTAAATGTGCTATGTATAAACATTTGGTATCATTTTAAACTTTTAATTTCTATTGTATCTCAAATTATTATTTGGTTTTAGGCCAAATTATGATATTTTACTAAATTTGGTGAGAGGGAAATAAAAAAATTGGGTTTGGGTTGTTGTTTTTGGTTTCCTACCTAAACAAAATGTCTAAGTAAATGGTTATTTTGGATTTGGGATACATTGGACTAAGTGTGCTATGCATATACATATGAAAGAAAATATCTAAGTATAGATTTTTTAGGGTTTAGGGTATAGAAATGTTGTTTTTTAAAGAGATACAATGAAAGTAAGTTAAGTGTGCTATGCATATACATTTGGTATCATTATATTAAAATTAAAATTTAAACATGCATACATGTCTTAAACGTGTATAGATAATGTATATGTACACAATTTATAATGTATACGTGACCATTAGTTGACTTATATTTTAGTTATCATCAAATCTCAAATTATGGTTATAAGTAATACAAATCAAAATGAAATACTACACTATTCATTTGTGGTTTGGGTTAATAGTCGCAAATCCGTCGCAAATTAGTTGCTATTTCGCGACTGATTTGCGATTCTTAAATCGGTCGCAAACTAATTTTGCCACATAACCCAAATGCAGAAACACGTGGCCTACCTTGATTTTTTGCGACTAAAACCGCGACTGTCTAGCAACCCAACAAATTTAGTCGCTATGTCGTCGCGAATTAGTCGCTAATTTTGCGACTACTTTGCAACAAATGTTATTAGTCGCAATTTAGCGACTGATTTGATACCAATTATTATTAGTTGCTAATTAGACGCTAATTAGTCGCGAAATAGTCGCTACATTTAGCGACTGTGTATTTAGTCGCAACTGTTAGTAGCTAAAAATCTGTTTTCTTGTAGTGTTATAATTACCGCCAAATACGGCATTTCGTTGTTTAAAAACTAAATCTTGTCATATCCTCAAAAGATAATGAGATAATAATATAAATTCATATTTATGGATTAATATTTTTCAGGATCAAAATGGTTATATAATTTCTTTTTCTTACATGAGAAAAGTTGTACTATAGTTTATTACTGATCCACGATACATTTTTTTTAATAATTTTTCTACATTACTTATCTAAATTCGGAATAGAATGATAATCAGTTATATACAGTACCACGAAATGAAAAAGATTATGGAGTAGATTATTAGCCCATTAGTAGATTAAATAAATGTTGTATATTTTCCACCTTTCGTTAGTTGGTATCATAGACATGTGGTTACATTTTCTTTGCATTATATTTCTTCACGCTTTTGCTTTATTCGTTTTCTCTTGTTTACTCCTAAAAAGTTTTCATTTCTTACCTTTCCAATATATAACGAAAATATAATGCCATTCTTATTTCGTAATACCTTTTTCGTCCAATTAGGAACCCTTTAATACGTAGTTTGAATAATTAAAAGTTAAAACGATTTAGTGGGCAAATGAAAGTTAAATGAATTTGTCGTATTCACCAACCAAACCTACCAGTATACTAGCAATGTACTCAGTATAGTATATATATGCTTGGGCATGGGTAGAAGTTAATCTTTTTATTATCTAGAAAATCCCTAATTATTTGATTAATCTTGCTCTTCTTTCGATCAAGAGGAGACAAAATTAATATGAAAATTAATTTATAGGTGTATTTTAAATGTTTCTGACAATGAAGATTTAGTATTTAAATGTTTCCAATATTTTAAATTAATTTATAGGAGTATTTAGTTAACAGATACGTCAAAAAAAAAAAAATCGTTTTGATAAAATGTATGTATTTTGAGTTAAATATATCCAAATATTAACCAGATACATTTCTCAAAACGACACTTAAAATCAATTAATTAGACCATTATATCATTAATATGTGATGGATAAGGAAGTCAAAAAAAAATGTCAAATCGTAACTCCATGTGCATGACAGGAAGAAATCTCACTCGCACCATAAGCGCGTTGACCGCGTGAGACGAAAAACTGTAGACTAAACCACCGAAATGGACATTTTTCGCATAAATGAGAAAATGAGAGGACCGGTAGCGCGTGGATAACGTTTTTTCCGTATCCTTTTGTTTTTTGTGGCAAATATAATAATAATAATAATTGTGTGACTGGAGTATTATTTGATAATACTCCTTCCGTTTCATATTAAGTGTCGTTTTGATAAAATGTATCTAAAATATATTTGGATATGTTTTTGAGTTAAATACATCCAAATACTAACCAGATACATTTTATCAAAACGATACTTAATATGAAACGGAGAGAGTAATAAATAAGTGGAGGCTAGCATATATAAAATATATAAATCAGATGCAAGTATTTAAAATTAGAATTTTAATAGGGTGAATTTGTTGTATAGCCAAAAAAAAATTATAATTTAAATTCTAACAAAAATCCTTAAATCTAATGGTTGAAATTTGACCACATAAGGGTGTTTTGGTTAGAATTTTAATTATAATTTTTTTATGTGTTATTTCACCTAATTTCCCATTTTAATAACTATTTTCAAACTATAAAATTGAATAACAAGTGATTTTACTGTATTTTAAAATATATCAATCAAATGATTAATCTAATAAAAAGAGATTCATTTTAATTTTAAAATACAATTAAATCACTAATCCAATAACACCTCATGGCTCCTGCCTCCTGCCATTGAATGCTATTAGAACATTGCATAATATGGGTTTAATATATTTAGATATTGATCATATCTCTCGTTTAGTTGTATAAAATTGCCGCTACAAAATAATTAAAATTTAAATTCAAAATTGTTCCTGGCATTGATTATGACATGAGAATCAAGATTTAAATTGAAATCTATTGTTTTAAAATCCATATTTACATAGTATTAGATTCACGGGTTGTTAATTCAATTTTACGTATTTATATCAATAAATTTTAATGTATTTATCCGCGTATTAACGCGAGTCCTAATCTAATTTTTAATAAATATAAAAAAAAATTGTTAAAGAATAAACATCGATTTTATTTGGTTATTTGTTGTAACCATAATCTTCCATGACGTTGTGTTTGATTCTTGAAAGAATTTATGGTAAGAACATCAATTATTTGAGTGTCATCAACATATATCAACAAGAACAAGGTGATGAAGAACAACAATTATTTGAGTGTCATCACATTGTTTTGTACTAATTAGTAATAACAATATATTGAATTTGAATTTTGTTAATAAGGAATATTAGTCGTGAAATTTTGAATTAATTTGTGATATTATATTAATAATTCACAAGTTGTAAAAAATAAATTAATCAAAGCTTGTTACATCTTTGGAGAAGAAAAGTTTGGAATTTGAATTCTTTCTTTTTAAAACGTAATCAAGAAAGCAAAAACAACCTATAGATTAAAGTTAAATAATGGTTTTGTGAATTATGTTTTTAAATTTGAAAAAGAGACTAAAAACTTAAAATTTGCTTGGTTTATGAATAAGATGTTGGAGAAAAAGGGTTTTAAGAAGTAACCTTATGATAATTGGTATCGTACAACTGCTGAGTATTATGTAGAGAATTCGATTTTGTCGGTAATCTGTTTGGTAATTTGCATTTATTAGAACCGGATTTACATCCAACAAGGCAAACAATTACAAAGTAAATTTACAAATTTTTAAAATATATGAACATTAATCATCACCACTTAAAGAAACTTTCTCACAATTTCTGCTCATATCCAACGAATTTACCCATTTGGACAAAACTCGTTTTCTGATTAGTTGACTGCGATTCGACGTGTTGTTGTTCTTCATCATCTTGTTCTGTTTGGTACTTCATGGATAAACTAGAGTACTCTACGTTTTCGCCGTAAACACGATTGAGAATCAAATATAGCATCGTAACAAATATTGTGTTTGTAACAAATAGCCAACTAAATTCGATGTTGACCAATGACTTAGCTCTATGAAGTGCTTCTTCAGTCAAACACTTAACCACCAGGTGCCTATCTTCATCATGAATAGAGCATCCCTTGGGGATCAAACTCGGTGTGTAAAGCATGAAGCCCATCACTATGAACCACACTCCTTGAAAGGCTATGCTTGAAGATCTCGCAACGCTAACAAAGAAACTCTTGGGGAAAGCAATACCTTTTGATATTAGGAAAATTATTAGTTATTATGTATATTATATACACTACTAAGAATTAGTTAACATAGCCACAAATTTAGCGACAACAACGGCATGTAGCAAATTTAGCCTCTCTAAAAAAAAAAAAAACGACATGTAGCAAATAGTCATAACATGTTGACCAATTCTTGTAGTGATGATATATTTATTACCTTATATATAAGAAGTTTTAAGATACTATATTTAGTAGGGTCTTAGAAAAATACCCATGAGAGTGGTGAGGAGAGAGACGAAGATGATGAATTCGAGGATCAAATGGTATTGTCCCTCAAAGCCCATGTGGTCGGTAGAGTGAAAATGAAAGAGAAGTAGCTCCTGAGTGAAGGCAGCACTTGCAGCGAGTAGGGTTAGTCCCTCAGAAGCCGCGGCTCTAGGCCGTCCTTGATCGAGGAATAATGCAAAAACGGCATAGACTAGCAAGGACATGGAGATAGAAGAATGTTCAAAGTTGCGGAGGTGGTTCGATGGGATGGTGCCATCAGAGTCAAAGGGATGGTGTTTTCTAGGTCCAATGAAGAGCTCCATGGATATAGAAACTGATGAAGCGAGCATGATTAAGTAAAGCTCTAAGTGTCTTAGCTTTGATATTGGGAACCATGGAGATGAAGTGAAAGTGTTTGGATGGAGACAAAATAGTTTTATGTTGTTGAATAAGTGCCATAGGCCAAGTACTAAGTAGACAAAACCAGGTAAAACATGTCCAACAAGTGAGCCCATGTTATGGTTTTTTATGTCTGAGTGATCTTTAGTTAATTTGTATAAGAATTATCGTTGAGTCGAGGGGTTATATAAGAATTGAAGTTGAGGTATTGGCTTAGAGATTTAAGGGTTTGTCCAAATTATAATTCATTGACGGGGTTAAATAAAATTAAATCATGCCTGCAAGCCTAATAAAAGCTTAACTAGGCTAACTTTTTTTTTTTATAGGTCGCCATAAATAATTAACTATAAAATAAAAATTACAACTGAATCTGTCGCGGAATCGAAATCCCACAATCATCCTCTAACCGAATCAAACCAACATTGGCCGGAGCTGAATCAAACATATGAAAACCCAATGCTAAAGAGAACGCATAGTTAGCGAGTCCATCCGTAAAACGGTTCGTTTTCCTATACACATGACGAATACGGACTATCTAGTCCATTTGCTTATTTGAGTCCAAAAAGTAAAGTTTTGCCTATAGATTACACAAAAATCAATAGAAAGATTTGCTTATCACGTAAAAGAAACCCTTTCTTTTCATACTTTATTGTTGACAAACTTGTTCAATAATAATACTTTACATTTATATTTTCATTGCTTATCACGTGTAATCTTGTTTAATTTGAGTATATTTTCTATATATTAAAGTAGAAGTATTTTGGGATCATTTTGCTTAGGTGTCACCACCTCATTTTTTTCACAATTTTCTACTTAATCAAATTAATTCTTACTATACTACTATCCAAAAACTCTATAATCAAATTAATTCCTACAATACTACTATCCAAACACTATAAATTGGTCCAATCTCTATAACTAGTTCATGGTGGTCTAGTGGTTGTTAATGGATGAACTATATAGGGTTCGAGTCTTCTCACTATAATTTTAACTATGGTTGACTAATGACTATCTATTGTAAACACCTTAAATGGTAAAACATCAGATCTCTTTTAAAATATAGGTTCCAGAGATTAGTTTAAGAAGAAAAACAAAAAGCAATTCTCAAAATAGCACCCTTTCATATTTTGTTTTTTAAAATAACATTCATGGAAGAAAAAAAATTATACTTGCCAAAAGAAAATGTCGTGAAAGATCTGCCAAAAAATAAGAAAAATGTCGTCAAAGATTCAAATATATGAGTCAAACCAAGAATCATCAGAATCACGTTGCTGAAGATATGTATGAAACGTATAAGTTATAGTATGTAGATAATATAAATATACATTATTGATTAATTATCGGTGACGTGTACTTTGTTTTCTAATCCAAAACAAATACGTTCACAAGTCACAGCAGAACATAAAACTTATTAGACACGAAAATATTTAATATATATGGACTATTCGTTAATCCAAAACATATATACGTTCACAAGTCACAGCAGAAGATAAAACTTATTAGACACGAAAATATTTAATATATATGGACTATTCGTTTGTTCATTGAAATGCGTCATTTGAATAAAGATGAGAGTTGATGTTCATTTAGTGTAAGAATTAAGCACCATTCAAATGGATCAATACGTAACTCAAATATGTCATCTTTGAAAATTTATTGTAAATATGCCACCTTTTATAAAAAAGACAAAATCATTATATTTTTTCTTTCTCAAAATCCAAGCCCTAACTCTACCCCAAAAAACTATACCCTAAATATAAAATAGTTACTCAAATCCAAAAAATATAAAAGTTAAGTAAAAAAAATGGCAAAGATTTTCAAACGATAACATAAGTGTAAAGTGACATCCAAGAGTGACATATCATGAAAATTCTCAAAGAAACATTTTAACTATTTAAATGAACTAACATTTTTAGTTCTAAACAAAAACTTTTTTTTTAATACTACATTTTTATTATTATTATATTACAAATTTCGAAAACTGTTACATCGACGATTCTACAACGAATAAGTCTTCAGTCTTATCCACTCCAGACGATTATATCTTCTACGACGCTAAAGATTTCTTATAATCTTATCTCCACGAATCTACAACAAATTTAAATAAATCGCATCTTTTGTGATTGAGATTTGAACCCCAGACCTCTTGGTGTAGAAGCAGGCCGACCATTGGGTTTCCACAAAACAAACACTTTTAATAGAGATTTTTTTTAGCTCCCTATAAACATCCTCTAAACATATTTATTTTTGGCATCAACCAATTTTAATACGTTTGATTGGTAACGACTCGGTTTTTGCTAGTTGGGCTGTAAGGTAAGCAACAGGCCCAATAAAATCTTGGGCTAACAATTTCGATTGGTATTAAGCTTAAAACCGTCGTCGTTTTAGGTTTCTCTCTACATAAAATTAAAAAATCAGACGTCTCGGAAGATTCTCCGGCGATACTTCCTCCGCCTTCAAACCCACCGTGGAATCGATTTTAGCGATTCTTTATCAACAAAGACAAAGTTTTGTGTTTAAAGTTTGAGACTTTAGAGTTTATCTGTGAACGAAACGATCAGATTCGATTTAGGGTTTTTTTTGGGTTACTTTCGAGTGTGTCAATGGAGAATCCAGAATCAGACGAGCCGATTCAGAAGAAACCTCATCTTCTAGACTCTGTTTCTCCGACTTCCATGGCTCGTAATTCTTCACCTTCTACTCCAATCGCTAAAAGTGTAAGTTTTTATGATTGGGAATTTGTGAATTGAGTGGTTCTAGGTGTAATAGTGAAGTTGATTGGTGTGTTTGGGTGCATGGTGTTTACTTTTGAACTCCTTTTCAGGTTGATGCAGCGGTTCTACAGTTTCAGAATCAGAAATTGGTACAGCAATTAGACTTGCAAAAGAAACAGCTTTACGATGTTGAAACGAAGATTGAAGAATTGCAGATTAATCAAACATCATATGATGATGAACTTATCTCAGTTAACCGGCTTTGGAATCAGGTTTAGCTACTCATCTCGTCTTTGTAGAACGACTAATCGAATCGTTTAATGTTTTAACTCGGAGTCTCTGTTGATGGTTTAGTTGGTAGATGATTTGGTCTTGCTTGGTGTTCGAGCTGGGGCTAATCAAGAAGCTCTAAACTACTTGGACATTGCTGATAAGAAGCGAGGTAATAATAGGTGTTCTCTCTTTGTTTATTTTGAGTATCATAAGTTGGTTAAGTTTTGCGTAACGGTTTGAATATATTTCTTAATGTAATCTAGGTTCTGTTCCGCCTTGCGCTGCTGATGAAATGTTTCTATGTAGAATTCTGCAAGTAGATTCCATAGGTACTAGAAATAGTGATGAGGTAGTAAGAAAGGTTGAAGAAGCTCTTGCTTTGCGTCATTCCTCTACAATGGAATTGATGGGAGTCTTTGGGAATACCATTGCTACACAAAGGACAAAAGCCGAAAGCATATCACAAAATTTAAGCGTTGTGAAATCGGCAGAAGGTTGGTTGGTGTGCCAATTATCAGTTGAATTTTATTTTTACAGCTATAGGCAATTCACAGACTTTTTTCTTCCCAGATGCCTCTATCCAGTTGTCTAACATTAACGATTTAATGAAAGAGGAGGCCAAAAACCTGCGTGAGATGATTGATGCTTTACATGTGAGGCACAAAGAACATACCGAGCAGATTCAGGTTTACGTAAGCAGCCATTCAACAGATCAATCCGAGCTCAAACACCTCAAAGGTTACATATTTCATAAGGCTCTTTGTTTTTTATAAGTGTGGTACCTGTTCCTTTTTGCACTCTGGAACCGGGATGTAAGAACTTATGTCAATTTTTCATAATCTGTCTCTGAGTATGGAGTTTCTTTGATTATTAAAGGTGAATTGGAAGAGATAAAGGCCGAGCTTGAAGAAAATAGAAGAAAATTGATAAATCTGAAAATGCAGAAGGATGCTGTGTGTGAAGGTCACGTAACATCACCAGCAATAGTTAATGGAAACCTTTCTCCTGAAAAGCCTGTAGATAAAACAAAATTGCGCGAGTTAAAGGACTCGATTGATGATATAAAGGTACTAGTAGCTCTTTGTTAGGGTGGTTCGTGATTTTGATTTTATTTGTTTTCTTCCTCATGTGTAAGCTAAGCTAAGTATGTGTTTTGAATAAGTACTCTAGATAGTCGCAGAAGGTCGTCTGTCTGAGCTTCAAGCTGCACAAGAGTATAATCTTTCCCTGTCAGGACAATGTCAAGATATTGAGGTATATTTATTGCAGTCGGCAATGATATGTTTTGCTTAATCTTAGAGCTATAATTGCAGTTGACAGTGATATGTTTTGCTTAATGGATGTAGAATGAACTAAAGGATGATCAGTATATATACTCATCTAAACTGTATAGTTTGATCAAAGATCAACTTCATCACTGGAATGCAGAACTGGACCGGTACAAAATTCTGAGTGAGGCCGTTCAGGTTAGCTTCTTATTCAATTCGTCGATGTTTCTCTCCCTTCTAAGTGAGTGTATTTCTCGTCTTTCCTTGTCTAACCCTTGTTTTAGGCCGAAAGGTCCTTTGTAACGAGACGGGAGAAGGATATAAATCTAAGGGCGGAATCCCTGGAGGCAGCTATGCATAAGACTACCAATGTGGGTTCTAGAATTGAAGAGCTGGAACACAAGCTGCAGAGTTGTATAGTTGAAAAGAATGGATTAGAGCTTGAAATGGAGGAAGCTATTCAAGATTCTGGTGATGCTCACTCTATTTCAGTACCCATTGCCGATATAAAGTTTTAATTTCCCGCTGTTAATAATCATTTTCCATGTTTCAGAGCGAGAAGATATTAAAAGTGAGTTTATTACCATGGCATCAACCTTATCTAGAGAGATGCAAATGATGGAAGCACAGTTGAAACAGTGGAAGGATACTGCAAATGACGCTCTTTACCTGCGTGAACAAGCTCAATCACTGAGAGCTTCGTTAAGTAACAAGGTTTGAACGCAACCACAGCTTTAAAGATTATATTCGGTATACTATTTCTCTGTTTTCCTAAATGCCATCATCTTTGTTTTGTTTCTCTGTTGTGTGGATGGACTATTTGGTCACTGCATGAACTGTTAGTAGGACGAGGTTACTCGATTATGTGTCATAGGCTGTTTTTTTTTTGCGATTTGAATGCCGGTAAGATGATAGGGATAAGATTTTTGTTGTCTCTGTGGTTTAGCTAATATATATTGACCGTGTTGTGCTTTTCTTGTTAATGCAAAGGCTTTGAATAATTTACAACATTTATATGTACATATCTTAACCAGTGTAACATTGAAATTCAATTGTGGAATCTCTGTCAATTGTATATGTAGAAATGTTTTGCTTCTACTATATTTTTCATTTGTATTGGACTAATCTAGTGGACTGCTCCCTGAAATATTGATTTTCTCATGCTAACAAAGGCAGACGAACAGAAGGGTTTAGAGGATAAATGTGCCGAACAGATGGCGGAAATTAAATCACTGAAGGCTCTAGTAAGTTTTTTCATATCCCTAATACCATCTACTTCTCTCATTTTTCTAAGTCCTTAGTAGGAATTGTTAATTACCATGATGTTTTGTTCTGCTTGCATGTCTATGATGACTATGAATTTTTCTTATGAGATCCATGTTATTTTTTCTCCAGTCATCTTTTAGGAAATCATGGATACTGAAACTCCAGAAAATTTATCAGCTGTAAGAGTTTTAATGATCAATTGTAACATTGCAGATTGAGGAACTGCTGAAAGAAAAGTTAGAGCTGCAAAATCTAGCAAGCATCTGTACTCATGACTGTAATGATGAAAGGTACGTGACAACTAGAATGTATTGTTATGCAGTGAGCTCTTCCCTTTCTTTGCTGTAGAGACGATAAGGTTTAGGTTCCAACTATTCTAGTATCAGTGTACACTATACATGATCAATAAATCTGGAAAAGTCTAAGTAGGAATTACATATCTAATTTTTTTAGTCGTTTTCCTCGGTGGTTTCGTTGGTTCTATTTTCTTGGTGCACTGAATTCCAAAAGTTTAGAGGAAATTTGTACTCCGTAAGGATTCATGGGGAATTTGGTTTTCACTGTTGTTTTGATCTAGCGTTTAACAAAATGAGTTGGAGTTAAAAACATGAGATTTGATCTTTCCAATTTCAGAGGATTGTCAGAAATCATGGAATCACAACGGAAAGCTCATGCTCAGGCTGAAGAGCTGAAAAACGTCTTAGATGAACACTTTCTTGAACTGAGAGTGAAAGCGGCTAATGAGACTGAAACTGCTTGCCAAGAAAGGCTTGCTAAAGCTAAAGCTGAAATTGCTGAATTGAGGACACAGTTAGATCTCTCCGAGAGGTATGCTCTAATTTGTATATCTCATGTTACTACATCCAAGATCATGCACTTTAATCAGTATTATCTTGATTTATCGTTTTCAGGGAGGTTTTGGAACTTAAGGAAGGTATTAAAGTTAAAGAGCAGGAGGCAGAGGCATTGATCGCTGAAATGGAGGTACCCTGCAATCATCCTTCTGCTCGTTCTTTCTCATCTTGATGTTCTTAAGGGCGGTTATCAATTTAGAAAAGTCGGAAATACTTATGAGTTATATCAATACGTTGTGTCTGTAGACTGTTGGTCAAGCTTACGAAGACATGCAAACACAGAACCAGCATTTGTTACAGCAGGTTGCTGAGCGAGATGATTATAATATCAAGGTAGGTTCTATAGTTAATCTAACATTTTGATATTGATATTGCGTTACCTTTGACTTAAACGCTATCTAGCCGTTGACAACATAATTTGTATGTTATCTGTTTGATCGTCGATGCAGCTTGTTTCCGAGAGTGTCAAGACAAAGAATGCTTACAACGCTCACTTGTCTGAGAAGCAAGCAATGGAAAAGCAGCTCCAACAAGTTAATGCATCGGTAGAGACTCTAAAAGCAAGGATTGCACATAATGAGGAACAGGTTTAAAAGCTTTCTCTTCTGTAGTAGTTGTAACTCTCTAAAACTGCTCTCATTGGTGTCTTTTACTAATCGTCGGTCTTACGTTTTCAGATGAAAGGCTGTTTCTCTGAGGCTTATAAATTGATTCAAGAAGATCGTCACCTGTTTCTCAGTCTTGAAACCACTAAGTGGGAATTAGCTGATGCTGAAAAGGAATTTCGGTGGCTCAAATCGGCTGTTTCTTCATCCGAGAAAGAATATGAACAGATTAGCAGGAGGACAGACGACATCAAACTGGAATTGGACGATGAAAGGTTAACCTGGAAACAGATCTCTTGTATGAACTCAATAATTAATGATAGATTGGTTTTAATCCTATCTTTAATGGACAGGAGTGAGAAGAAGAAGCTTGAGGAAGGGCTGATGGAGTTGAACAAGGAGCTTGAAGAATTGAGTTCTGAGAGTGTAGAAGCTGCAATACTTAGACTCCAAGAAGAGGTTAAGAATTGCAAAAACATCCTCAAGTGTGGCGTTTGTTTTGATCGGCCTAAAGAGGTAATAATCCTATATCTCACCATTGAGTGTGGCTTGTTTGTCATAATCATCAGCAATATTTGATATTATGCATCATCAAGAATCGTTTTTCAGCGCATATCAACAACCGTATATTCTTTTAAACAATATTTGCAGGTGGTAATTGTGAAATGTTATCATCTCTTCTGCAAGCAATGCATCCAACGAAGCTTAGAGATCCGACACCGGAAATGTCCAGGCTGTGGCACGGCTTTTGGCCAGAGCGATGTCCGGGTTGTCAAAATGTAACACACAAAACACACATGGTGTTATTAGTACATAACACACTACTTAAGGTCCACAATCCCACTTTTGAATAACATTGTAAGATTGTAATGGTAATGGTGGTCCGTTTTGCGAAAGTGTTAGTTAGATATAAGTAACCACCGAATCTTGTGATTTTTCCAGCTAAGTCGGTGATGAGAAATTAGGTGTGGTCATCTTTATGGAGAAAGTGTAGGTTTTAGGTATTTGCCAGTTCTTCTGTGTTATCTCCATTTATGCAATGGGGACCAACAAAGACATCACAAATAAGACAGAGAGAGAGAGAGAGAAATGAGAGATTCCATGTTTACAATTTGTAGTGAAACTGATGCTTTATTGTGACATGGCTTGGATCCCAAGTTTAGGCTTTTGTGTGTGTTTTGTAAGTATCTTTTTGTTATGTATTTTTTCCAAACTGATGCTTCATTGTGACATGGCTTCATTGTGATCAATAGTTAGTGAATTTTAATGAAACTTTTCTGTAAAAATGAGTATATTATTGAGTGATGTTTGTGAGGTGATATAGTGGTAGGTATATGATAATATGTTTAGTTCTGTCTTTTTTTTTTCCAAAAAATCTAAAGAATTGTGTGAAATTTGATCAATAGTTGGTGAATTTTAATGAAACTTTTCTGTAGAATGAATACAATTGAATTGATATATAGATAAGCCTCTTAAATTGATGATTGTGAGCTATATAGTCTTAGCCTCTTAGGTAAGATAATGGTATTTTTTAGAAAGATAACATTTAAGGCTTTAAATTGCATGTGAAGATGATCTAACCACTAATCTACGATCATAATTATTCTAGTGTCCTTTTGATTATGAAATGTTGATATGACTTGGTTACTGTTTTAGTTACTATCTGTCTAATCTAAATGGTTTTTAAGCTTCTCGTGACAATATCTGAATTCTGAAGAGAACAAGAAAACATAAACAAAAAATTGTTTCGTTAACCATTACTCCAATACGTGTCTGATTTCGTGAAACCTCGAATCTTACGTACAAAGAACAAACAAACAAACAAATGAGACTAAATGAAGGCAAAGAAACAAAAAAATGTGTAACAGCCATGGACCATGGTATATGGAAACCCCTACGTGCTAAATTGTTGAAAGAAAAAAAAAATCATATTTGGGAAATAGAAAAATATAGTGTTCGTAACATGTGTGTATATATTTATGATATATTTCAAATATTACACAAGTTGTATACTTTGGATGATCGAAGATTATATCGCATTTTTTTATTAATTGAAGAGACATAACCTATGTCTTGTATAGAGGTTCGTCCCTTGAATTCTCTTGATAATATATACTGAACTACTATACGGATTGGTTTTAATCAATTTTTCCCTCAAATATACCATTTACGTATGTATCAACAACCACAAAAGTGAATCTAAATAGTTCAACCATTTTTTCAAGCTCTTTATCTTATGGTCATATAGGGGAAATAGGTACATATATTTTTCATCAATAGGAAAGTTACACATTGGCCTAAAATAGAAACTAAGCTAGGATTTAAGGTTGCATGACACAATATTGTAGTTTTAGTTCACTTGGTTAATAAAGAAATATCGTTTCAGTTTTATAAAATTTGCATGCAAGAATAACACAAAGTTTAGAAAAACAATTATTCAAGTATTGAGATCTCTAAGAGATATATTATCAATTTTGTTAAAAAAAATTATAGAGTGTATATCTGCAAGATATATTATCAATTTTGTTAAAAAAAATTATAGAGTGTATATCTGCAAACTTGCAGATATACTAATAAAATATAATTAGAACCACAAAAGGACAATAATTCGAGTGGCTTTTAAATCCCAATCACATGCATGCAAAATTGCAGAGTTCCTAGCTAGGGCTCGACCACACCATTAATGGCTCTCATAAATTTTAGGCTTATCATTTCGCCATCTACCTTTAAATATTATGATTGTATATCATGTAGAAGTATGATTCAAAAATGGAATAACCTGATTGAAATTATTGAATATAACGACAATTATTTTTAACAAAACCGATGTGACAACACTTGCAATCTCTATCCAATTGTTGAGGATCCAAATTCACTATCTAGTGAAAATATAGAAGTTATTACACTTTTGAAAACTAGAAATCTCTTATCAAACTTCATCTAAACTTTACATTTCGTGTTCTGAAAAAGTACCAAGTGATTAAGTTGAATATATATTTTGTATGAATAATGCGTGTAATATCAATTAGGGTTTTATGAATAAGACATTTGATGTAGTTGTTGGTCCGAATTTTTATAACTTTGCATATATATCCTCAAATAAACGGTTTGACATAGTAAGAAATTCATTGTCATTATATAGTTTATCTGTTCATAGAAACACATTGACCCACATATACTGTGGATTGATATTTTAAAAAAAAATCCATAACCGGTAAAAGATTGCGAATAAAACTCACAATATGGGCAAGGATACTTTTTTGGCTGAAAACTATTTATGCCATTTAAGGAACTAAAGATATTAACAATCACAAGACTTAATTAATTTAAAAATTACATAATTTGCTAACGTTTGATCCCCTATGGATTAGCTGATTCCTTTGGAACATTTAGAGCTATATAATTAATACTCTAAAGAAAATATAATTATAAATATATTGATAAAACTATAAATATTAAAACGTAATAAATACCCATCATCCAACCAACACATCCACACTTACATAGTCATATACATATATACACGAACACGATCACACCTTTTTATCTAGCTAAATAGTGACCAACATCACAATATATATATATATATATATATATATATATATATATATATATAGAGAGAGAGAGAGAGAGAGAGAGAGAGAGAGAGAGAGAGAGATAAAAAGAGATCAAACCATCGAACCATGTATCACTCAATCGTAACCATGATGATCATAACCTTCATGTTGTTAGGGTCTGGAAGCTCGGATCTTGCTAAAGACAGAGAAGAATGTACGGACCAACTCATAGCACTTGCAACGTGTGTACCTTACGTTGGAGGAGACGCAAAGGCTCCAACAAAAGATTGTTGTGGTGGGGTTGGTCAAGTTATAGCAAAGAGTGAGAAGTGTATTTGCATATTGATCAAAGACAAAGATGATCCTCAGCTTGGTCTCGCTATTAACGCAACCTTAGCCGTTCATCTTCCGACCGCATGTCATATATCCGCTCCTAACATCACCGAATGTATTTGTAAGTCTCTCTCTCTCTCTCTCTCTCTCTCTCTCTCTCTCTCTCTCTCTCTCTCTCTCTCTCTCTCTCTCTCTCTCTCTCTCTCTGTATAATTTCTCATTCTTGAAGTTTATTTGATAGTTCTTTACCAAAAATAAGTTTATTTGGTAGTTGAAAAGTTTTTCCGGAACTTATTTTGGTTAGTATATATCTTTTTTTTTTAATTTTTATAGATTTTAAATTAATTTTGGAGATCACATACTAGCCTACGAGGTACGTAATTCATAGTACAATAATTTTCAGTTTTAGTATGAATTTCATGAAGAATTCTTCATTTTAGTTGTTATATATATACACCATGTGAACAAAACAAAAAAAGTTGTTATATACACCATATAGAGAAAAAGACGGTATATATAGTTTATTGTCATTATTTTCTTGATAAAAAGTTTATTGTAAATTTTGTGAAGGACTCTTAATTTTAGTGAAGTACTCATAACTTTTGTGAAGTTTATAGTTAGTATATATGTTCAATTTGTATTCTTCTGTTTGTTTAGTCATTAATCAAATTTGGGATGTATAATATGAGTTTTATCATAAAATTACGATATAAACTCCATTTTAGCTGTAGTAGTGATATTTGATTCTTATTTGAAGTAATTGTAAAAATTAAAAATTCTTAGATAGCTTTTTTTGCTAACTGTTTTCTTTTGCATTTTATTTTATGGGAAAAGCACTTTTGCATATACCTCCAAACTCGACATTGGCTAAAGAGTTTGAGACCTTAGGAAAGCTTGAAGGAAACACTAACACCACTTCTCCGTCACAAAATCTCAAAGGTAATTAAAATTAATTTGATGCTCAAGTAATTACCCAATCTCTTTTGATATTTACTATCTAATCATATCATTAATCTAATCTCATGATCATATACGCGTAATTTCATTGAAGGGACTGGAGGAGGAAAAGCAGAATTAGTGAAGAGTAATGGAAATAATATGAAGAAGAAAAGTTGGTTGGGTGTTGCTGAGCTTTTAATATTTGTTCATTTTCTTTTAATTATCTCTTCTTTCACACCTTCCTTTATTTAATGTGTTCCTTTGCTTTAAATAATTGTATAATGTTCTCAATTACATATAAATTTATATATCCAATACACTTGCATGTGTGATGTGTATGCGGATATCTATGCATGTAAATGAGTGAACAAAAATGGGCTTTCAAAGTATTTAATAACGAAGAATATATTTTTTGTTCGTTGTACGCTTGTGTTTTATGGATAATTATCGACTTAATATATAAATCTTTCTATGGTTTTAATGAGATGTATGGGTAAATTGTAGGTCCAAATTAGAAGAGGCCCATTCATATACATTGTGCCTTGTTGGGGCTGACGTGAGAAAGAGTTTTAACTTTTAAGCAACGTTGTAATAGTATTATTACGTAAAAGTTGACACTTGTCAAACTAATCTAGTTTAGTTTATTTCTTCTGTTCAATGAGCTATGCAACGAGAGGTCTTGTCATGGTTAATGTCTTATACTGTTTATACAAATAGCCGTTACATGTAATTTTTCAAACGCTAAGTAAAGTGGTTAACGGCTAAATTTTTCTTCTCTCTATATATATATATATCAATTGGGTTGTTTGGCCAAACAAAAAAAACTATAAATTTAATAAATTTGGCTTAATGTCTGTCTCTCTTGTTCTCATCATTTATTTCTTCATTTCAACAAGATTCGTTACTTGATTCATCGATCACGTAAGTACGTATCCAAAAAACTGAATCTTTCTCAATCATTGTGTTCTCGTTTTTGTGTTTTGTTTAAAATTCATCAAAACATATTTATTTACTTGTGATTGTTTTGTTAGTGGCTGTTTGAATGAGTCTTCTTTTATGTTTGATTTAGTCGTAATTGTCTTGGTCATGGGTTAGTGAGTCCGATTCTTTAGGACATTAGTGGAGTTGAGTCAGTTTGTAGTTCCTAGTTTGTAGTTGTTTTAGTTTGTTTCCTGTAAGGCTATTTATAGCCACGTTTAATTATTCAATGAAGTATCTCTTTCAGTTAAGCATTTCACAATTGGTATCAGAGCTTGCGAAAGAGAAATTTGTGTGAGAGAGTGATTTAAAGAAAAGAAAAGGAGAGAAAAAGGAACAAAGATGTCATTTGACAAGTTTGTGCAACCTGCGATTCCAAGATTCGATGGTTACTATGATTTTTGGTCGATGACGATGGAGAACTTCCTTAGGAGCAGAGAATTGTGGAGCTTGGTGGAAGATGGGATCCCGGCGGCTGCAATCGGAACAGCAACGGTGAGTGAGGCCAAGCTCAAAGACTTGAAGGTTAAGAATTTTTTGTTTCAAGCAATTGATCGAGAGATTCTTGAAACAATTCTTGGCAAGAGCACCTCTAAGGCAATTTGGGAGTCAATGAAAAGGAAATACCAAGGTTCTACGAAGGTTAAGAGAGCGCAACTTCAATCTCTAAGAAAGGAGTTTGAGCTTTTGGTCATGAAAGAGGGAGAGAAAGTTGATAACTTTCTAGGAAGAACATTGGCAGTGGTGAACAAGATGAAGAGTAATGGGGAGATCATGGAACAAAGCACCATCGTGAGCAAGATACTCAGATCTCTAACTCCCAAGTTCAATTGCGTGGTGTGCTCAATTGAGGAGTCGAATGATTTGGGCACCTTGGGTATTGATGAGTTATACGGGAGCTTGTTATGTCATGAAGGACGAATGACGGGACAACAAGAAGAGGAGCAGGCACTGAAGGTGTCTTATGATGAAAGGATAAACAGAGGAAGAGGCCGTGGAGGTTTCAGGGGAGGTCGTGGCAGAGGACGTGGGAGGTCTGTCATGAACAAGGCACTTGTTGAATGCTTTAAGTGTCATAATCTTGGGCATTTTCAATACGAATGTACGGAATGGGAGAAAAAGATAAATTATGCTGAGTTAGAGGACGATGAGGAGGTGCTATTAATGGCCTATGTGGAGTCAAAGAAAGCAAATCGAGAAGATGTGTGGTTTCTTGACTCGGATTGCAGCAACCACATGACGGGAAACAAAGAGTGGTTTTGCAGTTTGGAAGATGGTGTCAACAAAACCGTGAAGCTCGGAAATGATATGACATTATTGGTGGTAGCAAAAGGGAGCATAAGAGTGCAGGTAGATGGCATTACTCAAGTCGTATCCAATGTCTATTACGTACCGGAGCTTAGAAATAATCTTCTAAGTATGGGGCAGCTTCAAGAGAAGGGTTTGGCGATTCTCATACAAAATGGAATCTGCAAAGTTTATCATCCTGATAAAGGAGTGATTATGCATACCCGGATGAGCGGAAATCGGATGTTTTATCTTCTTGCATCAAAAGCAGCAAAGAACTTCATGTGCCTGCAAACCGAGCAGACAATGGCAAAAGAAGCTCACTTGTGGCACTGTCGGTTTGGTCATCTTAATCAAGATGGAATGAAGATGCTTGCTGATCAGAATATGGTGGTTGGTCTTCCTGCGATGAAGACTACTATGGAGAAATGCCAAACCTGCATTGTTGGAAAGCAACATCAAAGTGCGATACCAAAGAAGAGTCTTTGGCGAGCGTCGAAACCACTTTAGCTTATACATTCAGATATTTGCGGTCCGATCACACCAACTTCTCACAATGATAAGCGGTATATTCTAAGCTTTATTGATGATTTCTCTCGCAAAACTTGGATTTACTTCCTGCTTGAAAATTCAGAAGCTTTTACGGTGTTTAAGAGCTTTAAAGTTGTTGTTGAGAAGGAGATAGGAGCTGTTATTACATGCTTGAGAACTGATCGTGGTGGGAAATTCAATTCGATTGAATTTAGGGATTTTTGTAAGGCTCAAGGTATCAAGAGACAGTTGACGGCTGCCTACACGCCTCAACAAAATGGAGTAGCGGAGAGGAAAAATAGAACCATCATGAATGCAGTACGCTCAATGCTCAGTGAGAGATAAGTTCCGAAACAGTTCTGGTCCGAAGCTGCGAAGTGGAGTGTACACATTCAAAACCGTAGTCCAACGGCTGCACTTGAAGACAAGACTCTGGAGGAAGCATGGAGTGGGACAAAACCAAGAGTAGACTACTTTCGAGTCTTTGGGTGCATCGCACACGTACATGTGTCGGATCAAAGACGGACAAAGTTGGACGATAAGAGCAAAAGGTGTGTTTTGTTGGGCGTTAGTGATGAATCAAAGGCATGGAGATTGTATGATCCAGTTACCAAGAAGATTGTGGTTAGTAAAGACGTCATCTTTGAGGAAGAAAAAGGCTGGGAGTGGAATCAATCTGACACAAAAAAGGACACTTTAGAATGTGAAGATGAAGCTGAACAACAAGAAGAAGAAGGTGGAGCTGGTTCTAGTGAAGTAATTGAGCATGTAAGTTCACCTCCTGCACCTGCAATGGCTAGAACCAGTCCGCATATGGCTACTCAAACGGTTCGAGCAAGTCCGCAACCAATTATTCGAGTTAGTAATCGTGAAAGAAGAACACCAACTTATCTAGCAGATTATGAGGTCGAAAAAGGTGCAATTGAGGAAGAAGAAGACACGGAAGCACTTATAATGATGTTAATGGTTGCAGATAATGATCCAACTCGGTTTAAGGATGCTGAAAAACAAAAGATTTGGAGAGAAGCGATGATAAAGGAGATAGATTCAATCCAAAAAAATCAAACTTGGGAACTTATGGTGCTACCTGAAGGCGTGAAACCAATAGGAGTTAAGTGGGTTTACAAAACCAAATTGAATGAAGATGGGAAGATAGAGAAGTACAAAGCCAGGTTAGTGGCTAAAGGCTACGCACAAAGCTACGGTATTGACTACACAGAGGTGTTTGCTCCGGTAGCAAGACTAGACACAGTTCGAACAATTCTGGCAGTAACAGCCCAATCCTCTTGGGATGTGTTCCAACTCGACGTTAAGAGTGTTTTTCTACATGGTGAACTCAAAGAAGACGTGTATGTTAATCAGCCTGAAGGTTTCATCAAATCGGGAGAAGAAGGAAAAGTTTACAAGTTGAAAAAAGCGTTGTACGGTCTTAAGCAACCGCCGCGAGCCTGGTACAGCCGGATTGAAGCTTACTTCTTGAGAGAGAACTTTGAGAGATGCCCAAGTGAACATACATTGTTCACAAAATCAAAGGATGGTAAGTTCATAATCGTTAGTCTTTATGTTGATGATTTGATCTTTACCGGGAATGATAAAAGTTTCTGTGATGAGTTTAAGAGTTCTATGATAAGGGAATTTGAGATGTCTGACTTGGGGAAGATGAAACACTTCCTTGGAGTAGAAGTAAAACAATGTGAAGATGGAATCTTCATATGTCAGAGAAGGTATGCGAGAGAAGTGTTGACACGTTTCGGTATGGAGGATAGTAATCCGGTGAAAAACCTGATTATACCAGGAACAAAGCTTCATAAGGATCAAGATGGTGAGAGAGTTGATGAAACCGTGTTCAAGCAACTCGTCGGCAGCCTCATGTATCTTACGGTAACAAGACCAGATTTGATGTTTGCAGTTTGTTTGATTAGCAGATTCATGGCTTCTCCAAGAGTTTCGCATTGGCTTGCAGCAAAAAGAATCCTAAGGTACTTAAAAGGGACTACATAATTCGGAGTGTATTACAAAAGAGGAGAAGGTAACATGAAACTCGTTGGATACACCGACAGCGACTATGCAGGTGATCTAGATGATCGGAAAGCACTTCGGGTTTTGTATTTATGATGGCGTCGGGAGCAGTGTCGTGGGCATCAAAGAAACAATTTGTGGTAGCTCTTTCTACAACCGAGGCAGAGTATATAGCTGCAGCAGCGTGTGTATGTCAGTGCGTTTGGCTCAGGAGAGTGCTTGAGAAGGTTGGGTTTGCAGAAGATAAGGGGACGACGATCATGTGTGATAACAGCTCTGCAATTCAGTTGTCTAAACATCCGGTGTTTCATGGCAAAAGCAAACACATTGATGTAAGGTTTCACTATCTAAAGGAATTGGTACACGATGGAGTTGTGGAGCTTTGCTATTGTCCAACCGAAGATCAGATTGCAGACATCTTTACAAAGCCTCTCAAGTTGGATCAGTTTGTGAAGCTTCGCAGGATGCTTGGTGTGTTCGATGTGTCGGAAGTAAGCTAAAGTGTGGCAAGTTTAGCTTAAGGGAGGGAATGTTAGTGGCTGTTTGAATGAGTCTTCTTTTATGTTTGATTTAGTCGTAATTGTCTTGGTCATGGGTTAGTGAGTCCGATTCTTTAGGACATTAGTGGAGTTGAGTCAGTTTGTAGTTCCTAGTTTGTAGCTGTTTTAGTTTGTTTCATGTAAGGCTATTTATAGCCACGTTTAATTATTCAATGAAGTATCTCTTTCAGTTAAGCATTTCACATGTTTTGTTTACAAATGTTGTTCAAAATCTTCTGGTAAAATCTTGTCGAAGCTATAGATTCAGTAACAACAATCCAACAAAGAGTTGAGAGATCGAAGTAAGTATGTATAAAAATATTATTGCATTTTTATCTATGAACTACAATACTTTATCAGATAAATAAATGTAGCAATCGATAGTTAATAAACTTATGCCTAAATTTGATTTTTTTTGTTATTTTGTTTTGTGAATGTGTAGAAAAGTTTCCAATTGCAAAATCATGTTCACGAAGAATTTGGATAGAGCTTCAGCAACAACGTCTAATCAGAGGCATGGACAATTTTATCTTGAAGATTTGGTACAAGTTCTATTTCCCATAACTATAAAGCCTCTCACCAGATTCAAATTTTTATCTTTTCATGCTCTCATGATCGTTTTTTCCTGTTTTTTTAATTTATTTTTTTGATGTTTTCATATTTTCAAAACTGTTTTACAAAAAAAAATTAATATTTTTAGAATTTTTGGATTTCAACTAAAGAAATTTGAGTGATAAATTTACGTTATATTGTGAAAAAACTATTCTAACGTGGAATCTTGTCTTTGATTTTTATCTTTGATCGTTAGCGGTGCCAAGTTCGTTTAGTAGACACAAATATAACGTAGATTTTAGTACTCATGTTTCTAATATTTTTTCACTCGATTTTTCAAATTAAAGAAATTTAAGTGTTAAAATTACAAAGTTGTGGCAATAATTCGGACGTGGAATCATGTCATTGACTATTGTCTTTATCGGTTAGCGGTGCCAAATTCGTTTGTTCAACACAATTTAGCGTAACTAAGCACTAAAATTTCATATATTTGTTTCACATTTAAGTTTCTGATAATTTTTTTTTTTACTAAATTTCAAATTTATTTCAAAAAACTCTTTTTCCCACCAAATACTTTACTTTTCTGATTATAATCTTTTCCTTGATCTTTGAATCGTGAGAGGTATCTTCATTTTGAATTATAATGTAAACTTGCACTTTAGCACTCAGATTTAATTTTTGTAATTTTGTAAACTTAGCACTTTAAATAAAGATATCTTTAAATTGTGTGTAGTTAATTAAATAATCCCAACTGTTAAATAATGAGAACAAATTGCTTTCTAAAATTTCGTGATACTAAAAATTCTAGTGATTCAGATGTATACAACATGTATCTTGAACAACTAACTTTCTGGTGTATCTTCTTTTTAATTAACCGTGAAGATACACCAGAATTTCTGCTCGTTGGTTCGGCCCTTTTCCAGTTATCGAACGTATTGGCATGGTAAAGAAGCCTACAAGCTAAAACTTCCTGAATCTTCAAAGATCCATCCGGTGTTTCACGTCTCTAAACTTAAGCCAGTTTTGGGACGTAATCAGATTGTCTTGCCTCTTCCCACATCGGTTTCGGTGGATGATGAAGTCGTAGTTGAACCTGAGTATTTGGTGGAGTCACGTTATGATAAGGATGGGTTTTTGGAAACGTTGGTGGTGTGGAAATCATTGCCTAAGCATGAAGCTTCTTGGATACGGGTAATTGATTTGAAACGACAGTTTCCGAGTTTTCCCCTTGAAGACAAGCTGGGTCTCATCGAGGGGGGTATTGGTAGAGCAAGACCATGGAGGGCATTTAGCAGGAGGAAGAAGGATGGTCAACAGGTCACAACAAAGTCAACAGATGCTGAGGTGGAACAGAGTTAGTTGCATCAGAGAAGTTGGGCCGTTGGGATTCCGTTAGAGTTTATTAATCAATTGTAAAGGCCCACAGTATATAAGTGGTGTCTAAGGTCCATTAGAGTTTATCATGAGTCTGAGACGTGTTCAAATACAGAGATCTTAAGGAATCGATCTAAGTTTAGAGGAGACTTAGATTGATTGCATGTGAAATACATATTGATTCTTGTTCCTATCATCATTTTCTGGTGAAATATAGGAGGGTTATATAGCGGGTTGACTCATACTTGGAGGATTGACCTGCATTTTTTTTACGTGGAGGATTAATAGGAAAACAATAATCATTTGGAGGTTTTTTTAGCAGAAAAACCTTAATAATAATAATAATATAGTAATAATAATATTGTAGTATGAAAGAGTATTATATCCGGATACAAAAAAAAAAGTATGGATTGTCTTAATTGGCCAACGATGATACTCACAGCCCAATGATCCTACAATAATAAGAGAAGTTGTGAATGTTCGACACGTGTCAAGACAAATTTCCCAAGTTACCCTCGTCGTCTCTATTAAATTACACTCTTCTTCTTCTTCTCCAGTGGTCAATCACCAATGGCTTCTTCTTCTTCGCTTACACTCTTCTCTCTAAATCTCAGCCGTCAAATATCATCTTCTCAATCCAACGCCGTAAATCTTCTATCTCTAAATCTCAGCCGTCCATTTCTCACCACCGATGACGTCGACATTCACGATCTTCTTCCACACTACGGATTCCCAAAAGGTCTTCTTCCCAACAACGTCAAATCGTACAATATCTCCGACGTCGGAGATTTCACCGTCGACCTAATTTCCCCTTGTTACGTCAAATTCCCAGATCAAATCGTCTTCTACGACGTCAAAATCGCCGGAAAACTAAGTTACGGTTCTGTCAAAGACGTTAAAGGAATTCAAGCTAAAGAATCTTTCTTTTGGTTACCGATAACCGCCATGGAATCAAATCCAAGCTCCGGTACGATCGTCTTCTCCGTCGGATTCGTCTCCAAGACTTTACCTGCTTCAATGTTCGACTCTGTTCCTTCTTGCTCCAAAAAACAGAGTCTTCAAGAAATTTGAGCTTTTTTGTTGTAAAGTTTGTGTTTTTTTTTGTAAGTTTGAGAGAGAAAGACTTAAACTTTACAAATCATAGTAATCAAAATGTCAATAAGAAGCTATAACAATTGCCAAAACTAATTAAAGATCTGTTCTTGCTCGCATAGTAAAATTTTGCTCTGTTTTGGTTTCTTCTGAACATTTTGGCTCACCATTGTTAAGCTTGAAGGACTTGGCAATGAACAATATGGCTTTTCACAGCTCGTCCTGCGATACTCGACCAAATGTTACTAAGAAGGTTCTTAGATTGTCCTTTAACCGCAATGTTTTCCCATACTCGAGGATTGTTCTTGTCGGGATTCGATACATCGACAAGACTCATACTCATGTTGTTACGGATTATACAAAGCTTATTGTGCAACGGAACAAGCGCCGCGGCTTCGAGGGCTCTCGAGTTTCCCAAATGAACTTTACTATCCATGAATTTGTTCCATGAATCCGCGGTTTCATCGAATACCCGTAATTTGCATCCGTCTCTACAATCCAATCCGTAAAGACGACCGTTTAGTGAAGTACACGGGTTTCGCCAACCAGAAACCATCCCGTCACTAACCGGATTCCATGAATTAGTTTCCGGGTCATAAGCTTCACTCATTACTAGCTGATGAGAACCAAGACCCTTGAGAAACCATTTTTTATCGTAAACCACACCGATTAGTGGAACCATTGCCGTACTCATATCAGAGATAAAACTCCAACGGTTCTTATTCGGATCATAGACTTCAGCCGAACGTAATGTCCTTTGAATTCCTTCGCATTCCCCACCCGCTACATATAAGCAGTTGTTTATAACGCAACAACCGAAGAAATGTCGCTTCCTAAGCATATCCGGCGCTCTATGCCACTTATTCGTTCTAGCGTTATAGAAAATAACCCGTCTCATCGATCCTCTTAACGGATCTTTACCTCCAAACAAATACAAATGACAACCGCTTAAAACAGCGCAACCGAACCCAACAGCTTCTGAATACTCTCTAGGAACAGGCGGAAGTGGCTGCCAAAGCTGATTATTCGGATCAAACGTATTCCACGAGATTTTCCCATCGCGGTCTCGTTTAAATACGTAAACCCACTCTTCTGACATTCCAAGTAACTTCCTTTGAGAGTAAAAGAAGTTCCCAGAAGCAAGCCTATACCATCTCTTACACACTAGCCTAAGCTTCCTATGTTCTGCTCGAGGGACACGGATTAAGCAAGCTACCGCTAGATCGTCCGGGAGACCGGGAAGAAGCGGCGGTTGAATTCTCGTTCTTTCGCGTTTAGAATTCTTACGCCTATGCGCATTCGGATTGATATCAGGTTGAATACAAAGCTTTGAACCAGGGACAAATTTTCTTGCTTCAACTACTGTTTTAAGACCTGAATCTACTCTACAATAACAAGATACGGAATCCACCTGCACAAAATATTCCAAATCTCATAAATCAAAACATTCAACAAACAACAATCATTAAGCATTTGGTATATTAACATTTAGGGCATGTGAGAAACAGGAAATAAGAATCAAAAGCTACCAAATTTGGAGAATTTAAACTAGGGTTTCTGAAAAAGGAAAGTAATTTAAAGCAAAGTCTACACATTTCTGATTTCAACAACAAATTTTCCCCAGAAAAAAAAACTCGTAAAGGTCGAGACTTTTATATTGGATTTTCTCGAGAAATTAACCATGGAAATAGAGAAAGAAAATTACCAATGGAGCTTGAAGACGAAAACCTCTAGACCCATTTGGGGATTGTCGTTGAGAAGATAGATCCATCTTCAAAATCCGAATTTCATAAGAGAAAAAACTTCACAGATCGAGAAAATTTCCCAAAATTTAAATCAGAAGAATCGGATTAAGAAACCCAGAAACCTAATGGTGAAATCTCACTGAGAAATGTGAGCTACCTTTCACTTCGCTCTCTGAACACGGAAATGGAACTGGTAGGTTTCTCTCTCTCTCCTCTTAAACAAGTCTCGGGAAACAGAAGTAAAGTGTAGATATTAATATTAATATTAATTTAAAATCTAGAGATTTTTTTTTTTTTGTTGGTAATTAACGCAATCTTGAATCTAGAGTTTTATTGAATGAATGAGTGATTAATTTTCTATTAATATCGGTCTTTGAAATTTAATGGAGTCAGTAAAAGGTCAAAAAGGTGTAAGATTTGGTTTTTTTTGGAGTCAACGATGTGTAAAACAATGAAAAACGTATAAATAGGACTATTATGTATCAATGTGTATTTTAATTAGAAGCTTTCTTACGTACATTTTTTTGAATGGACCAACTCAAAGAGTGTGAATGAAAATTTATCGGTGAAAAGAAGTATTGATAATTTCATGCCAATGCGTTTGTTTTTTTTTTCTAAGTGGAAAAGACAAATTTTAGATTTGTGATTTAAAATGCAAAACTTCGATGGATTTAGCACACACTAATTATTGTACTATTTTGTTTTATGATTACGTGAGTGTATTTATTTCAATTTCATTATTTTAAACTCTAGTTTAATGTACAAACACGCTAATTAATTTTATATATATAATTATAAAAATATTATTTAATCAAAACGTCTTTACAGCAAATGTTTCGCTACGTTAGAAACGATTTGATGAATTGGAAGAAAATTTATAAAGTTCACACGTGAAAAAACCCCGTCAAAAAAATTTCTTTTGGAAGCTTATAAAAAAAAAGAGATTCGGTGTTGAATAAGTTATTGTCGGTTTATAAATACGAGTAAATCGTGTTCACTTTTAAATTTAAAAACCATTTTATATTATAAAAAAATAAAATAAAAAGCATTTCTACAAGTTTACAAGGGATATTTCATTACGTTAGAAATATATTTGACAAATGGGAATAAAGTTTTTAAAGCTTTAAACGTGAAAAAATTGTTTTCTTATAAAACTTTAAAAAGCTTTTTAGAAGGCTTATAAAGGAAGAGATTAATGTTGAATAAGGCGAGTAGACCGTGTTCATTTCTAAATTAAAAATCGTGTATATATATATATATTTTTTTTTTTTAAATGCAGAATCTGCCATGTATTAAAGGTAATTGTTTGGACAACAGATTAAGCTAATTGATACCTTACGAATAGTATGTTTGGACTATATAGTATCTACCAATGTATTAAAATTAAATTAAATTCATATACATTCAATTATACTTCAATAGTTCAACCACTTCATCAAAAGATTTAAAAGTAGGGGACGAGTTTGTCACATGAGAATGGGACACGCAATATTTAGAATACTTATAAGCAAATTTCAAACATTATATGTAGAATAAATACAAACCGATTTGTCTATCACTATTCCATTTTAATAACTGAGTTGTAAAGAATATTTATCACAATGTTAACTTTTTTTTTTCAAGAAGGCACAAAGATAAAAGAGCCAACAAAATAAGTTAGAAATCGAAGTTTTTATGTATGCAACATTTAGCTAAACGAATTACAAGATTGAATACATATATGTACGAGCCTTTCAAATTCAATATTCTTTTTGAGTTTTTAGTATATTTATATACACATGCAAATAGACACACCAACATTCGGACAATATATCATCATTGATATACATATACTATTAAAAAAAGTCACATAGTACAATAAATACAAAATAAAACTACTAATAATGTTAGAATGGTTAACCTAACAAAATGGGATATTTATTCACATTTGATTTGGCTCATCCTTATCAACCAAACCTACCTAGAATAGAAACAAAATATTTTGTTATTTCTAAATTTAACTGGTGAGGTTATTCTGAGCGTAGCAAAAGATTTGAATTTATGAAAATAGAAAGAAATGAAAATGATGATTTTTAAACACAATAATGCATGTCAATAGACAATAATGATGACAACTAGCAAGAGTTAGGATTTTTAAGAAATGATTTTTTTTCAACGCCACTTTATGTTTTATACAAATGCATAAAAAGCAAAATTGACTATATTTTATCAACATAATTAATGGTAGTTGAAGTTGTTAGTAGTTTCTCATTATGATATAACAGTGTCAATCTTAAATTCAGAAAAAAACATTACCCATGATAAATTTTCTACTCCTAAATTTACTTTTAATCATAGTCATTGCTTGCCCAATTAATTCTTTGACAATGACCTCCCACTAAACCTAAAGAAAACAAATAGATTTGGTATGCCATACACTTTCCTTTGTCTTTTGATGATACGCATTCTTCAAAATTTCAACAAAACATTAGATCAAAGTCAATAATAATCCATAGAATTGTATTTTTGGTGGAACTTATACCAACCTTAATGTAATGAAAAAAATGACAAAGTGACTTTTAATCTAATACATTCGTTGTGTCACAATTCGAATTCAAACCCAAAGACGGAAAAAAGCATAAACTTATCAACAAAGAAAAATTGATGATCACTAGACTACCATTTGATATATATAAATACACACATGTATCTATTTTATATGATGTATGGTACTATACATGTACATGTTCTTATTTACATATCTATTATAGACAAAGTCATGTACATCTACTTTCAGGCTTTAAAACTCAGGTGAGTGTGAGCAAGAACTCAAACCATTGGTTTTCTTGAAGAGCTAAGAAGACTCATCTTTCAAGGGCTTAAAGGCAGCCAAAACAACAGCCACTTTGCACACAAGAAACCCTAAAGTCCCTACCACAATCTCTCTTGGTGTAACTGCAAATGCAGTAAGATCTTCTCCAATGTAACCTCTCACGGCTAAAACCGACAATCCCGTGGCCAATGCAAGGCTCAAAACCGGAATCTTGAGTCTCGAGTTTTCAGATGCAGAAACTCCCGGCGCTTGAAGTTCATCGACTGATCTCTGTAGTAGCAGCAAGTAGAGAAATCCTATTGTTCCACCGAAGAAGAAAGCAATAGCGGAATTTTCGCCTAATGAGAATGAAAAAAGTAAACTTCCAAGAAGGACGAGAATTCCATCGTAAAGTAGCAAAGAGAGTTTCAAGTTTGCGTATTCTTCCATGCTTTCCTCGTTGGAAACGACTTTCCGTTCAAGATTCAAAGCTGACGAAGAGATTTGATCGGAGTCAGTGAGTTCAGTGATACGAGTAGGTCTAAGTTCCACCATTGATAAATCACTACTCTCTCCAAGCAAGATTTCATCGACTTCAAAATCATATCGGTAACAGTAAGTTCCTACATTGGTTTCACGAGGATTAACCACCCATAAGCTCACTCCTCCAACTCTCCATTGACCTAAAACATGAAAAGCTAATTTTATAAATCACAAAACCAATGTACCAAAACCAAGCCATATGTCAAATAAACTAACCAGACTCAAGACCGATCCAAAAAGCGTTGATTTTGCCGAGTTTCGGTCCTTGGAATGCGAATTCATCAACAGAACCTCTCTGGAACTTGATTCTTTCACCATTCTCAACAACCTCAAGATCCAAAGATTCATTTTTTGACAAATTTGCAGGAATTGTTTGTAATATCGAATCCCCTTTTTCGTCTATCAAGCATACAAGAGCTCTAGCATTCGTATCGCTAATCCCTGAACCGAACAAATTACTTGTCTCTAGCCTAATCTTATAAAGAGATTGAGACTCACTCACATTGAGAGATTGATTCTCTCTATAAACTTTCACTTCTTCTGCTTGTAAGAGAAGTAATGGTCTTGCATAACTCTGGAAATCTAAAAATCCCCAAAATTCAACACTTTTTAAGTTAATTCAAAACTCAAAAATGATTGATTTTTCGAAATCATTGGCTATAAAAATAGTGAATTTGACATAAACTTCTATGATCATTCAAACCCATCAAATTCAATTTTGTGATTGATCATAAGAATTGGAGAAGAATTTGCTATTACCTTGATAATCAGATGTTTTTGAGCAGATAACACCAAATCGAAAACGAAGAATTCGAGAAGAAAAGTTTCTTCTTTTACGAAATTGAATTGATGGGTTTTTCGTAAACCTCGCTAAAGATACGAAATTGAAACAAATTGATTCCGTCGCCATTACTATTGCAAGCTCTCACCGACCTTTATGGCTTCCATGGCGAAAAAAAAAAAAAAAATCTTCTTTTTGAAAGAGGCAAAGGACACTTCTGACAGAAACAGAGTCTCTCTGTTCTTCACGTTAATGTAAAAAACCGAACCGATCAGAAATTTAACCAAAATAATCTGATTATAAAGTTAGGATTCAGATTTTTTTTATGGTATTAGATTCAAAGACTAACATGTTCTTCTTTAGTTTTGTATACTTTCATTATTTTGATTCATTCAAAGCTCTGTCTGAATTTGTCTTACAGAAGAAGAAAAACAGCAAAAATTGAAATAGAAATGCTTTGAACAGAAACATCTTTTCCCATTTGATTAAGGTTGAAGAAGACATACATAATGTTTAAAGAAAAGAACTTGCTTAACCTCGTAAGAAACTAAAGATCTCTTGATGTAATAATAAAACTCACATTGAATCATCAGAATCTTCTGATTCACTTCTCTCAGGCTCAACTTCTTTTGCATTAGTATTGTTATTAGTCCCTGTCTCAGGAGCTTCAGGCTTTTCAATAGGTGTAGGTGATGAAGAAGAAGAGACTTTCTTCTCTGCATTACGCGTATTCTCGTTCGCAACTACTTCCTCTTGCTCGTTCACCTACACGAACAGTTCACGTAAACGGAGTTACTAAATCCATTTCTCGACCAACCATATTCGGATCATGTAAGTAAAAAAACTTACGTTTTCGACTGTTCCACCACTCAAAATATTCACCAAATCTCTCTCAACCCGCTGTACAAGCTCCGGCTGCAATATTTTTGACAATTCAATACGTATCAAGATTCAATCACAACTTTCAAAACTCGATAACCTGAAACTCTCATTAAAGTATTAATGAGACAGTTGTGATAATGGAAATTTACATTAAGGTCAGGTTCTCGACGGAATCTTCTTTTTCGAGCATCTTTCATCGGAGGAGTTAAACCATGTCTATATTCAACCGTATTAGGCGCCGGATCACCTAGTTCCCTAACCATGATCATCTGTGTACCAAAATCAAAGCTTTTCAGTCGAATTTTACAACACGCCTAACAAATATAACCGAATATACGTCAAGTAAATCGATTTACCTGTCCAATATCAGCAGTTTTGACTAATGCACAATCATCATAAGTTTTAAAAGATTCAACAACAGCAGGAAGATCAAGTAGAGAAGACGGAAACTCTTCGTTTCCAATCATAAACGTTCCGCTTCTACCATCCTCTGCATAATTCAATTCACACACAAACCCTTAAAGATTCAAACTTTGCTTCATAGACAAAATGTTATATGGATTTCCTGTACAAACTTCAAATCCCTTAAATACATTTCAAGTATAATGCCACAATAATCACTATCAATTCACACCAACTCTAATAATAAGTCTAATCCTTAATCAGATTCAAGAATGATACAACAAGAATGTCTTTTTCAGTTTCAGGGTCCTCTAACAAAACATTCAAAAACAGATTTTCCAGCACTAAGTATCAAATCTGAATCCGATTTTTTGAAATTTTCGATTCAAAGGATGAAACTTTTGGGATTAAATCCAATTTTGATGTGGCAAAAGAGTTAAAAATCTTAACTTTGAGAGGAATCGAACCTGAAAAGCACAAATCTAAAGGGATTTCGTCGGAAGTAGAAGCTTCTTCGCTTAAAAGACGATCAATTCGCTCTGAAACAGATGGTGGAACCCTAAGTATGAACTGCTCTTCCATTTAAAAGACTTGGCTTGAGATCAAACCCAGAAAACAAGAAATTTCTGAAATTGAATTGTACAGATTGTAACGAAAAACGTTTAATTTTCGGTTTTAAGAAGATTGTCGCAAATTCCAGACGAATGCTTTGTTATGTTAATGTAAGAAATTATAGAAGAAGCCAGAAGAGAGAGCCAGACATGATATAGACCTTCTAGAAGAAGGCTAATCAGTTATTTATTAATTTTATTTTTTCCCTACAAGTTTTCAGTATTTACGTTTTCACCAGCATAGTTTTTAAATGTACAAATAGAAACCAATAGTTGGAGAAAATCACTAGTTTGCTATTTATTTATATTAATTTTTAGTAATCTCTCACCCAAACTTATATTTTGCGAAGTATATAAACCAATTTTAAATTTTTTAATTGATTTATCATTTGCTTAATTTTATTAACAGTTTGTATAATCTCGCATCATAAACTAACCTAACATTAACTTTTATTCTTAGTAAACATTTTTGTTCTATTGATTTAACGTGGATGTATGTAGTATTTTCAATTAATCAATAAAATTGTGTGATATAAAAAAAAGGTAAACTTAAAAAGACAATCCAGTTATACAAAAAATTTGATGCAGAAAAAGGAAATTTGAAAGGATTTGGGGGACAAAATGGAAAACAAAAGTACTATAAAGAAACCCTAAATCTCCTAACCTCGTTTAGATCAAATCAAAAGAGGGGTTTTTGGATTTTCTTCTCCAATTCTTACATCACCGTTCTTCGTTCGCCGGTAAGTATTGTATTTCCTCTTCTCTGATTGTATTTATTATTACCCTCGTTCTTGCCGGAATAAAAACGGACCTTTTTCTCGCCGTGACGGAAACTGATTAGATTGAGTACTTTGTTCGTCTATAGAATTGGGTAAAGTTAGTATCTTTATCAAGTTTTCAGAGTTGAAGAAGAAAGTTGTATTATTTTGTGGCTATGCACATGATTTAAGTCTAGTTTAGGGAGTTATCTCTGTAAGGTGTTTCAATGATGGCCTTAGTTCTTAGGTTGAAGTACTATAGGGATTTGATTTGGTGATTTCAAACATGTTTCTGTGAGGTTCTTGCATTGGTGGTGTATTGTCTAAAACAGTTTTGTGTGGATTCTTTGATTAATAGGTTGAAGTTTGTCTCAATGAGGGGAAGGAGCTACACTCCGTCACCACCAAGGGGTGGTTATGGGAGGAGGGGTCGAAGCCCTAGCCCTAAAGGCCGATATGGAGGTCGTAGGAGTAGGGATCTCCCGACTAGTCTTTTGGTTCGTAATCTACGCCATGATTGCAGGTACATAATTTTCCTCAGAGTTATCTTGATAACTTTGTGAAAGAATACTAGAAAGAAGATATTTTGTATCTTTGTTTGGTTCTTTGTAGTTGAATTTGACTCCTACCTATCTTCTTTTCCTTGCTTTTTAGCAAATTGTAAGTCTCTTCTTACATCTTCTCTTCCTTTTCTGCAGGCAAGAAGATCTCAGGAGAGCTTTTGACCAGTTTGGTCCCCTGAAGGACATTTACTTGCCAAGGGACTATTATACCGGGTGAGCAAGTCTAGATGATAGGACAACTAGTGTTTGAACACTTGAGTTTTACTTATGCTCTGATTAGATTGTGTCTCCATTTTCTCATCTTCTTTTTGGTTCTTATACCACCTTTCCTGAATCTTTGCTTGCCACATTTATTTTATTTTCCTTCTCCATTAGTCCATTCTTTGATCTCTGCGTGTCTCCTCAAGGATTTAAGGCCACACTAGAATCTTCTAAATTGTGCTGAATTGGTTTTATAAATCGTATTCAACCTCAGACATGTGATCATTATTTGAAGTCTTAAACCACTGATTTTCGATGTCGATCTAGAAAGAGTTTGGACTAGTCATTTTTTAAGTTAGTACATGCTGAGATCTCATCCTTTAAGTCTTTTCTGGGAAGCATACATTGTTGATATGTCTATGTGCATATTGAAGTTGTTGAGGTTTAGCAGTGAATCTAAAGAACTGAAGACATCAAAGAAGTAATTAGAGTTCTTTGGAAGATATTCTATATGATAGTGAAGATTTGAAGTGAAGTTGGTTTGTATTCATTTTGAGGATGAATCAAGTCTCGAAGAAGTCATCTTTAGACTTGCGAGATTAGCAGGCAAGTGCTTGCTGTTTTCCATGTTTATCCTGATATCTTTTGTTTCAGGGAAATATAATGGCAATTATCCTTTGAGAGAGTTGGTGTGAAGCGGTTCATCTTCCTCGTCATTTTTTTTTATGTTTGGTTTCTAGTCTGATACCTTGCTTTGCTCTATTAAATGCAGAGATCCACGCGGGTTTGGTTTCGTTCAATTTGTGGATCCTGATGATGCTGCTGAGGCAAAACATCATATGGATGGTTCTTCTCTTCTTGGCCGTGAGTTGACTGTTGTGTTTGCTCAAGAGAACAGGAAGAAACCCGTCGAAATGAGATTAAGAGAACGTGGTGGAGGAAGGTACACGATAACTTTCTCATTTCGAACAAGTCCTCGTATATAGATGCGTATAACTCATTGTCTAATACTATTTTGTGCGTGTAGGACCAGCAGATTTCGGGATAGAAGACGTAGTCCCCCTCGTTACTACTCTCGGTCTTGTTCTCCTCCCCCTCGGTCCCTGAGCCCTGGCTATTATTCTCCACGTCCTAGAAGACATCACTCAAGGTATTTACATGTTCTCTCTGAACTCAACTACAGATCTTTGCATTGACAAATAACTCTTTTCCACTGAATTTGACTTTTTTAGACTCACCAACTCTCTTCTATCACAGGTCTATCTCTCCCGAGGAAGAACGATATGGTAGGGGGAGGTCATACTCTCGCTCTCCGGCCACCTATAATGGTGCAAGGGATCGCAGTGTAACTCCAGCTAGAGGCCGCAGCCCAAGAAGAAGCTTAACACGGAGCCCGAAGAGAAGCAAACGTCATACCCCGTCCCCAGACCCGAGGAGCCTGAGCCCGAGGAGAAGCAGGAGCTACACACCTGAACCAGCTACTAAGCGAAGCAGGAGCCGTTCACCAAGCCAGTGATTGATCTTCAGTCTTTTGATAGTATGCTCTAGGGGAGATTGGTTATGTCTCTTCTTCTTGTTATATGCTAAGACAAAGTTAAGATGATTTGAAAACATGGGATCTTTTATGTAGCCTTGAATCTTGCTTTTATATTTTGATCTATGGAGTATTTTGAGAACATGATTTTCTTACTGTTATCTCTTTAAGATTATGAAATGTGCAAAATTTTATTAGTCCACTCAAAAAGCAAAGCAATGGACAATGTGATCTGCCAAGTGAACAAGATTGGTAGGTTTGGTTTCTTTGTAACCAAAAGACAATGGTCCGAATTTAACTGAGGATTTGGTTTTTGTTTGTTTACATTAAAAAATCAGAGCTTTTTTGTTTTGAAACCATAAAAGGGAATTTTTTCACATAAACAATGAAGCAAAACTTTTGAGAAGAATTGTCATTAGGAGCTTTCTTGTCCACATAATCTACTTACCACCATTATTGGGCTTAAAATCATCAAAAAGAAGATAACTTTGAGAGAGAGAAGGAGAGATGTGGAAGAACATAGAGGAATTGAGTATTGGTGATTATGTTATAGCTAGATTAAGCTTAGAAGACTCAAACAGATTTGATAAAGTTGTAAGAGATGTAATCTCAAGGTGTAAAGGAACTGACCCAAGAGATCAATGGAAAGCTTTGGTTGGTGAGAGTGTGCTTAAGCCATGGCTTCCTCATTCTCTGCATCAACTTCTTTATTACTCTGTTTATTCAAATTGGGATCCTTCTATTCATGGACCTCCTCTCTATTGGTTCCCTTCTCTGTAAGTCTCAATCTCTTACACAAACACACATGAACTAGTTTCAAAGTTTTGACATATTATTTTTCTGTGTGTGGTTTTAGATCTTTTTCAAAATCAACAAATTTGGGGAAATTGATGGAGACTCATGGGTCTAGGCTTCTTGGTGGTGGTTTATACAAAAACCCTTTAGAAAGTTTTGAACTTTTTCGAAGATTCACCGTTGAACACCCTGAAGTAAGAATTGATGTTGAATATTGAAAATGGACTCTTTGTGGAAGCTTTTGGTTTTGTTTGTCTAATTTTGTTATCTTTTTGTTTAAGGTTTATTGGTCGATTGTGTTCGATGAGCTTTCACTTGTGTTTAGTTCTCCTCCAAGGTGTATTCTTGATATATCAAAACCTCAAGGGACTTGGCTTCCTGGTGCTGTTCTTAATATAGCTGAATGTTGTTTGGTTTCTTCAAGCAATCCTAAAAGAGAGGATGATAATGTGGCTGTTGTATGGCGAGATGAAGGTTTCGATGATTCTCCAATCAATCGAATGACGTTAAAAGAACTCCGCGAACGAGTAATCTATGTGGCAAATGCGATAAGTGGAAGTTTTGAGACGGGTGATACAATTGCAATCGATATGCCAATGACGGTTGATGCAGTGATTATATATCTTGCGATTATATTTGCCGGTTGTATTGTTGTCTCTATAGCAGATAGCTTTGCAGCTAAAGAAATTGCAACAAGGTTGAAAATTTCTAAAGCTAAAGGCATATTCACTCAGGTTTGTTACATTAGCTTAACTTAACATTTTTTCGCCTTTTATTACCGTATTCATTTCTTACCGCGTTTTTTCAGGATTTTATACTCCGAGGAGGTCGGAGTTTTCCTTTGTACAGGTAACAAACCAGCTCCTTATAATTTTTGCAACTCGATGAACCAAACCGTAACATTTCTTGTTTTGTTCCGTGTAGCCGTGTGGTTGAAGCGGTTCCTTCTAAGATCATTGTCCTTCCTGCTTCAGGGACCGAGTTACGCGTTAAGTTAAGAGAACAAGACATACCGTGGAAGGATTTTCTGTCCAATGCAAAAAGCAACCTTAGGTAATTTTTTTGCATTTACATCTAATCACTCAAATAGTGTTGATGAGAACATGGATCTGATTTATACTGCAGTGGAGAGAACTATAATCGTCCGATTTATCGACCTGTAGATTCTGTGATTAACATTCTCTTCTCATCTGGAACTACAGGTAATGATCTAATTGTGTAGATATGTTTAGATGCATGTATTGATTAGTTCTTGATTTAAACTAGGTGAACCGAAAGCTATACCGTGGACACAACACGCGCCAATTCGTAGCGCTTGTGACGGATGGGCTCATCTTGATGTTCAAGTTGGTGGGATATATTGTTGGCCTACAAATCTTGGTTGGGTAATGGGACCAACTCTTATATTCTCTTGCTTTCTAACCGGTGCTACGCTCGCTCTCTATCACGGGTCTCCTCTTGGTCGCGGTTTTGGAAAGTTTGTTCAGGCAAGAACAGAATAAATCTCCATTGTTGTCTCCTTTTCGATAAATCCACACTTATATGTGCTTGGTATTACTTTAGGATGCTGGAGTTACGGTTCTTGGTACCGTTCCAAGCTTGGTGAAAACTTGGAGGAGGACTAACTGTATGGAAGGTCTTAATTGGACGAATATAAAGTAACGAGCTAAAAACCGCGGTTTTTTTTATGTTTTATGGTTTTAGAAGATTATATACTCAAAAGATGTTTTGTGTGTTTGTTAGATATTTTGCTACTACAGGAGAAGCTTCAAATGTTGATGATGTTCTCTGGCTTTCTTCTAAAGCTTATTACAAACCAGTGATCGAATGTTGTGGAGGCACGGAACTCGCTTCTTCTTACGTTATAGGAAGTCCGCTTCAACCGCAGGCTTTTGGAGCATTTAGTACACCGTCCATGACTACTAGAATCATTATCTTCGACGAAAATGGCGTACCATATGTAACAAACTGAAACTTTTGACGTTTTTCGGGTTTTTTCCCTAAGACTAGAAATTTAGTTGAGAATGATTTTTTGCAGCCAGAGGATCAACCATGTACTGGAGAAGTCGGTTTGTTCCCTCAACACCTCGGTGCCACGGATAGACTTCTAAACGCAGACCACGACGAAGTTTACTTCAAGGGAATGCCAATGTATAAAGGAACAGTGAGTAGTAGTAGTAGTAGTAAGACTTTTATATTCACATCTAAGCCAAATTGCAAACGCGCATCGCATAAAATGTTCTGTTCTGTTCTATTTTGCAGCGACTTAGAAGACACGGTGATATCGTGAAAAGAACGGTAGGTGGATATTTGCATGTTCAAGGAAGAGCTGATGATACAATGAACCTTGGGGGCATTAAGGTACTACATTGTGTGCTTCTTGTTGGAACTTTTCTCAAAGTTGTAATCTTTTTATTTATTTATAATGCAGACGAGTTCTATTGAGATCGAACGAGTGTGTGATCAAGCCGATGAATGCATCTCTGAGACAGCTGCAGTGACCATAACGCCACCTAACGGTGGTCCAGAGTTGCTAGTCATATTCGCCGTCTTGAAAGAAGGATTCAAGAAACAGAGTGAAGAAGAGCTAAAGATAAAAATTTCAAGAACCATTCAAAAAGATCTTAATCCTCTCTTTAAGGTAATATTATATTACAGAAAGTTTTGTTCTGCTTAAAAATTGATTTTTGCAAAAAAAATTTGCAGGTGAGTTTTGTGAAGATTGTTCCTGAGTTTCCAAGAACAGCTTCTAACAAGTTACTTAGAAGAGTTTTGAGAGATAAAATGAATGAAGAAGTACGAACCGTACGAAGTCGAATATAAAACCCTATGGAATCAGAGATTTAAAGAAGAAGAACGTAATAATTATTCGAAAACATACAATCATGTTTGCAAGATTTTACATTTTTAATCATTGATTAGTTTTGATATTCGGTCTTTTAATTAATCAAATGAAGAGTTGACGAAAATAAGGCAAATAATAAAATAAGTATGGCCAAGTCGTTTCAGATCTCTCTTATTTCTTTGAATAATTGTACATAAAAAACTAAACTTGAGATACAAGAAACAAAAAAATTCCGATTTTAATCATCGTTTTGTTTCACATTGCAATTCTCTTTTGAATCTATGGAGAGTGTGAGTTCTGAAGTAATGGACTATAACTCGGATGAGAGCATCGAAATAGTTTCTAACCACTATGGAGTAAGTAAGCCAAGAAAATCGGACCGGGTGAAGTCAACGGCCAGCCAGGCCTCGAAAGGGCTCAAGTTCGTCAATAAGGCTGACGATGACGCTGGCTGGACCGTCGTGGAAGAGAGGTTTGTTGAGATCACGGCAGCCACTACCGACGGATTGCTACCACGGTCAAAATTTGGAGAATGCATAGGTAAAAAAATTGTATAAACTACCAAATAGTTTTGATTATGGGTAAAAAAAAAACAAATTGTGTAAATTCGAGGAATTGAATCGAAGAATTGATCATGATCTAAATATTGTAATTGTAGGGTTGGACTCAAGGGAATTTGCATTGGCATTGTTTGACTCATTATCTAGAAGAAGGTTTATAACAACGGATATGATCAACAAGGAACAGTTATGGGAATTCTGGGAACAACTAAGTGATAAAAGCTTCGATTCGAGGCTTAAGACGTTCTTTGACATGTAAAAGATTTTAATATCAATACCCATTTCGATATTTTTCGTTATATGTTTCTTTGAATCTCTACAAGTTTTGGTATTGAATGCAGGGTGGATACAGACTCTAATGGTAGAATAACCGAAGACCAAGTTAGAAAGGTAAATGTTTATTAGCTTGATTGTTTCAAAATTTTCGTTTCTTAAGAAATATAATATTTTCATAGACATAATACTTTGTGTAAATTTTATTTTTGTGTTTTGTTAGATCATTAATCTTAGTTCGACTGCGAACAATTTGTCAAACATCCAACGACAGAGAGATGAATATGCAGCAATGATAATGGAAGAGCTTGATCCAGAAAATTTTGGATACATTACAGTAAGCTTTTCTTGATGATGATAATCCGAAAACCTATATTTTTTGTGTTTTTTTCGATATGGTTGCTCCCATTAACCTTTTTTGTGGTGAATATAAAACAGATAGAGAGTCTTGAATGCTTGCTTATGCAAGCGGAAATGCAAAATGTAAGCAAAAATAGTGAAGAAAGTAAGAAGCTAAGCGCAAAACTAAAGATTACGCGTGACCCTAACTTGTTAAAGAGATACTACTTTGAGGTGAAAATATTTAAGTCATAATCTTATGGTTAAAAAATGTAGCTAAACTCTCGGGTTTTGTTTGTAGACTTGGATGCATTTAACAGTACCAACAACTCTCTATGCATGCGAGAGATTAATACGAGCATTCAGATCTAATACCGTAACACTTCGTAAAGTCGAGGTTCTTCCTGACATGCTGAATTTGATAATATCAAAGCCAAGAAACTTTGAATACAAAAGTGGCCAATACATACTTGTAAATTGCCCATCAGTCTCACAATTTGAGTGGTACGTACTAGAAACAAAAAACACAACTCTAAACTCGTTTCGAGATCAATTAATGTGATTATATTTATCTTTTAGGCATCCATTTTCAATAACTTCTGCACCACAAGACGACTATCTAAGTGTTCATATAAAATTAGTAGGAGATTGGACAAAGGCGGTCCAACAAGTTTTCTCCGAGGTCGTGTTTACTTCTAAACCTTTCAAAATTTGTATATATGTTGGGCTACTCCGAGGTCTTGTTTACATCAAAATTATATAAGAGGAACATTTTATGGTTTTGAGTAACATTTTGGGTTATGTATCAGGTGTGTGAGCCACCTCAGGTTGGAGGTGCAAACAATTTCGAGTAAGTATCTTCTACGAACCATCCCATAAAATATGATTCAACAACATATATAAAATACATCTAAACCTAAATGAGTAAATATTTTTTTTTAAAAAATCTAAACAAGTAAACATATGTTTGGTTGTTTTATTGTTGTTATTTTTGAAATGGGATTGACCACTTCATTTACAGGTTGCCCAAAATTATGATTGATGGTCCATACCGCGCACCGGCACAAGATTACAAGAAGTACGAGGTGGTTCTTTTGATTGGCCTTGGGATTGGAGCCGCTCCAATGATCAGCATAATCAAGGACATTAACCAAAATACGGAGGCCAACGAACATCAACAAGGTAATAATAAAGAGAGTTTCAAGACGCGAAAGGCTTACTTCTACTGGTTAACGAAGGAGCAAGGCTCATACAGTTGGTTCAAGAACATCATGAACGAGATTGTTGAACGGGACGCAAGTAATGTCATAGAGCTACATAACTACTGCACTAGCATCTACGAAGAAGTAGATGCTCGGTCCGCATTTATACTTATGCTTCAATCTCTAAACCATGCCAAGTATGGTATGGATATAGTCTCTGGGACAAGGGTCAAGACTCACTTCGCAAAACCTAATTGGGAAAACGTCTACAAGCATATAGCTATTGATCACCCGGGCTCTCATGTTGGTAAGATCTTGCTCTCATTCAAAAGTGTTAGTGCATGTTAATAGTAACAAATGTCTAAAATCTTGATTTGGTCTAGAATATTGTTAGTGAAAGTCCCACATCGATAGTTGAATAATTTGGGAAGTAGTAAATAAAAAACATGGGAAAATATATAGTCATTGCCAATTGGTTTAAAATTGGAAGTTTATGTCGTGTATGACTCACTATTACTCATGCACTTCTAGAAAACTATATTTGGTGTTTATGAAAAGTATCATCTTGTTTATCTAATTAAATACTATAAATTATCTAATTAAAACTTGTTTATCTAATTAAAAACTATATATGAAAAGTATCATCTTGTTTATCTAATTAAATACTATAAATTAAGTACAAGAGATGGTATAAGATGAAATTGTGTATATAAATGTGTAGGAGTGTTCTATTGTGGAGAACTTGCATTGGCAAAGGAGTTAAGGCATCTAGCTTCGGAATTCACACACAAGACAACTAGATTCTCCTTTCATGAAGAGAACTTCTACCCACAATACTGATAAAAGAATGATGGCTAAGACGAGATAATGTAATAATTGTGGAGTATAGTGTGTTATATTTGTATAAAATTGAATTTGAATTCATGTTTTTTTTTTCTTCATGAGAGCATCTCCAACCGATTATTTTATTTTTAATTATAAAATGAGTTTTGTTTTATTCAAAAAGCATTCTATTTTTTAGTCCAAGTAGAGTAGTAAGTAATAAAAAAGATCGAAGTAATGAATATAATTACATCAAGTATTCATATTTTTTTAGTTTACTGTAAACTAAAAATAAAGGTGGATTGGAGAAGAATATATTTTAAAGTAAAGTTTGGAGTCAAAATTGAAGTGGGGTTGAAAACACTTTGAATAAAACGTATGTTTGTCTGAAGGGTTTGTTTAAATGCTTGTTAAATTTCAATATAGATTATGGTATATCATGTTTAATATCATGTAATAAGTAATAATAGTAATAACAATTTGAATGTATAACAATGAAATCAAGTTTTTAGTTAGTTTTGTTTCTTACTTTTGTTCAGTCCAAATGAGTTGTCATGCTCATGGGATTTCATTGTCCCTCCCTCTAGTGTTCTAAAATATCATATTTTTTACCAAGGTTTACTCATTTTAATGTAAATAAGATTAGAAGAGACTCATTTTAATTACCAAGGTTTACTCGTTTTAGTTTTATTTTTAATTTAAATGTATACATATAATTGATTTACATCTTTAGTAAAAATAGTTTTTAGTCGTTTTTTTCGTTCGATTTGACTTCAAAGAATTATATATCTATATATGTAAGTAATTAATTTATTTAATATTCATTAAAATATGGTTGATTTTTCTGATCAATCTCTTATTTATATATCCTACTAGAATTTTCTCGCGCTGCGCGCGAGTATTTTTTTTACAATTTATTATATTTAGAGATAAATAGTTTGATAAAATAACTAATATTCTAAAATCGAAAATACTAATTGGCTTGAAATGAATTAGTTTTTTTTCTCTTATCTAAATTGCGTGAACATGAAAATGATTCTTAACCATTTTGGAATATGATAATTACTATTTGAAAGTATATATGTTTGTTTAAAACTTTTTTTGATTACTATGACTTTTTCTTTGTAACGTTAATAATATGAAACTATTGTTTGAATAAAAAGCTTAGTTATTTAAAATTAAAATACAAAGTACTTGCAAGGTTAAAAAATGCATCTGTTTTTCACACATTGATTTTGCAATTCCTCTTGTATTGTTTCCAACATATTAACTGCAATTACATCACATGAGGAATAATATATCATTTACAAAATAAATTAGCACTTTTATTTTCTCTTCTTGTTATAGTTACATGTAAATTAGCTTTTGGGTTAAAATTAATCTTTCAATTTTTAAGCATATACTATTTTCTATAAATATTTATAAGTTGTTTCTTAAAAAATTAGTTTCTCTTATTTTCTTTTGCACTTCAGTTATGTATACTTGTCTTTTTGTTATGGGAGAATTAGATTTTATTTGAAGATATTTATTTACTATGAATTTTCTTTAGATTTGAGCTTAATTTTTTAAAACTAAAACTACAAAAGATTACAAATGCATATATTATGTGAGACATCAAACTTTGAAATTTCGTGTCATATTGTCCCTAAGATATTAATTGCACTAACATCACATTATATATATTATATCAATTATTTAATAGTTTAGAACTATTATTTTCTCCTCCTCTTATTAATTTTAATCCAAAAGCTAATTTCAATGTATATCAATCATTTAATATACATTAAAATTTTCTTAAAATCATAACACAAAATAATATAGAAAATTTCATCTTGTATGGTTTTCAAAATATTAATTGCTTGGATCACATGATATATATTATAACATATACTTAATATTTGTTTTTTGAGAACCAAAATATACTTAATAGTTTAGGATTGTTATTTTCTCCACTCTTAATAATTACATTTAAATTTTACTTTTGGGTTAAAATAAAATTACCACACATAATAATATTTATTTTGTTAAAATTATATTGTTCATTCTGAAATATTTACTATTTGTTTCTCGTATTCTCTTTTTGACTTTAGTAAAATTGACATAATCCTCTTTTCGTTATTTTATTTGATATAGTCTCTTCTTATGAATTTTGATAGTTTCTCATATTCTATTTTCACATTTGTTATGTATAATTACAATAATTGGCTTAGTATACCTAAATTTAATATGTTTTCTCTTTATTAGATGTAAAAGCTATCAACCTATATTTTGCTTTAGGGAATTAGTCATAGATCAATTGTTTGTTTAATAACTTTTCAAATTCTTTAAATTTATATTAGTATAAACAAATTTATTTAACTTGTCTAATTTTTAATAACTATATATATTAAGTTAACGTTGAGATTTCAATTTCAAGCTATAATATGGATAATAACTTTTCAAGTTCTTTTCATAATGTTACAATCAAATGAATTAAATTTAGAATTATCAAATAAAAATAAAATAAAATAGGATTTAATAGTGATATGGATGATGAGGTGGCTTAAGGAGAAGAAAACAAAACTAACTTTATATATTAAACTAGTCGTAGACCCGCGCCCAGCGGGGGATGTTTATTCCAGAATAATTATTTTCAAATCATAAACGGAAACATGTTTATAAAAACAGGGAAGGATGGTACTTTGAAAATGAAAAATAGATATTATTGATATGAATTAGATAGAGGTAGCTAATATTAATACCTGCATTCAGATTCATATATAGTTATGCAACAAATAAAATTTTTTACATTTTATGGTAATAATATTCTTCTGTAAAAACAAATGAACAATTGAAATATTTTTGTTGTTAATTTTTCTTCATAATTTATATTTTTCTAGTAATTTATTTTGTTTAGTATTGTAAAACATAGAAATACCATTATTATATAATTTTCTGTCTTAAAATTGTGGGCCCCACAAAATAGGGGGCCCACAATATAGGGGCTAACACCAATATTTCCTCTAAATTCTCTTCGGGTCTACACTGATGATAAATAAACACGAAAATTTATAAAACGAATTTTTGTGGTATATGTACGTTTAAAAAAATAATATATACCTTAGTTAAAAAAACGTTTGAGCATCAGCAATATTTAGATTCAGTGGTTAAAAGCCTTGGTATCTATAATCATGTGGTTTTAAAATCAACAACCGAAATCCATGAAATGTTCGAATCGGTCCTGAGGTATTCGGGGCCCCTAACAAAGTATATAAAAAATATAATCATTTTTCATATAAAATATTCTATATATCAAATAGTTTTGCAACAAATAAAAAAATTTACATGTAATATTACATTTTTATGGTAATAATATTCTTCTGTTAAAACAAATGAACAATGAAATATTTTTTTTGTTAATTTTTTCTTCATAATTTATATTTTTCTGCATTTCTTGTAATGCAAGAAACGTAATGCAATACGAATCATTGGTTGATTGGTTAAAGAATCAGAGTCTATATATAAAACAGATGGTTTCTTAGAATGCAAGATTCGTAACACAATAGGAATTGATTAGTTTGGGAATCATAGAGTCTTGATGCAAACCATTGTTCCATCGTCTTCTTGATCCCTATGTCGCTTTTAATAGGTGTATCTCACCTTTATATGTGTTCTTGGTGCGTCTTCTTTTGGAGTTTATACCCATATGCTCCCGAATATAGGTGGATTTGTCACAAGTGTCGGATTATGTGTAAGCATGAGCTGGTTGCATTACACGCTTACAAATCAACAATCAAGTAGGTTTCATTTCATATATAATGATCCAATTTTTACATAAGTATGATACAACCCAAAGATTTCTTTATATAATGAACCAATTTTGATATATATGTTTGTAACTTGTAATCGATATATTTTTTACTGAAAATTAACATTGTTAAACAACAATAATTATAAGAAGAAGAAGTAAATTAGGAAGGCATGATCCATAATTAACTAAAAAATCTTTAAAATAGCTATAGTGATTAATGTTCTTTCTAATTGTCATTGATATAAAATTTTATAAAGAAATATACAGCGCTAAAAATAAATTATTTTAAAAAAATGTACATATATTAAGATAACGTATTAATTTATGAACACATCAAAAATTGCAAAACTACGTATTAGTTTTAAAAAGTGTTTCAATTTGCTCACGATAATTATACTCATCTCATCCGCATTAAAAAAATTGCATTTAGTATTTATCCTCCATTGTTCGAAACACTTTTTTACGGTATGAAAAATCGCTTACCTCTTCTCTTTTGCTTCAGAACACAATGCTCACTACGCCCTTTTCCCAAATCGCACACCGGAGAATACACAATTATACAAAACATGTGTTTCTCGAAAATATGTTTTCTCTCATCCGAAATTTTAAAATAATCATTAATTCACATAAACCCAAAATTACATCGGTTCTCATAGATTTTTAAAAGAACTCTAAAATATCTTTTTAGGAATGATATAACGTGAATTTGGAGTTTCCTAACCATGTTTTTAACGCGTTTTCGGAGCCTTTGGAATTGTTTTATACTGATATTCAGGCCATACTTCAAGAGTTTGATCCATATGCATTCGGGAAGAGGATTCAAGCAAATGAGCGAAAATCGGGACTCTCTGGAGCTCAGACCGGCCGGTCCACATCTAGGACCGACCAGTCCACCAAGACCGACCAAGACCTTGAAGACCGATCGATCCAGCTCGAGATTTGAAGACCCAGAAGCCTCTAGAAAGTGGACCGGCCGGTCCACTACCCAGACCGATCGGTCCAGGCACCTCGAAGACTCGAAGACTTTATTCTCTGGAAACCGGACCGACCGATCCTGCTTCCAGACCGGTCGGTCCACCCCCTGATTTTTAGGAAAATTCCCTTTTTCCATTTTATTTTCTATATAAACCACTAGGGTTTCGTTTTTATGGGACACCATCTCTTTTACCACTTTTATTCAGACCTTTTGTAAGCAAGGGAGAAGATCTCATCACCTTTTGGAGAAGATTTCTGAACCCTTATTTGTTTTCTATTTTATCGATTATGCTCTTTTCATCCATGATGCTTGCTTGTTCCTTTATCATGTCTGAGTAGATCCCTAGTTAGGTTTTAGGGTTTTTGATGGATTTCACAGATTGAATCAGACACAAATAGGTTGCTTATCAATTACCATCTTCATCACTGTTAGGCATAATGCTAGGATTGAACTGGCCATTTAATCACTAGATCTTAGGTTGATGCACATTCCGAAAGCTTGTGTATTGCTAGAACTACTGTTGATGAGTAATGCGTTATAACAAGCAGAAGTTTAGTTATAGAGTATTATGAACTGATCAAACCTGAACATTAACGCTCGTCTAGGATAGCCGTGACCAAACGAAAGTTTAGGCACTTGGATCTCTAGGAAAAGTAGTTGTTATCATGGAAGTGGAGCAATTTATAATCGTGTTTTGAGTTTAAGATGCATGCATATTAGAATCTGAATAGTTGTCTGGTTCATGATTGTGATTTCCTGAGAATTTCCTATTGCCTAACGTTTTTATTCATCTGAATTCTAAATCGTTTTTATTTGCTTTCTTGTCTTTAATTTACACTACAATCACCCATCTTGTTTCCTGCTTAGCTTAGTTGAATAGTTTATAGTTTGTTGTGTAACACTTGGTCCTTGTGGATTCGATCCCTGCAATTACTACTTCGTTTGCTGTGCACTTGCAGTAGATTTTATAGGGTTAAAACTCTGTGTATCAAGTTTTTGGCGCCGTTGCCGGGGACCAATTGTGTTTGCCATCAGATTTGATTTGCGAATTTAGTTTAAGCAATTTTACTAATTTATTTTTCTTTTTGTTTTTGTCTTTGGTTGTTCTTTCAGGTGTATGCAGAGGAGAAGTAATCGCACTGAACCTCTGGTATCACTCTTTAACGAAGAACTAGCCAGAACAGAAAGGTCTAACAGGGCTCAAAGGAACAGAAGTAGTGGATCAGCCTGATAATGAGGGTCTTCAGGCTGCTTTGTTTGATCAGATAGAGCAGATCCGTGTAGCAACTGCTGCAAGCGCACAACAGGCGCAACTACAGATGCAGCAGATGCAAGAGCAGTTTGCTAGGATGCAGCAGATGCCACCAGCAGGTCAGAATCCTCCCCCGCAGAGAGGGATTGGAGAAGGGGACAACGTCTACCAGTACTACCAGAACATATCAGCCATTCGCGTCCCTGCGATTCAGAGGAATGACTTCGAGATTAAGGCACTGCTGATCAATCTGGTATAGAGACACGTGTTCCATGGGTTGGCTTCTGAGAATCCCATGGATCATATTGAGAATTTTGAAGAAGTCTGCGAGACGACTAAGGCTAATGGGGTTCCTTCTGATTACCTCAAGTGCAAGCTCTTCAAGCACTCTCTCGCTGACAAACCTTTGAGGTGGCTCAAGTCACTTCCTCCACTCTCTGAACGGCTGGGATGAAGCTAGAGTCGCCTTCCTGGATTACTTCTACACCAAGACCAAGACTGCTCAGCTCAGAGCCAGGATCACCAACTTTTTGCAGAAAGGCGGAAAGTCATTTGCTGAGGCTTGGGATAGGTTCAAGGAGTACCGCAGAGAGTGCCCTCACCATGGGTTTACTGAGGAGCAGATGCTTAGGACGTTCTATGATGGAGTCTCCTGGGAATACAGGAGCAGTCTCAATGCTTCCAGTAATGGTAACTTCATGACCCAGAGCACAGAAGGCGCCTACAGATTGATTGACAACATGGCGCAGAGCTCCAGTGATCAATGTGTTGAGTATGATCGGTCAAAGAGGGTATGCACTATTGAGGCACCATCTGCAGCAGAGATAGCAGAGCTGACAGCTGCTAAGATCAGGAGCTTCATGCAAGGAAGCCATCAGGGCACTAGTATGGTTGGAAATACTTCAGATGCGATCTGCTATTCAGAGCCAGCTGCATTAGTTTCAGAGGATACTCATGAGGTAAATTTTGTAGGTGGTCAAGGATTTCCAGGCTACAATGCAGGCTATCAGAGGCAGTATGGACAGAGTTCAGGTTCTGGATACCAAAATCAGAACCAGTACCAGCCTAGACAACAAGCTCCTCCACCTCCAGCTGCTAATCCCAATGACGAGTTGAAGGGTATGATGCAGCTCATGCTAGCTAATCAGCAGAGGGTCTCCACTGACATCATGAACATTAATGGGAGACTAGAAGCTGTGACCACTCATCTGAAGATGCTGGACACTCAAGTTGCACAGCAAGCAGAAGCTGTTAAGCGACAACAAGGGACTCTTCCGGTTAAAGGAGAGCAGAATCCGAAGAAGGATTGTTATGCCATTTCTACAATGGAAGTTGAGCCAATCTCCAGGTTAGTGGAGGAAAGGGTCGTTTCTGCTACTGATTCAGATACAGGGGAAGGTGACTCTCTAGCCGAAATGGGACCGACTGGTCGGTCTTGAATAACCATGAGACCGGTCCTTTGCCTCTGGAGAATGGACCGGTCGGGCTGCATGGAGACCGGTCGGTCTGGCACCACCACCAGACGAGTCTCTTGCCTCTGGAGAGTGGACCGGTCGGGCTGAAGGGGGACCGGTCGATCCGGTTTCCAGCTCGCCGATTCACGATTATGATCCTAAGACACCTTACCCTGCTTGTCCTAGGGAGTCTCAGGAATGTAATGCTGTGTTACAGAACGGGACAGTGAAGAAGCTTGGGGATCTTGGTCGCTTTGAACTTTCAGTTCAAATTGAATCTACAGTCTTTCCTCGCTGACTCTGCGATACAGGCTCCAGTGTCAACCTCATGCCTTACTCCATTGCAAAACAATTGGGTTTTAAAGATTTCAGGCTTCCTAAATTTTCTTTAAAATTTGCTGATTGTTTTGTTAAACCCCCTATAGGTTTTCTTGAGGACGTTCCATTGCTAATTGGTGATGTTTTTGTCCCTGCAGATTTCGCGGTGCTCGACATGGCTGAAGAACCAGGAGATCCTCTCATCCTGGGAAGACCATTCCTTTGCACAGCTGGAGCAAGGATTGATCTCAAGCATGGACGCATTGAACTCCAACTTGGAGACACTGAGATGACGTTCGAAATGGACAAGATGCTGGAGAAGCATGTACCTGATGACCCGCCTTTCTCGGTAAAGGAACCAGACATCACAGATCAACCCAACCCTCCCTACCACCACCATCACAGAAGGTGTTGTGATCCCTCCTGCAGATCCACCTGATCCACCTTGAAAGACACACACGTCGAGCTAACGACGTTAAACAAAGCGCTTGGTGGGAGGCAACCCACCGGTAGGTTAGTTTTTCTTTTCTTTTCTTTTTCTTTTCATTTTCTTATCTTTCTTTTGATAGTCTTTCCTTTAGATTTATTTTCACACCGGGTCGGTGTGAAGTAAGTCTGGGGGAAGTACTATTAGTACTAATTATGTTTATTTTCTTATTTTCAGTTTTATTTACACCTTTGTGATATGAATGCGATTCTAGGACCACTTGATGTTTGCTAACTCTGTTTTTAGATTAACAGTGACTAACCAATGCTATGGGAAGATTAAAAATGCCCTAGGCGGATCAGTGTTACCAGAAGGCTCCCGTCTCCTTGAAAGCTAACGCTAATACTAATATACTATTCTGTTTTTCTTAACTCAGGGAATTCGAAATCGCATAAGAAGTAGCAACCACGTTAGGAGTCCTATCCTTTTTTTTCAAACACTATCCTCTCTTCAGGACTCCTAATGGCCATGCTCACTTTTAGTCTGATACCACACTCTCACCCTTACCTTTCTTTTAAACCTCATGCATTCTGTCCAAGACATTGACATGCACTCAAGCGCAAAAACTCCGGAGACGTAGTCCGGCCAGCTGATCATTCTAAAGACCTTCCGGTACAAATTATCAAACTTTCTGCTTAGGATTTTTATTATTTTCATTTCTTTAGTTATTTTTCGTTTTTTTTTTTCACTGTGCTTAGAAAAAAAGCTAGAACTGATCCCCAGCATTAAAAAAAATAAATAAATAATAATAATAATAAAAAATAATAATAATAAAAATAAATAAATAAAAAATTCATTAAAATGCTGAAAGTGATCAGAATAAAGCTTAGATTTTTAAAGAATATCTATTAAGCACATTCTGTTTCTTGTTCTCCGCATTATTTCTTTAGATAAGCAGAAAGTTAGTATTTATAAAAGAATAGGAGGTCTTAAGTTTGAAAGGTTGTGTATCATCTTTGGATTTAGTTCTCTTGGGTTTTTGTGCCATGACTTGCATTCGGCCGCGACTGAGGTTAGCCTAAACACTTTACACCACCATTAAACAGCCTAAATCCCTAACCCTTATGCGACGGACATTTTCCCTCTGGTAAGATTTATGGACCCTAGTGTAGAAGTCGCTGAGACATAGGAACTTGAGTATGGTAACATTGCTATGTATTTGGCAAAGTACATGAAGTACCATATTGGTTTTTGATCTGTTTATGAGTTTTCAGGCTTTTAGCATTACATCTGTGGGGTCCTAAAGGATTGCATCAGCTCACAAAAGGTTAGTGTGGTTTTTATAGCTTCTTTGAACTTGTTTCTAGTCTGTCTTCACTTGAGGACAAGCAAAGATCTAAGTCTGGGGGAGTTGATATAACGTGAATTTGGAGTTTCCTAACCATGTTTTTAACGTGTTTTCGGAGCCTTTGGAGTTGTTTTATACTGATATTCAGGCCATACTTCAAGAGTTTGATCCATATGCATTCGGGAAGAGGATTCAAGCAAATGAGCAAAAATCGGGACTCTCTGGAGCTCAGACCGGCCGGTCCACATCTAGGACCGACCAGTCCACCAAGACCGACCAAGACCTTGAAGACCGATCGATCCAGCTCGAGATTTGAAGACCCAGAAGCCTCTAGAAAGTGGACCGGCCGGTCCACTACCCAGACCGATCGGTCCAGGCACCTCGAAGACTCGAAGACTTTATTCTCTGGAAACCGGACCGACCGATCCTGCTTCCAGACCGGTCGGTCCACCCCCTGATTTTTAGGAAAATTCCCTTTTTCCATTTTATTTTCTATATAAACCACTAGGGTTTCGTTTTTATGGGACACCATCTCTTTTACCACTTTTATTCAGACGTTTTGTAAGCAAGGGAGAAGATCTCATCACCTTTTGGAGAAGATTTCTGAACCCTTATTTGTTTTCTATTTTATCGATTATGCTCTTTTCATCCATGATGCTTGCTTGTTCCTTTATCATGTCTGAGTAGATCCCTAGTTAGGTTTTAGGGTTTTTGATGGATTTCACAGATTGAATCAGACACAAATAGGTTGCTTATCAATTACCATCTTCATCACTGTTAGGCATAATGCTAGGATTGAACTGGCCATTTAATCACTAGATCTTAGGTTGATGCACATTCCGAAAGCTTGTGTATTGCTAGAACTACTGTTGATGAGTAATGCGTTATAACAAGCAGAAGTTTAGTTATAGAGTATTATGAACTGGTCAAACCTGAACATTAACGCTCGTCTAGGATAGCCGTGACCAAACGAAAGTTTAGGCACTCGGATCTCTAGGAAAAGTAGTTGTTATTACGGAAGTAGAGCAATTTATAATCGTATTTTGAGTTTAAGATGCATGCATATTAGAATCTGAATAGTTGTCTGGTTCATGATTGTGATTTCCTGAGAATTTCCTATTGCCTAACGCTTTTATTCATCTGAATTCTAATTCGTTTTTATTTGCTTTCTTGTCTTTAATTTACACTACAATCACCCATCTTGTTTCCTGCTTAGCTTAGTTCAATAGTTTATAGTTTGTTGTGTAACACTTGGTCCTTGTGGATTCGATCCCTGCAATTACTATTTCGTTTACTGTGCACTTGAAGTATATTTTATAGGGTTAAAACTCTGTGTATCAAGGAACTATAAAGTTTAATGGTTAATCACATATAGCATACAAGTTAATAATCACATACACCATAGATGAAACCTATAAGTTATAGCCAATTGTCATATGTTTTAACTAACAACGTTCATTGCTATGTACAACTCCACAACGTGACCAAAACTATTAGCCAAAACAACAAAGAAGAGTTTTTAAATCTGGTTAGATTAAAAAAGTTATATGACATAGATGATTTTTACATTGGATTTCATAGCGGGTCACACTGTTTAGGCGATATAACCCCTATTACCACCGAGCAATATATAATATGTGCCTAAGTCAAATTAGTACAATACATTTTCATAGTAAGCATAAAGACCAATTACCAGTTATTTTCTTAAATTTTTTGTGGGGAATTTTTTTTTAATTAATGTTTTGTTTCAAAATTGTTGGTCTCTAGAATACCATTGTATATATGTTGTCTATCAATATAAATATAGGGTCTTTATATAACAAAGTTAAGATAAATTAAATATTTGAGTTTATAAATTATGAAAAGAATATCCATCTGCATATTGAATTTGATGAGAAAACTTTGAGATATAACAAAATACTATAAATATTTGTTTTAAAATAATATTTACAGTGGTTATAGTGAGCCATTAAATGTTATAAATATTAAATGTTTATGCATTCTTATTTTTCTAAACGATGAACCAAATCCCTTGAGAGTCTCTTACCAAAACAAAGAAAAATGTCAAAGAAACTGTCTATTGGGAATTGATAGAGATTTAATTTTTTATTTTCCTAAATGATGAACTAAAGCTCTTGATTTGCCATGTTCAGCAGCTGGCAAATTTAGTAAAATAGAGAATCATAAAACTTGTAAACATAAACAATTTAGAAATCAAGTAGTTGATGATAAATCTGATGAACGCTTTGAACTTCCACTTTATCATATAACAAAACATGAAACATGAATGACTTTAAAATTATGCTAGATGACTATGGTAAAATATACAGGAATTATCAACCAAAAGAAATTATAAAACCAAAACAAATATCTGGGAAAAAGAAATATACTATAAGCTTTTAAATATAACATTGAGTAAGATGCCAAAACCTACAAAGAAGATAACAATTAGGTTAGATTATAACACACGTCGATCATAAAAATAAGAAATGTTTTGAAAAAAGTAATTTAAAGAATACAAATAAATAAATGATAAAATTACATAGGGGATCAAATAAATCACATACCCGATACCATCACGATTTGATAAAATCATGCGATTAATCTACAAATAAAAAATAAACGAACAACAACAACATAATCATTAGAAAACGAAAGTAAGAATAAAAGTAAGAAAAATGACAGACCACAAAACCTAGAAAATTATAATGACACTAAAACTGATTAAAAATTTATAAAATTTAGAGATTAATATAAATCATATATTAAATGAACAAAATATATAACACCAAATTCCTCAATTCATGCGACAAACCTGTAAGACAAAACAACATAAAAATCCATTAGGAAAAATTAGAATGATGAATACACAATAAACATAATAACATACAAACGGAAAACAAATCCAGTATACAATACAAGTATTAAACGCATAAACTGCTCTTTATCAAAAAAAAAAAAAAAAATTAAACGCATAAAATTACAGTGTTGAGGAAAAAAAATAGATTAGAATGGACGAACAAAAGAAATTAACTTAGAATAGAGGAACACATGTATATATATATAAGAAAATATTAGGTCTTCTAATTAAACCGACTAAATCTACCTAATATCTAAATATAATATTTATTGATTACTAAAACCATCAAAATACCAAATAATTAGTGCATCAGCATACCTATAGAGAGAAAGTGGATACCCAATAGAGTAGGGGTATAAAAGAATCTCTCGCACAATCTGAATAAATAGAAAAACAAATTTTTGTTATACAAAATCAAAGGCGATCTGAAACTAACACAAACTAAAAAAGTTTTAGTAAGAGAAACAATAAATATAGAAAATAATATATTACAAATATACAGAAAATAAGCTTGCATATTTTCTGCACAAAGAAACCATTGAAACGAATTCGCAGGTAGAAGAGTGAGATAACAACGAAAATAATCTAGATGGAATAAACAAAACCACCAGTTAGAACAATCTTTTGTATATACTCTTAATAAACGATGATATAAGAAATAATAGCATAAAAACATATCAACATGCCAATATGAAATTGCGTATCCATACGAATTTTCATCCAGAGTAGAATAAACATGTCAATATGAAAGCATGTTTTCCAAAACCATGACGAACCTATGAGAACAAACCAAAAACCAATTTTGAAGAATAAATGATAGATCGATCGTAATAAACCATAAATTGAATAAATAGACGTTAGAATACCATAAATTTTCTACACAAACAAACGAATGAAACGAATTTGATCATAATAAACCATAAACTGAATAATAGACGTTAGAATACCGTAAATTTATAATCGTTTGATACCTGTAAATAGATAGAAAAACAAAAAAAAAAAACATCAGAATAAGTGATAAAATAAAGCAGCCGAAAAGTAAGCAGATCATACAATGAACATAATATATTAGAATAAAATCAAAACTGCGAGAACTAAAATATCGTAAATTTATAATCGAATGAAACGAATTATGTGATGAACCTACAAATAAAAAGAAAATAAAAAAAAAAACAACAAACAAATCATGAATAAAAACGTGATCATTAGCAAAAAGGAAAGCACCAAACCTACAAACAAAAAAAAAACTGCGAGAAGAAAAATAGTTTGAGAATTGGCCTAAACCCTCACAAATATACATAAAATATTTAATGATTTAAATGGTCGATATGATTAAAACTTGTGCACTTGAAGGGGTATTAAACCCTAGTACGGGAACCTAAACCCTCACAAATATACATAATGTATTCAATGATTTAAAATGATCGATATGATTAAATTTGTGCATTTGAAAGGATATTAAACCCTAATATGAAAGTGTAAACCCTCACAATTTTTATATAATATTGCATAATTTAGAATGATCGACTACAGGTGACGATTTACCCAAGACGTTGTAGAAGATGGAACCCTTAATCGCTCCCATGTATTTTTAAAAGAGAAGTTTTGTGTAAACCTTCATGCCGCATTGTGCGATAGAAATTTATCACATCTCTTGGAACATTAGAAAATTCAATGCCCCTAAAAGAGATAAGAAACTCTGAATTTATTCAGTTATGGCCGAAGGCATATTATTTATACTATTGTCTTTTGTTCTCGTTGTTTTTCTTACATCAACCATTTACTTCTTTCTTGATATTTATACTTTCTATTACTTTTAATATTTGAAGTGATGGGCTCTCCTACTAAAGAAGAGAGCATGTGACTTTTTCTTTGAATGACTTCTGTAATGGAGCTTGATCCAGCTTGCTAGCATCTTTTGGCACACTTTTTTTTCTTTTCAACTCCAGCCATTTTATAAAGTGGTGACTTTGATTAACACCTTGTTAATCATGTCCAAACAATATTAGCTCTTATGTATCCTTTAAAAGATTATCTCGAAGCCAAAAAAATCATATCATTGCCATCGTTTGTAAAATCGAATTTGTATACATCATAAGCCAACTAAATTTCTAAATACTCGATAATATTTATTTGTCGGAGAAATGTTTACCGTAGATATCACCGAACCGAAGTTGTATAGTACACGAATACATTTAGTTTATTGCTTATTTAGGAGAACGCATACTTTCTTCTATTGACTGATGATGCCAGACATGAAGTGCAAGAGATATAATATGTAATCGAACATATATATATATATGATAATATAACAACACTATGTGCGTATAAGTACATCCATACACGAAAAAGTCAATATGTACGTCTGTGTACATTTCCTTCTTCTCCAAACATGAAACTGAAACCCCAAAAAATTAGGCTTCGTAAACGCTTCGATCTGTGTAATTTGTTTCCTACCAAAACATTGGACAAATGATATTGGATTGAACGCATTCAAAAACAACAATAAGCTTAACAAACCGTGGATCAAACAGATGAGAAATCTAAAAATAAAAATAAAAAAACGCTATAAGAAACCATACTATATTCTACGATGTAGTCTTCTTGCTATAGACGACTATGAATTTCTATATTAATCATGTACCTTCAAAACAATTCTTAACAATTCAAACAACAAAACAAACAACAGATTACAAGATAGAAATTTTACCGAATGATTAAATGGATTCAAATATGTTCCAATCTACATCGTAATAATCTGTGAAAACCTAAAAAAAATCAAAACAAAAATCAAACCAATGATCGAGTATAACAAAAACAAAATGATAGAATATATACTATAATACTAATCAAACGATAGAGAACATTATATAAACAAATTTCCAAAAAATAGAAGAAAAAAAATGAAAAGAAAGAAAAGCATGCGATGAAGTAAATTTACAAAAAAAAAAAAGGTAATGGTTTGTCTATGAGATCGTTAAGTTAGAGTTTGCCAATCATAATGTCTGATTGTTATATATCCATAATATTAAAATATTTTTAAAAAAAACAATTGAATCAGAAGAATCCGCGAAGAAAATACATATTTAATGGAAAGTAAATAAAAAAAAAAGAAGTGAAAAACATGATGCAAAAGCTTATAATGAACAAATAATGTTAGATCAAAAATATTCAAAACAATAAAACTTCCAATATTTTATATACACAACACAAAAAATAAACCATACCTCGGTAATTGTAAGGCTAATGTGGGAAATCTAAATAACATACAAACAAAAATCAGATCTAAACAAAAACGATCAAGAATATATAAAACATAAGAGATTAAAGAATACAAACTGATATAAATATAAACAAACAAAAAAACATAAAAATGTAACATACCTCGTAAATCGGAGAGCTATCACCCAAACCATAACACAAATCATATGAATAATAATAAAAAAAATAGACGATCAAAAGTGAAAAAACCAAGAACCTTGTAACCTGAAATTATAAATATACATCTATTATACCGAATAAAAAAGAAGCCAATTCGCAAATGTACCGGGACCTTTTTATGTTGAGTCGTGCATCGGCGTTTTTCCTAAATCTTATAAATAAAGAGCCAAACTTAGGTTTTGTTAAAGCATAAGTCAACTAAAACATGTCAAATACACCGTAAAAATGTAATGGCTTTAATAAACACGAACCGATCTGTTAACAATCTTACTTACCTTGACCAGAAACAGGAAAAAATAATAATTCTTGAAACAATAAGCTTTTTTTTTTTTAAACTAAACATTTCTACTGCGGAACATAAACATTTAAACCAATAAAATACTTCAATAAATCCATAAAATAAATAAATTCTTTAACCAATTAAATCAGATAACAATATTTAAGAATAATCTAATAAATAAACTAGCAACCTAAAACGTTTGGTTCGCTAGACAAAAACAACAACAAATACCCTATCATCCTCTTCCAACGGCTTCGATTCCACGATCACACTTTTCCTTTACCTGCAACTCAAAAAGAAACCGGGAGTTGCGTTAGTATTAACATAAATACTTAGAGGAGCGGTCATCCCGCCAACATGTTACACATAGACTCATAATTAAATTAATATATAAAAATAAACAGTTTTTGCCACAATTATCCATCAGTTGATTATCGGGTACCTAATAAAACGCAAAATTTTCCAAGTTCAGAAACTGGTGCCGACCGACACCCCACCTTGGTGTCGATCGACACTCACTAACCACGAATATCAATTTTATTGTGGTGTCGATTGACACATCCTCTAGGTGTCGATTGAAACCTCAATACAGAATCCAGAGTCGAGTCTTTCCTCTCGCGACACGACTCGGAATTCATTCAATTCACAACCGCGATTACAACACACAAAGACACCAACAATAATCATCAAATCAACCACAAATCAACAGTCAAACACAAGAATCACACAAGCAACAAGAATCAATCGCTAATCTAAGGGAGAACCCGCGATCACGCACTCACCTTCGCGATTTAGGATCGGAACGGTGAAGAACACGGTTTCTACGAGACTAGAACGACACTGATTCGATTAGGAACTCCCACGAACACGCCACGAACCAATCACCGAGAACAAACGGCGAAGAACTCTCGAGAACACGAACTAGAACGATCAAACACTAATTCCCTCGAAATCTCTACTCTTTTCTGCGTTTTTCCCTTTCCCCCCCCCCCCCGGGCCACAAACCCAGACACGAATAAATACAGAAGCTCTAGGTTTATTCCATCAAACCGGACCAAATCGCGATCAAAAAACTAATTAACCCGACTTCTGCAGACATGGTGTCGATCGACACTACCCATGGGTGTCAATCGACACCCTAACAAAATTGCCTTTACTTGGTTCCGGGATGTTACAATTCTCCCCCACTAACAATGGATTCGTCCTCGAATCCGACAAAACCGTCTATCAAGACCCAAAACTGGTCAATTAATGACACCAAACTCAAAACCAGACCAAACCGGTCAAACTAACCGAGATCATAACGTTCGATCTCCCAGGCTCTCGTTTAGTCTCATGTTTATACGCCCGTTTTCAGACATCTATTAGTCTTAACTCATTCCACATCCCTCCCACTCGCAGGACGCATCCCTTGAGCTATCGGTGTCACACCACTCCCACTCGCATGACGCATCCTTTAAGCTATCGGTGTCTCGTGTCCCTTCCACTCTCAGGACGCATCCTTTGAGCTCTGGGTACACCGTGCCCCTTCCACTCTCAGGACGCATCCTTTGAGCTCCGGGTACACGGGGAAGACTAATCATCCCCTCGAGAGAACGCATCCTCTCAAAAACAAAATGAATGAGTTGCTCGGGACCGCAACCCCTAGAGTAATAAATTCTAAACGTCTATAAACATCTATCGACTAAACTACCTCTCATGGTCAAACTCGATACTCCCTAACCCGGAATATCACCACAAAACACATATAAGAGTAACCATCTTATAAAATAGATAAATAAGAAACGACTCCATCTTATAAATCTCCAAAAAGTATAATCGTTACAACAAAAACGAAAATCCAAAATAAGCAAACAACAAAGCATCACGCTACTACAACCGAACTGGAACCACAAGGATAGTGAGGCTCAAATTGCGACCCGCTTGCCGAACTACCTCCTGAACTTAACTTCATCCTTGCCTCCGGTTCCCAAATCTCCACCTCTACACATCATAAACCCGCAAAGCTTTTAACAATGCACCTTCCTCTGATGTGGCACCTTAATTCTCCTCTCGAGAATCCTCAAAGGCCTCGCCGACACAAACAAACTGATTGAAGATCACGAAAAACTTAGCCACTAACTTCTTCGAAGTACACATGCACTACATTAACATTGATACCTTGAGATACTCATGATCTCCTGCCTCAAACTCCACTCTGATCTCTTCTTACTAGCATAACTCCTCTGCCGATTGAGCCTCCTTCTTGGTCAACTTAAAACACGGATCCTTTCCGTCGTTTTCTCGCACTAACTTGGACTCACAATGCTTCTCTCCCCCACTTGGGTTCAGCATATAGGTGACTTCACACTGCCTCCCGTACAAAGCCTTGTAGGGGGTCCTCTCGATATTCGCCGGAATAGTTCTTATTCGAAACAACTAGGCCAAACACGAGTGATCCATCCGATGGTCACCTCATTCTCAAACATCCTGCTTAGCAACATCTCCAATAAAAGAAAGGTCCTCAATACTTTCGACGCAAATTAAAATCCATGATTGAACCATGCGACTGACACTCTATGTCACCCTGCCGTCTCCTCTACATACCTTCTAGCCAAAACTGCTGCTTCATTGGTCTCCTTAATGGCAAGAAACTTCCGACTTAATTGGATGACCCGCCATAACCCGAGAACATCCAACCTCTGCGAGTTAGCATCAAAATCCATAATCCGCTCCCACTAGCAGTCACTTATCACATGCTGCGATCCACTAACCGGTATTACCAGGTTTACACAACCGAACCCTGAGGTTCATGCTCCGTCTCATACTTATGCCACACTCTGACTTTGATTACTCATACTTTTACCGACATCATCACGCTCTCAAGACGTCTCCTTCGAGGTAACGACACCGATGCCACTCCACTTTCAGGACGTCTTCCTCAAGCTCTGGTTATATATAGGAAAAACACTTCCTATGGGGTAATCAACTCTTACGTGCACACACATCTAAAGACTAGAACCACCTACCTGTAATAACTCGCTAAACAAACTCCAGCACATCATTGCTGTTCCTACTAAGCACTTGGCCAAAACAACAATCTTCCTCAAGATCCATTCATGACATTCAAAGCACCTTATTAATCCTAGGTTTATTCGGCCGTATCAGACATCTATTGCTCTTAACTCAATCGATACACTGACACTCGCAGGACGCATCCTGGAGCTATCAGATCTAGACCCTGACACTCGCAGGACGCATCCTGGAGCTGTCAGATCCATACCCCGATACTCATAGGACGCATCCTGTGGCTATCAGGAAAACATACCGTTCGCACTCTCGGGACGCATCCTTCGAGTCAACAGTATCTGGGAAACTCACATCCCAAACAAACTACCGGAGAGCTCACATCTCCTTGAAACACATGAGTTATTCGGGACCGCAGTCCCTAGAGCAATAAATACCGAGCACTAAATATCAAAAATTAGACTGCCCGAAAAGGGCCCAAATCCAATCCTGACGTCTCAGCATAACCACCCATCGACCGACATACTTGCCTATAACCTGCATGTCCCGTTCGAAGAGACCTGAAAACTGAACCGACTTCCTCAAAATCACTCATAACTCGGATTCCTCTCCTGAGCCACACAAACATTTTATGCACTCCTGAACACGTGACGATACGCAACCTACGTCAATCCTCGATAGATCCCAACTTAGACCGATCCTCTGAAACTTCCTCTGCAACAATATGCGGCTAGGAAAATACCACTTTACCCTGCCACATCTTACTCTTGCTCGAACAACCAGGCGCTTTTGTTCCAGAAATTTTCCAAAACTAACCTCCGTCGCTTTGCCTGATCCTCATGACTTCTTGAGTACACTTAGAACATTGTCAATGACCGGAATCACCGAGACATCCGAGTACTCTTGAAATACGCCCTTCTTCAATCTCGTGAACTCCGCTTCCTTTTGATAACCCAGACAACCTCCCGATAAACTGAAATGCTCATTGCTCGTTCTGCACACTATCCTCCGAATATTTGCTCCTCATGATTCCTCGAATAGTCCAAGAGATAAACGCGGAGTATGAACGAACATGCCGTAATAATATCGTGCATACCACATGCGCACTTGTGGTCAAGCCAAAAAGCATAACCATAATTCGAAATTCCCATTACTTGCCTAGATCTGCCTAGAACCTTCTATGCAACATTTTTAATCCAGCTAGGCCTGGCGATCGATCGTACCACAATCAAACAAGAACATGTACAACCATCCGTCAGTCATGATTTGGATTTCACAAATGCTACATCTGTTACCAAAACTCCATTCAAGGCCAAGATTGACCAGTGATACTTCAGCTCACAACTCGAGCCTCCCGAGCTGTCTATCACAGACCATACACTGACCTATCCAGCCAACACTACTCAAGATCCTCACCCAAACCTCATAACCCGTCCAATATAAACTAAAATCCTGACCTGACTTGGTCAATACCACACAAGATCCTCCCCTGATCTCAGAGGCTCCGTCTAATCTACGCAGGAAAACATACCGCTCGCACTCTCGGGACGTATCCCTCGAGCCAACGGTATCTGGGGCACTCACCTCCCTGCAGTAGATCTCACATCCCTCACTACTTATTCTGGGAACTCACTTCCCAATAAGTATACAAGAGAACACACCTCTCCTTTGATTAGAGCCGCCTCCCGTGGTATATTCTCGATATTCCCAGCCTAGAATATCCTTAAAGAAATGACCCACACTGGTCCACGCATATATAAAACACATCTAGGAACCATACGCCTCACAACTCATACGAAAATAAATAAGGAACACCATCTTATAAATTTTCAAAAATGTATATTGTTTCAACACCAACGAAAATACAAAAAAAATCCAGAAACAACAATGCAAAGCTCAAATCTGAAACTGGAAACAAAAACAAAGAAACAGAAACCAACTTAATCCTCGAACTGCTCCTCCAGGTCCTCGATTGCTACAAGTGCCTCCACCAGCTTCGCCCTCGAGGCATACCTGGAAGCTTTGCCGGGCTTCTTCAGCCCAATCCAAAGTCCTCCCACAAACTTGCCCATCTGGGCTCGCTCCTCATCCATGCCGCTACTCGCATAAAACACCAGCCTGCTGAACTCAGCATCATACCCACAAACTGATCGGTTGCCCTGAACAAGACTCTGGAACTGCAACTCTAACTGCTCCACAACTTCTTGAGGAAAGTATCTTGCATTAAAATCGCCCAAGAATTCACCCCAAGTCCACAATGTCCGCCTTCTCCTGGCCTGGACACCGGTCCACCAGAGACGAGCATTTTCTTCCAAGAACTCAACCGCTAGATCAACACGGAACTCATCAGGACATCTGAGAGAACGAAGCCTTCGCTCAACCATCAGCCTCCACTCATTGGCTTCCTCTGGCCCCCCTCCACCCGAGAAGGACAAGGGTCCCATAAGCAGCAGCTCATTGGACATCGCCAGATACTGCTCCCTCAGGGTCGCTACTGGAGCATGCACTGGTACCGCACCCGGTAACCGCTCTAAAATCAATGCAAGCATCTTCGCCAAACGATCCTCAGGATCATAGGCTCCACCTGCAGCAACACCCGCACATGGGCCTCTTGCCGTACTAGAAGCTCTGGCACTAACTCCAGCACCCGCTGAACTATCCGACACATGGACAGAACCCACTGAAATCTCCTGATACATCGGCGAATCAGTCACCTGCTCCGACGACTCACTCTGAGATTCCCACTCAAACGACAAAGACACACGACCCTAACCCCGACCACGACCCCGGCCTCCATGGCCACCAGCTCTGCCACCACGGTCTCTCGGAACTCTAGCCATCGCACGCTGCACTTACCAAAAGTACAATCTAAGACACTAGAATTCACAATCAAAAACACAAACAACACTTAACGCGGAATCTCTTTAAAGGCCGAAGAGGATGATTCTAAGACTAAAATTGACTAAGCACACAGAATCAATTTAAACACATAGTCTCAGGCATCCAATTTCCATAGTCCTAAAACCGTCTAGTCTCTGATACCAAATTGAAACAACCTGCTTTTTTTTTTAAAACTAAACATTTCTACTGCGGAACATAAACATTTAAACCAATAAAATACTCCAATAAATCCATAAAATAAATAAATCTTTTAACCAATTAAATCATATAACAATATTCAGGAATGATCCAATAAATAAACTAGCAACCTAAAACGTTTGGTTCGCTAGACTAAAACAACAACAACAACCCTATCATCCTCTTCCAACGGCCTCGATTCAACGATCACACTTTTCTTTTACCTGCAACTCAAAAAGAAACCGGGATTTGCGTGAGTATTAACATAAATACTCAATGGAGCGGTCATCCCGCCAACAAGTTACACATAGAATCACAATTAACATAATATATAAAAATAAACAGTTTTTGCCACAATTATCCATCAGTTGATTATCAGGCACGTAATAAAACGCAAGATTTTCCAAGTTCAGAAACTGGTGTCGACCGACACCCCACCTTGGTGTCGATCGACATTCACTAACCACGAATATCAATTTTATTGTGGTGTCGATCGACACAGCCTCTAGGTGTTGATCGACACCTCGATACAGAATCCAGAGTCGAGTCTTTCCTCTCGCGATACGACTCGGAATCCATTGAATTCACAACCGCGATTACAACACACAAAGACATCAGCAATAATCATCAAATCAACCACGAATCAACAGTCAAACACAAGAATCACACAAGCAACAAGAATCAATCGATAATCTAATGGGGAACCCGCGATCACACACTCACCTTCGCGATTTAGGATCGGAACGGTGAAGAACACGGTCTCTACGAGACTAGAACGACAACTCCCACGAACACGCCACGAACAATCACCGAGAACAAACGGCGAAGAACTCTCGAGAACACGAACTAGAACGATCAAACACTAGTAGAAATTGAATACCATTAGATATTTGGAAAGAATTACTGGCCACAATCGGTTGATCTGTCTCTAAAAATTCCAAAACAAACAATAATCATATCACAATATTAAATATATGGTACATAAACTTAAAAAATTAATTTATCCAAATAAATTAAATTTAATCTCGTGATTTATAAAAATAACACAAAGATAATAATCAGATATCAAACTAAAGAATTAAACAAAATATATAATGCAAAAAAAATATTACAAAGACAATATAATACAAATATCATCAAATACCTGAAGAAGCTTTTAACCATGGCGAATAAGCACAACCATCCATGCAGATTTCAAATACGTAAAATTACAACCTAGGTATACAAACATGAAGTCCACAAACTGGGTTAGAAATATAGACTAAAAATTATAAAATCCACACACGTCAAGGAATAAAACCTACGTACATGTTATTTATCAGAAAAAAACGAACAACAATAATTTAGAATCAATGAACAGAGAATAAGATAATATTAGACCAAAATAAAAAATAGCATTAAACAAATTACAGAACAAAATCAAACGCATTCAAAAAAAAAAAAAAGAGAGAGGAGACGATGACTAACCTTGGACCATGGTAAAAACAAAGAATTGGCTACATATTTATAAGCTAGAGGATGAATATTCTAGAGTTTCAAACTACCGACATATACTTATGGTCAAGATAAAATATAATTTAAGCCCAATAACATTATAAAACTTTAATATTTTTATTTAAATATAGAGGATAAATATACTATGAAGATTTAGATGATGTAGGAAAATATACAATTTTATCTAAATCTTCACGATCAAGGGAAATTTTCATTGATAATTTTGTACGCTGAATGTATATTATCTTGACATTATGGGATTGATAGTTTTCATTGATAATTAGGTCAACAAATACTACGTAACATTTAAATAGTATATAATATTTCCTGAATATCAAAGGATAAGTATGAAAGATTACCTTAATAATAAAGTAAATATATGAAGAATATATTTTTTTAAAGGAAGTAAATAAGAAATAAATAGGATGTCAAGATAATAACGTAATATTTCCTTTTTAAAAAATATATATTACTAATAAGATCCGAGTAAATCTGTAATCGAATATACAAACTAAATATTCCTAAAAGAGATTAATATCGACGAAAAATTTAAAATTTAATAAAAAAATTAATTAGCTGAGAATGGCTCTGAGGTTGACACGTAAGCAAAATCACTTCTCATTTAATAGTATGATTTAGAATTATAAAATAAAAATAAAATAAAATAGGATTTAATAGTGATGTGGATGACGAGGTGAGAAGAGAGCAAAAGCTAACTTTATATATATATATATTTGATCGAATTGATTTATTCAATTTAAAAAAAAAGGAAAGAAAAATGTTTAAAAGAAAGGAAAAAAGAACCCTAAAAGGCGTTTGGATCTGGTTTTATGAAACCAACGAGTTCTTCTCTTCTTCTTCTATTTATTTTCTACTTAACACATATGAGAGATCTTTCGAACAAAGAAAGATCAAAGACTAAATCTTTCGATTTCTAATCAAAAGTTTCACACTTTCTCCTCGAAAATTTCCCAATCTCTTAACTTTTTTTGATCCGTCTCGATTCCAAGCTTCTTAGGGTCTAACAATGGTTTTTGGGTCATCGAGAAAATATTGAAACTTTGCTTGACTAATCCCAACTAGCTATGTGGACTAATGTTTTCAGAATTGTAAGTCTTTATTAGTACTACTAAGTCTATAATTTTTGAGAAATGAATTTTGATTTCTGGTTATTTTCTTCTACAGGGAGGTCTACATAATGTATCTTGGTTTCAGTTTCTTCCAAGTGAAACTGAGCTTAATCCTAGCTCTGATAGAAGGTTAATACTTTAGTCAATTTAGTGTTTTTGTTTAATCAAATGTGATAGTGTGTATACTAATTCTGGAGATACTTTAGTTCAAGAGCTGAGCAGAATGATGTAGCAACGTATCTTGTGCTTTCTTCTAATCTACGGTTACAAAAGGAAGGATTTTTAAGTACATGGACTAATTCTTTTGTTGGACCTTGGGATCCTTCTCAAGGTTTATACAACCCTGGTAATGCTAAAACCACTCTTTGGTAGTATTCAAATCTTGTAAAATTTGTTTGTTGTGTCTTATGATCGTTCCTCGTTGTTGATTTAGATGAAAAGATCAAGCTTTGGCTTTTTCTTCCTGGTCGTCATTCGTCAATCACTGATAAAGCTCAGGCTGCTGTGTCAAAACTTAGAGGTATATTTCCTTAATAATGCATTTGATCGTTTTTCGCCTTTGATATATTCAAACGTATTGTCTATATTCTGATTGTGATTGGTATAAATGTCATTACTTTTTGTTTCTTTTGTTGAAAGTTGTTGCGTCGGGGATTTGGGTAGCACCTGGGGATTCTGAAGAGATTTCAGTTGCCTTTTCACAGTCTTTACGTAATTGCATTGAAAGGTTAGTTTCGTATGGTCTATAGACATAATGGATTGAGATATCTCGTATTAACTTTTTTTGATATTGGTATTGACAGAGCATTAAGTGGACTTTCCTACATGAGATTTGGCGACGTATTTTCAAAATTTAGTCCTCAAAGCGAAGAATATTTGAGGTACCTGAAACCTCTTACGTTTATAATCGCTGAGTTCGTTTCATTAAGACCTTGGTTTTCTGAGTGTATTTCTTAAAATCAAAAGAAGTTTATGATTAGGTTGTGGCTCATCTCTTGGCTAATGCTCCTAAGATAATTATGCAGGAGGGGACAGCCTACTGTTGAATTCATCTTTGCTGCTACCGAAGAGGCAGTTTTTGTCCATGTCATAATATCTGCCAAGTGCGTAAAGCTTTTAGTTATATATGTTATAAATTTTGGTTTAGTGCGGCTTATAGTTGTTGTGAAACTAACATTGATTTTAATGCGCGAAGGAATGTCCGGACGCTTTCAAGTGGTGATGCTGAAAGACTGGTAAGGAGTTCTTTGAGAAACTCCAGTTATAGGCTTCCAGGTTAGTCATTGTTCTATCATCACTTGGAATCCTAAATTTTACTACTTGTCTACGATAAATCAAAAGAAGTTGATGACACTAGTTTCATATGTTTCCTGAAATGGTTGTTGTGCCTTTTACACATGTTATTCCCACCAGTGATTGTTTCTCCTCATGGAATGCGGGGCAGCCTCACCGGATTCTGTCCCAATGACCTTGTCAAGCAAGTGTACTTCAGGTGCAATTCATTCCTTTGCTTGGTCACATGAATAGCTTTTAATCTGATGAAACTAATTTTCTCAACTAATAGTAGATTCTTTTTCTCACAGTTCTGGAAACTTGAGGACTTCGAGTGGATATATAGGTCTCCCTTCTCATGCTGGCCGTGGCTCCAGTATGATTAGTGGCAATCAAAGTTACGTGGAAGTTACTCTTGGTTGCTGCCAAAATAAAAATGACAACACAAGTCAAACTAATTTGCCCCATAGCCAGTGTGCTGAACCTTCAGTTGGTAGTAAAGATCACCGGAAAGGACTACCAGATCATTTATCAGCGTGTGAAAAAAAGTTCATATATCCAGCTGAGGCAGTGCTTGTGCCAATCTTACAGTCAGCATTTGCTAAATTTTCTTTGAAAAGGTAAGCCTTCAAGGTGAGGAGGTTATCTGGATTGGTTGAGTACTTAACGGTAAAGAATTGAAGAATTGCAGATTTTGATGAAAGGTGAAATCATACTTGCAGATTTTGGCTTCAAAACTGGATAGGACCATCACTGGCAGGTTCATCATTATTTATGCACTGGTGAGTCCTTTTTTTCTATCTTGTCTACATTTTGAGCATTGAAGGGCATACAGACTATGCAACCCTAACTTTTCTGAGTAACCGAATGTTGTGTAATCCTTATGATCATAGGAGGGAGATCTGTGCCATTTCTGAGTTGTTTTTGAATATTATGCTTAGCGGTCTTTCTTTTCATTATAACAATCTGTTCATGATATCTGAACAATTATACTTTATTTTATGCAGGGCTGGTGATTTTGACTTCATTGGAGTGTCGGGAAATAAGAGTGATGGGTATTATGAAAAAGATGGTTATAATAGCAGCGGTAGTAGCCGTAATAGCAGCATTAGCTCAACAAGTAGCGCTTCTAGCGGGAGTGGTTGGAGGATGACTTCAAGAACTGATGACCTTGACGCCGATGCAGATTCTTTGACGTGTAGACAGTCTGGTCTAACTTGTAACAATGATCACCCAAAAATGGTATGCATGGTTTTAGTTGAATTGTTGGTTTTAGCACTAACTTGCTTGTTACTATAAATCAATATCATATATTCTTCATTTAATGTAATTCCATGAGCATAACCAATTAGTAACATAACATTCTTTGCAGGGTTCCAAGCGGCCGCGAACAGGGAGGGCAGAATCATTCGGTCAAGTAGGTACTGTCACTAATGCACCTATTCAAGCAGATATAAGTCAGGACTTGGTTCCACTAAAACTAATACGCTCTGATGTTCCAGGCAGTGAAAATGATCAAACTGGTTGGAATTGGGATGATGACGATGATGATGATGATAGAGGAGTTGGTATGGATATCCAGGCACTTCTTTCAGAGTTTGGAGACTTTGGTGACTTCTTTGAGAACGATGCTTTGCCTTTTGGGGAGGTAATTCCTGTCTTCAGATACCTAGATTGCATCTCAGAGATGTTTGGGAGGAAGGGTTGTTATGCCTCTTATTGTGTTTTGGTGTACAATCCTAATCTAATGAAACTCCTTACCTGTTATGTTTGTGTAGCCACCAGGAACAGCAGAGTCGCATACACTCATGCTTCCTCCAGATTCTACTGATGTAGGTTCTAGTCCAGTGGATATGATGGATGTATCAGACCAGATTGTTTTGCCTGTTGGGTTTTCCTCTTTTGAGAGCTTTAATCCTGTCCCCCCTATCATAGATGAGAGCCTTATCAGAAGTCAAGAAGTCCTCAACAGCAGTATCATTTCAGTTCCTTCTACTCAAATGTCAAGCTCTTCTAATGGTGAGTTTGATCATCTGATGAAAGCAGAAGCTATGATGACCTTTGCTCCCGAGTATGGAGCTGTAGAAGCACCTATAAGCGAGAGTTCCTTGACGTATTTTAAAAGCCCATACCTTCCCAAATCTCATAAAGTGGAGAGTTCAAATTCAAGTACGAGTAACTATGTTTATGGAGCCACACCACCTCCCACTGCTTCCGATGGAGCAGCTGATAAGAGCTTGCTTGGATCAAAAGCATACATTGGTAACAAAGATGGGAGGAAGTATTACACTCAAGTAGAGGGCAGGAAGGACCAATATGATCAACTAGCTACTGTAATCAGGGACAACAATAGTACAAAGGAAGGTGTCTCTCAAACAAAATACTCAAAATATAGTGCTTCTAGTGCTGTTAAGACCGTGCAGGGGAAAAAGACTGATGGTATATCTGCTGTTGTTAGTACTTTATTATCTTCAAAGACCTTGCTGGCAACAGACGTGGGAAGCGTTATGTTCCAAGCTTTCATGTGTAGGATGCGGCACATAGTCATTTCTTCGAAGCACACTTCTCCTGTTAGTCTGACTAGACTTGGTGGAAACTTTTTCCTGAACCAGCTGCCAAATGAGCCTAGTACTCTGACAGACAACATATCTGTGAGGAACGAGATATATAAGAAAGATATACCTCCTAGAATAGCTGGAGATTTTGACGGAGGAATGTTAGATGGTCACATGAGTAGTGCACCAGTTGGCGTGTGGCGTACTGTTTCAGTCCCAAAAACAGCAAAACCCGCTAGTTTGCCAAGTATTGAAGCAGGCTCATCCTTGCCCCATAGTTCATTTAGCGAAGACAACTTGCTTTCTTATGGTCAAAGGCAGCCATTGCAGGAGCTCCTAGATGGAATACCGCTACTTGTACAGCAAGCTACTTCGTTTGTTGATTTAGCTCTGGATTCAGATTGTGGAGATGGACCTTATGGCTGGCTTGCACTGGAAGAATTATGGAGACGGGAACTGTCGTGTGGACCCTCTGCTGGCCATGCAGGTTGTGGGGGAACTTTGGCTTCCTGCCATTCACTAGACATTGCTGGTGTCAAGCTAGTTGATCCACTCTCTTCTGAGGTACGCTTTTAAAATGATGCAAGATGCACGGAAATGAGGGACTCAATGTCTTGACGTTCTTATTTCTTAATTGTTAGTTGAGGGCTAAAAATATTAGGTGATCACAGATTTATCGTATACAGCTTTGAGCTCGTTCATATTTTTCCTGCTGCAACCTCTTGTCTTCTTTGTGCGTCTGCTGGTTATTTATATGGTACAGGATGATATATCTTATTCTGGAGATTTCTTTTTTTACCAGGTTTTTCCGTCGTCTGTCATTACACTTCTGCAATCTGACATCAAAACAGCTCTGAAATCCGCCTTTGGTCAGTCAGATGGCCCATTATCTGTCACTGACTGGTGCAAGGGCAGAAATCAATCAATGGATGGAGTATCTATTTCTGAGGGATCTACTGCTGAGTCAGCTATGAGTGAAGGTAGAATACTAATTCTTATTATTTCTCGGTCCCGTGTTGGCTTATCGTCTTGTTGAACTCTACCATTTCTACTGTGGTTGTTCATTGATATCTGATAGAGTGAATATGTGTCAATATCAATATCTCCGATGATTCTGTTATTAATAAACATCTTGGCAAACAAGCAGTGTCAAATGCAATAGACGGTGGGAAAGGAGAGGAGATGGCTCAGAGCCAAGACATTTACAGTTCAGAATTACTCCGACCTACCCTATTCGTTCTTCCATCACCTTCTATACTCGTCGGGTATGTGTGATGTGTCAATGTTTTTTTAAATAGAATTTGGTCGTGATCAATTCCCTTGTGCTCGGGTTATTTCCTGAAGTATTCATTAATTCATATTGTTAGGATAGCTTAAGAATTTTACTACATACTATATTACTGTTGATTTTGACAGGTACCAAGATGACTGGCTTAAGATATCAACAAATTCCTTGCCACATTGGGAAAAGGCCCCTTTTGAGCCATATGCTCCGCCGAAAAATGTGAGTTTTTGAGAAATTCATCCGAGACATGTGCTTTTGGTTTTATGCAAGTTTAGCCAATTGATAATCTTCTCAACCGGGATACCTATGGTTGCTCATTGTTACTTTTTGCAGATTAACTATACTGTTGTATGCCCGGATATAGATCCTTTAACCAACGCTGCTGCTGATTTCTTCCAGCAACTTGGAACTGGTGAGTCAACAAATTTATCAATTATGAAAGAAATTATACTCAAACATGATAGAGACGTTTCTGTTGAAATAACGAGTCTAGAGGAACTAAGTTTCTAACATTTTCTTGTGATGTACCTTTTGTTGCATAGTTTATGAGACGTGCAGGCTGGGAACCCATTTGCCACAGAGCCCGGGAAGTCAAAAGGAAACAGACGCTGGAAGATTATCCTCATCTGGATTTGTTCTGCTTGATTGCCCTCAGTCGATGAAGATTGAAAGCAATAACACATCGCTTCTGGGATCTCTCAGTGATTATTTTCTGTCTTTGTCAAATGGGTGGAATGTGAATAGCTATCTGAAGTCTTTATCAAAAGCGCTGAAAGGTCTAAAGCTTGGGTCTTCCCATAACACAAACCAGAAAGAAGGATCTGGTAGTCCTTGTATGGTAAGTATAAGTTAGAAAATACATAAGTTAACCGAGACAAGTATGTCTTTGCCCATGTCTACCTGCTGATACTTGTTGGCTTATTCTTTTCGTTCAGGTAGTGTACATAGTGTGTCCGTTTCCTGACCCTTCAGCAGTTTTAAGAACAATCGTTGAATCGTCTATTGCACTTGGGTCAGGAATACAGCCAGAGACATCAAGGAGATCGATATTTAACAGTCAGGTTGCAAGGGCGTTTGGTAGTTCTGCTGCTGTAGATGAAGCATCAATATCTCACATTCCGGTGCTTTCAGGGTTTAGTGTCCCTAAACTAGTTCTACAAGTGCTGTCTGTTGATTCAATTTTCCGGATAACAAGTCCAAGCTTTAATGAGCTTGTCATTCTCAAGGATACTGCTTTTTCTGTATACAATAAAGCTCGGAGAATTGCACGAGGAATGCCTACTAATGATGCATTTCTTCCATCATCTTTATCAAGCAGATCCTCTTCAGCCTTGACACCGATCTCTATTTCAGGAATCTGGAAAGACTGCGTTGGTTCTCGAATGACACATCCAAGAGATGTTGAAATTGATGGTAGTAGCATGAGAACGGGTGGTTGGGATAGTTCCTGGCAAATAGCAAGGTCTGGAGGACTAAGCGGCGACCCAAACAGATATGGAGATTTTCACCATGATGAAATTTTCTATTTATTCGAACCACTTTTCATTCTTTCCGAGCCTGGTTCCGTGGACCGTGGAGTTTCACCTAATTTTGGCGGCTTGGGATCCGAATCTTCAAAGCCAATACCTGAGGATAGTGGCAGAGGTTCTGGACCTGGCGTGAATTCAATGGAAGGTATAACATCGGGTTCAAGTTCCCAGGGGGATGAAGGAAAGGCTAATCCAAGTTTACATTGCTGCTACGGTTGGTCAGAGGACTGGAGATGGCTTGTAAGCATCTGGACGGATGCGAGGGGTGAATTACTTGACACACATATATTTCCCTTTGGTGGAATTAGCAGTAGACAGGATACAAAAGGTTTGCAGTGTCTTTTTGTTCAACTTCTGCAGCAGGGATGTCAAATACTACAGGCGTGTTCCTCCACTGACAATGGATCTTTCAAACCTAGGGATTTTGTCATTACACGCATGGGGAATTTCTTCGAGCTTGAATACCTAGGTAAATTTATACCTCTCGCTTACCTTTTATATCCTGCTCTCAGTCTGATATCCATTCAATTCTTATTCTGTTTGCGACTGTCATTACAGAGTGGCAAAAGGCAATTTACTCAGTTGGAGGTCCTGAGGTTAAAAAGTGGCCTATTCAACTTCGACGTTCTGCGCCTTCTGGCATAGCCACCAGTAGCAATGGATCTCAGGATCTGAGTTTGATTCAAGAGAGAACCTCTTCGACAAGCGCGCTGTACAGCTCTCATGCAAAACAGTCCACATTTGTGAAAGGCAGTATGGGGCAATCTGCTGCAAGAAAGCCGATAATGGGTGGCCAATCCATTACTGGTTCTCCAAGGGGATTGTTTCAGTGGGTTCACAGCATCAGTTTTACGTCTGTTTCACTTGATCATTCTCTGCATTTTGTTCTTCCGGCTGAGTTGGTATCTCCTGGTTAGTTTTTTTCTTTTGTTCTCCTGTATTTGTCCGTGTGATCAATTTTAGATTTTCATAAGGGAACAATATATTTGACTTGCATGGTTATTTGTGCGATTATGCAGGAGGTGGCCAGAGCAGTACTGGAATGAGTTCAGTAAATTACATTGAAGGTTTTACTCCTGTAAAGTCTCTTGGATCAACGGCTTTCTCTTACATGATGATACCATCACCCAACATGCGATTTCTTCACCCAAGTCCTCTTCAGCTTCCTACATGTTTAACTGCCGAATCACCTCCGCTTGCACACCTTCTTCAAAGCAAAGGCTGTGCAATCCCTTTGTCTACCGGATTTGTTGTTTCGAAAGCCGTGCCTTCCATGAGAAAAGACTCAAAAATAAACATGAAGGAAGAATGGCCATCAGTTCTCTCTGTAAGTCTCATAGACTATTACGGTGGTTATGACAATGCTCACGACAAGTTTCTTCAAGGAGTCATGAAGCAAGGCGGAGGGACCAAAGAAACTAGAGACTTTGAGGTTGAAAGCCATCTTATCCTTGAGTCAGTTGCGGCGGAACTCCATGCTCTATCATATATGACTGTGAGTCCGGCATATCTAGACAGGCGGACGGCATTGCCGTTTCACTGTGATATGGTTCTGAGATTGAGACGTCTGCTTCATTTCGCGGACAAAGAACTCTCCAGGCTACCAGATAAGTCAGGAAATTGAAACAGTGCAGGAGCATAGAGATCACTGACCAACCTTTCTGCGAACTTGATCCTGCACCTCCCGAGTACTCTGGCATATTTAAGGAACTTAGGTTTCTCGGGCTAGTTCAACTGTGTTATACATTATAAAGAAGTAGGAAGAAATGGTGTAGATCTAGTAGATGTAGTCCAGGTTTTTATTTGGTGCTTATGAAATCTGTAAAAATTCTTCTTCCTCTGCTTGGTTCTGATTAACTTTAGGTGCATAGGTTAGTTTCTTTATCCCCCCCCCCCCTCGTATTTGCAATTCAACTTTATGTAAAATTCTTCTGTACATTTGGCATGATATTTATATGGGTTTTCTTGAACTCAGTGTCTTTTTTGGCTTGAACATTACTTGCCTGCATAACATGGTTATCTCTTGGATCAGTCACATAATGGATTCCGACAATAGGCTCGGAAGAGTCTCTTTTCGCCTTCCTTGACACTACCTTGATGCTATATGTGATAAGAAGCTATTAATCTTCAGATTTTGCTTCATAAAAGGAGTTTATATCAGTGTTAGTCTTTAAACCATTGAACTTATAATTGTCAGGACACAAAGAAGTATAATTGGATGGTAAAAGCGGCGGCTATTTCCAGGCAAAGCATGACAACTTAAATGCTGAGGTATGGTCCCATTCTTGCTGCTGGCAACTTTCTTCTATGCATCACAATTCACATGGCTTTGTCTGATACCTCACAGTTAGGTGATTAGATGAGAAAAATAAATAGTAGCTTATTGAGTTGGTGGTTTGGTATGGAGTTTTCCTATAATCAAATGCTTTGTATCATGGTTCTTGTATCATTAGCTTGATCATCTATGATTGTTCTTAATTTGGTTTCTATCTCTGAGTTACACATATTGATGAATGCAATTAATCTTGTCAAATTCATGCATGAGATTTCATTCATTGTGTGGGGTCATCTTTACCTTTCTCTTATGAGGTGAGTCACATGGGAACTCATGTTGTTGCCTTATGGCACCATACCACCATCATGATAATGATGATGATGTTGTTGCATCATTGTGCCCCCACACAACCATCCAAATACAGCTCATCATATCATTGACTCCACCAACTCTTAGACAATTCCAAAGTATTCTTTTGTGTGAACCCAAATCAATGAAATCTGATATTTTTGTTCTTCAATTTACAAGTCTTGTGATGGTTTTTCATGTATATCATGTAGATTAACCAAAGACAACATGTACCAAATTTAGAGATTGTAAAAGAAACAAATCCATAAACAGTCTCATGAATGATACATACAAGCAAGTACATAGAGAAACAGATGGTTTACAACAACATTCTAGACAACAGAACCAAAATCACACAAACTCTTTAACAAATACAATAAAATTAATGGAGAAAAGTAAAAGAATGGTAAATGTATGTTTTTGTTGGCTTAAAAGAGTAAACCAGAAGCCAAAGCAACAACAGATGCAAACAATGCTGGTACAAACATAGTAGCATCAGAAGTTGGGCTTGGAGCTGGAGCTTCCACGGTTGCGGCCGCCGCTTGTCCCAAAGCCACCGCGACAATCATAAGAACAACCATCATCTTCATTGACTCCATTACTTCTCTTTTGCTGTTTGGAAGAAATAAAATTTGAAACAGAGAAAAATTCTGTTGTTTTTTTGGTTTGTGTGTGTGTTGTGATGATAATAGTTGTGGGGATGGTATTGTGTTTTTATACAACAATTGTGTGAGATTTTACAGCTGGCAAATTGGCTGTCTCTTGGCCCAAACCACATTCTCTTTTTCTCAACCACTGTCTTTTGTTTTTTTTTCTTTCCAACCTTACATTGGTATTTAAGATTATTTTTTTACTAATTTTTGGTTTTGATTATTATAAATTTGTGTGTGTTCACATGAGTAATTCAAAAGGAAAGAAATTGCATCCAATTTGACTCATGCTTCTTAAATATTGATTATGCTTTCAAAATTCAGAATTCTAAATTTATATTATTTTTATATTTAGAGATTGAACTAATATCTTAATTCTACATACAATTTAATAGCTCAAATAATTCACAAGATTTTTTAAGATTTCTATACCAAAATCCGAATTAATCCATGAAATTTATAGAAATTTAATATTTTTGTTATTTAAAATGTTCATATAGTAGTCAAGACAAAATCACAATTTATTTAGTAAATGGTATAATTTGATCCACGTGATAAATTATCAATCTATTTTACCAAACCATTAGATCACGCGTTTTTGTTAATAACAGGATTGAATAATCTACTTTATTTTTCATAAAGATTACTCGTTTTCCTTTAATCTAATACAATGCACTAAATTTATTTAATTAATGTTTTCTTATAGTCGTTACATTAAAGGGTCAATTAGCCGTTTTAGTGTTTCCTTGAAATTAGTGAAGTTTTGTAACAAGTTACACACCAAACTATGAAAATGACCAACTACCCCATTACATAATGAAGAATTACTCTCCTTTTTACACCTGTTTAACTTTATTTTTTTTTTTTTTTTTTTAACGTCAGAATTATTATAGAAATTACAATCATCATTAGACTAATTTATCTATTTGACCTAGTTCTATTATGATGATATTCATCTATTTCTTGTCTATGCAATTAAGGTGAATAGCTTCCACATTCACCTCCATGATGCAGCTCTCCATGTACGACATCTCCTGTGATGCAATTCTCCATATGTGACATCTCCATGATGGACAAACAATCCTCGACGATGGGCTTAGCATGTACGACATCTCCAATGATGAACATGGTCTCTCTGCACTCTAGAACTTCCGAGAAGCGTTTTCTCCATTAATCTGCAATAAACTGTATTATCTGGGATTTTTCTTTCCTTTAATCATTACAATAAATCAAACTGACCAGAGAAGAAGATAACAAATAAAAATAGCTGGAAAAGCTTAAAAATACCAAACATACAGTTAATTATTCACAATCATATGCATGAGGCAAGACTGTTTTGTGGACCCGAAAACCATAAGAAACGAAGTTTCTCTCTTTTATTTAAATTTTTCTACACTAATTCAATTTTATGAACCACATATAATTTTTATTCTGGTTTTTTTATATAATTAGAAATGCTTGAATCAGCAAATAATTTAAACACACGAGAAAGTAAGATTCAATTCTTATTGTGTTTTTTTCTCAAAAGAAAAAAAAAACAATCTTATTGTGTTCGTTAACAAAAAAAAAAACCATATTGTGTTGATTGAAAAGCAAAAGTTTAAACTTTCCCGACCAAAGCATAATGAGTTACAAGTTGCGACATTTTACTTTCAAAATTAAACAGACCGTTGGTGGGATTTGAATTTAGTTACTTTATTTTCTTTCAATAAGCTACCATGAGAACTTTATTTACTTTCTTCTTATTAACATAAGTTCCCAAAATTTTCATTTTTTTTCTTGGAATTCATAGGTGTTAATCTATAATTCCAAAAAAATAGTATGTTTTGACGTTAATTATTACCAAAAGTTAATGAAATGAAACATAAATTGTTTCAACCATTTTTCATGATAAACGTATCTCTAAAGAAGCTTACTATAATTCCTAAGTTTTTTTTATATATCCCAAAACTCATAGATATTAACCCACACAAATTCCAAAAATTTAGTTATCATTGAAATATGAGTAGAACCATTCAAAGTGGAAAATAAACTGTTACAACAACCATTTCCATTGTAAAAAAGATCCCTAAGGAATCCTCTAAAAAATAAATTTACAACTTTTTCCAAAAAAAAAAAAAAAAAAAAAAAGATTAAACTCGTAGGTGTTAACCCACATATTCCATAAATTTAATATGTTTTTTGTAATGAAGGAACAAAAAATATACTATATAATTACAAGATAATGGATATCAGAGAGAGGCCAGAAGTTTCACTATCAAAAGCCCATTAAGTCTATATATTAGCCCAAGTTTTTGAAATATATTTCCTGAAAAGTGTTTGAATCTAATCATATTCGCATCTATAGCGCGTGAAGCATACTTTCCTAATACTCCAAAGAGACCAATCTAGAAAATGAGATTAGCGCGTGGTTTTAAAATCTTTCACTTACTGTCTTAACACAAAATCTTATTTTAAGATTTCTAGTCAGAAACGAGAGATTATTATCCAGTAAAACCACTATAACGTGTTCCCGTTACAATAATACACGTGTCATAATCCTATTTGCCGTTATCCATAACGAAATGGCTAAGGCTCTTTACCTTCTAATAGTCCATCTCACCGTCCAATTAATATCCAACGGTTGTAATTAAATCAAGAAACAAAATGAGCAAAAATTAAGGAAAAATAGGTATAATAATTTTTTTTTTTTTTTTTAAGAAGAGTGTCGCAGTAAAGACCAGAGGGTAAGCAGTTTTTAATTTTCATTTCTTGTGTTTGTGTTTAAAGAAGATAGCAAAAGAGAAGAAACGAGACAGTGTTATGTTCAATCTTCTGGTCTTATCGAAAAAATAAACAACCCAGAAAAATAAAAATTCTAAATAAACACTTTCTTTGTTGAGTTTGAATCTATCTATCTTCCAAGAGAAGAAAAAGGAACAACTTTAATTTTCATTTTTTTTATTTCCTCTCTCTATATTACCAAATTTTGTCTTTTGGTTTCATGAAGTTTCACTCTTGTAAGTGTTCTCTTTCTAGTTTTGTGAGTTTTCTGTAAACTATTGTCTATGTATTTGACTGTTGAGTAATTACAATGGTGTGTTGTGTTCTAGAAAAATTGAAATTGTGAGAAAAAAAAATCTGATTTATTGATTTAATTCTTATTTTATGATCTTTCTTAGACTAATTTGGATATTGTTGCTTTGTAGAGTGATTCTGGAAGCTAAGTCGCTTGAGTTTAAGTTACAGATCTTGAGGTTAGCGAGTCTTGTTTCTACAGATTGGTTTATTTCAGTTAGAAATCAGAAACTTGTAACAGAAATGTAAATGGATTTTTTCCCCCCTTTTGTCTGCATGTATGTATATATAAAGCTTACTTAGTTTTTAGATGTTTCCAATGTTTGAGTTTGTTTCTCTTTGTTGGTTGTGTAAGGTTAAGAGAGTGTTTAAGTGTTGTGTAATGGAGGAAGTGAAGGGACAAAGAGGAAATGGAACAACAGAAGCAGATTTTGTGTTACAATGGGGAGAAAGAAAAAGAGTTAGATGTATGAAAGTGAAGAAAGATCAAAGCCTTACAACAAATGGCAAATCAAGTGATTGTTTAGCTAAGCGTAAACTCATTTCTCGCGCTGTTTCTTCCGAGAGAGGCTCGCCTTCTCGACATCTAAACCGTCCCAACAAGTAAGTTCGATTAAGAGCTCTTCTTGTTCTCTTTTGGAGTGGTTTTTGCTAGTCTTTTTGATTATGTTTTTGGTGTGATTAGGATAACTGATTCTCCCGGTAATGTACGAAGATCGTTTATGGCATCACCTGAGAAGGAAGATCGGTATTATACAACGAGAGGCTCGATGGGTATAGATGAGAGTGGGAAAATTGTTAAGGAGCCTGTGAAGGAAACCAAGAAACATGTGTGGCCGAAGTTGTTTATAACTTTGTCAAACAAAGAGAAAGAAGAAGATTTTTTGGCTATGAAAGGTTGTAAGCTTCCTCAAAGACCGAAGAAACGAGCCAAATTGGTTCAGAAGACATTGCTCGTAAGTCCTTTTCTTCGTAATCGTTTTCATTGTGTTGCAAAACCTCATGTCTATGTATGTTTTTTATGCAGTTGGTGAGTCCTGGTGTTTGGTTATCAGATCTTTGCAAAGAGAGGTATGAAGTAAGAGAGAAGAAGACATCAAAGAAGGTATCTGATTTTTTCTTCGGTTTATCGTCTCTTTCCAACAATAAGATAGTGAGATGATTTCGTTTTGTTATGAAGAGACCAAGAGGATTAAAGGCAATGGGAAGCATGGAAAGCGATTCGGGGTAAAGAAATATTGAAGATTTTGGTGAAGGCTAGAGAAGAGAAACACACAAGAATCTGTTTTTGTTTATTCTCATTTACGCATTTTGAAATGTCTCTCTTCATTACAGGTAAACTATGTATTTTTGGTGATGCTTTGCTTTTGAAGCTAATCTATAGTCTTCCTAGTCTTCCTAATCAATGTCCTTTTTTTACTTGTTGGTGAGAGAAATTCTTAGATCAAGAGAGAATTAATAAATTAGAGTGGAAATGAAATCTGCACACAGATTAGTGTCTGAATATTACAACACACCAACCAAAACTGCAGCTACCACTACACCAAGTACCAACACCTTTACCTAACAAGTCTCCTATTTCCCTTGTTGGTTTTCTTGGTTACAAACAAGTAGTTATTCTACATTTAATAAATCTGTACTAATCACAATACCTACAAATGTACATTTGATGCCTATCCCATTATCCAGATGAAAAGCCGGTGAGCCATGCCTGCAATATGCTTTCTCCAGTGCAATTTATCCTCCGAGCCGTTAACTTCGTGATCAGGAGGAGAACAACTAAAACATTTCATTCCAAAACCGCAAAGATTCACTAGATAATTATCAGCTCTCCCATCATACGCTGTTAAGGAGAGAGATAAGACTGAATGAGGAATAGTGAGTGAATATGACAAGGACGGAGTAATACTTGCAGAAGATATTTACCTTCTCTAATGTTGCGCTGAGCCGTGAACAGCACAAGCACTTGAAAATTTGCATGGCATGCCGGTTGGTTATAAGGAAGGAGAGAACTACAAAGCTTCAAGGACAACCGAGGCTTTTGTGAAGACTGAAAGAACAAAAGGAGCTTCTTCCCCTGGGTGTATAGTGGTTGGGACGATAGTATAACCCTTAGGATCAGGATCAAGAACCATTTCGCATGATATCTCACGAGAATTCACATAGTCTGTACCACCAACAGATTCATGAAGAAATATGTTGTAAGCAGCTCGACGTCCACGAGTTTTAAGAATCCTCATTCCGATATAGAACAACTGTGAATCATGACTTGATTGGTAGTTACGAAATCCAGGTGTTGTTCTTGAGAAACCTACGCCCTGAGTTAAGGTGATGAAGACATGAATTGGCAAAGATGCATCAGAACCAGTAGCTCTAAGCCGGAATTGTGGATTTTGATGCCATGAGCTATAGTCTTGGCAGCCACCGGCACTACAACCTCGCCATTGGCCATGGACTGAATACCGCATCTCACGAGGGTATACTCGACAAACATATATTGATCTGAAATGAATCTGGAAATCTTGCCAAGACATCCAGAATATACCTTCATTTGACTGTTGATCATAATACACATGATCAGTACGTATCCAGAGCAAATTTACATATACTTATGTGTTTGTGAACAAAAAGAAGTGAAACACAATAGAAAGTACCTGTGGAACATGCTTCAGCTTGTGCTTCATCCTATCACTCCATTCGGGGGATGAATCTGACCACGGACCGTTCCACTCAACTTCATTGGCCCAAGGATTTCGGATCTGAACAAGTCTGTGCCCATCAACCTCTCTCACCTGGAGACAGAAAGTTACGTCGTTTTCCTAAAATGTGTTCCCCTACTCAGCATATCACAATTGCAACCAAAGCATACCTGTAAGACGGAGTAAGCATGCCCTTGCACAATGCCACTGGAAGATACATGAACATCAGATCCTGATGGACTTCCAGCACCAAGTAAAAAACCTTCCTGTTTAAAGCGTAACAACTGAGACCATAATCTGCCACTTGCAAGATCAATTTGTGCTTGAGCACTCCTCAAGTCAATCTCCTCACCAGCACCTCCAGTTAGGTCGACAAGAGCATCCTGAACCAGTCCACCCTCCAGTGCTTCATAAGAACCATGGAGCTTCGCATATGCTTTCTCCACCATGGAGACCCAGAGTTCGTTGAGCCTTTTGCTAGTAGCAAAGGCTGGTTTACCAGGTGATTCACATGGAATCCAGTCATCGATAACAACGGGAACCCACTCTCCCTGCAAGAGGAAAGCACCACTTAAACTTGTTACCTCTGAGAGTAAGGAAACCATAGAGGAAACTACAAGAAGCTATCATCAAGAGAGCAAACCAAACCTGAATACAAAAACGAACAGTGTAGATTCCTTCCTCGTTGTACTCAGGAGTAATGATCACTTCAGATATTCGTGAAACCTCCGTCAAAACTGCAACAGCACTTAAAAACCAACAATCTCCCAAACGCCCCTATATAACAAGTTAAACCAGTCAAAAGAATAGATCTCTAAGACCATTCTGCATCAATTGTGTATTAGAAAAAAGCTTAGTTAAGAATAATACCTGGCAAACATCTGAAGGATTCGCCTCCCCAGAGAATAGGCAGGGACGGAAATCACTACCGTTCTCTTTCACAATGGAATCAGGCCTCATCCATTCAGAAACAACCTGAATTATGACAAGCTCAGAAGGTTAGAGTGCACATCAAGCTGTTAACTCTACCTTATCAAGTTGTTAATTTTCAAACAGAAAGAAAAAGAAGGAAAAATTCACAATGCCTACCTGCAATTTTGAAGGGGGGTTTTGTATATCCACAAATAAAGAGCGATCATTTGGAGGAAACTCCTGGTCAGTAAATTGCTTATCGCCTCGTGCAGAGAGAGCTTCTTTGACAGCCAACTCAACTGAACGCATTCTTTGATTTATTTCTTCCTGAGTCTCCATCCTGGGTTTCCGGTATCTCCTAGCAAAGGAATCGACACTGAATAGAAAATCCCGACCTGATCTTCTTTTCCTCCCACTGGAATATTGTCCATCCCAATCTACGTCATCCCTATCATAGAGATCAACATCAGCAGGATCACTATCCCACCCATCAACCTGGTAAAAGAGAAAAAGGAACCAACAAGAATCAGTATTGACATTAGCCTCTGCAAACATCGGACTGCGAAAAATATGCCAATATTTCAACAGGAGGGAACATACTCTGGGGGGTGAATCCGTCCATTGCCAATTGTCATCGGACAAATCAATCATGTCTAAGTCAGCCATGCCAATAGCTGCATGCAAAGAAGTGGCTTCATCTTCAGTTAAGCATTTCCCCCAAAGGAAAACATCCATTATATGCATCTTTGACTCGGCTCCATCACTATCTGATCTCCCGAATGCATCGACATCTATAGGTGGCCTAACACCCAACCAAATTTCAGCTCCTTGTTCCCAAATGGCACTACCAACACTTAGAGGTAACCCAGTCTGATAGCCATCAAACCCACCATCTAAGTAACAAGTAGCCTCCCCCGCATCAGCATCAATTGTTATCGTCACAGTATGCCACCTGTAACAGAAATCCCAAGTATTAATGACTGAACCAGATCATGAGAAATATGTATTCCAAAAGTCCTGGAAAACTATTCTGACAATATAGAAACTGTGGGGGAAAATGGGCATACCTTCCATCAGTTATGCTGGTCGCACCAATATACCACTCTCTAGCAACGGTTGTCTGCCTTTCACCTTTAGTTATCAACCTAAGCCCAACTTGGCCAGCCTCAATTCCTTGCTCAGAACCAGCAACCAGAATCTCCCAACATACTTTCTTTTCAAATTCAGTGCCAAAAAGACATACAGGTCCAGAATCCCGTTGGATCATTGCTGTCATGGAAAAGCTAATCTTCTGACTTTGACAGACACTCGAGTCTATTTGGCCGCAATGTTTACCACTTATCATTGGTTCATCATCAAGAACACAAATTGCCCCCGCAATTCCAGTCTGGTATAAAAAAATTTAGTTAATTCTCGAGTAATCAAACTCATACGAAAGTACACTTACAGAATATAAATAATTTTTAACCTGTTGTGCACGTCGGTCTAGTTGAGCACTGCGTATCCTACGTGCAATACCCGAGACTCTCTCTCTTGCAAAGGAATCCTCAAGGACAGAATCACCCCCAACAGCGCGTATTGCAGCTGCCATGGCCGCTGCCTCTCTGCTACCAGCATTAGGAATAGATGGAATAAGGGAAGCTTCAATCTCCTTCCATTTACGCTCTTCCTTCTCCAAAAGAGCTTTCCTTCTTTCTTTACCTTTCCCTTCTTCTTCACGTCTTTGCATAAGGATTTCCTCTTCCATCTCTTTCTCTCTCAGATAACTGAAGTTTACAACACAGAAAAAGATAAGCAACAAGTCTTGAGTGTTCAGTTTTATCAAACCACATTGCTTAATTTAAAGAAACATGTACCTGTCTTGAATAATTTCAAATTGTCTTCTATCCTCTGGCTTCCATTTACTGATTTTTCTGGCACTTAAGTCAGAGAACCCAATGCTATCTAAGAATAGCCGCAAGCGTACCTCATCCTACAACATCGCGATAATCCTGTCTTAGACAAACATAGAGAAGATTACTGTATATGAAAACATTGCGATAAGCCCATCTTACCTGAACTCTCTCCGCCTTAGCTGTCAAACCTAACAATAACAGTAAATAGCCACCAAACTTGTCCCACATATACACCCATTCGGTATCAATTGCCTCTTCCAGTGCCAAAACCCTTGCATGGGCACACATGTCTCTTCTGTAATCTACATTTGTAGTTGGTTCATGTCCGAATCTTTTCCTGCATTGCATTTTGTAGAAGAATGATCCAGCAATTCTTTCTTCATTCTTGAGACGATCCCTTAATTTCATGACATCATCTCTAGGAAGCACACAGTTCCCTGCTTTATCACGCATTGCAGAGGGGTCCCCAACTAGAAGAGCTGCAGAGCTGGCGGACCTTTGGGGAGCTGAATACGTGCCGGATAAAGCATTTCTTGTCTGTAATTAAAAGTTATAAAAGGCGTAAGAGATCATGCATCCCATCTCATGTGGCTCTATTGTATGTAATGACTAAAGGCCAACAATAGAAGATTAATTTTTCAAGAGAAGCACTTTGAAAGACATCAAATTGGAACATACTTTAGTGGCAGATCGAGAGATGGCCTGCACTACAGTATCCTTGCTAAGAAAGCGTACCGCAACCTCCATCATCTGGAGACCATCGGAAGGAATTACCAAAGTGAGTATACAAGAGAGGTATATATTAGAGAATATGAATCACTCTCCAATAATCACAATTCTAGGGAACATATTAATCAAAACAACAACAAAAACTAACCTCAAGAGTCAAACATGGACGAGAAACAGCAAACCCAAAGGCTACTACAAGGGTGATAGCTGATACAGCAGCACCAGCAAACGGAGGATATATTATCAGACTAGCAACGACACCCCAGCCTTCAGTTGCTAAAGCAATTCCATACAGGACGAGAAATGCAGCACTGAAGAAATCCCAATGCAATCAATAGAAAAACAATATGAAAGTCCATCAGCTTAGTCCTTCATGGTCATTATTTCAGAAGAGCAGAAAACACACAGCAAATAACAGAATTATAGAGCAACTCTTTAGAGTACTCGAGTGGCTGAACATACCTGACATTCTTTCCACAATCCGCATGAGCATCATAGACATACACTGGTAGCACCCTTGGAGAATATACCACAATTGGTGGGGAAAGAAGAACCTAAGAGAAAGAAAAAAATAGTTAACACACCATTTGAATACAGAAACAGAAAAAGCCACAGTTCTGTTGAAATAATTGCAGAATGTTATTAACTCACAGCTAATGCTCTTCCGGCCAACAGAAACAGGAATGTAAAATAACCAACAGATGCTCCAGCAAATGGTTTATCTGCAAAATAACCATGTATCAACTTGCTGAGTCAGGAGAGTAGGTCTTACCTATACGAAGAGTCTAAAATAAGATATTGGCAATCCTTACCTTGAAACCATCCGACAAGGAATGCGGCCAAACCCAAAAGAAGGGCAAGAAAGCAAACAAAGGATGTCTGTTTCCTGGTCAAATAGAAATTGTTTGACGCCCAAAGATGGATTACACCAATTGCTACCACTATATGGACAAGAACTAAGAGAAAAGACACGCCTATCTGTTATAATCGGAAAAAAAAAGATGTATCAGGTGGATCAAGTTCAGCAAAACGTTTTTGAGAATTGTGTAAGGAACTTAGCACTTACCGTCCATGGTTTGACTACAATAATCACAGCTGCTATTGCACCAAAAAGAAGAAGAAGACCTATAGAAACAAACACATATACACCTCGAGATAGTATCCAACAATCGTCCTTCCTGCAAAGAACAACCACAAAACTATTAAAGTGGCTATTTTATCGAAACTGAGAGTACGATTTAACAGGCAATGAGAAGAAATAGTCATTTACCATTTAACCATCCCACAACATAGTGAAAGAAGCGCCGGAGTGCATGCAAGTGGAAGCAAGGCCGCAAGAAAATCACCCTTTGTGGGCAACTGATCATTTCTAGATTTCACGACCTCCAAATACGATGTTCCGCAAAATGCCACGAGAACAACTAGAAAGTAGATAAAAAGGCATATAAGGATTACATAGGGAAGAAAAAATGCCCCATCCAAATATAGATCAAGCGAATAGAAAATACAAATTACCTGCAAATATTACAAGACAGACAGCAGAAGAGTGGGAGAACCTATATGTTGCAAACCATGAGACTATTGGCAGAATGGCGGTAACTACTAAAGCAATTCCAGAAGCCATTGCCCAACCAAGGTACACAGAAGATGTATACGGTGACGTGAAGTTGTTTTCTGTGGCACTAAACAACTTGTACTTCAAATCATCCAAAGGTTTAGCAGATATAATTGAACCAAGAGCAATTACAGATCCCACAAACACCACAACACATATCCAAAGAATAAACCCCTAACATGAAAAGAAAGTTTATTTAGAAATATTTATTTGAGAAAGAAAGATACTGGCCACTAGGTCAGAGTAAATAGACAGACCTTTATCCTTGGAGATCGTGAATCTCTTGCCTGATCACCACATGTTAATTGTGGAACCCAAAATTGGTACCCATTATGCATCCATATGGGAACAGCAATAGAAAGGCATGCTGCCATGAGGGGCACAGTCAATGATATTCCCAAAAGTACTGACGATTTACTGCAAAATTAAAGTAGACACGATTTGTGTAATGAGAATATTGAAAATGTGACCATGTGAGAAAAGATGGTAGCAGTCCAATAAAGGACAAAATCTCTAGTACCTCAAGAACGAGAGTGATAATCCCACTGATGTGCTCAGCAGCCAGGCAACAAAGCCATACTGAAAATGGAAACAGAATGCTATTTAGAACACTTAAAACGTCACATTGTTCTGTATTGTCCAAAACAAGTACTAATGAGCATACCAAACTAAAGAGACAAGCCATACCTTGCGAGATTTTGAAGTCAAAGCCATTTCCTCAACTTGAAGTGACCGAAGAAAGGCCATTATAGAACATACAACAGGTGATAACAGCAGCACAGAGAAACCAAACTCGAACTACAATTAGGCAACAGGTGAGTTAGCAAAGATACAAATTACCTAGGGTCGATTTGCGTAAACTAGCAGAACTGTTGCACAGAAAAACAGACGCAAAAATTGTAACATTGACTAGAATCAGAGGGTGAAACTCACCTGTTGATGACTAGAATTTATAATTGTGATGGTCTTCGGACGAAAAATGGCCACAATTATTGTTTCAAGAATAAATACAAGACTAAAGAGGCCCCATGCTCTCTCTGGTGTGCCCGCTACATGGTGCAGAACAAGTCTGGACAGCTTTAGCCACTTCTCTAACCCCCGGAGCCTCAATTCTTCGGATAAAGAAATCTGATTTGGCAAAGTATTGTCAACACTGTTTGAGTCAATGATCGTAATATCAGTGTTGTCGCGGTGATCTCTATCTGCATCCAGACTACTCCTCTGAAGTAGTGCCAATATGGTTGGATCCAAGTTTTTTTCCTTCAACATCACAGCAAAGTTAGGATCCAGCCCCTTGTCTTGCAACAAATTAGTCAGCTCAACATCACCTTCTTTTGCTTTCTTTTTAAGAATTGCGGCTATCCTAGGATCGTTTAACCGTTCCTGAAAAGCAAGAGCCAAATTCAAATCCAAAAGCTGCTGGTTTGCAGAATTCGATGTGCAAGACTCGTAACCTTGGCTGTCAAGACCACTGCTCGAACAAACGACCAGAGTGTTATTCTGATCAGAAACTTTATCCAGAAAATAAGACGTTCCTGCTTCAGGCTCTTGGACCACAGAACGACATGAACTACTACGTAAACCTAAGCTTGGTCTTGCACTTTCTATGCTTTTCTCACTGTTGATACATTCCTGAGAGCTGCCTGTTCGTGTTAGATTGTCAGCCGTGCATGATTCTTCAGCACGATTAGCTTCATTAGTAGAACCAACGTGGCCTGCATCAATACTACTACTTCTCTTGATACTTGAGCCACAACCATCTGAAGAACTTGATGAACTATTCAGCTCCTTTCTCCGAAAACCTTCTCTCAACCGGATCACTGTGCTCTGTAACGCATCTCTTCTTGCAGCTGATGGATCTGTTATTGATAGATGCCGGGACACAGCAGCACCTGATAGAACCGACGCTACAAAAATGTAACTAATGCAATGCCCTAGGTACCTGAAACAACAGAAAAGATTATAACTTCCATGCCATGAAGGGGAGAAATTTTAATTCATAGAGACGTCACAAGCTTTTAGCTCAGGAACAAACCAGTAGTGTATGCCAAAGCATATTAGGAAAAGACGAGATATGCCAGCGACAAAAAGTGCCAGAACACGATTCTGAAGAAGCTTAAACCCATACAAGCATGCGCCAATATTCCAGTCTACATAAGAATATTAATCAGTAAGATGAGTTGAGATATAATCAAACAACCTGCTTCTACTCCAAATATTTGCAAAACAGATATTATATTTGTACCAAGAACAATAACTGCAGCTGATGTAATGCCTCCAAGCCAACGTGATTCCCTAGCTGTGAGTCCATATAGGACTGAGTAGGCAAGGAGAACTACGAGTGAGCCAAGGTACAGGAGGCCGAGATGCGAAGCCCTACAAATATGCAAGATCCAGGATCAAGAAAATTAAACAGAAGGCCAGCTATGCAAGAAAATTATCGAATTTCTAGGTGAAGAGATATAAGAACTTACCTGCTGGTTTGTCGTGGATATAATTCATTGGGATCAGGTGGTTCTGGCAAACAAGCCACAGGACCTACTTCTATACAATCCGAATAAGCAAATTTATATGCCCTCCTTACATATTCGTCCACATCTAACCCATTTCCTGCGGTGATGGAAAAAATCGAGCAATTTCAGAAACTTAGATTAAGGTTGGAAGTCAAACCTATGCCTGTTAATCGACATGAAAGAATTGCTTTCCGCTAATATGAGGATTGAGAAGACTGATAAGTTGATTATACAACAATTTCATGTAGATTAGGAAAGCTTTACCATTAAAGACCATGCGGCAGATAAAGAGCATGTTTATTGCCAATGCAATTGCCGATACACCGAAAAAGAAACCAGAAGGAGAATATTGCTGAGATGCATGTGCACCAGCAGTAACATAGACAGCACAAAGTTCATACGCACAGAGTAAGGCAACACCAAGAAGGAGAAGTAAAGCGACAGCTCCTGTTTGACCGACAAAGAAAGTCAGAAACAAGTCCAATAGTACATCCACGATAAGTACTAATTAGAGTATAACGAGTCAGTCATGTTCTCCTTTGTTCCTATTCCTACATCACCTACTTCGTGTACTACCATTCATGCCACCGAGAATCTAGTGAAATTAAGTCAAAACGATCTGAAAGTAAACGTACTTGAGCTTTGCCACTGCGTCCTCCACCAAAGCATGATTGAGTAGAACGCCAATAAAAGCGCTGTTCCAGCCATTATTATCGCAAGTCCAATAATATCTCGATCCAATATCACAATCAACCAGCAACCCCATGCAATCAAGATTGCAATAGGAGATACTACCACAATCCAAGCAGCAAGAGATATAAAACCACATAGTGCATCAAGCTGAGGACCTTGCAATACTTTCGGCCATTTTCTCGCAAAGATCCAGCTGCAACAAACATAACGCATTCCAAAATCATTCACTAAACTATGGTTCATATCAACAACTATAATTGCTCAAAGATATGAACTTTAATTTACCTATAAAGCCGCCATGGCCGCCAATTAACCGCCCATAGTATCCAAAACGAGCCCAAACCGAAAACCGCGAAAAGGGTACCCGAAATTACACAAGCCAGTAACACTCCTCGTTCATCCCCTTCCATGGCTTCTTCTCCTACCTAAAAACACCATGCAATTCAGAAATCTAACTCTTAAATCCTCAAACTTGCACAGCATCCATCAAATGCCCAGCTCAAAATCAATCGAAAACACTAAAACCAAATCGAAATTTCACAACTTTGTTTAAAATTGGGGATCCTTACCTACTTAACCGAAATGAGCTTACTGTGCAGTAGCATGACGGTGAAATCGAACCAAAAGAGATCGAATAAACCCCAAAAAATTGCAACTTTCAAGCAAATTGAAACATCTTGAGTACAGATTTGGGGTTTCTTCACTAGGGTTTTCTTATTTCCAGAGAATTGAGCTTTGGAAGTACACAAAGGGGAAGAAAAAAAGCAAGAAACTAAGTTAGGGCTCACTCTAAAAGAGCTTATGATACAGAAATTAGCTTCCTTTAGGGTTTTCTTGCTTCTTTATTTGTAAAAATGGAAGCTTTTTTGAATAAATCTCAGAGAATTTTTCTCAGGTTTTTGGAGAAATGGATAGAGAGAGAAGGTAAGATTAAAACCCTACCCTCGAATGTGTGTGTGAACCGTAAATTAAAAAAAAAAAAAAAAAAAATCTCTGAGAAAAAGTGATTGTGGAAAAAAATTAATATAAAAAAAAATTTTAAAGCTACTCCAGCTTTGTCCGAATGCGATTGTAAGTCACGTGCCAATGAGATATCGTGTGGTGAAGACGCGCCGAGTTGTTATTGGTTAATGAGAATGGAATGATTTTGAGCATTTATAGATACGGATTTAGCAATATTAAGATTTGTTAAAAGGAAACTTGTATGTGTTCTTAATTGTTACCTCTCCATTAATATCTTTAAATTCGAGAATATTTTAACAGTTTAGAATGTACTAAAGCAACAGATTTTTTTTTATATATAAACAATGATTTTGTGATTTGTGTGATTAAATGACAAAATAGTACCTAACCCATGACTTTATATGATATAATTACCAAGCAATTACAATTTAAGTTTATTGTGGTTATACGCTCAAAGCTCATAACCAGAAAGAAGTGTAATACCAATGTCTCTGTCACAACAAATTTAAACATTCAACTATCTAATACTATAATACAAATGCTTTTCTTCTCATTAATCCAAAATTTTAGCCGATTAAGTCAAAGATAGTCTACTGACCCTAGAAGACCATAATGTTTTTCAAAATACGAGTCTAAAATATTGAAAAGTGGATTCTAAATATAGAATCTCTTATAGAAATAATACCTAGCATGATATCAAATTTAACAACCTTTGCAGTTTATGATCAAAATTTAAGAAGTCAAAAGTCTTCTTTGTAATACATTAAAAAGTTACCAAGAAACAAAAAATGGTGTTGTAACTTCCAATTATATTTTGTATCCATAATGTTTATTTATGATATCTTTATGTTATATTTTACGAAAACTGTATTATGAAAAAGTGAAAAAAAAAAAATAATAATAATAATCATTCACCCATATGCAAAAAGATCATGATCCAAAGAGACAGTTCACGAATCACAGTCATCACCAAATATAAAAATTCAACAGTAACCCCATAATCACTTTTTAGACATATATCTCTCTCTAAATGTGAAATCAAATTTAACAACAAAAAGTAACGAGAAAACAAAGTCTCAAATTGCAACAAATGTAAATTATTGAGTAGGTTAATGAAGATTCAATCCAAAGTTCACTTTTAATTTCCTGGTTTTTTTTTTCATTTGGTAAAGCTAAAATTCAGAGTGAGAAAGAGAAATTCATACACTTGATTTAAACAAACAAATTACAATACAAAGGAGACAAAAGTAAAGATTACACTAAGAGCCAAAGTTTCTGAGTTTTCAGAACAACTTAAGCCACACCTTCCTCTTCTTCTCCATCTACTTAACATGGAAGAGAAGAAACTAACCATCACATAACTTTAACCATCCCTAAAACTACCCCGAGAAGGCGGATTAACCGAGTGTGTAGAAAGAAACACAGTGAATTCACAAAATAACCCGAGAGAACGAACCAGTAGACTACTCAGTGGCCTGTTTATGGACACTTTTCGTTTTTACCGGGACCTCCATAGTAAAAGTAATGACCCCAATCATCATTACTTCCCGGTTGAACATCGTAACAGTTAGACTGTTCAGTGAATGTTCCGAGTCCTTTAGGCGCCTTAAGGTTGTTCGACGAATCAACCACTTGAATGTTCCTGAAGTAACTTGCTTTGCTAAATCCTTCTTCTGGAAACTTACCACTTCCCATTTGTGTTGAAGTGTGGTGACCGTCTGACTGCGAGTTCACTACTTCTCCTCCCCATTCAATCATCGATGCACTTTCCGTTAAGTACGAGAAAAGAAATGATGGCCAGTATCCTAACACGTAACCGTTACCAAATTGCATCCACCAATGTCCCTCTTTTGGATCCTGAGAACAAAGTAAACATACCATTTCAAGATCAACGAACATCAAAAAGATTTCAACTTTACGACTTAACATACCTTCCAGATAAGAATACTGATATCGTATTGTGAGTTACGATATCCAGAGACCGGGGAAATGCTTGCTCCCATTGCAATATCGCTGTTTATTTGAATAAAACCCGAGCAAAGAAGATTGTAACAGCCAGTAGCTTGATATGCATCACTCTGCAAATAACATACCAACATAAGCACAAAAGCGAGACATACGACCAAAAGATATCGATTAGAGAATCGTTTTTAGGATCTTACGGTCCAGTAAGTGAAGAGTCTTGTGTTATTATCACCATACAGATCCGGACTCACCTATAGTAATAAACAACCAAGAATCAGTATACTCAAATTTACAAGATGTAAACCGAAGAAATAGCAATGTCGTACCTGCCAACCCGCTTCGATACTGTTTAGATCTTGTCCGAACGAGCCACCAAGAAGCCAAATCTGCGACAAACTGAACTCATTCTGCTGCTGTATCTTTGGCTCCCAAACATTTATAGTTGCTTTAGCTCCATAGTACTTATCTCCTTCTACATAAGCTATTGCATGCTATACAATTCAAGAAACACACATTGTTAGATCAAGAAACCAACCACAAAAACAGAATCTTAAATCAAGAAACCAACAAAGAAACCAAAACATAAAAAAGGAAACTTTACACAAACTAGACTCACTTGGTGACCACTTTGATTGATAAGGTCAGGTTCTGCAGATTTAGGTAAAGGAACAGTTCTATGTTTCTTCTTTCCATATCTTTTAACTGAACTTGCTCTCAAAACATCTTCTTCTTTTGTCCTCCTCATTGGAATGGTTCCTTGAGAACATTTACCATATTTATGCCATAACTGAGGAATATGCATTTCCTTCTCATTTGATTTAGGAGCAGACACTTTGTTATCATCAAAAAGCCCTTCAGGATGGTAATTAGGCTTCATCTAAACAAATTAAACATCACTAAATTTAGAATATTAACACACTCACAAAAAACACACAAACTTAAATTAGTTATAAACCTGAATCTTGTGATCTTTGAGGTAAGGATGATCAAAAGCTGGTTGCTTTGTGATTGGAATACAATCAATCATATCACCATCTGGACTCTGTTAAATAAAGTAACAAACTTTCATTAGAACACAACACAAGATTTAACAATTATGACCAAAACTTTATGAAATCTCAAGAAAAAATGTTTCTTTATTGTTCAATTAGTACTACTAAATCATCATAGGAGAGAGAAATGAAGGAATCATCAGATTTTTTTTCTTTCTCTCATTTGCTAATCAAAATCAAATCCAAATAGAAAACAACAAAAACACTTAAAAATTAAGATAGATTAGATTTTTGAATCTACCTGAATGCTTTTGACTGCTGGTTTGTTTAACCTGTTCAAGTGTTTCCTCACTTCAAACTTCTGCTTAGATACGCCTGACCTTGCGGCGTAAGATAGCGAGAAGAAGAAACACCATAGACATAAACACACTAAGAAACCTTTACCTAACTTCTCCATTGTCACCAAAAAAAGAAAAAAAAACTCTCTTTTGTCAAATTATACAAACACAGAGCTTTTTCAAGAACCCTAGCCAGAAGAAGAAGAAGGTCTTAAACAAGGAGGATTGATGAAATGTTGTTGATTTGAGACAAGATTTTTGGATGTGGGTCTGGTTTTGTTGTAGGAAAAATCCAACCACACAGATCAAAATCCAAACTTTCTTAAGTCTCTCTCTCTCTCTCTCTTCAAGCTCTACACACAAAGAGCTTTCACTTTCTCTCTCTTATCACTTCACTTTCCACTCTCCATATCTGTTTTTAATTATTTTTACCACTCTCTACAATTATTTGTAATAAAATATTTATATATTCACTTTTACGGCGAATATTGCGCCTTTTCCTAATTTTCTTATTTTAAAAACATTTTTTTTTTCACAAATGTTATTCTTTTTCTAAATATTTGGCATAAAATAGTTATTGAAAAGATTTTTATAAAATTGAATATAGACACTAGATATTGAAAATGACGTGAACCAAATTTTCCTAAAAGGACCCTGTAACATTGATGAAAGATATATATAAAAAGTTAAAAACAGAAGAATTTGAAATTTCATTTGGTTATATGGTAAGAAAATAAAGGAATCTGGTGGAAACTTCAAGAAAAATAATTTAAGTTTTGTAAAGAAGACAGTGTGAAATGGCAGAAGGATCAGAGCCAGCTTGGCGTTTTCATTCACGGTTAATAGTAAACTATAATTAAAATGTGATTATCACTTTATCACTAAGACAAAGATTCTTTATGCTCTAATCCTGTTCGCATGTTGCTCTGTATTATTTGTTTTTTTCTAAAATATTTTATAAGTTCGTCAACGGTGAAAGGTGATTAAACCGTAAAACAATGTGAAAAAGTTAAGAAAAAAAAAGTAGATAAAGAGATAAAATTCACCACACGGTTTTTTATATAATGAGAACAAAAAATTGTACTGCCAAAGGTGGGTATATATTTGTATTATAATTCGTTAAATGTTTGAACGTTAAAGACTAGTCAAAGGACAACCCCCATAATTTTTTTTTTTTTTTTTAACTTGGATGCCCATAATTAGGGTAAATAAGAATTTGAGTCCATAAAAACAAACATGTAGAATTTAATACCAACATTTATGAAGAATTATGATTGTTTTTGCTTTGTGTACATAAAATTATAAAATTTACAAGATTGATAAATAGAGAAATGTGTATATTACATAAGGGTATTATTGTAATCTTACCGTGAAGTGCGAGTCATCATGATTCATATAGATTCGGATTAGTCAGTCACTGCCACTAACCAGAAAAAAAAGCTAACCAGTGGAGATCACACGTGTTGGAAACAGACCTCACACGTGCGAGAAGTTGCATCACTCACCGTACGCGTATGTCACGCCCGTGCCCATGAGTAACGCACAGATCACGGAGAGGGGTAAAATTGGAAAGTGGTAAAAAAGTAACCAAACGGTCGGAAAAAAAATTTAACAATGGAATCCAAGGAAAGATAATGGCAATGGAAAAGTTACTTTTTTATTACTACAGTATAAAATTCAGGTGAAAAAACTTCATATCTTCTGCTTTGAACTCTTTGTTTCTATCCTTCTGTTAATGGAGTGTAATACTCTGTTTCACTTAATATAATATCTCTTTTCCCAAAAAAAAAAAAACTTCATATCTTATGATATAACGAAGATCAAATTAATATGTTTATTTATAAAATTAGTGACACATGACATCATTTCAATTGGCTAGGTGAAAATGAAAATATTTTCGAGAGAGTAAAATTGAATTTAGAAAAGAAAAATATATTAGTCTTTAACTTTCTTACCATTAGACTGCCATTTTAGATTTTTAATTAATAAGTTGGATCTAGATTTACCTCGATCAACTTTGATCGATAATACATTTTTTTTTTACCTCGTTTTACTAATAGTTGGATCTAGATTTTACTATTGACCCATGAATCTAGACGAACATTTCAATAAGAGTGTGATTGATTTGTTGTCGGTGATTGGTTTCATATAGCGATTCACCATATGCAATGGTTTCTTATAGTTTTGAGACAATGCATTCAATATATAGAAATGAACAAACAAATTAAAAATAAAAAAATGTAATGGATGATATGGACAAAGTTCCATTAGGTAGCCACCCAAAACTTGTCTTTTCCATATTTTTTTTAATGTCTATTCAATTTTTAAATTGTACATTTTCATGTTGTAGCTTGTGTCCACTTGAGCTTAAGTCCAAAAACGAGAGTGAACAATGTCATCGATTATCGCTGCAAGGTCACGAATTCACAAACACGTATGTTTTTTTATTGTATACTATATACAGTGCAATATATATATGCCATGATACGATTCGATGCATCACATGTTGCATTATCATGATATGAGATTGTATTGGTTATACATGTAAACGGTTAGTTATCTTCATTATTGATCCGAATTAAAATTGTTTTCTTTTGTATTATAAAATAAGAAATGTAGTTAAATGGAAACTCATATTGTTTTTAACGAAATTTTATATTAATCTCTAACATATGTAAGGTACTAAAATATTTGTGTCATTTAAAATATATACACTGGTTAATCATACTTTGAATTCTTTGGTTATCTTAAGTTAATCATTTTGTTGAATTGCAGTCAAACCATTAGTTTTCTTTTTTTTACATTTGTTGATAGACTATGATAAAAAGACTAGTCTATGATGAAATACAAAAGATTTGATTAATACATGCACGAGAAAGGAGGTGGAACCACAAGCTTTTCTACAACATATATATTCTTTATAGCAAGATCCATTATTGTCTTCATAATGCCAACTTTATAAACTTTTAAAAGGTTATATTCTCTTCTTTTTGTGAATAATTTACGACAAAAATGGTTTGGATATCCTTTAGACGTAAATGGAGTTGTCATTTCTGCAAGATTTTTGAGCACGGAGTTTAACTCCACTTCCATGTAACGAGTAAAAAACACTAACTAACCTTTCGGAAAAAGAAAAAATTATGAATTATGGTTTGTGTTTGGTAATTTCCTTTTTATATCATGTCGGTAAAAAAATTGTAATTGTGGGGTTAACCACATCTACATGTTGGATCAATAGAATACATATCTCATATGGTTTCATAATTTTGGCAGAATCTAAAACCTGAAAAATTAACCACTTGTTTGAAACCAATTTATATCGAATTAGAAACTCATGTACATATATAGACACAGTATATATGTATGTAGGACATGATTGAACATTATCATGTGAATGGCTATAAGTGTCTGTCTTCATGGAAAGACTATTGAGACATGTGACTCTATCTCTCTTTTTTTTTGTTTCTTCTTCTTTTTCCTGGTAAATCACAGACACTAATGCAAGAAAGAAAGTTGAAACTTTTTGAATCCAAATTTGACTTGTTACTATCTTTGACACAAAATGTCAAGCAAGTGTTGATCCTCTATTTGATTCACACTAAAAGTCATGCACTATAATTTAAAGTAGAATATCAGATTATTGTAAAATTGACTAAAAAAGATGCCATTGAAAATTGTAAAATAAATTAGGCAAATATGGATTTCATATTTGGACAAACAAAGAATAACAGATCCTTGATGCTTTGATTTGATATGCTACTCCATTTCCAAATTTCTACATACATATTGGGCCATAGTCTTAAAACAATCAATTGACTCAGACCAGCCCAAATATAAGATGCAATTGAGATGCACCAAGGGACATGAGGCATTGAGAAAAGCAGAAATTTATTGTGAAAGAAAAGTATCTTTTTGACATATCCAACACATTCAAAACCATCTTTGAAATCACACAAGTTCTTGTCTCTTAAGACTTCCGATTTGAGAAACCCGCGATTATTAGACTCATGATCTCAATCCTAAAGTCTATAAATATATCAGTTTTGAATCTTTCTTACAAAAAAAAAATTCTATTAAGAGCCATGTAAGGTCTTTGAGCTCACAATCAACATAGCAAGAACACATACATTGCTCAAAGAAGAGCACAACTATTGAAACACATAAGAGTGAAAAATCAATGAATTATTGATTTGGTATATATCTATTGAATATCCAGAAGTAATGATAAATTACAAATGTCTCATAGAAATAAAAAAACAAATTATAAACTTTCAATAGAAAGAACAATCACCTAATCAATCTATAGAAAGGAAAAAAGTCAACAAAAGTCAATCTGAATTCGAGTAATGATCATAATAATCATCAAACGATGAATAAGATCGATCATCATCATCAGAATAATCATGATAAAGATTATGATCAAAACCAAGTCGATCATCATCATCAACATCATCATCATCAGAAGAAGGAGATAAAGATTCGTAGTCATAAGAATAAAAAGAATCATTAGAAGGAAGACACATAAAACTCCATAAACAAAGAACAAAACGACTCAATTGATGCATCGGTAAGCAAACAACCATGTCAAGAAGCTGATTTGTATTGATCCTCTGCGACTCCGGAATCCTCCACACCAACTGCCACGTGTCGGTGGATACTTCGGCGACCGCCAAAACCGTCGCACTATTGAACACCATAACACAAAACCTCTCTCTCTCTCTTTCTTTCTCTATCTTCTTGTTCTTCAAGTTTGACTTTTTAAGTCTTGGAACGTTTCTTACGTTATCAGAAAGATAAAGTTTTTTTGTTTTGTTATTGAATTTGGACCATAAGTTTATGATTTTTCTAATGATATGATTCGAAAGTTGAAACTTTGAGTTTTGATTTTGCAATTCTAAAGCCCAAAGTTGAAACATTTCGGCAAGAACTAGTTTATAATAAGGTTTGTGTGTGATTATAAGCCCAACCCATTACTTTGTCATATAAATGGGAACAAAGAAAAAGATAAGGCAATTTGTGTGAATGTTGCCTTCTTCTTCTCCATAGCTAAAAAACTCTGGAACGTTTTTCAGAGTTACTTATAATGGCTTTGCTTCACTCTACTATGATTATTTCACATAGAAGTAATTTTCCTTTGAGTAAATCTTCGAAGCTTTCGCTTGCTTCTTTGCCAAGTCAATTCAATAAAAACTTCAAGAGATTAGAATATTTTCTACCACCATTAGCTTCGGCGTCATTTTCTTACTTTCCGATCGACGTTGAGTATCTCCGGCGAGAATTCTCCGGCCATGGAGCAACATTTGAAGATATCGGTATAAATTTTCTTTACTTTGAGTCTTTTATGTGAAAGTTCTTCTCTCTTATGCTTACAACTTTGATTAGGTGAGACATGTATTGCTAAATTAGCATTGGATAATGGAAGCTCAGCCAATGTGATGTTGACACGTGGCATGGTAACATCTTACAAAGTCAAAGTGTGGCATGGAGGTAAAGTGGAGCTTCTTCACACATGGGTGGATCAAGAAGATCAAGAAGAAGTAGTGGTAAGAGGAGGTGTTTCATCTTCATTTAGCTTGTTAGATTCTCATGAGATTATTGAATGGAGTCTTCATGGAATCACTGGAGATTCTAAGGAATGTGTTCAAGTAGAATTGCGAAGAAGTAACAAAGAGATTGAAATGAAAAAGATTATAAGTTTGAGAGGAGATACATTAAGCATTGAGCTTTGTGTGACAAACAAAGGAGTTTCAACAATTATACTTAAAGGTTGTTCACTTGTGAGTTACTTGACAGTGAGTACACCGGAAGCTACTTACGCAGTTGGTTTGGAAGGTTCGGATTTTGTTGAAACGAAGCGGTTTCTTCCTCGTTACGGGGTGGTTCAAGGAGAGGAAGAAGAAGAAGAAAAGTCTAGGTTTAGTGGGGAAGAAGAGAATAATTACAAACAGTTGAATGAAGAGATGAGTAGGGTTTATACTTGTGCTCCAAGGAGTTTTACTATCATTGACAGGGTAATTAATTACAATTAAAACTTGAATTCAAATTACTTCTTGCTTTTTGATAAAAGGTTCGGATTAAATGAAATGTGTAAGTTTTAATTTTCCCAGGGAAGAAGGAACTCGGTGGTAGTGGGAAGAGAAGGATTTGAAGAAGTATATATGTATAGTCCTGGTTCGAAACTTGAGAGTTACACAAAATCGGCTTATGTTTGTATTGGACCATCTTCGTTGCTCAAACCAATCTCTTTGGAACCTAGTTGTGTTTGGAGAGGTGTCCTTCATCTTCACAATCCGAATTCTTAAGGGTGACGATATAATTTTTTTTCAAAGAGATATATATATAGATATATAGTATCTTTTGGAAGAATAATTTGTTTGGTCATTTAGTTACTTTTCTGGCCTAAATTCAGTATAGGAACAATCTAGTTTAGACGAACATGTCGTTAAATTAAAAAAAAAAAAAAAAAAATTAAAGAAGCAAAGTCAAGACATGGTATTTGTTTTACTCAGCAGGATACACGAAATTACAATACACACACTTAAAAACAAATAAAGGCGACATTATTTTTTTTCTTGAATCTTTAACATTTTTGGTACAAGTGTTTGAAAACAAGAAAGCAGCTAACAACACACATAAAGCTTTAATCTCTAGTCGTTGCTTCACAGTCCACCCCCTAATTTTTGTCTTCCGTCCCTCAGTTTTCTGATAGGTACGAAACTTCTTCGCTCATTTTGTAATATAATACAATGGAAAGAACAAAAAGTTTTTTTTATCTTGGCTCTTGAAGATCAAGGGTTCTACGCACCGAAGAGCACAATAATCACAAAATGGTCGACGGTTACCATTGAGAGAAATTTCAACCTCTTTGCCCTTCCTTGTGCAAATGTGGTTGGGCTTCATGTATGGATCTTCGCCTAGTAAACATGTAAGATGAACAGTGACTCTACAATAATCACATGTATAGAACCATTTACTTGCATCTAATTTTGATTCACATATCTCACACCAATATTGTAGATTTGTTGCATCTTCTTCTCCGTAACAAAGGGCGAGTGGATGCCTGTCGTGTTTGTAGTGTGCAACACGAGGCATTGTAGCACACACCATGCACAGATTTTTTTTGCATTCCATACATTGTGGAACATATGTTCCTCCTAAAACTTTTTTGCAAGCCATGCATCCACCAAATCTTTGATCATAAGTTTTGATCAAGTTGAAAAAAAGTGGGTGATCACATAGATGGGAATCGTGGATAAAAGGATCCGGAAGGGAGGCACACCTTGTGTCTAGTTGAAACTTACAATCTTTTTCGCTGCATATGTACACGAAACCACAATTCTGCTGGTAACAACCACGGCACTCGAACGTGCCTTTATTTTGATGTGTTTCATGCAAGTGGTGGAAGGGCTTATGAGGGTATGCAGACAGGGGGACAAGAGGGTGTTTGTGTAGCAGGTTGTGTATTTTGAGAGGTAAGCATGCACATGCTTCGTCGAGGATGAAATCACACTGCATACAACTATAGAAACTGGCAGAAGTTACTATCGGAAGGGTGCAAACCTGACAGAACATGTATTGATTTCCGCTAGGAATGTAGTCCGAATGGAGCTTTAGATGATGCTCATGGCTAAAATGTTGTATCGTCTCATCATCAATTCTAACATATGGTTCGACATCTTCTTCAGGTTCTTCAGGCACTCCTTCAAGATCTTCTCCATCCCATACGTCTTCCCTTGTTGCACATTTAGAATGAACAACATAAGGACACCCTTTTGTGCAAGAGTATTGCCCGTACTTGATGTCAACGGTTTCGCGGCAAACTCCACAAGACAGTTCACCGGGAGGAAGGTAGGAAGAGTACCGGAGACGGTGTTGGTGACGAGTGATCTTAATGACACGAGGCAAGTAGATACATGTTTTGTGGACCATGTAGCTACAAGGGAGACAAGTGTAAACATGATCCTTGGCATCGTCAAGAGATTTCCCACATGCACTACATGGCCAGCTGAATCTTCCAGGAAAGAGGGTAGGGGCGTGCTTGTGGCTCCTCCGGTGTGCGATTGTAAGCTTTAGTGGAGCTACCGCACAATAGGCGTTTATACTGTAATTGCATAGAGAACAATGGTAGTAATGCTCCTTAAGACGACGCCCACAACAATTGCATATTTCATAACTTCCTTCGGTTGTAGACTGATCAGACCGAGGAGCAGGCTCTTTATAACAGAGGGTGAGAGGGTGGGAAAGGTGAAAAGGGTGTATGATCTCTGGCTTAGAGGAATGACAACCACTACCGTTGACCTCATGACAAATAGAACAGGTCAAAGAGAATCCGGAGTGGTTGCCTTTGCAATTGGAGCAGGCAAACAGTGGAGAATAAATTCTGTGGAGGACAACATGGTGACCAGCTTTGCGGCATATGGAATCAGAACCGGAATAATACTCCAATGGTTCCGAATGGATTTCCTTCAGAGGGATTGAAGAAGTGTTGTGTCTTTTCTTTTTTCTTTTCTGTTTGGAAGATAAAGGTCTTGGAACCATTTTTTTTTTTCTCTCAATTTTCTTGGACTCCCAAATTTGTATCTATGTAAGATCCTCCCCGAGATAATCTGTATTTATCACCGGAACTGGTTCAAAAGACAGACTCCATTAATTATTAAAGTCAACTACTGCTCGCAAAGTCTGTCTTATTTATTTATTTATTTTATTAATCCAATTGTAGTTAAATAATCCCTAACTACTAAATGACCCTATTAATGAAGGCAATATTTATAGGAGATTTTGGAGGCAATATTTATAGGAGATTTTCAGCGTAGTGCAAGGAGAGCCGTTCAGAGTAGTCCCGTTTGTTGAGGCTAAAATGGTCCGTTGTGTAATCGTCAGTATAATAGTTCTCATAATTTGTAGTAATTCATAAATCTAGACAATTAAAAAAAAACTACTATAATATCATTAGGAATGATCTATCTCACGTAGAAAACTACATTATGGACATAGGTATGCTCATGTTTCACTGAAAGAAATCTCATGTTTCCTCAACAAGACGATATCCAAAAACATGGCAGATTAGAGGTTAGGATTAGGAAACATGATGATCACACACCGAATCCACCTGTAAGCTGAAATACCTGACAACGAGAAAGACGACTCCACAAACCTCAAGGCTAAAGTGATAGCTTCTTGTAGTATATCACTGAAAAAAATCTTAGATCAGAAGTTAATTAAGAGGAAATTTAAATAATATATAAAGAACATAGATCATTCTACCAATTGTCAATTTCTTTTTATCCAATACGAATGAGCAACCTCTAATGTATAAAAATTAGCAATTATATTGGACAGTCTCTATCAAATTAATTATGTAACTCTCAACAGTCTTAACAAAACACTATTTGTTTTTCAAATGCAAAATAAATTACCAGCAAGCAAGATGAATAAAATGACACTTAGAAGTCGGATCCAAATACAAATCATAAAAAACCATATATTAAGCATTGGATCCGACCAACGACATGTGAGTTTCTTTATATATTAACGCATTTGTTAAGTCCAACTACTTTATTTATGTCAACTAATTGTTCAATAAGACCAGATCTCATCAACTCTAGTTTTCTTTAAATTGATCCAAGGAGACAAACTAAGCTGTAATCATGATCATTTATTTTCAGTTAAACAAAGATCAACACTTAAAAAAGAAATGTTTAGTAGTAAATTTTATATCTAAAAAAGTCTTTTTTTTTTTTTAATTTAAGAGTTAGAATTACCCAATACTTGTACAGTTGTTAGCTATTTAATTTTAGTTTATGATCATAATGGTCACTTGGTTAGCCATAAATCAAAATAATTTGTAGTTAAAGTAGCTGTAGTAGTTAATGTTAGTTTTGAGAATCTTTACTTCGTAAATGTCTCCCACATGCATGGGGATCGGGACAGATGGTGGAAGTGTTGCCTATGCTATGGTATGAAGGAGACCCGCAACCACCTGTTTTTTGAATGTAGCTACTCAGGGGAGGTTTGGAACGAACCATGCTGATGAGCTTGGCTCGGCGTAAACCCTACTCATTTCTTGAGCGAGTATGCAAGATGACATACACGTATATCTTAGGATTATCTTTCTGTATTTGAGTAAGGATGAATTTGCTCAAGCAGCTTTATGAGGAGATACATTAAGCATTGAGCTTTGTGTGACAAACAAAGGAGTTTCAACAATTTTACTTAAAGGTTGTTCACTTGTGAGTTACTTGACAGTGAGTACACCGGAAACTACTTACACAGTTGGTTTGGAAGGTTCAGATTTTGTTGAAATGAAGCGGTTTCTTCCTCGTTACCGGGTGGTTCAAGGAGAGGAAGAAGAAGAAGAAAAGTCTAGGTTTAGTGGGGAAGAAGAGAATAATTACAAACAGTTGAATGAAGAGATGAGTAGGGTTTATACTTGTGCTCCAAGGAGTTTTACTATCATTGACAGGGTAATTAATTACAACTAGATTTTGACCCACGCCAAGCGTGGGAATATAAATTTCAGTTTATTGTAGAATAAAAATATATTGTTTTACAACATGCATACCAAAAAAATATTAGATAAATAATTATGTCCACTAAAAAAATTATTCGATCGATTTTTGAATCTTGAGTGTCTTAATATGTGATAGGTTTTGCGTTTTAAGTGTATACAAAATATAAAAATGAAAGAAATTGATTTACAATAACGAAACTAAAAAGCATAACATTATCTTATAATATATGACAAAGAATGTAATCGAGTGATATACATCTTATATTTACAAAAACAAATATTTTTCAATAATTCTATAAAATCTGTTTAAACTCAACTTTATAACTAACCAAAATACTACTAATTGAATTGGTTTGAGTTTTCTCGTATGGTAATGGATTTGGTAAGTATATATTTTTGTCATGAATGCCGCATATATATTAGAAATATTAAAATATGTAGATATTTCCACTATGCCAAATTGAAATATTTTGATTGGTTGATTTAATTAATGTGTTTCTGTAAGATCCTCTTTGAATGACACCTAGGATTAATATGTTCCTTAAGACTCTCTTTTTTTTGGTGAATCCTTAAGACTCTTTTGAATGTCATCCATGATTTTTAACTTTTAGTGTCTTCTCTATTAATATATATAGGATTAAAACTTGGATTCAAATTTTTCTTATTATTGATATAATGTTTGGATTTAATGAAATGGGTAAGTTTTATTTTTCTTCAGGGAAGAAGAAACTCAGTGGTTGTGGGAAGAGAAGGATTTGAAGAAGTGTATATGTATAGTCCTGGTTCGAAACTTGAGAGTTACACAAAGTCTGCTTATGTTTGTATTGGACCATCTTCATTGCTCAAACCAATCTCTTTGGAACCTGATTGTGTTTGGAGAGGTGTGCTACATCTTCACAATCCTAATTCCTAAGGGTGATGATATATAATATAATTTTTATTATCAAAGTTGTATATACATTAATTTGAATTTACGGGCACATGCTTATAAACCGATTCCATTGTTTTTTTTTGGCAAAAATTTGGCTGATTCCATTGTCTTGGAGACATGGTTGGCCCTTGGGATATTAATATTCATAAATTTGGGATATTAATATACATACAAGACAAAGTACAATAATAAATATCTCGCCACTTGAACACCAAAATGTCTACACAACGATGAACACAATGGTCACAAACTGGTCGAGAGATACCATTGTTGCGAACAATTTCAACCTCAACCACACCATAAATATCATAATTATATATTTTGATGATATGGTTTGGCTTCATGTACATACTTTCCCCCAGTATACATGTAGCATGAAGAGTGACTCTACAGTAGTCACATGTATAAAACCATGTCTTTGCGTCTAATTTGATTCGCAAATTTCACACCAATATTGAACCTTTGTTCTACTTTTTTCGCCGTAACATAGAGTGAGTGGATGCTCATCGTGCTTATAGTGTACCACACCAGGCTTAGTAGCACACCGGATTCCCAAAAAAGATTTGCATATCATACACTCTAGATAGTGGTTTGAACAATAATTATCCCCACAATAGGAATGGCCTTTGATACTTCTTAGTATAGATAGTCTATTTTGCTAAACTAACTAACATACTACTTTAGAAGAAAAAGTCGAAATATTTTAAAGAAAATTGTTTATCCCAAATATTTTAATTTTGAGAAATGAAGGAATAGCTAATTAACAAAATGAATCTAATCTAATTGTTTCTATGCCTTTGATGATTTATATTTATATAGATTTCTCTTAACCATTTGATATCCATGACATGCATAAATACATGAGTAAATGTATAAATCTTCGTAGCATATTTATTTATTTATTCATCATTCGTCTTTCAGCGTGTTCATGACAAATGATTCCTCAAATGATCTACTAAGTGTTTTTCCTCGTAGAGTAGGCACAGTAAGCCGCCACTCCAGCAAATGCAGCAGCCGTCACTACAATTTAACACTATATAACTCAATTCAGTTAGTCCAAATTTGACATTGTTTAATTTGGAGATAAATAAATTATGTTGTTAGATTTAAAAACAAACAAACCTGAAGCAATAATAGCCGAGTTGTTACTACTGTCCTTCAATTTCGTAACCACGCAGTTCGATTCAAATCTCTTTCGATGCCTTTCTATATCCGACGCCTACATTAGACAATAAACGATTCAGTAAATAATTACATAAACAAATTGTAAATGTTAAAAGTATAAAATAAAATCATTTTACCGAAAGTTTTCCAACAATCATATGAGCTTTATAGTAAATATCCTTAACATCATCATCATCATCATTATCACCCCAAGCTTCTTCAAATCTACTAATCAAATCTTCGGTTACAAGCTCAACTCCACGTTCTTTAGCTTTCATCGCGGGTTGCCAAGATTTCAAGAAACCGATAAAACCTTTAAGCGAAAGCTTATGAGGAATATCAAGCATTATAGGCTTCCCTTCTGATCCCATCCCTATACTTTCAAAAGGAAACGGCAACGTTTTGTAACCGTCAAACGCAAGATTCATTACCGGAGTTCTAAATGGAAACGTAGAATCCACGAGACGTTTCATAATGGTATCAACTTCAGGGGAGATTACTAGATCGTTGTAAACCCAAACCGCGATTAATCCACCGTCTTTGCGAAGAACACGTTTTGCTATGTTGTAAAATGTTGCGAGTTCGAAGTAGTGTACGGCTTGTGCAGCTACTATGAGATCAACGGAGTTATCTCCTCCGATTAGAGTAACCATTTGGTCTTCTGATATTGTTGTTGGAGTGTGATGGTAAGTGATTCTTTCGTGTTTTACTGCTCGTTTTAGTTGTGCTTCGTTTATGTCCGTAGCTACAACTTTCTCGAAATACTCTGCAAGCTGTGATTAAGTAACGTTGGTCAATAACGGAATAGTAGGATTATAAAATATAGCGGAGACACTTGAATTAACAAAATTTAAGCTAGCATATCCAAAAATGCTACAAAATTAAATTTTTGTAGATTAGCCACTTTTCAAAGGTAAGTTATATATATTTAACGTATTAATTGATCATATAGATTTAGGAGTGTCTAAGGGTCCGTTCATTTACTCATTTGACATTTTCATTCAAATGATCCATTCCGATGGAGAATTTGGATGAAGCATTTGAATGGAAATGATCCAATTTGGTTCAACCAAATGACTTTTAAAATTTTGTCTAAATTTTAAAAACTTATCCAAATGGTCCATTGGTGCTCAATTCTTACATTAAACGAACAAGAACTCTCATCTTCATTCAAGTGGACTTTTGAATGATCAAAACGAACAACCCCTAACTAGCACAACTAATCACGAACTAGAGTGTTTCACGGCTTAATTTATTTATTATATGAGTTTATATTGATCATCTCAACTCATCTTAGATTTGCTATCATTGGTTAAAAAATGTTAACAATGGTTAACAAGTACTTGAATCATTGATTAAGATCAAATTTTCCTATGAATAAATAATAATCATAAGGAAGAAACAATTCATCTTCTTATCTTCGCCACACCTAATAAATTATTATCACCAATTTAGTTATTCTACACTAAAACCGTCGTCGTTTTGGCGATCTAGTGAGAAATGAAAAGTAAAAAATGCAATGGTAAACTTTTGGGAAGAATGATGAAGAAAGCTTACACCAATGGCAGCTTGACCATTACCAGTACCAACATCCCAAGCCAGTTTGTGCTGACCGGTTCGAGCCGCAAGCTTAGTGAACCAATCGATCGGATATCTCGGCCTTGCGTTTTGGTAAGCATCAGCTAGTTTATCAGACAAAGCAGCCATTTTCTAAATCTTTCTTTGTTTCTTGTTCTTGTTCTTGATTACTAGTCTCTTTGTATTAACTTTCAAGAAGTGACACTCTATCTTTATATTGTGCTTTTGCTCTAATGAGAAGTATGGAATCAAGTCACGTTGACAAAGTCATATTTGGCGACGAGTCTTCTTCTTAACTTCATCTCATTTTGAAGTTATTTCATATTATTTTCCAACACTCGTTGTATACAGTTGACTCTTCTATCTATTTTACAATCAATAATTGGTCCATAATTAATATCATACGTCTACTCCTCAACATATCTATTCATTTTCTTTACCAATTTTTTTGCTCCAACAATTGCTCTAAACATTCATGATTAATGATACTAACACAAACCATTAAATTATATATTTTCGTCTCATAGAATTACATAAAATTTTGTTTTTAAAATATACAAAAAAATATCATGTCCATATAAATTATAAAAAAAAAATCACTTAGAAAATCGATAAAATCAACCAACATGCAAACCAAACTTAAAATTTGATAATGGAAATATCATAGAATTTGCAATATGTTGAGAAACTTTACTTTCATTTGCGAAAGTAAATTTCTTATTTGCATTTTGCAACTTATTAAAAATTTGATCATGGAAATATCATATAGAATTAGCAATATCTTCTTAAATAAAAGTTATGAATTTGAATGTATTATTTGGATTGTGCAACTTATGCATATAATGTCTCTAGTTATTATTGGGCCTAAAAATTAATAGGCCTGAAACAATGTTTGATATATAACTTTCGTTTAATCACAAATCGTCCTTCTTCCTCAATACTCATCGGAGATAAAAGAAAAATCGAGCCTTTACGAATTATCAATCCTCAATTCAATCTCAAATCTCGATCTCTAAGATCTCAATTCTCTGAATCTTTCTGGGTTTTTTCCCCACACCTGAATCGATCACTGGGATTACCGAAAAACCCTAGATTTCTTCGATAATCGATGGGTAAGAACGATTTCTTAACCCCAAAAGCAATCGCGAATCGAATCAAAGCGAAAGGTCTTCAAAAGCTACGATGGTATTGTCAGATGTGTCAGAAACAATGCAGAGACGAAAACGGATTCAAATGCCATTGCATGAGCGAATCTCACCAGAGACAGATGCAGGTATTTGGTCAAAACCCAACTCGTGTAGTCGAAGGTTACTCTGAAGAATTCGAACAAACTTTCTTAGATTTGATGCGTAGAAGCCATAGATACTCTCGTATTGCTGCAACTGTTGTTTACAATGAGTATATCAACGATAGGCATCATGTTCATATGAATTCTACCGAATGGGCTACTTTGACCGAGTTTATTAAGTATATGGGGAAAACTGGGAAGTTGAAAGTTGAAGAGACTCCTAAAGGTTGGTTTATTACTTATATTGATAGAGATCCTGAGACTTTGTTTAAGGAAAGGTTAAAGAATAAGAGAGTTAAGAGTGATTTAGCTGAAGAAGAGAAACAAGAGAGAGAGATTCAGAAACAGATTGAGAGAGCTTCTGAGAAATTTAACAATGGTGATGGTGAAGGTAGTGGTAAAGATGAAGTTTTAGATGATGGTGATGATGAGAAGAAGAAGAAAGATGAAGAGTTTAGGTTAAAGAGTGGAGTTAAGGTTGGGTTTGCACTTGGTGGAGCGGTTAAACCGGTTGCTACGGGGAAAGATAGAGGAGAAAGCTCGAAGCTTGTTTTTGGTGATGAGGATAATGAGAAGGTTTCGAGAGGGGAGAAGAGGAAGAAAGGCGATGACTACTCGGGGAAGAGATCGGCTTTGGATGAGTTGATGAAGGAAGACGAGAAGAAGAAAGAGAGAAGTAATCGTAAAGACTATTGGTTGTTCGAAGGGATCATTGTGAAGGTTATGAGCAAGGCTTTGGCGGAGAAAGGGTATTATAAGCAAAAAGGTGTTGTGAAGAAAGTGATTGATTTGTATGTTGGGGAGATTGAAATGGTTGATACTAAACATGTGTTGAGAGTTGATCAAGAGGAGCTTGAGACTGTGCTTCCACAGATTGGTGGGTTTGTGAAGATTGTGAATGGCGCGTATCGTGGCTCGAATGCTAAGCTGTTGGGTGTGGATACGGATAAGTTCTGCGCTAAAGTTCAGATCGAGAAAGGTGTTTACGACGGAAGAGTCATTAAGTCTATCGAATACGAAGACATTTGCAAACTTGCTTAGTGGTTTCTTTAGACCATATCCGGTTTTACGATGTCTTAGTATTTCGAAAGATTCTGGCTTTTGGTTTCTTTTTTCTTTTTCTTTTGTCCAGTCGAACCTTTGTAGCCAACAGGGTTCCATCGCAGAGGTTGAAGATGATCGGTCTGAAGCATTTCGATTCATGATGAATTGCCTCGTGCCCTATGTACTTGTTCTTGACTGGATTGTCTTGGTTTGTCATTAGATTTTACTCAATGTGGCTTGTAGTATCTTTGAGAAACCTTGTGATGTTTTTGATTGTGCTTTCGCAAACAAAGATTGAATTCGATAACTCGCAAGTTCTGACTATAGTAACTATAGGTATAAACATACACAATCTGGATTGTATAAGCAAGAACAACCTTTCAGCACCATCAATAGGCACCATCAATATTAAGAGCCCAATATAAATAATCTGTATTGACTTTTTAAATAGGGTTAATTTGTTGTCTAACACAAAAAAAAATTATATTTGAAAATCTAACAAAAACCCCTAAATTTAATGGATGAGATTTAGCCACATAAGGGGTTATGGTTAGTTTTTCAAATAATTTTTTTTTGGTGTTATTCAACTAATTTTCCCTTTTAAATATAACTCTCAGTTTTAAATATTTTGAACTCAAAAAAGTCATTTTCCTGACAGAATTGAAAATTATCCACAAAGTGATAAAAGACATTCCTTTAAGAGGCACTGAAAAAAAGCAAACTAGGTCCACTGTATAATAAAGCTTTGGTTGGTTTCTTGACTTGTTTAATAACAAATTAACCAGAAAAAAATGGGGAAGAATATTAACAAACACTACAAGTCCAAGACTTGACCTTGTTGTTCTTCTATTTCCTTATTCTCAGGGAAAATCAAGAGTTTTTTTAATTAGTCCTCTCTTTCTTTGTCCCTTTCAATCAGAAAAGTATCTGCCTTTTCAAATTCCTTTCCTCTTCAATCTTTTGCTTTTTTTCCATCTCTGATTTTGTCCCCAAGAAAAATTCTCTTAAATAAATCTCAACCCTTTTGTGTGTGTTGTCTTCTAATCGAGAAATCAAACTAGTTCTATTCATTTCTTGCTTAAAGTTTGTGACTTTACCAAATGGGCTAAAAGAAAGTTTCAATTTTTTTTTTTGTTGGGACAAAACAAAATCTCCATTGATGATCAAGTGTTTGAAAGATCCATTACATGTTTTGATGAGGGTTTTGCTTTGTAAGATTCATTGTTCTTTATTCTGTTTCTGTAAACCATTTTCTCACTTATACACGGCGAGTTCGCTCAAGTTGGAGAATTCTCCTCACAAGTCTTTGAAAACTCTTATTTCAGCCATTGATGATGATGATGACGGTGATGTACATCAACAAATTGTGAATCATCATGTGGATGGTATAGTGGAGGATGCAAAGGAAGAAGAAGAAGGTCAAAGTGTTGGAGATAATGCTCTAATTCTGAAAAGTAGTCTTAGAAAGTTCGATTCGAATTGGATAGAAGTTGAGAAGAAGAAGAAGAAGGTACAATGGGTTGATGTAATGGGGATTCAGGAACTTGCCGATATTCGAGAATTCGAACCTAGGTTTGTTTTTTTTATTTGTCTTGTGTTAAAATTGAGATTCTCACATTAGTTTGGTTATAATGGTTTCATTTTTATGGTTTCTTTACATGAAGAATGAGTTTTGTAACTTACTTCAAGTTTTGGGAATGATTTGGTTTTCTATTTGTCTTGTGTAGTTATTGAGATTCTCACATTTAGGTACTATTAGTTTGGCCTTAAAGGTTTCATTTTTATGGTTTCTTTACATGAAGAATGAGTTGTGTAACTACTTCAAGTTTTGTGAATGATTTGGTTTTCTATTTGTCTTGTGTTGTTATTAAGATTGTCACATTTAGGGACATTTAGGTTGGTCATAAAGGTTTCTTTTTGTTATGGTTTCTTTACATGAAGAATGAGTTTTGTAGCTACTTGAAGTTTTGTGAATGATTTGGTTCATCTCATTTGATTGCAGTGAAGAAGATGATAATGACTCTGATCGGGGAAAAGCCTGTGTTTGCGGTATCTTGTGATCGGACTATCTTATAGTTTTAATGGAAGATCTTAAGGCAAAAGGAGAAAAGTTTTTGGCTCCTGCATTGAAATCTATATACATGGAGAGGTACATAGAGAGTTTGCATTTGTTTGTCTTCTACATATGATGAACTCGATTCAACACGGAAAAAAACATTCTTTTTTCACTTCTTTAGAGATGCCAAATAGCATAGTTCTTTAACCATTTGATAAAATTTCAATTCATATGAAAAAAAATACAAATTTGCCTGAAAATGTAACACCTTTATAATCAGATACAATTCCTGACAAGTATATATAATAAGCCAAGAAGGGAAGAGAAAGAAGCAAAAGATATGAACAAGAACACATCAAAAGGTGTGAACTATTTCTTGTTAAAGCCGAACAAGGATTTGATCGCGTTAATAGCACTCTCGTTGATGAAAGATTCATCGAATTGCTTCAGAAGTGGATCGAAATCCTTCGACTTCCTTAAGTTTTCCAAATCTGGATCGGTTCGGATTCTCTGCAAACAAAAACAAGTGTTTTAGCTTCAACAAGCAACACAATCAAACATACTCATTGAAATTACCTTAAAATCTTCGTATCCGGACTTCAATGCTTCTTCAAGAGACGAGAGACCAGCTTGAATCTATTGAAACAACTCTAATCAAACTCCGCGGGAATAAAAAAATGCAACACACGAAAGACTAAAAAGCTTTTTTTTTACCTGATTAAGCTTTGAGTAACAACAAGCAACATTGTAACTAGCAACTGATGCTTCGTCCGGTGTTGGTTTAGAACCTAACACAGACTCAAACCTCTCCAATGCTTCCTCATATTTACCATTCCTACATCAAGTGAAGAAGACAAAATCAATACTAACTTTACGGTATTCGTACAAAGACACTCGAGTAACTTACTTCGAAAACTGAAGCCCTTCGCGTAGATCTTTCTCGCGTTGTGCTTTTTGTTCTTTCTTCCTCAAATAGTTTTGCATCTACACATACAACAACACATTATTACTTTTTCGATGTAGCGTAAACTAATAACTTTTAAAAACAAGTGAACTAACTCACTTGAATCTCCCTCAATCTACTACTAATGAAACCGGCGTTTCGCTCGGCTCGTATAATCTCCTTCTCTGTTAACTCACCAGAATCATCCACCTCACCTACAACAACACAAAAACCAAAATTTTGTTTTTGCAGAGAGAATAAACAACAGTCACAACACAAAAACTAACCATTTCGTTTCTCCATTCTCATAAGTAACGGACCAATCCTCTGTTTGATTGTATACATTGTCCTACCGTATTCAGCAGCAGGCCAAATCTCTGTCCCAAACACTGCACTATACACTCAAATTCCAAAATTTCAAAGTCAAGATTTTCACAAATCTCTCTCTTTGAAGCTAAACCGATTGAAACAAGGAGAAAGAACAAACCTTGTGGCAATAACTCTGTCTCCGACAGTGAATTTACCGGTTTTGTCGGCGAATCCACCGGGTAATATAGCATCAATGTAAGTACCACCATCTCTTCCTTTTCTAAATTTCAAACCATAAGGTTGCTCAACTTCAACTTCATATGTTTCATACTTCTTTTCTTCTTCTCCTTCTTCAGTTTCAGCTGTGGAATCTGTCTCTGAAGCTTTCAAAGCGAAATTGCGGCGTTTTGAGAAATGGGTATTGCATAAAGTAGTCGAATTGCTTGAAAGGAAGAGACTTTTCGATGAAATGATGATCAAACTAGGGTTTTGTTTGGTTTGTTGAGTTCTTGGTAATGAAGGTGAAGAATACAGAGATGGGTAACTGCTTGGAGCTAAAGACATGGTGAAAGTCTTTTCCTTTTGGTTCGAGTTTCAGACACAAGACAGAGAGAAACAGAGGATTAGTTCGATTTTGCCATAGGTAGGAGGTGATTAAGAGATGTTATTGGTTGATTCTTACACAAAAGCTTCAAACTTTTGGATTACAAGTTTGCATGATTTTAGTGGATATGATTCAGTCTTGGTGTTCAGCCACGTGTCATCTTGTAATGGTACAATGAGTTTGATCCTTTTTCTTCACTAGAAATTCGCATCTCCTCTCACTTGGATTCGTTTATTTGCATAACAAAACAATTTTTCTAATGACCAATTTATGCAACAAGACAAAGGCAACAACATTACAGAAGTGTCATTTGATTATTTTAAAGCAACAACATTACAGAAGTGTCATTTGATTATTTAAACAAACAATCAATCTTGAGTAATTTGTGTATAGTTGTGTAGTGGTTCTTATGTTGGCTGCTAACAATAGTTCGGTCAAGATATTGAGCTCCAAATCAAGAATGTATGCACTTATAGGTCTTGGATTTTGCCTAAGAGATCGATCGGCGATACATTCATGAGTTTGACGCAAAAGTTAGAATTTCCTTTCAAACCAAAAATAGTTGAATCACTCTATATCACATCAAATACTTGCATTTCAACTTTAAATACATTTCATTCGTTTTCCTATAATTTCACTAAAACTCTTTTGTGTTTTGACATTTTTAAAAAAAGTTGTAAACTTATTTAGAGTCTCCTTTCAACCTAGTGACGGTTGAATCACTCTATACCACATAAAATAGTAGAAATATTTTAATTTCAACCTTAGATATATTTCATTTATTTTTCGGTAATTTTGCAAAAACTGAAAGGTTAACCCCTTTGGGTTTTGACATTTTTTAAAAAAGTTATAATTTATGCTATGAGTTTAGTAAACTTCTTTAGAGTCTCCATTCAACCGAATGACGGTTCCATCATTCTATACTACATCAAATAGTAGAAATATATTAAATTCAACCTTAGTTACATTTCATTTATTTTTAGGTAATTTTACAAAATCTCAAAAATTAACCCCTTTGAGTTTGACATTTTTTTAAAAAGTTGTAAATATATGATATGAGTTTAGTTAACTTCTTTAGAGTCTTCTTTCAAACTAAAAACGGTTGAATCACTTTATACCACATCAAATAGTAGAAATATTTTAATTTCAACCATTGATACATTTTATTTATTTTTCGGTAATTTTGCAAAAACTCAAAGGTTGTAAATTTATGCTATGAGTTTAGTAAACTTCTTTAGAGTCTCCTTTCAAACTAAAGACGGTTGAATCACTGTATACCACATAAAATAATAGAAATATTTTAATTTCAACCTTAGATATATTTCATTTATTTTTTGGTAATTTTGCAAAAACTCAAAGGTTAACCCCATTGAGTTTTGACATTTTTTTAAAAAGTTGTATATTTATGCTATGAGTTTAGTAAATTTCTTTAGAGTCTCCTTTCAAACTAAAGACAGTTGAATCATTGTATACCACATCAAATAGTAGAAATATTTTAATTTCAACCTTAGATATATTTCATTTATTTTTTGGTAATTTTGCAAAAATTAAAAGTTTAACCCCTTTGAGTTTTGACATTTTAAAATAAAGTTGTAAATTTATGCTACGAGTTTAGTAAACTTCTTTAGAGTCACCTTTCAAACTAAAGACGGTTGAATCACTGTATACCACACCAAATAGTAGAAATATTTTAATTTCAACCTAAGATATATTTCATTTAATTTTGGGTAATTTTTCAAAAACACAAAGGTTAACCCCTTTGGGTTTTGATATTTTTTAAAAATGTTGTAAATTTATGCTATGAGTTTAGTAAACTTCTTTAGAGTCTCCTTTCAACCGTCATTATACTACATCAAAAAGTAGAAATATTTTAATTTCAACCTTAGTTCCATTTCATTTATTTTTAGGTAATTTTGCAATAACTCAAAGGTTAACCCCTTTGAGTTTTGACATTTTTGTAAAAAGTTGTAATTTGTGCTACGAGTTTAGTAAATTTCTTTAGAGTCTCCTTTCAAACTAAAGACGGTTGAATCACTCTATACCACATCAAATAGTAGAAATATTTTAATTTCAACATTAGCTATATTTCATTTATTTTTCGGTAATTTTGCAAAAACTCAAATGTTAACCCCTTTGAATTTTGACTTTTTTTAAAAAGTTGTAAATTTCTGCTACGAGTTTAGTAAACTTCTTTAGAGTCTTCTTTCAACCTAATGGCGGTTGAATCACTCTATACCCCAACAAATAGTAGAAATATTTTAATTTCAACCTTAGTTACATTTCATATATTTTTAGGTAATTTTGCAATAACTCAAAGGTTAACCCCTTTGAGTTTTGATATTTTAAAAACAATTTGTAAATTTTTGCTATGAGATTAGTAAAGTTCTTTAGAGTCTCTTTACAAACTAAAGACGGTTGAATCACTCTATACCACATCAAATAGAAAAAATATTTTAATTTCAACCTTATATATATTTCATTTATTTTTTGGTAATTTTGCAAAAACTCAAAGGTTAACCCCTTTGAGTTTTGACATTTTTAAAAAAAGTTGTAAATTTATCCTATGAGTTTAGTTAACTTCTTTAGAGTCTCCTTTCAACATAATGACGGTTGAATCACTATATACCACATCAAATAGTAGAAATATTTTAATTTCAACCTTAGTTACATTTTATTTATTTTTAGGTAATTTTGCAATAGCTCAAAGGGGTTTGACATTTTTTTAAAAAGTTGTAATTTGTGCTACGAGTTTAGTAAATTTCTTTAGAGTCTCCTTTCAAACTAAAGACGGTTGAATCACTCTATACCACATCAAATAGTAGAAATATTTTAATTTCAAGATTAGATATATTTCATTTATTTTTCGGTAATTTTGCAAAAACTCAAATGTTAACCCCTTTAAGATTTGACTTTTTTTAAAAAGTTGTAAATTTCTGCTACGAGTTTAGTTAACTTCTTTAGAGTCTCCTTTCAAACTAAAAACTGTTGAATAACTTTATACCACATCAAATAGTAGAAATATTTTAATTTAAACCTTAGTAACTTTTTATTTATTTTAAGGTAATTTTGCAATAACTCAAAGGTTAACCCCTTTGAGTTTTGACATTTTTAAAAAAATTTGTAAATTTGTGCTATGAGTTTAGTTAAGTTCTTTAGAGTCTCTTTACAAACTAAAGACGGTTGAATCACTGTATACTACATCAAATAGTAAAAATATTTTAATTTCAACCTTATATACATTTCATTTATTTTTTGGTAATTTTGCAAAAACTCAAAGGTTAACCCCTTTGAGTTTTGACATCTTTTAAAAAAGTTGTAAATTTATCCTATGAGTTTAGTTAACTTCTTAAGAGTTTCCTTTCAACCTAATGACGGTTGAATCACTCTATACCACATCAAATAGTAGAACTATTTTAATTTCAACCTTAGTTACATTTTATTTATTTTTAGGTAATTTTGCAATAACTCAAAGGTTAACCCCTTTGAGTTTTGACATTTTTTAAAAAAAATTATAAATTTGTGCTATGAGTTTAGTAAACTTCTTTAGCGTCTCCTTTCAAACTAAAGACGGTTGAATCACTGTATATCACATCAAATCGTAGAAATATTTTAGTTTCAACCTTAGATATATTTCATTTATTTTTTGGTAATTTTTCAAAAACTGAAAGGTTAACCCCTTGGGGTTTTGTTATTTTTAAAAAACTGAAAGGTTAACCCCTTGGGGTCTTGTAAATTTATGATATGAATGTATTAAACTTCTTTAGAGTCTCCTTTCAACCAAATGACGGTAGAAATATTATAATTTAAACCTTAGTTACATTTCATTTATTTTTAGGTAATTTTGTAATTTTGACATTTTTTAAAAAAGTTGTAAATTTGTGCTGTGAGTTTATTAAATTTCTTTAGAGTCTCTTTTCTAACTAAAGACGGTTGAATCACTCTATACCACATCAAATAGTAGAAATATTTTAATTTCAATATTAGAGATATTTCATTTATTTTTCGGTAATTTTGCAAAACCTCAAAGCTTAACCCCTTCAAGTTTTGACATTTTAAAAAAAATTGTAAATTTGTGCTATGAGTTTAGTAAATTTCTTTAGAGTCTCTTTTCAAACTAAAGACGGTTGAATCATTGTATACTACCTCAAATAGTATAAATGTTTTAATTTCAACCTCAGATAGATTTCATTTATTTTTCGGTAATTTTGCAAAAATTCGAATTTAACCCCTTTGAGTTTTGACATTTTAAAAAAAAGTTGTAAATTTATGCTATTAGTTTAGTACACTTCTTTAGAGTCTCCTTTTAAACTAAAGACGGTTGAATCACTGTAAACCACATCTAATAGTAGAAATATTTTAATTTCAACCTAAGATATATTTCATTTAATTTTGTGTAATTTTGCAAAAACACCAAGGTTAACCCCTTTGGGTTTTGACATTTTTTAAAAATGATGTAAATTTATGCTATGAGTTTAGTAAACTTCTTTAGAGTCTCCTTTCAACCGTCATTATACTACATCAAATAGTAGAAATATTTTAATTTTAACCTTAGTTACATTTCATTTATTTTTAGGTAATTTTGCAATAACTCGAAGGTTAACCACTTTGAGTTTTGACATTTTTTAACAAAGTTGTAAATTTGTGCTATGAGTTTAGTAAATTTCTTTAGAGTCTCCTTTCAAACTAAAGATGGTGAATCACTCTATACCACATCAAATAGTAGAAATATTTTAATTTCAACATTAGATGTATTTTATTTATTTTTTGGTAATTTTGCAAAAACTCAAAGGTAACCCCTTTCAGTTTTGACATTTTTTAAAAAGTTGTAAATTTATGCTACGAATTTAGTAAACTTCTTTAGAGTCTTCTTTCAACCTAATGACGGTTGAATCACTCTATACCCAATCAAATAGTAGAAATATTTTAATTTTAACCTTAGTTACATTTCATTTATTTTTAGGTAATTTTGCAATAACTCAAAAGGTTAACCCCTTTGAGTTTTGACATTTTAAAAACAATTTGTAGTTTTGAGCTATGAGTTTAGTAAAGATCTTTAGTGTCTCTTTACAAACTAAAGATGGTTGAATCACTCTATACCACATCAAATAGTAGAAATATTTTAATTTCAACCTAAGTTACATTTCATTTATTTTTCGGTAATTTTGCAAAAACTCAAGGGTTAACCCCTTTGAATTTTTATATTTTTAAAAAAGGTTGTAAATTTATGCTATGAGTTTAGTAAACTTCTTTAGAGTCTCCTTTCAACCTTGTGACGGTTGAATCACTCTATATAACATCAAATAGTCAAAATATTTTAATTCAAATTTAGTTACATTTCATTTATTTTTAGTTAATTTTGCAATTTTGACATTTTTTAAAAAAGTTGTAATTTGTGCTTTGAGTTTATTAAATTTCTTTAGAGTCTCTTTTCAAACTAAAGACGGTTGAATCACTCTATACCACATCAAATAGTAGAAATATTTTAATTTCAACCTTAGATATATTTCATTTATTTTTCGGTAATTTTGCAAAAACTGAAAGGTTAACCCCTTTGGGTTTTGACATTTTAAAAAAAAGTTATAATTTATGATATGAGTTTAGTAAACTTCTTTAGAGTCTCCATTCAACCGAATGACGGTTCCATCATTCTATACTACATCAAATAGTAGAAATATTTTAAATTCAACCTTAGTTACATTTCATTTATTTTTGGGTAATTTTACAAAAACTCAAAAATTAACCCATTTGAGTTTGACATTTTTTTAAAAAGTTGTAAATATATGATATGAGTTTAGTTAACTTCTCTAGAGTCTTCTTTCAAACTAAAAACTGTTGAATCACTTTATACCACATCAAATAGTAGAAATATTTTAATTTCAACCTTAGATACATTTCATTTATTTTTCGGTAATTTTGCAAAAACTCAAAGGTTGTAAATTTATGCTATGAGTTTAGTAAACTTCTTTAGAGTCTCCTTTCAAACTAAAGACGGTTGAATCACTGTATACCACATAAAATAATAGAAATATTTTAATTTCAACCTTAGATATATTTCATTTATTTTTCGGTAATTTTGCAAAAACTCAAAGGTTAACCCCATTGAGTTTTGACATTTTTTTAAAAAGTTGTATATTTATGCTATGAAATAGTAAATTTCTTTAGAGTCTCCTTTCAAACTAAAGACGGTTGAATCACTGTATACCACATGAAATAGTAAAAATATTTTAATTTCAACCTAAGATATATTTCATTCAATTTTGGGTAATTTTGCAAAAACACAAAGGTTAACCCCTTTGGGTTTTGATATTTTTTAAAAATGTTGTAAATTTATGCTATGAGTTTAGTAAACTTCTTTAGAGTCTCCTTTCAACCGTCATTATACTACATGAAAAAGTAAAAATATTTTAATTTCAACCTTAGTTCCATTTCATTTATTTTTAGGTAATTTTGCAATAACTCAAAGGTTAACCCCTTTGAGTTTTGATATTTTTTTAAAAAGTTGTAATTTGTGCTACGAGTTTAGTAAATTTCTTTAGAGTCTCCTTTCAAACTAAAGACGGTTGAATAACTCTATACCACATCAAATAGTAGAAACATTTTAATTTCAACATTAGCTATATTTCATTTATTTTTCGGTAATTTTGCAAAAACTCAAATGTTAACCCCTTTAAATTTTGACTTTTCTGAAAAAGTTGTAAATTTCTGCTACAAGTTTAGTAAACTTCTTTAGAGTCTTCTTTCATCCTAATGACGGTTGAATCACTCTATACCCCATCAAATTGTAGAAATATTTTAATTTCAACCTTAGTTACATTTCATATATTTTTAGGTAATTTTGCAATAACTCAAAGGTTAACCCCTTTGAGTTTTGATATTTTAAAAAAAAATTGTAAGTTTTTGCTATGAGTTTAGTAAAGTTCTTTAGAATCTCTTTACAAACTAAAGACGGTTGAATCACTCTATACCACATCAAATAGAAAAAATATTTTAATTTCAACCTTATATACATTTTATTTATTTTTTGGTAATTTTGCAAAAACTCAAAGGTAACTCAAAGGTTAACCCCTTTGAGTTTTGATATTTTTTTAAAAAGTTGTAATTTGTGCTACGAGTTTAGTAAATTTCTTTAGAGTCTCCTTTCAAACTAAAGACGGTTGAATAACTCTATACCACATCAAATAGTAGAAACATTTTAATTTCAACATTAGCTATATTTCATTTATTTTTCGGTAATTTTGCAAAAACTCAAATGTTAACCCCTTTAAATTTTGACTTTTCTTAAAAAGTTGTAAATTTCTGCTACGAGTTTAGTAAACTTCTTTAGAGTCTTCTTTCATCCTAATGACGGTTGAATCACTCTATACCCCATCAAATTGTAGAAATATTTTAATTTCAACCTTAGTTACATTTCATATATTTTTAGGTAATTTTGCAATAACTCAAAGGTTAACCCCTTTGAGTTTTGATATTTTAAAAAACAATTGTAAGTTTTTGCTATGAGTTTAGTAAAGTTCTTTAGAGTCTCTTTACAAACTAAAGACGGTTGAATCACTCTATACCACATCAAATAGAAAAAATATTTTAATTTCAACCTTATATACATTTCATTTATTTTTTGGTAATTTTGCAAAAACTCAAAGGTTAACCCCTTTGAGTTTTGACATTTTTAAAAAAAGTTGTAAATTTATCCTATGAGTTTAGTTAACTTCTTTAGAGTCTCCTTTCAACATAATGACGGTTGAATCACTCTATACCACATCAAATAGTAGAAATATTTTAATTTCAACCTTAGTTACATTTTATTTATTTATAGGTAATTTTGCAATAGCTCAAAGGTTAACCCCTTTGAGTTTTGACATTTTTTTAAAAACATTGTAATTTGTGCTACGAGTTTAGTAAATTTCTTTAGAGTCTCCTTTCAAACTAAAGACGGTTGAATCACTCTATACCACATCAAATAGTAGAAATATTTTAATTTCAAGATTAGATATATTTCATTTATTTTTCGGTAATTTTGCAAAAACTCAAATGTTAACCCCTTTGAATTTTGACATTTTTTAAAAAGGTTGTAAAGTTATGCTATGAGTTTAGTAAACTTCTTTAGAGTCTCCTTTCGACCTAATGACGGTTGAATCACTCTATACCACATCAAATAGTAGAAATATTATAATTTCAACCTTAGTTACATTTCATTTATTTTTATGTAAATTTGCAATAACACAAAGGTTAACCCCTTTGAGTTTTGACATTTTTAAAAAAAGTTGTAATTTGTGCTACGAGTTTAGTAAATTTCTTTAGAGTCTCTTTACAAACTAAAGACGGTTGAATCACTGTATACCACATCAAATAGTAAAAATATTTTAATTTCAACCTTATATACATTTCATTTATTTTTTGGTAATTTTGCAAAAACTCAAAGGTTAACCCCTTTGAGTTTTGACATTTTTTAAAAAAGTTGTAAATTTATCCTATGAGTTTAGTTAACTTCTTTTGAGTCTCCTTTCAACATAATGACAGTTGAATTACTCTATACCACATCAAATAGTAGAAATATTTTAATTTCAACCTTAGTTACATTTTACTTATTTTTAGGTAATTTTGCAATAACTCAAAGGTTAACCCCTTTGAGTTTTGACATTTTTTAAAAAAGTTATAAATTTGTGCTATGAGTTTAGTAAATTTCTTTAGAGTCTCTTTTCAATCTAGTGACGGTTGAATCACTCTATACCACATCAAATAGTAGAAATATTTTAATTTCTACCTAAGATACATTTCATTTATTTTTCGGTAATTTTGCAATAACTCAAAGGTTAACCCCTTTGAATTTTGACATTTTTTAAAAAGGTTGTAAATTTATGCTATGAGTTTAGTAAACTTCTTTAGAGTCTCCTTTCAACCTAATGACGGTTGAATCACTCTATACCACATCAAATAGTAGAAATATTATAATTTCAACCTTAGTTACATTTCATTTATTTTTATGTAAATTTGCAATAACACAAAGGTTAACAACCCCTTTGAATTTTGACATTTTTTAAAAAAGTTGTAAATTTATGGTATGAGTTTAGTAAATTTCTTTAGAGTCTCTTAGACACATGATCCTCCCGATCCTGAGCTCCGCCTGAAGCACCACCTGCACCTGGGTCTCTCGCCACACCCGCAGCTCCATCACTATCTCCAGCACCCACTGAAACCTCCTGATACAATGGCGAAACAGCCACCGGCTCTGACGACTCACTCTGAGTCTCCCACTCGAACGACGGGGACACACGACCCCGACCACGCCCACGACCACGACTCCGGCCTCCACGGCCACCAGCTCTGCCACCACGGCCTCTCGGAACTCTAGCCATCACACACTGCACTTATCACAAGTACACACTAAGACACTTGAACTCACAATCAAAAACACAAACAATAACTTACCGCAGAATCTCTTTAAAGGCTGGAGAGGATGATTCTAAGACTAAAATTGACTAAGCACATATAATCAATTAAACACATAGTCTCAGTTCATCCAAACACTACTAGCCCTAGAACCGTAAGGGCTCTGATACCAAAATGTAACACCTGTTTTTTTTTTTTTTAAATGCGGAAATTCTCATAAAAGTAAATTCATAAAAGTTAATAAACAACCAACAATCAAACCAACCCCAGAGTAACAATAAAAATCTAGCAACCTAACCGGGTTCACTAGCACTTAGCAAAAACAGAAACCAACAACAATCCTAATCATTCTCTCCCTAATGCCATGATCCCGCGGTCACACTTTTCCTTTTCCTTTACCTGCAACACAATTGGGAATCGACACAAAGGATTTGCGGGTGTCGATCGACACAGTTTGTGGTGTTGCTCGACACGACTGTTGCAGAACCGAACCGAATTGATTTTTTTTAATCGCGGTTTAGCTCGGTTATGGGAGTTAACCCTAGAGCTGCTCGTATATAAGTCTCTGGGGATTCGTGGCCGCGTGGTTTTTAGAGAAAAGAGGCCGAAACCCTTATTGTTAGAGAGATTTGCGAGAAAAGTGAGATTTCCGTGAGTTTTGATCGTTGAACGTAGAAGGATAGTGTATCGGTTCTTCCTTGACGTTTCCAGCGTCAAATCGTTCTGTTTTTCGTGGCGTTGTGGCTCTGTTCGTGGCTGTTCGTGAGTCCTAAATCGAATCCAATCACCGTCTAGGCTAAGGTGAGTTGTGACCGTGGTTTCTAGGCTATGATGGATTTTTGATTGTGTTTTGTGATTGATTGATGTTTGAATCGTGTTTTGAGATGATATTGGTTGATGTGGATTCCTTGGTATTGTATTGTCGTGTTTTTGGTGCAGGTTTGCAACTCATGGTCACCGGAATCGGGTTGAGAGAGGAGAAACTCGGTTCCGATGATCACAGAGGCGTGTCGATCGACACCAGGAGGGTGTCGCTCGACATAAGTGTTTGCTAAGTGTCGATCGACGCCTTCGTGGTGTCGCTCGACACGACGGTCTGTTGGCTCGTGTGAGGTGATCTGTTGGATCGTGTTCTGTGTGGTTATCGTGTTACTGCTGGAATGTGTTGCCAGTCTTGTTTATGTGTGTTCAATGTGTGATTGAACGAGTATGTGATGGATATTGTTGTGTTGTTTATATCTTGAATTGTGATATTGTGAATTGTTTCCGGAGCCTGCTTGTTACGCCGGTAGGCGGGATGAGCAACTCACTAAGTATTTATGAAATACTTACGCAACTCTTATTGCCATGTGTTGCAGGTAAAAGGATTGTGTGATCGCGGAATCATGGCAGAGGAAGAGGATGATTAGGGATTGTGAATTGTGATTAGGTTGTTAGAATGAATTGGATTATGGAATTGAACTGAGTTGGCATTTGTTAGTTTGTAATTGTGAATTGTTGTGTTTCGGGAATTGTTGTGAATGGTTATTCTTGAGAACTTCCGCGTAGTAACTGTTAGGAAAATAGCCGTTGAGGATTAATATTTACGGGAATATTAATTTGGACTATTTATTTAAATGTTTTAAAAAAAATACGGGTGTTACAGTTTCTTCTTGTTTAAGTTAAAATTTTTGTTGGATTTATAATAATTTATGAATTATGTGTTAGGTTTTTATAAGTTTATTGTGTGATTCGATATATATATGATTACTCATTTAACCCATTAAGCTAACGGGTTTCATATAAATGGGCTTGGGTATGAAAATTTTACCCATATAATAAATGGGTTGGGTTAAAGCCGCCCACAAAAATCTCGAACCCATGCGGTTTTGGGTAGGGTTGGGTCGGGTTATCCATTTTGACACCCCTACTCTTGATTAGGTTTCTGAACAAAGCTTGTTTAGGAATTCAATTCTCTCACTTTGTTTTGATTTCTCTTGATTAGTTAGGGTTTGAACACAGCTGCTTATGCAAGAAGCATAAAGCCCTGAGCCCTCTCTGTACTTTGTCAGTGACAAAGGTTGTAATACAAGGAACTCAATAATGCTATCTATTTATTCTCCTACTGTCTTGATTAGGGTTTTGAACGAAGCTTGTTTGATAAAAGTCTTCATTAGGTTGTCTCTGAATCTTTTACCTATTTCCTTTTATCAAAGTCTTTCCTTATAGTAATTAAGAAACCAGAAATCTTTTTAACGTAATCATATCACTAGCGTACATTAATAATTAAGTTTACCTCATATATCCACAATAGCAAGGAGATTACCTCATCATCATATGAACAACACTAAAATTTTTAATAAAAAAAATAACCCTACTGTTTTTTTCCTTTTAACTGATTTCATTTCAGTCATGATCCACTTGAGGTGGACATGGTTTTTGTACCAATGGATTTAATATTTGGTCTGTTCCATGCGATTACTGGTGCTTATTAACCACCAAATTTATAAGCTCCATGTGACTAGTACCAAATAGCACATCTGCTTGGAAAATAAGACATGCAAAACTTTTTTTGAACCCCAATTTTTCTTTGCGTGTTAGGGCGACGTCCCTGAATGAGCATCGTGTCTCGAGAGTGAGTGGGACGGAATGTTTTTCGTAAAATCATTCTATTTTCATGCTAGTTTATAAAATACAGAATTTACAATGCAAATAATTAAATGATATCGAAGTTTATGCATTTGAATGGGTTTGATGAACTTTTTCAATTATATACTAAAAAATTATGAGAGAAAAATATATACAAATAATTCAACGCTTCGTCGTTCGGGTTCTGGTTTAGTTAGTATCGATATCCGAGATTGCACAACTATTTTTCGATCGATAAAAAACGAAAAAATAATATTGTGGGTGCAGTATATATATGCGTAAACGTTTCAGAATTACATGCATGAAAGTGACAGAAAGCAATACCTTTTATATGCAAAGAAAACTGCTTCGGGCATTCATGAAAACGTCATATTATTTGGTTTAAGAAATTTATTTTTATTTTGTACACATGCATGCACATAGTGAGATTACTTGTGACCAAAAAAAGATATTGAGAGACTTACATAAAAAAATGGTCTCTAAAGAGCTTCCGTTAAATTAATTCAAGTATATAGCATAAAATTTTACTTGTCCTAGTGATTTTAGCTCTCTTTTACACGTATTCTATGTTACTATACATGCGCATAAATTTGGATCCATCATGACCTATGGTGATAATTACAAAAAGTTAACAATGCAACACTTCATTATGACAACAATTCAACATATTTCTCATATAAAGAACACAAACTAAAAATATTTTTATGAAAAGTTTCAAAAAAAAAAAAAAAACACAAACAAATTTTACCTTAGAATATTAATTCTTTTCATATTTGTAATTTAAAATACAGTTATCCTCCTCATGTATTCTAACTTTTCTTTCAAATTACTAAGTTAGTAACCTAACCAAGAATTTTACATCTAATTTAAATATGCGGTCGATAAAAAAAAGTATGCATACAAACCTAATTCGAACCTAGTCAGACTATCAAACGGAACGATGCATACATTGTTGCAGTCGTATTTTATAATAAAAATCGTTTATGAATTTTTTGATCTAATCAGATATTACTAGAATTAAAAGGAAAGATAAACAAAAACCACGAAAACCAAAAGGCTCTTTAACAAAGGGTCTCAATCATGTCCCCTCATTCGGTGTATGTACCTTTAACGGTAGTTTTTATTTTTATATATTTATATTTTTACCTTTAACAAAATGGAAACATGTTGAAAATTTGAGATTCAAAATATTTTTTTCCCAAATAAAAATGAAATTTACATTTCTATTTAAAATTCATAAGGGTTTTGAGTACATCGCTTAGACACTGAATTGACTATTTTACTTTTACCTGTTAAAGAATTGGTTAAAATTCTTTGAATGGCATTATATTGTAGTGGTAATCTTTAATATTATATACTTTTACCATCATTTTGATAATATAATTTCTCAATTAATCGTATATAAGAGAGATCCATTTTTGTTTTTGTTAAATATTGAATCATCCTAACAGAAAGAAAAAACTATTGAGTTACCTGAAAAAAAATTCTTAATTAATATTTTAATTAGGATTAAACAATTAAACTTATATATTTTATACATTTATTTCGAATAAGGTGTTCATACATCCATAGAAAAAAATTGATGTATAATCGATGAATTTTAGTGACTGTAATATGGGTGTGTCTTTAGTTTAGTTAAATATTTGTTTTCGCTATGTTGGATGCAATGGGATAAAGAGTCTCTTCACTAGTTTAGCTAAATATACCATATCGTTATGACTCCTTTGATTGTTACCATAACATGAACGCTCACAAGTCACAAATTGCGGTACTACTATATCTTTCTATCTAAAGTCTGAATAGTTTTTAGTCTGCCTTTACTCTGATCATGACCAGTCTCTTAATTAGGTTTTTTTTTTAATTTTTTTAAACTAATCTTGTTATATAAAAAATACAATGCCATCTTTTGATTCTCATATTCTCTTGATTAGGTTTTAGAACAAAGCTTGTTTGATAAGTAACGGCGAGGAAGAGATTGGGTCGGATGGGTATGATCTGCATTCGTGGAGGCTATGCACAACAGATCATACGTGTTTGACAACTTTAAAACTAAGATATTCATATGTGTGTGTGCGCGTAAAATTAATATTTAGAATTCAATGCTTTATGACAATTTCAAATGTAACATACGTATTATGTGATGTCACACGTCTATAAAATGAGAGGAACTAGATCAGAAATTTGTAACTAAAATTTCAAAATTTATTTTTCGTATTGCTGACATGTTTATCTAATATTTTTGTGTTAACCTCTAGATTTATTAACTGATTATATATTATTTGTCAGTTTTACATCAATTTGTATTCAAAACATTTGACCAATCACATGCTCATAAGTGTTTTTTTTTTTTTGAGAAAGACATGCTCATAAGTGTTTATATATACAAAATCATCACATGATATCATCTTCATTTTAATGATTTTGAACTAATTGAAAACAGAGTTTTTGCTAAGCAAATTTACGATGTCACAACTTTGTCGCAAAATCATAGAAAAAAAGTTACTCGTCTTAGCAAAATCTAAATGATTAATCCTCTATAATTATATGTATCAATTTTTTATAATTCTCAGTATTATGTGAAATCAAAACAAAATGTCGCACAAAAGACCTGATGTATCACATATTTCAACTGCATTTATATTTAGATGAAACAAACATAATAAATTATCACTAACAGGACTAAATGAAACTGAAGGCAGAGTAGCGAGGTAAATCCTACTTCAAAAATTCATTTAAAAACGAAAGAAAGTTTATAACTTGAAGAGTCACGTGTTTTTTCTTTTTATTAGTTTTATATTGATTGTAGAAATGGTTTGTAGTGGTTTGTGTGAAAATGAATAACTATCAAAGTGTCTTTTATTTAGGTTAAATTTCAGATACAAATATTGCCTTGTTTGTGCTAGGGATTATACCTAGAATCCCTGACACGTGTCAGCTAGTATAGGCATAGTATTACCACATGCCAAATTGCCACGTTATGAACCTCCCCTTTCATTAACATCACATTATATAATATAACGTATCGTACAATACTATCAAAATAAAAATCTAATTATACATTAGTTAATAAAAATGTCCAATAATCATACTGAATAACTATTGTTTTTTTTGTTATCAAGAAAATGACCCACTAACGAATGTCTAATCACCTTGATACTTACTCCCTATGCGTCCACTAGTTCCTAGTGAAATCTTGTTTTAAGACTATTGCTTCATTGGGGGTGTGCAAGTTATTATTATAGTGACGATCTTAACTAACTAATGCTTATAGACATTTCCATTAGTTTATCTGTTAATGAGATTTTCGTTAACATGTCTTGATTATACCACTTTCGAGTCAATATTATGTAGCAAACAAACAAAGAAGACCGATACTGTACTATTTACGGGTATTTCGTCTAATCAAAATTTTGGCCATTTGCCAAATTGTACCATATTGACAGCTCTCTTGGTAATTGTACCATATTGCCAAATTGTATCTTATCTTGACTTGCTTTTTCACCTTTGTTGCAGATTTGGACGTTGGAGCTTAAAAATGAGGATGACGACATACTTTAAATCTTCGTGGGCTTCTCTGGTGTTGGGCCTGCAGATAGATTTGCAGTGTAAGTGAAACACTGCATTTGAGTCTTATAGACTGAGAAGAGGCTTTGACACACTTTTGTGTCTTGTTGAATCTTGTTGCTAACAGTTTGTTTCCCGTTTCACCGAACGCTCGATACGATGATGGATGTAAGATCTAAAATGGTATGGACTAGAATGATTAAAAAAAAAGTATAATTATTTGTTAGATATGATTGTAACAGATAAAATATTAATAATTACTATCGTGTGCATGAAACCTCGAAAATGAGGTTTTAAGATTGTTTTCGGAGATGTGCTTATAACTTTTAAATATAAAGAACAAGTATTATTTGTCTATACGTATTAAAATGTGATAAAACAATAAATGTATGAAGAAGTAGAGATTAAAGTAGAGTGGTAGCAAAAAAAAAAAGATTTAAATGACACATGATTGAAACACTACAACAAAATTGCCCATTTGTGATTTTTATTAGTGTCACAAATTTGTCACAAAATCATCATTTGAGACACTTTAGTGATGAAAAAAGTTTGTGAAAAAATATATGTTGCAAATTACATCTGTCGCAAATACTTCGTTTACTTGTGACAAAGTTGTGACCAAATAATAGAGTCCCATATGTATGACAATTTTTCATTGAGCCGTCACTAATCTGCGTAATCGTAAATTAGCAACGGAGTTGTCACATATCTGGTGGTGGCAACGTGCGATTCATTTGTGACGTTGTATATCATTGATATATCATAGTTTTTACTGGTTTTTAACCATGATATAAGTCCGTTTATAAAATATTTTTTTGTTACTTGAGTCTTTTAAGGATAAAATATGTTTGGATGGAGTTTAAGAAAAGGAGCAAAAAAAGATCTAAAATTTGACATTCGTTGAAGAACTTACCACCGATGGATCGACATGATATTTTGACACAAGATAGATAGTTGAGTTAGATTTCATTGGGAAGTGATTTGAAGATATTCTAACGGTGGGATCGAGAGTTATCAGACTTTTAATGAAGACAGATGAATATGCCTAAACCGACCGGTTTGTTAGAAAATAAGGAAATAGCAGCTTTTCCTATTTTGACTCGGTTTGAACCAAAAACATGATTTGGCCTATTTATTTTAGTTTTCAGCCATTATTTAGGCTATGTTTTATTTTTATTGAGAGCTATAGAGAGATTTGTAGCAGAGCTTTGGAGAAACAAATCACCTTCATATAAGATTTTGAACTCCTTTATCTCTTTTATTATCTATTTTATGCAATCTATATTATTCATGATATTTGTTTCATTCACCATATCTGAGTACTTTGCTTGTTAGGTTTAGGGTTATCGAAGGAGATTGATGAATTGTGCTAGGTTGAATTTAGTTATTAGGATAAAAGCATTAGAGTTCTTCATCTAGATTTGTATCTATTGCTTATTCTTGCTTCGTGACCTGGGATATGATCTTTGGTTAATTGGTAGATACGAAAATGTGATTAATTGCCTGAATTAATGTTAGTTGAGCAAAATTTTTATTTGCAAAGAAATTTGGTTTAGAGTTTTGTGAACAATTGAACATGTTATTAATGCTTGTCTAGATCAATTTGAACTCGCACGGAAGTTGATTTTCTAGGGTTTAATAATAAATAATCTCTGTAACAAAAGCTGATTGGATTTATATTAGTCTTTCAAGTTCGAGAACAATATTTAATAATTCCAAACTATCTGTCTGTATCGGCAATTTGGATTCACCTTAGATTTTTCTGCACCTAGCTTTTATTTCATTGAATTTAAAAAATATTAATCATCGTTTCCTCGCTTTAATTTACTTGTTTTTACTGTATAGATTATTCACTTAGCTTAATTCAAATTTGGATTTTATTGTGTGATTTTTTTTCTTTGGATTCGATTTCTAAGTACTACTACAATCTCTTAATTTGAGAGAATAGTTCATGGTTAAATTTGAGCATATTGTTGTAGTATTCTTTTGGCCAATCAGGTGAATTAATTATAAAATTAATTTCCTCAAATTTGAACTTTGGGAGAAATAAGGTAAGCATTGTATTATTGGTTTAGAATTTACATATTACCGGTTCAACGATTAGTATATGAGTATTTTTTTCCGTTTTCTACTTGTCTTGTTTGAATGCGATTGACAGAGAAGATTTATAACCCAATAGAAAAGAGTTGGCAAATAATACCGAAAAAGCCCAAACGGTTTTCACAAAATCAAAGGTATTATAAATAGAGGTAATTTGTAAAAATATTCACCAATTCTCAGTAACATAAAAAAGAGTATATATCGACAAACTCAAAAAGATATAACATTTATTTTTATTCTCCCTGTAAGTTTTTCACAAACAATTCTAGCTCGTGATCGTGAATAACCTAATCCTCCACCAACAACCACTTCACAATCTTTACGTGATATACTTCCTTCTCCCAATCTCTTATTTTCGACGAAGACACACCAACTCATAACCCATCCACTGAACCAAGCTCTCATAAATTGACATTTTTTAAAAAACTTGTTAAGATCATGCTTATTTTGTAATTACTTTGTTTTGGATAAACTTAACCACCGTGTTTTATGGAGAAACAATAAATAAAAAAACTTGACTTAACTAGGTTTCTTGCCCAAACTATATATACAGTTGCAATACTGGTTAAGAAACTAAACGTTTTTTTTTTGTCAAACCCATTTTTTCCGGTTTCTTATTGAAGAGATCATGGACCCTTTCTATATATTCATCATACTTATATTGGTTTTCGGTGGGTTTTTCATTGCATGCGATAACGGTGAGTGTAATACTAATTACGACTGGAGAATGCCGACAGCTGGTACTGGTGATACAGGAGAATTTGACAAAGCCGGTGGTGAAGGATATGATCGTCGGGGTCACGATGGCGTCGATGGTGGTGGTGGTAGTGACGGCGACAGTGGTACTGTTGTGGTGGTGATGGTGGTGGTGGTGCCACCGGCGGCGGCTAGCGATTCTACATAGATCTTTTTACCTATTTAATTTTAAATAAGATTATATTACTAAGATTGTGTTGCTATGATTTGGGTAGTTATTTTTTTATCAAAAACTAATTTTCTTTTTTCCTTGAAATTTGCTATTTGATTTTATCTCTCACTAGTAGATAATTTCTGCAAAATATATACACACATGATACATATATATATATATATATATATGCATGAGTAAATGTGTATCGTAAATCCGGAAGAAATTGAGAAACCTTATGGAGATGTGGCTACAGTGGTAAAACGCGTGCTACTTCCCCTTAGGTCTCAGGTTCGAACCGTGAAATCGTCAATTTGTTTTATCAAAAAAAAAATATATTATTGATAACTAGGACATCATCGTCTTCATAGATGTAATAGATATATAATCATTGATTTTCATGTAATAGTCTTTTTATTTCTGAAGAAACAAAGTTTCCTTCATGTATCCAACACCGTATCAAGTGGTCGAAGAAACAAGAAACAAAGCATAGCAAACATTCTGAGAATCAAGAAAAACTCTCCATTACTTGATTTATGTAATTCTTTTTCATTCAAAGCAAATATCATGACTCTTTATGATTTTGAAATTGGATACCTCGCTAATGTGACTTGTTTCCAATTACTACTCCACTACAAGTCTACAAGAAAAGAAAAGAAGTAACCAAAATTCCTCCCCGTGGCAACATCTTGACCATTAGATTTAGTTTTTTTTGTTACTTTTCAAATATAATTTTTTTTTGTTATTCAACAAATTGACCCTAGAAATATCTCATGCATTTTTTTCTTTCTATCGTAACTTTCTTTCTTTTGGTTATCTGATGAAAGGCAATTGCGACATATAAAGGTTATATTTAGGCTTAAGCAATTTTTTTATTTTTGCTAAACAAAAATAAAAGCTTAAGCAATTTTGAACCATTTCCATACTTTTGTAGAAACTTGTCCGATACTTCGGCTTAAACGGCACTAATCTTATTTTGATTTTATTTACCACTTGAAAATCTAATAAATAAATTCGTTACATCGATTGATTTGACATAGTAGTGGATTGAATAATATTTTTACATTTAATCAAAAGGAAAATGTTTGACTAAGTGTTTAGCTTAAGTTATACCGGATCTTCTAAATAACTTGATCATTGTTGAATCATATCTCAGGGAATGGTGCTTCTGTAACATCCGCGAACCAGAAATGTGATTTATGGTGTTCGTGTCGATCGACACCGATGTTGGTATCGCTCGACACCAGTGCTGCAGAACTGAACCGAATTGATTTTTATAGCAGTTTTTGGCTGAGTTAATTGTATTTAAACATGCCTAGGGTTGCGTGTTTCCCTGGCCGTCATAGTTTTGTTTGAGCAGAGAGAAAGATCAGTGTTGAGAAAGAGAGAGAGATTGGTTCCTTGTGGATTGTTGCAAAGAAATCCATAGGAAATCGTTTCCCGATAGTTCTAGAGGCGATAGTTTCATCGTTCATCGATATTTCGCAGAGAACCCTTTGGTTCAGTCGAGTCTTTTAGCGTGAAGGCTTTGTTCATGGTTGTTCTCGAGTCCAAAACCGAATCCAATCACCCTTTCTAGGCTAATGTGAGTTGTGACCGCGGTTTCTAGGCAATGATGATAAATTGATGTGTTTTCGTGATTTTTTTGGATGAGATTTCGTGTGATGATTGTGGTTGTGGTTTATGTGGATCGTATTGTCATATTGTGGTGTTTTCTGTGCAGGTTGTACGACTCGTGTAACCGGAATCGAATCTCGAGAGGAAAAAGACTCGATTCTGCGTTACAATGAGGCGTGTCGATCGACACCAAGAGGGTGTTGCTCGACACGCAGTGCTGTTTTCCCGAAATGTGTTGATTTTGTATCGTTGAGTTTCAATATGTGTTGTGTTGGTTATGTGTGATTGTGGTAGTGTTATTTGAGCATGCTTGTTACGCCAGTTGGCGGGATGAGCAACTCACTAAGTATTTATGAAATACTTACGCAACTCAATTTCCCATGTATTGCGGGTAAAGGAAATGTGATCGCGGAATCAAGGCTGTAGGGAGAGGATGATTAGGATTTATGAGTTTTGTTGTTTAGTCTAGCGAACCGTTGATTTAGGTTGCTAGTTTATGAATCATGAATTGGTAATGGAATCCTGATTGGTTGTTTATTGGATTTGTTCTTTTCCTGAGAATTGTTTCCTGAGATTTATTTCCTGAGAACTTTCGCGTAGTAATTGTCAGGAATTAATCGTTGTGGATTAATGGTTATGGGATCATTAATCTGGATTAATTGTTTAATTAATTATTTTAAAAAAAAAAGTTTGGGTGTTACAGCTTCTATGGCTAACAGCAATGTAACCACAAGTGAAACCATCGTCTTGTGACCCAACAGCGGTGGGAAGCCACTGTGGATCCGCTATCGCGTCTCAGTTGGCTCTTTTGTATTCTGCATTTGCCTTAATATCGACAGGATCAGGCGGGATCAGACTGTGTTCATTAGCCTTTGGAGCTGATCAGTTGGACAACAAAGAGAAACCCAAAGAACGAGAGAGTTCTTAAGAGTTTATTTGGTTGGTAACTTGGTACTATGCTTTTTCAACAATAGCGGTTCTCATCGCGTACACGGGTATTATTTACATTCAAGAGCTTCTTTGATGGAAAGTTGGGTTTGGAGTATCTGCGATTCTCATGTTGATAGCTGCTTTGCTGTTTGTTCTCGCGTTTCCTCTGTATGTTAGACGCGGTGTGAGTAAGAGTCTCTTCACTGGTTTAGCTCAAGTTGTTGTTGTAGCTTATGTGAATAGGAAGCTAAGTCTACCAGATCATCCTGACTCCTTTGATTGTTATCATCACATGAAAGATTCTGATCTCAAAGCTCCAAGTCACAAGTTGAGGTAGTGCTATTATATATATATCTTTCAGAAGTATGAACAATTTTTAGGTTTCTTTACTTTGATCAGTTTCTTGATTAGGGTTTTGCGTTGGTTATTATACAAGAAACCTAATGTTTCTCACTTTATTCTGATTAAGATTTTCAACATAGCATGTTTTACAAGAAATACAATGCTCTATCTATACTGTCTCTTGATTATGTTTTTAAACAATGCTTGTTATAACAAAATACCATGCTAATTCTTTACTATGATTTTTTGATAACCTCGAAGTTCGGCCAAAACCTTAATCTCCTTGGACCCAAAATCAGCTTTTAGTCAATTTTCTTTGGAAACCCCCTCCTCCTAAGTGGACTTGAACTAGTGACTTCTTCTCACTTTTGATGAGGAGGTAACCACTAAACCAAAAACCATTTGGTAACTATGCTACTCTCTTGATTAGGTTTTTGTACAAAGCTTGTTAGATAAGCAACCGCGAGGAGGAGATTGGATCAAATGGGTATGTTGTGCATCCATGGAGGCTATGTGATGCGAAACTGAACAAGTAGAGGAGCTTAAGGCATTGATCAAAGTCATACCTATATGGTCCACAAGAATTATGATGTCCATAAACACTAACCAAAGCTCTTTTCAGTTGCTTCAAGCAACTTCCATGAACAAACGTCTAAGCTGCCATGGATCAAGTTTTCAAATTCTAGCAGGATCATTCGATATGTTCACAATCATAGGTCTAGCCATGTAAGGTGTTCTATGTGACCGTGAAGTTATACTGCTAGCTTCAAAGATCCGAGGTAGACCTTTTAGACTCAGTGTTAAGCTAAGAATGGGATTAGGGTTATTCATGTCATTCTTAACAATGGCAATTTCCACAATTGTCGAAAGCATCAGAAGGAAAAAAGCTATAAGCCAAGCGTATGCAAACAATGGTAATGCTATTGTAGATATATCAACAATGAGGCTTGTGCCACAATATGTACTACATGGATTAGCAAAGGCTCTTACCCCGATAGGGCAAACCGAGTTTTCTAAAAGTATGTCACTTCTCTCTTCGGTCTAGGAATGGTTGTGGCTAGTTTATTGGCAAGTGTGGTCCTCAATGCGGTCAACGAACTAACTGTAAGTACGAGAGCTGCTGGTACATGCAGTAATACAGGAAACAAGCCTACTGGTACGGTTACTGCTACAGTACCGAAACACAATGCACAAGGGTTTTCTTCACATAACCTTTACTAGATTGGTATAATAAGAGTACTTACACGTTTCCTATTAATCCAATCAATCCTAGCCTCGTAGTTTAAAGATCACAAACGATCTTAGAACTTTTAATTACCCTTTAACCCTAGATTCAAGATATTGTTTTTTAACCTTAAATCCATTTGCTAAAGATTGTAATTCTCCATTGTGTTAACCTGCATAAACTGCAGCTAACTCCCTATATATACCTATAGGAATATTCCTAAGTTTGGTAAGATTTATATCTTCCTAAATCTTCCCAAACTTCCTTAAATCTCTCAAGTATCATCCCGTATCTTTTTCTCCACGTGAAGATCTCTTGGCCGCCACTCAGCTCCTATTCATGACGGCTACACACCTAAACCTAGGCCACGGCCCAAGTCCTTCAAGCCCAACTCTGTTGTACTTGCTCCAGCTGCGTCTGTACCACTCTGGTACAGTGACTGGTACATGACTTGCTTCTTCAATCTCTTCTGCCTCCTTTTATGTTTACTTCAGTTGGCAGATAATCCTCAATTAGGTTAAAGCCCAAACTCGTTAAGTACAACTCCGAGCTCTCGTTGTACCACAACTGGTACAAAGACATCTTTTGGGACAAATATCCTTCTGGTACATTACTCCTCCTAGACTTGCATCTTCAATCTTTGAACTTTTTTATCAACACTCTCTTCTTCTTTAGATGAATACTTATTAAATTTTAAAACTCATGCAGCATACATCTTCATTCTCCCCCTTGATGACTGAGTTTTAGAATTCAAGCACTTCTTTGATGAACTTCAAACTCCCCCTTGATCGTGTACCAACATTAAGCTTCTTGTTCATCAAGCTCTTCATTCTCCCCCTGCTTGAATACTAGAACTTAGTATAAACCTCTGCATCAGTGGCTTCTTTGTAATTAAGTAACTCTTCTGGTGATACAACACATGCAAATCGAACCATTTCCTTGAAATTCAGTTTCACTCCTCTCGTGGTCCTTTTATCATTAATAGTTCCTATCACATAAGACAGTGAATGATTTTTGGGGACTTCAAGTACATTTTCTTGTTCTGAACCAGACTTCTCTCCTGCCTTATGCTGTACCTTGTCTTGTTCTGAATCATATTTCCCTCTTGAAACAATCTTTTGATCTGTATCTGAGTCACTATTTGCGTGTATTCCATACAACCGACTAAAAGACAATTCCTTGAATACAACATTGACTGATTCAGTAACTACCTTAGTCTGTTTGTTGTAGACCCTGTAAGCTGTACTACTTTCTGAGTAACCGATAAACAATCCTTCATCACTGCTAGAATAGTTCCCTTCCTGTCCACGGCTTAGTATGAGGCTGTTGCAACCAAACACACGAAAGTAATTCAAGTTTGGTGACTTTCTATTCCAGATTTCGTAAGGAGTCATGGTTGTACCCTTCGTAACAGGGAAAATGGCTTTTTCGAACCTAGACTTTTGCCATCGTGCGGATTTGGACCTGGACTTATTGACTTGACTAAATCGAACCTGAACCAAACTAATTTTCAAATATAGAACCTAAACTAGCAAGCTTCCGTCTAATTTGGACTTTGACTCGTTGACCGTTAACAGAAAAGTGACTAAGACGCCGGAACAGTGACTAGGACGCCGGTTATTGACACGTGGACGAGCCATTGTGTTCTGTGACCAAAACAAGGTCGTTTTATCTAATTAAAACGATGTCGTTTTATGAATTGGGGCTAAAATAAAATCCAAATCCCCCAATTTGGATTTAAACCGTATACAAACCGGGTCAACGTGAAGTCAAAATTGTTGATATATCTTCTCTTCTCAAAAACGTCGATCACATCTCTTCTCTTTCCCATTCTGGTTTCTCTCTGTTTCTCTGTTTTCGCCTTCTGATTCTTCGATCATGGAAATCGATTTTCTGTTTTCCGAAATCGTGATTGTTATGTGTGATTTCAGATTAAGAAGAATATCGCAATTGTTGAATCGAAGATTAAGCTTTTGAAATCTCTGGAGAAATATGGGTTATCTGGATTTGGCGTTGTCGTATTCCAATCCGACGCAAACTGTTGAAGCTTCAGCGAGTGGTGGTGGTCTCAGGTCATCATTCATCTCTAGCTCGATTAAAAATCGTAGAACTCCTTGATTTCATGTTAAATCTGATTATTTGGTGTGAATTGTGGTTTTACCTTGTTCGATTCGATCTAATTTCATTTGATGGATTCTATTTACTCATATGCTTCTTTGTTTCTACTAGAAATGTGGATTTTGGTGTGTGTTAAATGTTTCTGTGTGATTTGTACATGAACATGATTCAACATGGGATATATTCGTTGATAATACTTGTATTGATTGTGATACTTGTCGTTGGATGGTTCCGGTAAGATTTCTTCTTCTTTGAAATATGTCTTGTGTGTTCTCTTGTGATCCTATGAAATTGATGAACAGTAGATCGGAGCCGTCCATCGTCGATCGGGAAAGGGAAAACGGATGGTCACGATTCATTCCCCGTCGTTATCATTAAAACAAAAATCACTCATCTCACGGGAGAACAAAAAAAACGATAAACCCAGAATTTTTTTCCCGAGAAAATAAACTCTCATTCTCGGAAAAACTCATCAACATCCCATGAGCATGAGCTGAAATCACCAATCAAGGGTTTGAGAAGGGAAAGAGATCTCTAGGTTAAAGCTCAAGAACGTAAGTTGCAATTGATGTAAAGAAAGCTTTTATTGATGTTTTGTGTAATTGCGGATCCCTTTTTTTAGGAGATCTTTACAAGTATATATAGTTTCTGTTAGGTCTGTCAGGTCGGTTAGGTCTGCTAGGTCGGCTAGGTCCTCTTCCTTCGAGATTAGGAAAACTTCTTGATTCGGCGGGATTTTTCCTTATCCTCTGATAATGTTTGCTGGGCTTTGCTAGCGAGCTCGTTTTAGTATCTCCAAGTCGCCTGGGCCTAGCCTACTTCGTCTTCAGTACTGACTTGAGCTTAATAGACTTAGCACATTTCGTTTACACTCGGACCTGCTAACTTCGTTGCCTTGTTAGCTCCACTACTCGCTCTGAGAATTCACCTCGCAGAACATGTTGGCTGACCTCGTTCACCTAGCGGAACTTGTTCGTCCTTATACTTAGTCATTTCAGACATTATTCCTGGAGAGGTGGAAATTGACCCCAACAATAATATTGAAAATCATTAGTAGCCACTCTAAATAAGAAAATGAAATAAAAATGTAATATCAAGTTTTTCAAACAACTTATATATAACACATGAAAAAGTTAAATTGAATATAACATGTTGTTATTGTAGAGTCACTGTTTAAGAATGGATATCAATTTGGTAGATGACAAAAAGTTTATTCAAAATTGATAAAATCGTAAACACATGATTTTTTTGGGTGTGATTTAAATGGATAGTATGATATAATGTAAAATATCATTGTAATGTCACGATATTTGTTAAAACACACGTAAACTTCTCTACAATGCGATAATTGGTGCGATATCTCTTCCTCTTCAACCACTTGTTGCAAGCGCTTCCTCAACACACGAAGGTTGGAGCATGCTTGATGGTATTTTCGGTACTCCGACTTGAGGCCACATTCGCAACCTAAAGTTTCAAATCAAAAACCTTGTCAAAGGAACTAAAACTGTTGGTGAACACATGCACCTAATCAAATCCAAGCCTGGTGAACATACTCTTCTCGGCAAGCCTATGGATCCAGAAGATCTCATTGAGCAAATCCTTGTTGGTCTCCTTGATGAATACAAACTAGAGATTAATGCCACAAATGGAAGTGACAATCTCATCTCGTTTACTGAGCTTCACAAGAAACTCATTAACCGTGAAATTATGATCTTGTGTGCACAACCTTCAACCCCTGCATTCCCCATCTTTCCTCACCAAGCAACCAAATTTAAAAACAATTGGCGGCCAACATCACCATCACCACCACTGCAACAACAACAAAAGTCACCACACAATTTCACACGAAACCGGCGACCATATTTGGGGAAGTGTCAAGCCAGCGAAACACAAGGTCACAGTGTGCAACTCTGTCCACTCTACCATGTTATCCCTGCTCAATCCATCACTACCAACACTTCCCGTTGGTGCCCCAACGCACATGCTGCTGGCTCATGGACATTGGACCAATTTATAAATAAAAAAGTTATACACCAAAATGGTGTAACACCAAATTTTGCACCAAATTTGATGTAAAATTTGGTGTTACACCATTTTGATGTAGGATTTGGTGTTAGATTGGAGCAAATATTACACCAAAATGATATTTGGTGTAGGATTTGGTGATACATTGGAGATGGTCTTACTTACATTATAGTGCCATCCACAGCTCTACCTATGAGCCTATTATCGTTATCATTAATATGTAGTCTCTTCCTCCTTAGGGCATCTCCAACAAGGACCTCAAATTTGAGGTTTGCCAAACTTCAAATTTGAGGTTAAGTGGTGTTGTTCTCCAATAACAAAACCTCAAAAAAACCTTTAAAATGTTTTTTTTTTTTTGCATTTTAGTCCTTTTTATTGATAAAATTTAATAAAAATCATAAAATTTTTATATAGTTATAAAACATACACGAAAATTAATGCAAGTAATATTAATTGATAAATCATTACACGAAAATATAAACTTACATATAATTTATTAATAAAAGCTCATTACTGATTTAAATTATTTCCATAATGTTCTCAAATATGATCAATAAATGCATTTTGAAGCAAGAAATGAGTTTTTTTATTTTTTGTTTGTAGATTACGAGATTAATGGTTGAAATTAGACATTTTCATTTATTGCCATGACGATTATTAAAATTTTGTGAGGTTTAAAATAATACTTAGATAAATTAATATGATTATTTTAAAAGAAATATAATTTGAAGGACTAAAATGCAAATGAAAGAATGAACCTCAAATTTTAAGGTTTTGAATAGTAAAACCTCAAATGTGAATAATCACTATTCAAAACATTAAAATTCGAGGTTTTGAAGTTATTGTTGGGGACTTAAAAACCTTATATTTGAGGATTTGAAATCCTTGTTGGAGATGCTCTTATAATCTACTTTTTGAGTTTCCTATCGTTAATATGTTAATATCGTTATATAGAGTTTTGTTTTTTCCAACAAATTTATCATTAAAATCTTTTGTGAGTTCCCCAATCATTAACTTGTTAGTGATAATAAGCCTAGTAGTGTACGTGTACATTTTACAGCTCCCTTTTTACCGCTGTCATATTTTGGTGTTTGTGTTGTTTTTTTTACTTTCTACTTAAATCATACAATCGAATAGACAACTTATATCGTGGGATGAAATCATGCAAGCCACTCTTGCATGAAAGTCAAAGAAAAGGGATGAATTTTCTATAACATTCTAATTGGTTATAATTAATCATTCGAATTTGTGATGCAGCGTTTGAAGGTTTGTTAAACGCTGTATTTTAACTATTTAGTCAGGTTATTCAGTTTTTGATTGATTAATAGCATTGAGGTTTTCTCTATTCCTTTTGTTTGATGCAAAGATCAAATATGAATCTAAATTTGCTTGATTTATTCGGAATTTTTTAACTAAATGAAAAAACCTTGCGATTACATACATATAACACTTGCATGGGATTTAGGTGACTAATTGGAGTTTATTGGAGCCATTAATTAAAGCTAGCTAAGTATAGTGCCATCAACAGCCCTACATGTGGCTATGTGCCAAGCAAGAAACCAAATGACTTTTTGGAGTTATATTTATCATTAAAACCTTTTGAGTTTCCCTATTATCAATATGTTAGTAACTGCTACATCAGCGGTAAATCGTCCTAAATCCTTCTTTGGGGCTTAGGAGTCTCTGTCTCACTAAGAGGGTTTGCTCTTGTGTGAAACTGAGTTCTGAGTAATAAAACACGTTTCTTTACCGAGAATCTGCTTCTTTATCTGAGGTTTTATCTATTTCCTTTCCAAATTAGATTGGGGATTTAGGGTTTTGCTGGCCTTGTGACTGAGGTGGCTCATGATTATGCAAGGGTTAGGATCAAATTCGATGTATCTAAGCCACTAAGGAGATCATCACTACTAAGATAGGCTAGGAGATAACCATCTTGTATGACTACGAAAGGATACAAAAGCGATGCTATGAGTGTTTCAGGCTCACTCATGAGAGAGAGATGTGCCCGATGGTAATTCAAAAGAAGAAGGAGGCTGCTATTGAGAGAAGAGCAAGAGGAGCAGTTCAAAGACTTATATCTCCTCTGGTTACAATAAAGGAATCCGATCCTTTATATGGTGTTCTAACTGATGAACAAGTGGGAGTACGGATCCATTGACAGGAAGACCTAGGATAGCTGAAGATGTCTTAAAGAATATAAGACAATATCTCCTGGTGGATAATGGAGATAACCTGATTGTGAAGAAAGATAGAGTGAAAGAGACAATAAAGGAAGCCGAGAGAGATCCTCATACTCAGAAGATGGTTCTGAGTTTGGAACCTACTACAATAATTGGATGGGACTTTAACAAAGGGAAGAGTCCTGTTTTTGATTATGATTCGGTAGGATCTTTTGATAAAGTGAAGGACCAAGATATCACAGGAAGTAAGCTTCTGGCACCAGCTATCAGAGCTGGGAATGCGATAAGGTGGAATCCCATTATATCCCAAACAAAAAGTGAAGAGCTGGCTACTGATACCTTTTATCCTTCCTTCTCCATTGGTTCAACGGTTCATAGAACTGGCTTCTATGAAGCTAGTTCTTCTGGGATCAAAGGGAAAGGTAAAGCTGGTAAAAGTAGAAGAAGACCCCCAAAAAGTTCCAGAAAACCAAAGGCTAGAGATCCTAATGTGGATATAGGATCTGTTATGAAGAAAGTTGGTGCGGTTGAAGGTACCTTCTCCAAGAGGAAAGCTGACAGTGATGAAGAGGAAGGCCCTCATGGTGCTAGACGCCATAAGCCTGAGATGGTCCCTGTGACGACCCGATTTTTTTTTTTTTTTAATTAATTAATTAATCCGAATTAATAATCTCATAATTATTCATTCTCAAAGATTAATTTAAACAATAAGCAACAAACACCAGAATTCACACAACTTAATTATTAAACAATAAATCCACAAATAATAATATTTAAACATTTCTAGCAACCTACTAAAAATGCAAACACACACACAAATATCCCTAATCATCCTCCTCCTACGCCATGATTCCGCGATCATAAAATTCTTTTTGCCTGCAACACATAAAACAAATGAGTTGCATAAGTATTTCATAAATACTTAGTGAGCCAGTCATCCCGCCTACAGGCTAAGTGCATTTTAACCCACACGCAAGCAACCCAATACGATTAAAATGCCCACACGATTCAAACAACACTTTTGAATGACACAAATGATTAAATAATAATTATATAATTAAATAATTATACACAAAAAACCACACAATCTCATCACGCACAATTCATCACACACTGCCGATCGACACAAAGAATTAAATAATTCAATAATTAAAAAAAAAAAATAATTAAACACAAACAACCACACAATTTAATCACGGGAACCACTATAAATCGTTCGTTAACACTCGATGTCGGCTTAAATGAGCCTACGGTCATGCACTCACCTTAGCCTAAGAAAATTTGCGTACCGACAAAAACCGTCTACCAAAGACCACCATCTTCTGACCCACCGGTCAGTACCACTAGAGATCAACTCTTCTGATTCACCAGCCAGCACATTCGAGAATGATTCTTCTGACTCACCAGCCATCACATTCGAGACCAACACCATGATCCAAGAGGCTCATATCTAGTCTCATGCTTTTGATTACGTTTCCCAGACATTTAGTACTCTTAACTCATTATCCGTGAGCAGGATGTGAAGTCATTAGTGAGCGAGATTAGTACACGGTGCCTATGTGCTATTTCGCAAGAGCCGTTGGGCTTGGTGATACCGGATCAGGCAGATTTGTTGAGCTGGATTCGAGTTGCGTAGGAGGCAGATCAGAGTTTGGTAGAGGCTTCGAGAGTGGGAGGTTATGAGTATCAAGTCTCTGCAAACGGGACGATTCTTGTACGCGGTCGAGTCTGTGTGCCTAAGGATGAGGCGTTGAGACGAGAGATTTTGAGTGAGGCTCATGCGAGCAAGTTCTCGATTCATCCCGGAGCGACTAAGATGTATCATGATCTGAAACAGTACTATCATTGGGTTGGGATGAAGAGAGATGTGGTGGATTGGGTCGCGAGGTGCGATACGTGCAAGTTAATGAAGATTGAGCATCAGGTTCTGCGAGGATTATTGCAGAGTTTGCCCATTCCAGACTGGAAGTGGGATATGATTACGATGAAATTTATTGTGGGATTGCCTAAATCTCAGACTTATAATTGATTTGGGTGATTGTTGACCGTTTGACCATGTCAGCACATTTTTTGGCTATTAAGAAGACTGATGGAACAACAGTTTTGGCTAGGAAATTTGTGAAGAAGATTGTGAGACTACATGGAGTGCCAGCTAGCATTGTTTCAGACAGAGATCCTAGGTTCGCGTCTGAATTCTGGAGAGCGTTCCGGGCAGAGATGGGCACTAAGATGCATATGAGTACAGCTTATCATCCGCAGACTGATGGACAATTAGATTAGAGGATTCAGACTTTGGAGGATTTGCTGAGAATGTGTGTTTTGGATTGGGGTGGTCACTGGGTTGATCACTTGTGCCTGGCTGAGTTCGAGTATAGTAACAGTTTCCAGACGAGTATTAGGATGGCTCCTTATGAGTCTTTATATGGGAGGCCGTGTAGGACACCTTTGTGCTAGACCAAAGTGGGGGAGCAGAGCATTTATGGTGTCACTTTTGTTCAGGAAACAACGGAAAAGATCCGTGTTTTGAAGTTGAACATGAAGGAGGCTCAGGATCGGCAGAAGAGTTATGCAGATAGGAGGAGGAGCGAGATTGAGTTTGAGGTTGGAGATCGCGTGTATCTCAAGATGGTTATGCTGCGGGGTCATAATAGGTTTATTTCGGAAAACAAACTGAGTCCAAGGTTTATGGGTCTGTTTCGAGTGTTGGAGCGAGTTGGCCTGATAGCATATCGTTTAGAGTTACCTCCGGTCATAAAGGCATTTTATAAGGTTTTCCATGTGTCGATGTTAAGGAAGTGCCTGCATGTGACGGAAGAGTTGGTACCTACGATTCCAGAGGATCTTGAGCTTGATTTGACTCTACCGGCGAGGCCGGAGAGGATTCTCGAGAGGAGCGGCAAGGTTTTGCGTCGGAAGAAGATTTCGTTTGATTCTGTAATCACACTTTTTCTTTACCTGCAACGCATGGGAATACGAGTTGCGTAAGTAATTAAGAATTACTTAGTGAGACGGTCCTCCTGTCTACAGGCTAAGTATGTTTATACCAAACAACAAGCAAAATAATATGATTAAAGTAAATATTCCATGCAGGTAACAACCTGGTGTCAATCGACACTACCACTAGGTGTCGATCAACACATCAACGAAAGTGGCATTGATCGACAGTATCACTAGGTGTCGATCGATGCTTGTTTTACCTTGGTGTCTATCAACACTTCCTCTAGGTGTCGATCGATGCCTAAGTCGCAGAAACCGCAGAACAACCTATCCTCTCATGGCTGTTCATACGAATTCCCAAATCAACCTGTATAACCACGATTCTCAAACACAAAAGCACACAGACAATCATCACAATTCTAATCAATACACAATCCATCATGGAACACACAATAATCATTCATTTACTCGAGATTTAGCATAAACGATCTTATGGTAGCGCACTCACCTTGATTACGCGGGTTGAAGAAGGAAGATAGATCAAACAGCCTAAACCAATGGTGTCGATCGACACCCCTTTCCAAAATTCATATTTTGGTCTCGGGATGTTATAAACACATTCACACATAACCACCATTTTTAACCAGACCCGTTAGTGGAGGTGCCCTCGAGCTCAGGTCCTTCAACTAAAACATATTTGTGAAGAATTCCACATAGGTTTTATAGGTGTTGGGGAATTACTATACAAAAATCAAATTCTTGTGAATAGATGGCACACGCAAGATATCATGAAAATGAAATTGGCGAGTAAGTGATGAGAGTGAGAAGGATCCAGTGTGTAATCGGTAGGGCAAATCCATTGCCAATTGCGATGAATTTAGTCTTGGTGTAAGGAGAGTGAATCGAGAGGTTATGAAGATCAGGTGTGACGTGGTGAGATGCACCAATGTCCATAAGCCAGCTATCCGGAGTGGCTAATATGAGACCTGTAGCATGTGCAACAGGAAGTATTGGTAGTGATGGATTGAGCGGGGATAACATGGTAGAGTGGATAGTGTTGCACACTGTGACCTTGTGTTTCGCTGGCTTGATACTTCCCCAGATATGGTCGCCGGTTGCGTGTGAAATTGTGTGGTGACTTGCAGTGGTGGTGATGGTGATGTTGGCCGCCAATTTTTTTTAAATTTGGTTGCTTGGTGAGGAAAGATGGGGAATACAGGGGTTGAGGGTTGTGCACACAAAATCATAGTTTCACGGTTAATGAGTTTCTCATGAAGCTCAGTAAACGAGATGAGATTGTCACGTCCATTTGGGGCATTAATCTCTAGTTTGTATCCATCAAGGAGACCAGAAAGGATTTGCTCAATGAGATCTTCTGGATCCATAGGCTTGCCGAGAAGAGCATGTTCATCAGCCTTGGATTTGATTAGGCGCATGTGTTCTCCAACAGTTTTAGTTCCTTTGACAAGGTTGTTGATTTGAAACTTTAGGTGGCGAATGTGGCTGATATGGTCAAATTTACCCTAGACCTACTCTCTCAAATTAAGAGATCAGATGCAATATTTAGGGATCGAATCCTCAGGGAATCAGATAAACACAATAGATTAATAAATTCAGACTAAGCTAGGCAGGATGATATTAATGCAAGTAAATCAAAGCAAGCAATTAAAACAGTTGTAAATTCAATAAGGAAAAGCGCTAGGTTCAAGGAAATCTCCAGTGAATCAGAATTGAAGATAAATCAATTGATAGGGATATTAAAGCACAGTTCCTGAACATGAACACGAATATAAAACTAATCAACTTTTGTTGCAGAAGTTATCTATGAATAAATCCTAGAAAACCAAATTTCTTTGTGAATCCTATGAATCTAAACAAGCATTAATTTCAGGTTCAATTGTTCACAAAACCCTAAACAAAATTTCTTTGCGAAAAGGGATTTTGCTCATCAAAGACTAAATCAGGTAATCAATCAAACTGTCATTTTATTAATTAACCCTAGATCAGATTTCAGTTCATGATGCTAAAATCAGCAATAAACACAAGTCAAGATGAAGAATATTCTAAAGATATTATCCTAATAATTAAATCAGATCTAGCAACTCATCAAACACCTTTGAAAATCCCTAAACCTAACAAGAGAATTACTCAGACATATCGAATGAAGAAAACATGATTTTATTAAAAGATATCTCTAAGAATTCAATAGAATAAAGCATAAGCCTCAATAATGGTTGTAAAAACGTATATATAGAGGTACAAAACCGACTGGAAACCTAAAAGTAAACATCTGAAACTTTCGGGCTTCGAACGGACTTCTTTTGATCAAGTTTTGGGCTTGGTCGACATGGGTGTCGATCGACACTCATGGTGGTGTCGATCGACACTCATGGTGGTGTCGATCGACACTCATGGTGGTGTCGATCGACACCATCTTCTGATTTCGACTCTTCACTTCGATCTTCGCCACATTGTTCCGCAATGCTCCAAAACTTCCAGTAAACATCTTTTAAGCTTCAATCGTCCTAGTACTTGTAAAGACTCTAAAACCAATACAAAACACAACAATGACTCTAGATATTGGACTTATATCATGGCTTAAACTGGGTAAAAACCATGATATATCAGTGGCCTCAAGTCTGAGTATCAAAAACACCATCAAGCATGCTCCAAACTTCCTGCGCTTGCAACAAGTGGTTGAAGAGGAAGAGATATCACACCACTTATCGCATTGTAGAGAATTTTACGTGTGTTTTAACGAATATCGTGACATTACAATGATATTTTACATTATATCATACTATCCATTTAAATCACACCAAAAAAAAAAATCATGTGTTTACGATTTTGTCAATTTTGAATAAACTTTTTGTCATCTACCAAATTGATATCCATTCTTAAACAGTGACTCTACAATAACAACATGTTATATTCCATACAATTTTTCCATGTGTTATATATAAGTTGTTTTAAAAACATGACATTACATTTTTATTTCATTTTCTTATTTAGAGTAGCTACTAATGATTTTCACTATTATGGTTAGAAAGAAAATGGGGCTTGGGATGCCGGAGCGATTGCGGTTGTGATGGATGTAATAAACTCTGCCACTATGTACTTACTCGGTGGCAAATTCCATGTTACTCTTAGTTTAAACTCCTTCTATTCGTTGGCCAAAATTCATGTTAGTTTTTTGTTTCTTTAACCTTATTAGTTATGTTTTTAAATGATTGGTTCTTTGATAAAAATGTAAAATTATGATTGATTCTTTGTAAGAAAAAAAGTTGATAAATAAAATGCAGGAAACAATAGAGATAGAAGGAAGATTGACAGGGACCAAAAGAAATATAAAAGCAGTGATGGTTGAAATTAGAAAAGAAGAGAATAGAGAAGTTTTAGCGATTGTATATCCAAGGTGAAATTTCTTTCTCAGACACGATTTGCTAGAAAAGTCCTTATCCACGGGGTAAAAAATTGGTCAACTTTAACCAATGGATTATTACCATCTTTAGTAAACTTTTTCAAATTTACCTTTTCACCTTTTACCCTACCTACCTTTCTTTACCCAAATTAATGGAAGTCCCTTACGTCTTCATCGTCCACCGGTGGAGCCGGCGTCTTACCGGTCCTCCGAGATCTTCGACTCTCAAATATTACCGATTAAAATGACTGGGACATCAAGCCTAAGATTTTCTTCGGTTCAGATCTGTGAAGAATTGGAGTCTTTGGCTCCGGGACTCTGTGAAGAAAATTCTCCTACGTATAATTTACTCAGTCTTACCGCTTAATGCGGACATTTCTCTGCTGACATCGGATTCTCTGTCGCTAGAGCTCGTTATGTGTTTTTCTTACTGTGTTATAAGAGAATTTACAGTGATTTCTTTACTCATCTGTGGCTGGATTTCCTCATAATTACAACAAAACCCCAAGAAACCAGCTATGGAAAATAGATACACAAGAGAAGAAAAAGGAAAGTGGGTCTCATCATCGGCTAGACCACGACGCAAATCTCCTCTCTGGATCTCCGCGGTTGATAATGTTGCACTTATTGAAGATAATAGACTCTCAATTGTGGGCTGAGTCACTAACCAAATTATTCAACACCCTCGGGCTATCATAGGATACCTTCCACAACTATGGTGAAATCTCGAGTAGACTCCAGAGAGCTCAAACCAAAAACCTTCTTGTTCAGGTTTGAGACAGAAGAAGACTTGGAGTCGGTCTTAAGAAGGGGACCATATCACTTTAAGAAGTGGATGTTGCTGTTACAGAGATGGGAACCAATAGTTTCTCCTACATTCCCATCTCAGATTACTTTCTGGATTAAAATCTGTGGAATCCCTCTGCATTATATCTCCCACAGAGCTATCACAGAGATTAGATAAGACCTTCGAACAATAAAAGGTAGAGACGATGACCATTACACGGTCTGAGTCCAATTCAACGGTTCGGAACCAGTAGTGATGAATTCAGAAATCTTACTCCCTAATGGAGCAATTACTACAGTGGATAGTTTGAATATGAGAAGTTGGAAAAACATTGCTTTTCATGTTTCTCTTTAACACACGATGAGAAGGATTACCATCTTACAAAGAAAGGTGTTAGAGACTTCTCCCTACTTGGTATCAATCAAAAGAAGGTGTTAAACTGAATGGAAACAAATAAGAGAAGACAACATGAGAGAAGATACTAAGATTCTGTTGGCATCGGATCTAGCACGAAGGAAATCCAACCCGGGAACTCGCAATGCGGCTTACCGGAAATTCAAGGCGCGATTGTGGAACTTGTTCAAATCGTGTTAACTCGGATATAACACGGTTTGCTCAGCAAAATCGTGGGGATGGGCCTAAAATCTTGTGAAAGTGGGCTTTACTGCCGAGTAGCAAGGTCCACAAGATGCGAGGTCCACGAGATGAGAGTCCAGGAAAAGTCTCGAATTTAAACCTTTGTAACGTCTAAGTCAAAGAGAGTGATGAGAGTTAGAGAGAATGATGAATGTTTAGCGAGATTCTCGCAACTTGTAACGAATATAAAAGCACAACGAGTCTAGAGAGGGATTCATTTTGAACTCTCTAGCACACATTACGCAATAAACTTTTTTCTTTTTACTTAGCCATTTTTACGTTTCATTTTTATCTTGCAACTAGCGTTCCGATCATATAGTTACTTTTGTGGTGAACGAATCTCATCTAGCGACCTTGCTCCGTTAGTATCGTTCCCGATTCTTTACATTTGGTGTGGTCCGAGCTAAACTAGATTCCGGACTCACATTTTGGCGCCAACTAAGGGGAGTCCGATAATATTTCAACCTACCAGAACTTGGGATCACCTCATCTTTCCACGATGTCGGATGCAGCTGAAGCTCTTTCCGAGATCAAAGCAATGTTTGCAGAACTAAAATCTGCTTCGGATCTACAAAAGACCGCGAGCGACGCTCTTGCAGCTCGTCTCGACTCTCACGTGGAACAAGTCTCTTCCCAATTGACCAGGTTCACTACCGCGCAAGCTGCGCTGGAGTCAGGTGTTAACGCACTGAGAACTCCGCAGACTTATGGAGACCCATCGAATGACCCGCCTCGACGTCTAGACATTCCACCCACCGATGCATCTGCTTCGGGGGCAAGACATGCAAATCCAACTGGGACCCAGGAAACTCGTTCCAATGAGCAACTCCCAACTGGGCCTATCCCACCAAATAATACTAGAGGTGAAGGAGAAGCGGTTCTTAACACGGGACCCGTAACAAGCAACCAGGATATACTCCCACGAGAGAGTCTCAGAAGGAATGTTTCTCTTGATCAAGGGAATCAGCGAAACTCGACTCGCCCTGACTCGGAGACTGACCAAATTAATGGCATCCCCACTCCGCATTCGGAAAGACGTCGTAGCTTGTCCGAGGACTTACTTGTTGGACGAGGAGGATTAGAGTTCGTGATTCTTCGCCGAGATCTTGCAAGAACTAATGCAGAACTGTTGGCAGTGACATCCAAGGTTCATAGAGTAGCTAGTGCAGCTCCAGAAATTATCCGCGTTATTGAAGAAACGGAGAGAACCCCGTTCTCACCAAGAATTGCAAATTCTCGAATTCGGGATATAGGAAAGCTAAGGCTTCCGACCTATGATGGGACTTCAGACCCAAAGGCCTTTATGACCGCCTTTCGTATTGCGGCAGCACGAGCACATTTCCATGACGAAGAAAAGGACATCGGGTTTTGTCGTTGTTCGCAAAAAACCTTGAAGGCTCTGCCTTAGAATGGTTTTCACGAATAGAATCTTTATGAATAGAGGAACGTCAATGGCAGACCTTTGGAATTTGTCTCAAGGGGCGACTGAGCCATTACGTAGTTTCATTGAACGATTTAAGAAGGTGAAATCAAGAATTGCAGGTATCGACGATTCCACCGCGTTACAAGCTTTGAAGCAAGGTTTGTGGCATGATTTGCCGTTTCGTTTTGATCTCACAATTTACAAAGCAGAGACGATCGAGGATGCTCTTCACCGGTCCACCAACTGGACCGATGCAGAAGAAGCGAAAGCTGTTGATATATCATGGTTTTTACCCAATTTTATACCATGATATATGTTCTTTTATAGAGTCTTTTGGTATTTTGGAGTCTTTTATGTTTTATCTTAGGTACAAAGGCGTTTTGGACTCAATTGGTGTTTACTGGAGCTTATTGGAGCATTGCGGAGCGAGCGGTCAAAGGAACAAGTTCGGATTGGAGAAATGCAGAGGCCGTCGATCGACATGGTTTTATCTGTCGATCGACACAGATATTTTACAAGCGTCGAGCGATAGGATTAAGTGTGTCGCTCGACACGACCAATTTTAGACGAACCAGATTCCAATTTTGGAAGATTTCCGTTTTGCGTCAGAAAGCCCAGATGTTTGCAATTGGGCCCATGATGGTTTTGTAACTCTATAAATACGTTTTCTAAGTCATTGTTTAGACTTATGCTTTGTTTTATGATTTTTATTGAATACTTAGAGATTTCTTTGAATAAAATTATATTTTCTTCTTTGATTATGTCTGAGTAATTCTCCTGTTAGGTTTAGGGTTTTTGAAAGTGTTTGATGAGTTGTTGATCTGATCTGATTATTAGGATAAAATCATTAGAATGTTCTTCATCTTAACTTGTTCTTACTGCTGATTTTAGCCTCGCGAACTGAAATCTGATCTAGGGTAATTAATAGAAACGACAGTTTTATTGATTGCTTGAACTAGTTTTTGATGAGCAAAAATACCTATTCGCAAAGGGATTTGGTCTAGGATTTTGTGAACAATTGTGCCTGAATTTAATGCTTGTTTAGGTTGTTAGAATTCGCAACGACAGTTGGTTTTCTAGGATTTAGACATAGAAATTATTCGCAGCGACAGCTGGTTTGTTTACTTTCGTGTGCATGTTCATGAACTGTTCTTCATAATCCTGATATCTGATTTATCTGCAATTCTGATTCACTGTAGAATTCCTTGTGCCTAGCGTCTTTCTCTTATTGTTTCACAACCATTTTCATTACTGTTTGCTTACTTGCTTTTACATTCATCCTGCTTAGCATAATCTGAACATTGAAATCTATTGTGTTTTCCTTGACTCCCTGTGGATCGATAACCCTAAGTATTGCAATAGATCTCTTAATTTGAGAGAGTCTAGCTCTAGGGATAATTTGAGCTTATCAAATTTTGGCGCCGTAGCCTAAGAAACAGTTGGAAGATCTAATGGGGAAAGGATTCATTAGACCGAGTTCTTCACCACGGGGAGCTCCAGTTTTGTTCGTCAAGATGAAGGACGGTAGCATGCGATTGTGTATCGATTACCGTAGAATAAACAATGTTACTATCAAGGATAGATATCCGTTACCGAGGATCGATGAGTTGCTGGATCAACTACAAGGAGCGAGTTGGTTTTCATATATTGATCTAGCATCAGGCTATCATCAAATCCTAATCGCAGAGGCGGATGTCGTGAAAACCGCATTTAGGACGCGTTACGGCCAGTATGAGTTTGTGTTCATGTCGTTCGGCCTGACAAATGCTCCGGCTGTATTTATGCGGTTAATGAACGAGATTTTCCGAGACTACTTAGATGAGTTTGTCATCATTTTTATTGATGACATTCTTATATACTCTAAAACCGCAGAGGAACATGAGGTGCACTTAGGAAAAGTGCTGGAACGCTTGAGAAGTCAGAAGCTTTATGCTAAGTTCAGCAAATGTAGCTTTTGGAGACGAGAGATTGGGTTCTTAGGACATCGGGTATCGGAACAGGGAGTTTCGGTAGACCCGGAAAAGATTATGGCAGTTCGAGACTGGCCACGACCGACCAACGCAGGGGAGATAAGAAGCTTTCTGGGGTTAGCCGGTTACTACCGAAAATTTGTCAAAGGATTTTCAAGATTGTCCAAACCATTGACTTGCCTGCCCGGTAAAGGTGTAGTCTTTGTGTGGGATGAGAAGACGGAGAAGGCATTCAACGAGTTGAAAAAGACTTTGACCACAGCACCGGTCTTAGCCTTACCAGAGCCAAACCAGCCATTTACTGTATTTACGGATGCATGTGGAACAGGATTAGGGTGTGTGTTGATGCAAGGCAAGAGGGTAATTGCTTACGCATCCAGGCAATTGAAGAAGCATGAGAATAACTATCCCACCCATGATTTAGAAATGGCAGCAGTTGTCTTTGCCCTTAAGATATGGCGGTCCTACCTTTACGGGGAGTCAGTAAAGGTGATGACCGATCATAAGAGCTTGCAATATTTATTCACCCAACCTGATCTTAATTTAAGATAGAGGAGGTGGATGGAATTCGTAGCAGATTATGACTTAGCCATCACTTATCACTCGGAAAAGGCCAATGTAGTGGCCGATGCCTTAAGCCACCGTAAAGCAAGTGTGGATGCAGAGAAGGACCTGATGAGCTTGAACACAGAATTCAAGAGGATTATGTTATCAGGTTTAGAGGGAGAGAGTAGTGAACCCTTGGGTTTGCAAGCAGTAAACCAAGTCGGTCTACTACAACGCATCCGGCAAGAGCAGAGAGAAGATGAGAAATTGAAGAAGATCATTGAAGGACTAAATGATCAGGGACAACCGGATGCAAGTGGGTATCATTTGGCCGAAGATGGTACTTTGCTTCAGAGTAAAAGGATTACCGTGTCTAAGGGACAAGGCCTACGGGAAGAAATCCTAAGGACGACACATAAATCAAGACTTAGTATTCATCCTGGGAGTACTAAGATGTATCGGGACATTCATCAATATTATCACTGGCCTGGTATGAAACGAGCAGTCGCAGGGTGGGTAGCACAATGTCAGATGTGCCAACAAGTTAAGATAGAACATCAAGTACCGGCCGAACTGTTACAAAGTCTACCGAGCCCAGAATGGAAATGGGATGCAATTTCTATGGACTTTGTTTCCGGATTGCCAATAGCACCCGGACGGGGAAACAAAGCGATTTGGGTAATCGTAGATCGTTTAACCAAGTGCTCACTTCCTACCCATGAAATTGAACGACAACATAGAGATATTGGCCAAGTTTTATATTGAGCAGATTGTGAAGCTACACGGAGTTCCAGCCAATATCGTATCGGACCGAGAACCTCGATTCACGTCCAGGCTATGGACAGCCCTTCAGAAGGCTTTAGGGACTGATTTACATATAAGTACGGCATTTCACCCCGAGACCGATGGCCAAACCGAGAGGACCATCAGAACGCTAGAAGACCTACTTAGGATGTGAATGCTGGATTATAAAAACATATGGGAAAACCACTTACCCTTAGTAGAGTTTGCATACAATAATAGCTATCACGCTAGTATTAGTATGGCACCTTATGAAGCGTTGTATGGACGTCCTTGTAGAACACCCGTTTGTTGGACCGAAGTAGGAGAAAGGCAAGAGTTTGGGCCAGATATAGTAAAGGAGACCACGGATAAAATCCAACTTATCCGGACTAACATGAAGAAAGCACAAGACCGACAGAAGAAGTTTGCCGATCAGCATAGAAGGGAAGTTGTATTTGAGGTAGACGACTGGGTATGGTTGAAAGCCGAAGCAGAGAAAGGAAAGGACAAATTTGGGAAACCGAGTAAGTTGGCCCCGCGAGCTCAAGGCCCTTACCGCATAGTTAAGAGAATCGGGACTTTGGCGTATCAGTTGGATCTCCCTTCGAATAAGGGGATGCACAACGTTTTTCATGTTTTCATGCTTAGTAAAATTTGTCCGTCGCCCCGATGAACCACAACCAGTACAGTTACCCGATCCACAAACCAAACTTAGACCTCCTACCCCAGAACCTTTAAGGATTGGTGAGACATGATCTCGATTTCTCAAAGGATAAGAGATCTCACAAATCAAGGTTATTAGGAGAAAGAACCATCGAGATGTGATTTCGTGGGAAGATGAGGCAAGATTTAGGAAATCTAATCTAGAGATGTTTACGGAACCTCAAACCGATGAAGCCGGACCTTCAAATAGATAAGAATTCGGGACGAATTCTAAATAAGGAGGGGAGAATGTAATGACCCATACGCGATCTAGGCCAAGGACGGCCCAGGGCACGCGGGACAGCCGGACCAAGTAAGGGAATGGCCGGTCAATCAAGGATTGTTTGGCCTTAAACCATTGGAAAGACCCGCGCACTGATCGGATTCAGAGCAAACTTAGTCCTGTGCTGAGGCCGGACCATTCAGGCACCGATAGGCTTTAAGCAAAGGACGGCCGTACGTCGGCAGCGAGTAGCCGTCCGCTTCCCGACGTGATAGCACGTGTCACCCGTACGAGAGCTACGTGGTGCATGTGTTTCTCTCACCCGAGGACACGTGTTGGCCCGAAAACGATTCCGACTTGCATGCGGTCCACGAGGACCGTGTGTCACCTTGGTGCTTGCTTACTTACAGATGCCTATATATAGAAAGACCTCCTTGTTCCGTTTTAACCCTAGAAGAGAATCTGTACCGATCCGTACCATGACCCGATAGCGATACGTACCGATCACGTACCAAGCACGATAGCGATACGTACCGATCACGTACTGAGCATGATACCGACCCGATAAGCGATCCGTTCTGATCTGCCTTTGCCGTGCCGAGCCTGCGTCCATTCTAGCAGCCTTAGGAATTTCCCAGGAAAGGTTGGTATCACGTTCTGATCCAATCTAAGTAAATATCCTTTAGCCTAATTTCTTAAGGAAAACTCTAAGTGTTACCTTAGTAACCTTAAGACTCGTTTGTTCAGGAGCAAGCCGAGTCTAAGGTGGGACCCGAGAGTAAAGTCTTGAGCCGACTTCATACTTCTTCATAGAGGTGAGTCGAAGTTTATACGTGTATGTGTGTTGATGAGTAGAACACACGAATTGTTGTTATTGCTTATAACCATAGAGGTTTGCCCACGATTTCACTGAAATTGTTAAGTGTTGAGCATGAATCCAAGTATGGTTAATTACAAGTTTATATGCATAAATGGTTATGGGTAAATCATATAAAACTTGATAAATACGCGGTATGTCATTCCCTTGTCCGTGGCTTGGCAATTTTACTTGTGGAGTAATAGTTAAAGCTCACGAAGACACGGATGAACGGGATTGCAGCCTGGGGCCGTTGTGCTGCATAGCGATCGATGCAGGGTGGGTAAAGGATCCTAAGTCCTTAGCCTTTGTGGTAAGGGACCAAAAGATGCCTTGAGTACACGTGATGGGAATGGACAACGCGTGAGGCTTTATTGATTGAGAACGATAAATGCATAAACCGGTCATGTTTATTTATGCATTGCATTGCGTGTTGCTTGATGATTGTTATTTTTGGGGTTTTGGTTGGGATATTATATGATTGATTCGTTTAAGGGAACCTAGACTCACTGAGCAACTAGTGCTTACGACTCAATCTGTCTTGTAGGTAACCGTAGCAAAGTAGACCCTTGAAGCACTTGGAACATTAGGCAAATCAGTGGTAGCTTTTCCTTGCTTTTGTAAATGTATATGTTTATTATGTACATGACCGTTTTGGAGTGCTAGACTCAGGATCGAGTATAACCTTGTAATCGTTTTGAAAGACTAAGTATAAATAAATAAAAGAAAGGTCTTTAAAATAAAATGGGTTTCATATGATGCTTAGTCTTGTCCGGACGATCCAACTATCGGGTAAGACTCGGGTTGGCAAGCTTTGAGTCGTATTCGATAGGGACGGACGCTTGAATGTTTAGTCTAGGGATTTAGGATTCGTTCCTTGAACCTCTAATCGGGCGTTTAAGCGTTCCTCAGTACCGTTCCGGTCTAGATCCTGGACTGGGGCGTTACACCGAGTCTCTAGATCAGTAAAGCTTTTACTCACATAGAAGATAGGTTTTTGTTCGCCCTTATCTTCACGAACTAGGACTCCGCTTACCGCCCATGTAGACACTGCGATATACCGGAAGAAAGGCTCTCCTGGTACAGGTTTCGACAGGATGGGCGGAGATGCTAAGTATTGCTTTAGCTATATAAAGGCTGCCTCGCACTTATCATCCCAACAAAATTTCTTATTTCTCTTAAGTATTTGGAAAAACGGAAGACATTTATCGGTTGACCGTGAAATAAAACGGTTTAAAGCAGCAATTCGTCCCGTTAACCTCTGCACTTCCCGAGTTGGCGTGGGTGATTGCATAGTTAATAGTGCTTTAATTTGATTGGGATTTGCTTCAATACCCTTTTTTGTCACCGAGTACCCAAGAAATTCCCCGGAAGTTATAGCAAAAGTACACTTGGTCGGGTTTAACTTCATTCCTTATTGGTTAAGAATTCGGAAGCAATCCTTTAAGTGGGCAACATGATCTTGAGCCACCATTGATTTTACTAGCATGTCATCAATGTAGACTTCCATCGTCTTTCCAAGTTGTTCTGAGAACATTTTGTTTACTAATCTTTTATATGTGGCTCCTGCGTTTTTCAATCCAAAAGGCATAACTTCGTAGCAGTAAATTCCACGATCCGTAATAAACGACGTTTTTTCTTGGTCATCAGGGTTCATTCGGATTTGGTTATAGCCGGAAAACGCATCCATGAAAGATAAAAGTTTATTTCTTTATGTCGCTTCAACGAGGCGATCAATATGCGGGAGTGGAAAACTATCCTTCGGGCATGCTTTGATTAAATCCGTAAAATCAACGCAAACTCTCCACTTCCCATTTTTCTTTTTAACCACCACCGGATTAGCTAACCAATCTGGATACTTAACTTCCCGAATTGAGCCATTTTTAATAATCTATCGACCTCGTCATTTACGGCTTGAGATTTTTCAGGTCCCATCTTGCGTCTTTTTTGTTTCACTGGTTTAACAGTTGGGTCAATGCTTAGTTCATGCGAGATGACATCTATCCCAATACCTGGCATGTCTTCAGTCGACCAAGCAAAACACTTTTTGTTTTCACTTAGTAAGGCAATCAACGCTTGCTTTATCTCTTCATCTAGGTCTGCCCCAATGCAAACACACCGATTTGGAGTATCCTTGTCTATGCAGACTTGCACAACTCGATCATTGGTCGAGCTAGTTATTGGCGGTGGTTGCTCTTGAGTAAGTAACCTCAGGTCCTGGATGGCTTCGGAGTTTGATTTTTCACCTCGTGAATCTAGTGGACCGGGTCTGGTACTTAATTTATTCGAATTCTCTGGGTCTCCTAGCTGGTTCAAGGACCTGGGACGGGCGGGTTTAGCTATCCACGATGAACTTCCCTGCTGCTTTAATTGCTATTGTAACTTAAGTTTATATCCGTTCATGTAGCATATGCGTGAATCTTTTTGACTACCATGAACCACTCCAACCCCACCTGGTGTTAGGAACTTAATGCACTGGTGATATGTTGATGGAACGGCTTTCATAGAATGGATCCATGGTGTACCAAGGATTACGTTATAAGTTGCTGGTCGATCTACAACAGTAAAATCGACTAACTTAAGCATTCCGGCAGCCATTACTGGAAGCCGAATTGTTCCTACGGACATCTCGGTTACCCCGTTAAAACCAGTTAATGGGGTCGGGACTCCTTCAACTTCTGATTTACTTATTCTCATTCGAATTAGGGTATCGAGAAAAATTAAATCAACGGAACTTCCAGTATCGACAAGGATTTGGGAGACCTCGCAATTTGCGCCGATGTCAAGTTTAATGACTAAAGCGTCATCATGCGGTTGGTTGAGCCCAACTGTATCTTTTTCGGAAAATGAAACTTCCACCTCGGGGCTAGGCGCAAATTGTGTCTGGTTAAATTCTGGTCTTCGTTGGTGATTCTTGATGGACGTTACAGTATCGCGACAAAACTTTGATCCGCCCATAATAACACCAATTTTTATCTTTTGAGTCGGTTTCGGCGAATCCATCTTTTCCTGTGACCTAACACACAAACATCCCTAATCATCCTCCTCCTACGCCATGATTCCGCGATCACGCTTTCTTTACGAATTCCTGCAACACATAAAACAAATGAGTTGCATAAGTATTTCATAAATACTTAGTGAGCCAGTCATCCCGCCTACAGGCTATGTACATTTTAACCTACACGCAAGCAACCCAATACGATTAAAATGCCCACACGATTCAAACAACACTGTCAATCCACACAAATAATTAAATAATTAAATAATTAACCAATCAAATAATTAATTAATTAAACACAAACAACCAACACACATTCAACCAAATACGATTAAAATTCTCACACGATTCAAACAATACTGCCAATCAACGCAACTAATTAAATAATTAAATAATTAACAATTATATAATTATATAATTAAACACCAACAACCACACAATTTTATCACGGGAACCACTATAAATCGTTCGTTAATACTCGATGTTGGCTTAAATGAGCCTACGGTCATGCACTCACCTTAGCCTAAGAAATTCGCTTACCGACGTACTTCCACACCCGTTCCCAAACTAAAAAGTGTTCATACTTCTGAAAGATATATATAATAGCACTACCTCAATTTGTGATTTGGAGCTTTGAGATCAGAATCTTTCATGTGATGATAACAATCAAAGGAGTCAGGATGATCTAGTAGACTTAGCTTCCTATTCACGTAAGCTGCAACAACAACTTGAGCTAAACCAGCACTACACCAAAACCTGGGTTTCCCTACTGATTTTTGCTACTGAATTTTCAGTCGGTAAATATACCGACTGATTAGCTACTAATTGCCGACTGATTAGCTACTGTTGCATATCAGTCGACAATCAGTAGGTAATTACTGACTACAAAAATCAGTCAGCAATCAGTAGGTGCTTTGCCGACTGATTTACTACTTCATGTTAACAGTAGCCATTTGTCCGACTGATTTTACTACTGAAATAAAACAGTAGCAAAATTACCTACTGATTTGCTGACTGAAAGCAATCTTATTTAAAGTCAGGTATTGACCGACTGATTACCGACGACCTTTCAGTGTATGTATATCAGTAGCAAATCAGTCGGTAAACGTAGGTACAGGCACGTGGAAATAATTTGGTGGTTGGTGTACCTAATTTACCAATCAATTGGTAAACAGTAGGCGACCAGTCGGTAAATTTTCTTTATAAATGGCAAACTCGGGTTTTCTTGTCACAATTATAGAAACACATAAGAAAGAAAGAGTTTAAAAACACAAATCAAAGAGGGAATAAGCTTTTTCAACTCATAATGTCTTGAAATAACAATTGTGGTAATTTTCGGGCGTGGATGTATAATAGGTTCGATGAAGCGACGGGAAATCTCTCGGAAGAATTTATAAGGGGGGTGGAGCAATTCATGCAATTTGCAAATAGCCAGGAACTAACGCAGAGAAATCACGGTAAGTTTTACTGCCCTTGTCTTCTTTGCGAGAATGAGAATTTTATGTCGGGTGATAGAGTGATGAGGCATCTGTATAGTAGAGGATTTATGGAAGATTATTATATCTGGTATAGACATGGTGAAGAAGTAGATATGGATTTAGGACCGAGTAATGTTGATAAGAGTGAAGATGTGGGCAATGTAGATGATAGATATGTGGATATGGTGAAAGATGCGTTTCGTGATAATGTGAGTTTTGATAACTATTATCAACAAGATGCTAGTTATCAGAATGTCGAAGAACCGGTTCGCAATCATTCAAAAAAATTCTACGACTTGTTAGATGAAGCAAATACTTCATTATATGATGGTTGTCGTGAAGGTCAGTCGCGGTTATCGTTAGCTGCTCGAATCATGCAACATAAGACAGATCATAATGCGAGTGAAAGGTCTGTGGATTCGGTTTACGGAATCTTGAAAAAATTTTTACCAGAAGGAAACCAGGCAACCGGTTCACATTACGAGACAGACCGAATGATGCGCAATTTAGGGCTCCCATGTCATGCAATTGATGTTTGTATTAAAAATTGCATGATCTTCTGGAAAGATGATGAAGGTTTAGAAACATCTCAGTTTTGTAATTCAGAAAGATGGATGCCTAATGAGCAAAACCGTAGGAATAGGGTGCCATATAGTCGTATGTGGTATATGCCTATTGCTGACAGATTGAAAAGAATGTATCAGAGCGAGAAGACTGCAGCGGCAATGAAGAGCACGAACCAAATGAGGGAGAAATGTGTCATCCTTCTGATGCGGCGGAGTGGAAAAGTTTTCAACATAAACATCCCGAGTTTGCAAAAGAACCCCGCAACGTTTATCTTGGATTGTGTACAGATGGGTTCAATCCATTTGGCGTGTCAAAAAATCATTTGTTGTGGCCTGTGATCTTGACTCCTTACTATTTACCCCCTGGTATGTGCATGAACAAGGAGTACTTATTTCTAACAATTATGAATTCTGGGTCAAATCATCCGCGAGCGAGTCTTGATATCTTCCTCCGACCTCTTATTGAAGAGTTGAAAGAATTGTGGTGTACTGGGGTCGAGGCGTACGATGTGTCCTTGAATTAAAATTTTAATCTAAGAGCAGTGTTGTTGTGGACGATAAGCGACTTTCCGGTGTATGGCATGTTATCAGGATGGAGCAAACATGGAAAATTAGCTTGTCCAATTTGTATGGAAGATATAAACTCATTTTATTTGCGGAACGGAAGAAAGTCGTGTTGGTTCGATTGCCACCGAAGATTTCTGCCTCATGGTCATCCTCTAAGGAAGAATAAAAAAGACTTTTTAAAGGGAAGAAACGCGAGGAATGAGTTGCCACCGGATTTTTTGACTGGTGAGCAAATTTACTCTTACCGTGTGCAACGTGTGAAGCCACCAAAAACAAAGGATGTTGGTGGAAACGGTCACGATAAGAGGAAGAAAGGCTTTGGGACAAATCATAACTGGTATAAAGAAAGCATATTCTGGGAATTGCCATACTGGAGGGACCTCAATCTTCGACATAATCTCGATCTCATGCATGTAGAGAAGAATTTTTTTGACAACATTATGAACACTCTGATGCGGTTGCCAGGTAAATGAAAAGACACCATCCCGTCAAGATGGGATATAGAATTATTATGTCATCGGCCACACTTACATATTGATAGTCAGGGTAGAGCCCCTTTTCCTGACTACTCTTTGACAGACGACGCAAGAAGAAGCTTATTGAAATGTGTGAAAGATTCGGTGAAATTCCCGGATGGTTATGCTTCGAACTTAGCTAATTGTGTTGATCTTGAGAAAGAAAAGTTTTTCGGGATGAAGAGTCATGACTGCCATGTTTTTATGGAGCGGCTACTTCCATTTATCTTAACTGGTCTCGTAAACCGGAACATACACACCGCGATATCAGGTACTAATTATTTTTTTTAAAGAAAATAATTAAATCATGTAAATATGATCATAGTGATTGTATTAACCATATGCATTTTTAATTAAAAAAATCGTAGGTGTTAGAACATTATTCCGTGATTTATGTGCGAGAACTTTGCAAACAAATCGCGTCCAAATTCTGAAAGAAAACATAGTTTTAATCATATGCAATTTGGAGAGGGTCTTCCCACCATCTTTTTTCGACGTGATGGAGCACCTACCGATACATCTCCCCTACGAAGCTGAATTAGGAGGCCCCGTGCAATACTGGTGGATGTACCCATTTGAAAGGTATTTCAAAAAGTTGAAAGCAACAGCGAAGAACTCAAGGTACGCAGCATGATCGATTGTTCAATCATATCTAAGGGAGGAGGTATCTAATTTCACACAACACTATTTTCCCTCGAATGTACAAATGAAATCAAGGTAAGCGCTGTAAATATTCTCATGTTCATTAGTTAAGCCATTTCATATTATAAATTGATGACTTCGCTATAATTGGTAAGGTTGACAAGATTCACTCCGGGTGAAGTCCCTGTGTATCATTTCGATGGAGTGCCCGATATATTTACTCATGTAGGTCGACCTAGCGGCGAAATGCAAGAAAGGTGGCTCTCAGAGAAAGACTACCAATGCGCACATTCATATGTTTTGCGGAATTGTGGTTATTTCGACGAACTTGAGAGGTATAATTTGGAATGTCTCTCACTGAAAATTAAATATATAGTCCACATTAAATTTCTCATATAATTTTCCGGTGTTCTATATAGTTCATTCGAACATTATATTAGTGCAAAATATACGGACCTCCCCGAGGAAGACATCCTGGCCAAACGAGCCGAAGAGTATACAGATTGGATCAAAGAATATGTATGTCTATTAAATATTTGACAATTTTCTTGATTTACCTCGAAATATCTCATATTGTCTAAGAATATGTATGTCCATGCAGGTTATCGCCTGAAAGGCCGAGTTTCCTTTTCCAACGTGGGTGCTCGACATAATTCATGGACCAGAGATGATGGTCAAGTCTTGGCCCATCTATTATACAAGAGGATATTTGTTTCATACCCAGACTCACAGCGAGGGAAGAAATACATGTAACTACGGTGTTTGTGTTAGCGGGGTAGATTATAGCAATCCAGATGACCGAGATGAATATCATGGTATCCTAACTGATATCCTAGAACTACAATATACGGGGGCGGTTGATTTGAGAATCACACTTTTTAAGTGTAAGTGGATGGATCCTGTGATCGGTAGAGGCACTCGGAGGAGCAATGGTGGCCTTGTAGATGTTCTTCCAAAGAAAAGATATCCTAAATACGACCCTTTTATTCTAGGTACGTATGCTTGTATCCTAGGTTGCTTTTATAATCACTTTCTGTAAAATTTTGATTTTCACATTGAAATTGCACAGCATCTCAAGCCGATCAAGTTTGTTATATCCCGTACCCATACAAGGGCAAGAAACCGAAGGCTCTGTGGCACAATGTTGTTAAAGTCAACCCGAGGGCAAATATTTCAGGAGATTACGAACACACTGAACCTACTCTTTTTACAACAAGAAATTGATGATAATGTAAGCCTGACTACAATTGATGAAGATCTTGTTGTCGAGAATTCGGTTCCAAGAGTAAACCCAGTAACTCTCGATTACGAAGTCGGCGATGCGGAACTTGATGACGAATTTGAGTGTAACTTATCAGATTCGGACGACGACGTTCTTGAAGGTGTTTCATTGTGCTAATTTATTCATTTCAAGATTTGATAGTTTCATTTTGTATTTTGTATAATTATGTATATTGAGTTTGTTTCACTAATAAAAAGGAACACTAAAATATCATATCCTTAAAAAGAAACTAAAAAATATCACAACTTAAAATGTTAGATTATCATCCAAACAAAACACCTAAGACTAATGTTCCATTTTCCTTAATTAAACTAAATTAAAATTATATTTACCGACTGTTTGCCGACTATTTGCCGACTGAAGGTGTTAAAAAAACCAAATTTTAGGTTCACTTCACCCGCGAAACATTGCCTCCAAAATATTTGGGCCAAAATTATTGCCTCCAAAATATTTGGGCCAAAAATTTCAGGCTTATTATTGCCGACAGAGAGCGAAGAAACCCTAATCAAAACACTTATAAAAAAATTTCTCTCCTTTCTCTGTCGATTCTCTGTCCATTCCAAACCCTAATCTTCTTCTTCATCGATTCTCTATCGCTCTCAATCTCCGATCTTCACCCACAAAACAATCTCAATCTTCCTCTTCATCGATGCCGCCTTAAAAGAGGAAGAGAGTTCATCTTAAACCAAGAACGACAATGCTGAGATCACCGGTCAATCCACCCAGGCGAAATGATTTCCTTCTAGATACGGTACCGGAATCTCCCCCGCCGGTTCACCGCAAGACCAATCCAAAGCCGTCTGTGAAAGATTACCCTCCACCGGCGCATCTCTTTAAAACTCCAACAGTTGGAGCTTCTCCTTCTTCTCTTCCTCAACGGCGTGCATCCGCTCACTCGGATCCACTTCGGCCATCCCCTTCTGCGCAACCTTAAAGGTCTGCATCGTCTACAGTATTGCCTCAAATCCGAGCCCCTGCATTTGTAGCGCCTCAAATCCGAGCCCCTGCATCGTCTGGGAATCGACAAGCCTCAACGCCTCAACATCATCAAGTTGAACCTACTGATTTGCCTACAAGGCATGCATCTCAATCGCCTCGCAGTTCTGAAGCCCATAATTCACCCACGGGATTTCAAGAAGGAGATTCAGAAGCTGAAGATGGAGAGTACTCTGATATCGATGCTCCAATTGAGCCTAATCTCTCCCAAGACCAGCTGGAGTCTCTAAACGCGATTCTGCTTGGGCCACGGCCAAACAAAATCACTATCCTTGATCCGGATCTCATTGAGCCTAATTCAACTTGGTAATTTCTTGCATTCTTTGTCTATGGTTTTCTTTATTGCGTTGAGATATGTGTTTATTCTGTGTTGGATGTGCTTTGGCATGGTTTGAGATGATAGCTTATGTCCTCAGTTACTTTTGTTAGAGCTTATTGTTGGTACACATCAATAGCTTATGTCTTCGTTCTGTCTCTGTTAATTTCATCACAACACTTCTTTGTTAATTGCAGTAACCTTTTCTCTGTTTTTGCAGGTTTGGTTTTGACGATTCCAAACTCACAAGACAGGTCACTAAGTGTTTCACCCGTAAGTTTGATGGCCCCTACTACAGTATCTCCTCTGTGCCTAGGGAGAGAATAGAATGATGGTTCGTTGAATTCGCGGTAACAGTACCTCCGATAATTGACCATTCTTCTCTACAATACTTGTGTGTTTTATAATGACTAACACCAATCTTTCTCTTTTGTCTTGTAGAAAAACACAGGTGGGATCCATCAATAACAGGTTTGGTTCAAGAGGAGTTCGAGGCAATACTTCAAAATCGCTTGAAGGACATGGTCAGCAATGCAAGGAGTCTTGACGAGCAACCTAAATGGATCATTGATAAGATCTGGGAAAAAATGAAAGCACATTGGGCCACTGATCACCAAATAGCAAAGAGAGCGAAGACCTCAGAAGCTCGGATGTCTCAGCGAAAAGGTCTCGGTCCTCACAAACATACTTGCGGACCGAAGTCATACCGACAACTCGGACGAGAAATGGTAAGTCACTTGAAACTTGAGTTTTGCTTATATCTGTGATAATTGAACTCTTTATTTTGTTAATGTTTTTGAAGTTGACTGAGTTGTTTTATATCTGATGATTGAGTTTATATCTGATGGTTTATATTTGTTATGAAAATTGATTTGAGTTTTTAACGCAGAGAATTGGTTATGTCTTTACAGATGTTAGTCATGATAGTCTTTACTCTTTTGTTCTCTGAGTACAACATTTGTATTCTCCTTTACAGGCTGTTGAATTCGGCAGACCAGTGAGTTACGGTGAGATTTTCATCAGAGCAAATACCAAGAAATGGAACATTTGTCGATAAAAAAGAAGAGGAAGTTGATGACTCCTATTTGAAGAAAAAGGGGGAGAAGTTGTCGAACCTTGGGTCTGAAACCACAGAGCTTTCTGATGGTCGTGCTCCGTAGCTATCCGTACAAGAGGATAACGAGCTTTTTCTGCAGGTTAAGTGCTTATTCTGTGTTGTTGTGTTTTGGATTGTCATTCATGCTGGGTTGGGATTAATTTTCTTTCTTATTTCTGTGTAGTCTACTTGCGTGAACGAAAGAGGACATGTTTTTGGGATGGGAAGCCTAAAAGAGGATCTGGTGGTCAAGGGAAAGGGAAAAAACCCCCAAATCTCGGCCTCTGTCTTGAAGATGCAACAAGAGCTTGAAGAGGCTAAACGGCTATTGAGTGAACAAGCAGCTCTTATCGCACGGCAGAAAGAAGAGAATGCTCGACTTGCAGCTGCTCAAAAGGCCCAAACCGTTCACCTTAACATTATAGACAAGTTCTTGAAAACCGACGACCGATTCCTCGCATTCCTTGCCACAGAAACTGCTACAGGTACCGGTGGTTCATCTTCTACTCAAGTGGTTTAGAAACTGATAGTGTAAGCCTTTTGTTTCTCACTTCTCTAGCTCACTTATAACTTGAAACTCATGCTATGTGTTATGCAATGTTTTTTGCAACTAAATCAGTTGGATTTGGAACATGAATCTTATGTAAGTTTTTGGTGTATATATGTTTTTGTGTTGGTGTGCTTTGCAATACTTAATGTTTGCTTTCTAATTGATTTTCACGTTTTATTTAGAATCAACAAATCAATTAGCATCTAAACACAATTATTAGATTCATAATCTATTCTCCATATTCAATCAGTCGGTAAAAATATTACACTATCAGGTCGGTGAACAGTAGGAACTCAGTCGGTAAATCATACCCAAAATGCAAATGCGAAGCTTACATCAGTCGCCATTGCGTAGCTAAAATTGTAGGTGATCAGTCGGTTATCAGTAGCAAAATTTACTGACTGATTTTGCATATATCAGTCCCCAATCAGTCGGTAAATTTGCCTACTGATTGCATACATTTGGTGCAGTAGCTAATTTCAGTCGGTATTCAGTCACGAATCAGTCGTCAAATTTGTCGACTGTGTAGTGACTGCCTATAAACAGTCGGTAAAATTAGTCGGAAATCAGTAACCATTTACCGACTGATTATTTTACCGACGAGTGAAAAAGCTACAGCACAAATCAGTCGGTAATCAGTCGCTAAAGGGTGTTTACCTACTGATTTTCGACTGATTTGGCAGTAGTTAAAAATCTGTTTTCTTGTAGTGCAGTGAAGAGACTCTTACTCACACCGCGTCTAACATAGAGAGGAAACGCGAGAACAAACAGCAAAGCAGCTATCAACATGAGAATCGCAGATACTCCAAACCCAACTTTCCATCAAAGAAGCTCTTGAATGTAAATAATACCCGTGTACGCAATGAGAACTGCTATTGTTGAAGAAGCATAGTACCAAGTTACCAACCAAATAAACTCTTAAGAACTCTCTCGTTCTTTGGGTTTCTCTTTGTTGTCCAACTGATCAGCTCCAAAGGCTAATGGACACAGTCTGATCCCGCCTGATCCTGTCGATATTAGGGCAAATGCGAAATACAAAAGAGCCAACTGAGACGCGATAGCGGATCCACAGTGGCTTCCCACCGCTGTTGGGTCACAAGACGATGGTTTCACTTGTGGTTACATTGCTGTTAGCCATAGAAGCTGTAACACCCAAACTTTTTTTTTAAAAATAATTAATTAAACAATTAATCCAGATTAATGATCTCATAACCATTAATCCTCAACGATTAATTCCTGACAATTACTACGCGAAAGTTCTCAGGAAATAAATCTCAGGATACAATTCTCAGGAAAAGAACAAATCCAATAAACAACCAATCAGGATTCCATTACCAATTCATGATTCATAAACTAGCAACCTAAATCAACGGTTCGCTAGACTAAACAACAAAACTCATAAATCCTAATCATACTCTCCCTACAGCCTTGATTCCGCGATCACATTTCCTTTACCTGCAATACATGGGAAATTGAGTTGTGTAAGTATTTCATAAATACTTAGTGAGTTGCTCATCCCGCCAACTGGCGTAACAAGCATGCTCAAATAACACTACCACAATCACACATAACCAACACAACACATATTGAAACTCAACGATACAAAATCAACACATTTCGGGAAAACAGCACTGCGTGTCGAGCGACACCCTCTTGGTGTCGATCGACACGCCTCATTGTAACGCAGAATCGAGTCTTTTTCCTCTCGAGACTCGATTCCGGTTACACGAGTCATGCAACCTGCACAGAAAACACCACAATACGACAATACGATCCACATAAACCACAACCACAATCATCACACGAAATCTCATCCAAAAAATCACGAAAACACATCAATTTATCATCATTTCTTTTCTTTTCTTGTAGACTTGTAGTGGAGTAGTAATTGGAAACAAGTGACATTAGCGAGGTATCCAATTTCAAAATCATAAAGAGTCATGATATTTGCGTTGAATGAAAAAGAATTACATAAATCAAGTAATGGAGAGTTTTTCTTGATTCTCAGAATGTTTGCTATGCTTTGTTTCTTGTTTCTTCGACCACTTGATACGGTGTTGGATACATGAAGGAAACTTTGTTTCTTCAGAAATAAAAAGACTATTACATGAAAATCAATGATTATATATCTACTACATCTATGAAGACGATGATGTCCTAGTTATCAATAATATTTTTATTTTTTTTTGATAAAAAAAATTGACGATTTCACGGTTCGAACCTGAATATATAGAAAGGGTCCATGATCTCTTCAATAAGAAACCGGAAAAAATGGGTTTGACAAAAAAAAACGTTTAGTTTCTTAACCAGTATTGCAACTGTATATATAGTTTGGGCAAGAAACCTAGTTAAGTCAAGTTTTTTTATTTATTGTTTCTCCATAAAACACGGTGGTTAAGTTTATCCAAAACAAAGTAATTACAAAATAAGCATGATCTTAACAAGTTTTTTAAAAAATGTCAATTTATGAGAGCTTGGTTCAGTGGATGGGTTATGAGTTGGTGTGTCTTCGTCGAAAATAAGAGATTGGGAGAAGGAAGTATATCACGTAAAGATTGTGAAGTGGTTGTTGGTGGAGGATTAGGTTATTCACGATCACGAGCTAGAATTGTTTGTGAAAAACTTACAGGGAGAATAAAAATAAATGTTATATCTTTTTGAGTTTGTCGATATATACTCTTTTTTATGTTACTGAGAATTGGTGAATATTTTTACAAATTACCTCTATTTATAATACCTTTGATTTTGTGAAAACCGTTTGGGCTTTTTCGGTATTATTTGCCAACTCTTTTCTATTGGGTTATAAATCTTCTCTGTCAATCGCATTCAAACAAGACAAGTAGAAAACGGAAAAAAATACTCATATACTAATCGTTGAACCGGTAATATGTAAATTCTAAACCAATAATACAATGCTTACCTTATTTCTCCCAAAGTTCAAATTTGAGGAAATTAATTTTATAATTAATTCACCTGATTCGCCAAAAGAATACTACAACAATATGCTCAAATTTAACCATCAACTATTCTCTCAAATTAAGAGATCGTAGTAGTACTTAGAGATCGAATCCAAAGAAAAAAAATCACATAATAAAATCCAAATTTGAATTAAGCTAAGTGAATAATCTATACAGTAAAAACAAGTAAATTAAAGCGAGGAAACGATGATTAATATTTTTTAAATTCAATAAAATAAAAGCTAGGTGCAGAAAAATCTAAGGTGAATCCAAATTGCCGATATAGACAGATAGTTTGGAATTATTAAATATTGTTCTCGAACTTGAAAGACTAATATAAATCCAATCAGCTTTTGTTACAGAGATTATTTATTATTAAACCCTAGAAAATCAACTTCCGTGCGAGTTCAAATTGATCTAGACAAGCATTAATAACATGTTCAATTGTTCATAAAACTCTAAACCAAATTTCTTTGCAAATAAAAATTTTGCTCAACTAACATTAATTCAGGCAATTAATCACACTATCGTATCTACCAATTAACCAAAGATCATATCCCAGGTCACGAAGCAAGAATAAGCAATAGATACAAATCTAGATGAAGAACTCTAATGCTTTTATCCTAATAACTAAATTCAACCTAGCACAATTCATCAATCTCCTTCGATAACCCTAAACCTAACAAGCAAAGTACTCAGATATGGTGAATGAAACAAATATCATGAATAATATAGATTGCATAAAATAGATAATAAAAGAGATAAAGGAGTTCAAAATCTTATATGAAGGTAATTTTGCAATTTTGACATTTTTTAAAAAAGTTGTAAATTTGTGCTGTGAGTTTATTAAATTTCTTTAGAGTCTCTTTTCTAACTAAAGACGGTTGAATCACTCTATACCACATTAAATAGTAGAAATATTTTTATTTCAATATTAGAGATATTTCATTTATTTTTCGGTAATTTTGCAAAAACTCAAAGCTTAACCCCTTCAAGTTTTGACATTTTTAAAAAAATTGTAAATTTGTGCTATGAGTTTAGTAAATTTCTATAGAGTCTCCTTTAAAACTAAAGACGGTTGAATCATTGTATACCACATCAAATAGTAGAAATATTTTAATTTCAACCTCAGATAGATTTCATTTATTTTTTGGTAATTTTGCAAAAATTCGAATTTAACCCCTTTGAGTTTTGACATTTTAAAAAAAAGTTGTAAATTTATGTTATGAGTTTAGTAAACTTCTTTTGAGTCTCCTTTCAAACTAAAGACCGTTGAATCACTGTATACCACATCATATAGTAGAAATATTTTAATTTCAACCTAAGATATATTTCATTTAATTTTGAGTAATTTTGCAAAAACACCAAGGTTAACCCCTTTGGGTTTTGACATTTTTTAAAAATGATGTAAATTTATGCTATGAGTTTAGTAAACTTCTTTAGAGTCTCCTTTCAACCGTCATTATACTACATCAAATAGTAGAAATATTTTAATTTCAACCTTAGTTACATTTCATTTATTTTTAGGTAATTTTGCAATAACTCAAAGGTTAACCACTTTGAGTTTTGACATTTTTTAACAAAGTTGTAAATTTTTGCTATGAATTTAGTAAATTTCTTTAGAGTCTCCTTTCAAACAAAAGACGGTTGAATCACTCTATACCACCTCAAATAGTATAAATATTTTAATTTCAACATTAAATGTATTTTATTTATTTTTTGGTAATTTTGCAAAAACTCAAAGGTAACCCCTTTGAGTTTTGACATTTTTTAAAAAAGTTGTAAATTTATGCTACGAATTTAGTAAACTTCTTTAGAGTCTTCTTTCAACCTAAAGACGGTTGAATCACTCTATACCCAATCAAATAGTAGAAATATTTTAATTTCAACCTTAGTTACATTTCATTTATTTTTAGGTAATTTTGCAATAACTCAAAGGTTAACCCCTTTGAGTTTTGACATTTTTAAAAAAATTTGTAACTTTGAGCTATGAGTTTAGTAAAGATCTTTAGAGCCTCTTTACAAACTAAAGACGGTTGAATCACTCTATACCACATCAAATAGTAGAAATATTTTAATTTCAACCTAAGATACATTTCATTTATTGTTCGGTAATTTTGCAAAAACTCAAAGGTTAACCCCTTTGAATTTTTACATTTTTTAAAAAGGTTGTAAATTTATGCTATGAGTTTAGTAAACTTCTTTAGAGTCTCCTTTCAACCTAGTGACGGTTGAATCACTCTATATAACATCAAATAGTCGAAATATTTTAATTCAACTTTAGTTACATTTCATTTACTTTTAGGTAATTTTGCAATTTTGACATTTTTAAAAAACATTGTAATTTGTGCTTTGAGTTTATTAAATTTCTTTAGAGTCTCTTTTCAAACTAAAGACGGTTGAATCACTCTATACCACATCAAATAGTAGAAATATTTTAATTTCAACCTTAGATACATTTCATTTATTTTTCGGTAATTTTGCAAAAACTCAAATGTTGACCCCTTTGAGATTTGACATTTTTAAAAAAAGTTGTAAATTTATGCTATTAGTTTTGTACACTTCTTTAGAGTCTTCTTTCAACCTAATGACGGTTGAATCACTCTATACCCCATCAAATAGTAGAAATATTTTAATTTCAACTTTAGTTACATTTCATTTATTTTTAGGTAATTTTGCAATAACACAAAGGTTAACCCCTTTGAGTTTTGATATTTTTAGAAAAAGTTGTAATATGAGTTTAGTAAACTTCTTTAGAGGCTCCTTTCAAATTAAACACGGTTGAATCATTGTATACCACATCAAATAGTAGAAATATTTTAATTTCAACCTTAGATACATTACAATTATTTTTCAGTAATTTTCTAAAAACTCAAAGGTTAACCCTTTGAGTTTTGACATTTTTTAAAAAGGTTGTAAATTTATGCTATGAGTTTAGTTAAATTCTTTAGAGTCTCCTTTCAAACTAAAGACGGTTGAATCACTGTATACCACATAAAATAGTAGAAATATTTTAATTTCAACCTTAGATATATTTCATTTATTTTTCGGTAATTTTGCAAAAACTGAAAGGTTAAAACCCTTTTGGGTTTTGACATTTTTTGAAAAAGTTGTAAATTTTTGCTATGAATTTAGTAAACTTCTTTAGAGTCTCCTTTCAACCTAATGACCGTTCCATCATTCTGTACTACATCAAATATTTTAATTTTAACCCTAGTTACATTTCATTTTTTTTTAGGTAATTTTGCAAAAACTCAAAGGTTAACCCCCTTTGAGTTTTGACATTTTTTAAAAATGTTGTAAATTTATGCTGTGAATTTATTAAACTTCTTTAGAGTCTCCTTTCAACCTAATGACGGTTGAATCACTATATACCACATCAAATAGTAGAAATATTTTAATTTCAACCTTAGTTACATTTCATTTATTTTTAGGTAATTTTGCAATTTTGAAAATTTTAAAAAAAGTTGTAAATTTATGCTATGAATTTAGTAAACTTCTTTAGAGTCTTCTTTCAACCTAATGGCGGTTGAATCACTATATACCACATCAAATACTAGAAATATTTTAATTTCAATCTTAGATAAATTTCATTTATCTTTTAGTAATTTTGCAAAAACTCAAAGGTTAAACCCCTTTGAGTTTTGACATTTTTTAAAAAGTTGTAAATTTATGCTATGATTTTAGTAAAGTTCTTTAGAGTCTCCTTTCAAACTAAAGACGGGTTAATCATTGTATTTCACATCAAATAGTAGAAATATTTTAATTTCTATCTTAGATATATTTCATTTATTTTTCGGTAATTTTGTAAAAATTGAAAGATTAACCCCTTTGGGTTTTGACATTTTTTAAAAAAGTTGTAAATTTATGCTATGAGTTTAGTAAACTTCTTTAGAGCCTCCATTCAACCTAAAGACGGTTGAATCACTGTATACCACATCAAATAGTAGAAATATTTTAATTTCATCCTTAGTTACATTTCATTTATTTGTAGGTAATTTTGCAATAACTCAAACATTAACCCCTTTGAGTTTTGACATTTTTTAAAAAAATTGTAAATTTATGCTATGAGTTTAGTAAAGTTCTTTAGAGTCTCCTTTCAAATTAAAGACGGTTTAATCACTGTATATCACATCAAATAGTAGAAATATTTTAATTTCAACTTTAGATACATTTCATTTATTTTTTGGTAATTTTGCTTAAACTCAAAGGTTAACCTCTTTGAGTTTTGACATTTTTTAAAAAAGTTGTAAATTTATGCTATGAGTTTAGTAAACTTCTTTAGAGTCTCCTTTCAACCTAATGACGGTTGAATCACTCTATACCACATAAAATAGTAGAAATATTTTAATTTCAACCTTAGATATATTTCATTTATTTTTCGGTAATTTTGCAAAACTGAAAGGTGAACCCCTTTGGGTTTTGACATTTTTTAAAAAAGTTGTAAATTTATGCTATGAGTTTAGTAAACTTCTTTAGAGTCTCCTTTGAAACTAAAGACGGTTGAATAAATCTATACCACATCAAATAGTAGAAATATTTTAATTTCAACCTTAGATACATTTCATTTATTTTTCGGTAATTTTCTAAAAACTCAAAGGTTAACCCTGTTGAGTTTTTACATTTTTTAAAAAGGTTGTAAATTTATGCTATGAGTTTAGTAAAATTCTTTAGAGTATCCTTTCAAACTAAAGACGGTTGAATCACTGTATACCACATAAAATAGTAGAAATATTTTAATTTCAACCTTAGATATATTTCATTTATTTTTCGGTAATTTTGCAAAACTGAAAGGTGAACCCCTTTGGGTTTTGACATTTTTTAAAAAAGTTGTAAATTTATGCTATGAGTTTAGTAAACTTCTTTAGAGTCTCCTTTGAAACTAAAGACGGTTGAATAAATCTATACCACATCAAATAGTAGAAATATTTTAATTTCAACCTTAGATACATTACAATTATTTTTCGGTAATTTTCTAAAAACTCAAAGGTTGAGTTATGACATTTTTTAAAAAGGTTGTAAATTTATGCTATGAGTTTAGTAAAATTCTTTAGAGTCTCCTTTCAAACTAAAGACGGTTGAATCACTGTATACCACATAAAATAGTAGAAATATTTTAATTTCAACATTAGATATATTTCATTTATTTTTCGGTAATTTTGCAAAAACTGAAAGGTTAAAACCCCTTTGGGTTTTGACATTTTTTGAAAAAGTTGTAAATTTTTGCAATGAATTTAGTAAACTTCTTTAGAGTCTCCTTTCAACCTAATGACCGTTCCATCATTCTGTACTACATCAAATAGTAGAAATATTTTAATTTTAACCCTAGTTACATTTCATTTTTTTTTAGGTAATTTTGCAAAAACTCAAAGGTTAACCCCTTTGAGTTTTGACATTTTTTAAAAATGTTGTAAATTTATGCTGTGAATTTATTAAATTTCTTTAGAGTCTCCTTTCAACCTAATGACGGTTGAATCACTATATACCACATCAAATAGTAGAAATATTTTAATTTCAACCTTAGTTACATTTCATTTATTTTTAGGTAATTTTGCAATTTTGAAAATTTTTAAAAAAGTTGTAAATTTATGCTATGAATTTAGTAAACTTCTTTAGAGTCTTCTTTCAACCTAATGGCGGTTGAATCACTATATACCACATCAAATACTAGAAATATTTTAATTTCAATCTTAGATAAATTTCATTTATCTTTTAGTAATTTTGCAAAAACTCAAAGGTTAAACACCTTTGAGTTTTGACATTTTTTAAAAAGTTGTAAATTTATGCTATGATTTTAGTAAAGTTCTTTAGAGTCTCCTTTCAAACTAAAGACGGGTTAATCTTTGTATTTCACATCAAATAGTAGAAATATTTTAATTTCATCCTTAGTTACATTTCTTTTATTTGTAGGTAATTTTGCAATAACTCAAACATTAACCCCTTTGAGTTTTGACATTTTTTAAAAAAATTGTAAATTTATGCTATGAGTTTAGTAAAGTTCTTTAGAGTCTCCTTTCAAATTAAAGACGGTTTAATCACTGTATATCACATCAAATAGTAGAAATATTTTAATTTCAACTTTAGATACATTTCATTTATTTTTTGGTAATTTTGCTTAAACTCAAAGGTTAACCTCTTTGAGTTTTGACATTTTTTAAAAAAGTTGTAAATTTATGCTATGAGTTTAGTAAACTTCTTTAGAGTCTCCTTTCAACCTAATGACGGTTGAATCACTCTATACCACATAAAATAGTAGAAATATTTTAATTTCAACCTTAGATATATTTCATTTATTTTTCGGTAATTTTGCAAAACTGAAAGGTGAACCCCTTTGGGTTTTGACATTTTTTAAAAAAGTTGTAAATTTATGCTATGAGTTTAGTAAACTTCTTTAGAGTCTCCTTTGAAACTAAAGACGGTTGAATAAATCTATACCACATCAAATAGTAGAAATATTTTAATTTCAACCTTAGATACATTTCATTTATTTTTCGGTAATTTTCTAAAAACTCAAAGGTTAACCCTGTTGAGTTTTTACATTTTTTAAAAAGGTTGTAAATTTATGCTATGAGTTTAGTAAAATTCTTTAGAGTATCCTTTCAAACTAAAGACGGTTGAATCACTGTATACCACATAAAATAGTAGAAATATTTTAATTTCAACCTTAGATATATTTCATTTATTTTTCGGTAATTTTGCAAAACTGAAAGGTGAACCTCTTTGGGTTTTGACATTTTTTAAAAAAGTTGTAAATTTATGCTATGAGTTTAGTAAACTTCTTTAGAGTCTCCTTTGAAACTAAAGACGGTTGAATAAATCTATACCACATCAAATAGTAGAAATATTTTAATTTCAACCTTAGATACATTACAATTATTTTTCGGTAATTTTCTAAAAACTCAAAGGTTGAGTTATGACATTTTTTAAAAAGGTTGTAAATTTATGCTATGAGTTTAGTAAAATTCTTTAGAGTCTCCTTTCAAACTAAAGACGGTTGAATCACTGTATACCACATAAAATAGTAGAAATATTTTAATTTCAACCTTAGATATATTTCATTTATTTTTCGGTAATTTTGCAAAAACTGAAAGGTTAAAACCCCTTTGGGTTTTGACATTTTTTGAAAAAGTTGTAAATTTTTGCAATGAATTTAGTAAACTTCTTTAGAGTCTCCTTTCAACCTAATGACCGTTCCATCATTCTGTACTACATCAAATAGTAGAAATATTTTAATTTTAACCCTAGTTACATTTCATTTTTTTTTAGGTAATTTTGCAAAAACTCAAAGGTTAACCCCTTTGAGTTTTGACATTTTTTAAAAATGTTGTAAATTTATGCTGTGAATTTATTAAATTTCTTTAGAGTCTCCTTTCAACCTAATGACGGTTGAATCACTATATACCACATCAAATAGTAGAAATATTTTAATTTCAACCTTAGTTACATTTCATTTATTTTTAGGTAATTTTGCAATTTTGAAAATTTTTAAAAAAGTTGTAAATTTATGCTATGAATTTAGTAAACTTCTTTAGAGTCTTCTTTCAACCTAATGGCGGTTGAATCACTATATACCACATCAAATACTAGAAATATTTTAATTTCAATCTTAGATAAATTTCATTTATCTTTTAGTAATTTTGCAAAAACTCAAAGGTTAAACACCTTTGAGTTTTGACATTTTTTAAAAAGTTGTAAATTTATGCTATGATTTTAGTAAAGTTCTTTAGAGTCTCCTTTCAAACTAAAGACGGGTTAATCTTTGTATTTCACATCAAATAGTAGAAATATTTTAATTTCTATCTTAGATATATTTCATTTATTTTTCGGTAATTTTGTAAAAATTGAAAGGTTAACCCCTTTGGGTTTTGACATTTTTTAAAAAAGTTGTAAATTTATGCTATGAGTTTAGTAAACTTCTTTAGAGCCTCCATTCAACCTAAAGACGGTTGAATCACTGTATACCACATCAAATAGTAGAAATATTTTAATTTCATCCTTAGTTACATTTCTTTTATTTGTAGGTAATTTTGCAATAACTCAAACATTAACCCCTTTGAGTTTTGACATTTTTTAAAAAAATTGTAAATTTATGCTATGAGTTTAGTAAAGTTCTTTAGAGTCTCCTTTCAAATTAAAGACGGTTTAATCACTGTATATCACATCAAATAGTAGAAATATTTTAATTTCAACTTTAGATACATTTCATTTATTTTTTGGTAATTTTGCTTAAACTCAAAGGTTAACCTCTTTGAGTTTTGACATTTTTTAAAAAAGTTGTAAATTTATGCTATGAGTTTAGTAAACTTCTTTAGAGTCTCCTTTCAACCTAATGACGGTTGAATCACTCTATACCACATAAAATAGTAGAAATATTTTAATTTCAACTTTAGATATATTTCATTTATTTTTCGGTAATTTTGCAAAACTGAAAGGTGAACCCCTTTGGGTTTTGACATTTTTTAAAAAAGTTGTAAATTTATGCTATGAGTTTAGTAAACTTTTTTAGAGTCTCCTTTGAAACTAAAGACGGTTGAATAAATCTATACCACATCAAATAGTAGAAATATTTTAATTTCAACCTTAGATACATTACAATTATTTTTCGGTAATTTTCTAAAAACTCAAAGGTTGAGTTATGACATTTTTTAAAAAGGTTGTAAATTTATGCTATGAGTTTAGTAAAATTCTTTAGAGTCTCCTTTCAAGCTAAAGACGGTTGAATCACTGTATACCACATAAAATAGTTGAAATATTTTAATTTCAACCTTAGATATATTTCATTTATTTTTTGGTAATTTTGCAAAAACTGAAAGGTTAAAACCCCTTTGGGTTTTGACATTTTTTGAAAAAGTTGTAAATTTTTGCTATGAATTTAGTAAACTTCTTTAGAGTCTCCTTTCAACCTAATGACCGTTCCATCATTCTGTACTACATCAAATAGTAGAAATATTTTAATTTTAACCTTAGTTACATTTAATTTTTTTTTAGGTAATTTTGCAAAAACTCAAAGGTTAACCCTTTTGAGTTTTGACATTTTTTAAAAATGTTGTAAATTTATGTTGTGAATTTATTAAACATCTTTAGAGTCTCCTTTCAACCTAATGACGGTTGAATCACTATATACCACATCAAATAGTAGAAATATTTTAATTTCAACCTTAGTTACATTTCATTTATTTTTAGGTAATTTTGCAATTTTGAAAATTTTTTAAAAAGTTGTAAATTTATGCTATGAATTTAGTAAAGTTCTTTAGAGTCTTCTAACAACCTAATGGCGGTTGAATCACTATATACCACATCAAATACTAGAAATATTTTAATTTCAATCTTAGATAAATTTCATTTATCTTTTAGTAATTTTGCAAAAACTCAAAGGTTAAACCCCTTTGAGTTTTGACATTTTTAAAAAAGTTATACATTTATGCTATGATTTTAGTAAAGTTCTTTAGAGTCTCCTTTCAAACTAAAGATGGGTTAATCATTGTATTTCACATCAAATAGTAGAAATATTTTAATTTCTATCTTAGATATATTTCATTTATTTTTCGGTAATTTTGCAAAAATTGAAAGGTTTAACCCCTTTGGGTTTTGACATTTTTTAAAAAAGTTGTAAATTTATGCTATGAGTTTAATAAACTTCTTTAGAGCCTCCATTCAACCTAAAGACGGTTGAATCACTGTATACCACATCAAATAGTAGAAATATTTTAATTTCATCCTTAGTTACATTTCATTTATTTGTAGGTAATTTTGCAATAACTCAAAGATTAACCCCTTTGAGTTTTGACATTTTTTAAAAAAATTGTAAATTTATGCTATGAGTTTAGTAAAGTTCTTTAGAGTCTCCTTTCAAACTAAAGACGGTTTAATCACTGTATATCACATCAAATAGTAGAAATATTTTAATTTCAACTTTAGATACATTTCATTTATTTTTTGGTAATTTTGCTAAAACTCAAAGGTTAACCTCTTTGAGTTTTGACATTTTTTAAAAAAGTTGTAAATTTATGCTATGAGTTTAGTAAACTTCTTTAGAGTCTCCTTTCAAACTAAAAACGGTTGAATCACTGTATACCACATCAAATAGTATAAATATTTTAATTTCAACCTAAGATACATTTCATTTATTTTTCGGTAATTTTGCAAAAACTCAAAGGTTAACCCCTTTGAATTTTGACATTTTTAAAAAAGGTTGTAAATTTATGCTATGAGTTTAGTAAACTTCTTTAGAGTCTCCTTTCAACCTAATGACGGTTGAATCACTCTATACCACATCAAATAGTAGAAATATTTTAATTTCAACCTTAGTTACATTTCATTTATTTTTTGGTAATTTTGCAAAAACTCAAAGGTTAACTCCTTTGAGTTTGGACATTTTTTTAAAAAGTTTTAAATTTATGCTAAGAGTTTAGTAAACTTCTCTAGAGTTTCCTTCCAAACTAAAGACGGTTGAATCACTATATACCACATCAAATAGTAGAAATATTTTAATTTCAACCTTAGATATATTTCATTTATTTTTCGGTAATTTTGCAAAAACTGAAAGGTTAACCCCTTTGGGTTTTGACATTTTTTTAAAAAGTCGTAAATTTATGCTATGAGTTTAGTAAACTTCTTTAGAGTCTTCTTTCAAACTAAAGACGGTTAAATCACTTTATATCATATCAAATAATAGAAATAATTTCATTGCAACCTTGGAAACATTTCATTCAATTTTTCATTAATTTTGGGTTAACCCCTTTGAATTTTAACATTTTTTTTAAGAGGTTGTAAATTTTTTATTTATGTGAAATAAACTTCTCTAGAGCTACTTTTCAAACTTGAGATAGTTATATCACTCTATCTATATATATCACATCACATAATAAAAATTATTTTATTTCACTCTTAAATACATTTCATTAATTTTTTAGTAATTTTCTAAAAACTTAGAAAAGTTAATCTCTTTGAGTTTTGACATTTTTAAAAAAAAATTGTAAATTTATGCTATGAGTTTAGTAAAAGTTTTCAGTTTTCCGTTTGGAAAAGTTATCGCTTTTCGATGATTTGAAAATATCCAAACATTATGATTTATTCAAAATTTCAGTGTCACATAGCAAATTCTCTGGTTCAAAATCAATACACTTAACAAGCTGAAGGAATTCCATTTCCGCGCGAAGCTTTAATCTCATCAGAATATTTTCACCTATCTTCCTCCTCAGTATCCGTATCCTGAAAACACGAGGAAAGTAAAAACGATTCAGCGACGAAAACACGATTTTTGGTGGTTCTTGACATGAGATTCAAGTATTTGGAAAGTCTGAACAAACCTGAGTTGTCCATTGGGTTGCCTACGGGAACTGGCTCAGGTTCTCTGATCTCAACAACAACACAGTCTGACATCAAGAACGTCTTTGCAACCGAAGCTGCGTGTTCCAAGCAACATCTCACAACCTAAAATCGAGATAAAATCATCACACTCCGGTTCACGTAAAGCTAGCAAAGAGAGTTTATTACGTATTGCGTAAAAAAAAACTTACCTTTGTTGGATCAATGATTCCTGCAGCCATTAAATCCTCGTACTTGCCGGTTGCAGCATTGTAACCGTATTTCACATTTTCGTTCGAAAGCACCTGCCAATAAATAAAGACATATCTTCAAGCATCTGTCTCAAAAATCAAGAGGTTAAAAGTATGTGGATGTTGTTTATTACCTTCTCGCTAACTACGCTTCCATTAACACCGGCATTCTTGGCAATCAGTTTCAGAGGGTAGCTCAATGCCCTTTTAACGATATCCGCACCAACCTGATGTAACGGAATCAGCAAAGTTAGAAAACTTGACGGTTTAAGAGTTAAGAGACCGAAAGGCTTGATTGATTTGATTTGATTTACCTTCTCTTCATCATTTGTAAGAGTGGCTTTAATAGCATCAACCTTGGCAGCAAGACGAAGCAGAGTGCAACCACCACCAACGACAATACCTTCCTCAACAGCAGCCTGAAAGAATCAATATCCGTATCAGAAATTGTTCACGAGTAAGCAAATAACACAGTTTTAAAAGCCTTAGATGAAAGAAAAATCAATCACCTTTGTAGCATTAAGAGCATCTTCAACTCTCAACTTCTTCTCTTTGAGTTCTGTCTCAGTTTGTGCTCCAACCTTTAAAACCAATACATACGAGCTTTTACTTAATATCTCTCGATACAATTACATTAAAGAATTACGAATGGTGATTTGTGTTAACCTGAATCACAGCGACTCCACCAGAGAGCTTAGCAATTCTCTCATTGAGTTTCTCCTTCTCGTAATCTTGTTCCACTTGCTGCAGAAACCAAATACCGTATTACTGTAAGTACACTTTCAAAACAAAGGTAGTAGAGATCCAATACTTGCTCTACGCTTTCTACTATTAAGTTAATACCTCAATAAGATTCTTAATCTGTGTAACACGCTTTTGCACTGCGTCCTGTGTGGTTCCATCACCCACAATGGTCGAAGTCTCCTTTGTGAGAACAACCTTTGCGGCGTTACCGAGAACCTCTTTTCCAGCTTTTTCAAGTGAAAGACCAACTTCCTCTCTAATCACAGTTGCTACAAGCAAACACAGATTAAAAAATTAGTAGAGATTCAAAAACCACAAAGATGATGACTCATCAATGCATATGGAACTTACCTCCAGTTAGAATGGCGATATCGTCAAGGTATTGGCTTTTACGTTCTCCGAATCCAGGAGCTCTGAGAGCTGCAATCTTCAATGTACCTCTAAGCTTGTTAACTACAAGAGTCGCTAAAGCCTCTTGCTCAATGTCTTCAGCGATTATCAAAATCGGGTATCCTCCTCTAATCGCATCCTCCAAAACACCAACAAGATCTCTTGCGTTGGTGATTTTCTTGTCAACAAGAAGCAACTGGAAAATCATAAAATATATTAGAAGATCCTTATTATACTCATATCGATATCCGTAAGTCCAAAGGTATCGAGAAACATTATTACCTTGCAATTGTCGAATTCGACTGACATTTTCTCGCTGTCTGTTACAAAGTAAGGAGAGATATAACCACGATCGAATTGCATTCCTTCCACTACGTAGAGGGCGTTCTCGGCACTTTTACCCTCTTCAAGTGTCACCACACCTTTCCTACCAACTCTGCTCATTGCTTCAGCAATCATACTTCCGATCTCTTCGTTGTTACCCGCACTAACAGCTGCAACATCAGCAAGTTCACTGTCTTCAACCTCCTTAGACATTTTCTTGAGCTCGTCAACTAAAGCTTTAGCTGTCTTCTCAATGCCTCTAGTGATCAATACAGGGTTTGCACCAGCAGCAACAACCTGAAAGATACAAACTTTACGATTATTATATCCATTCTTTCGAGTTTTCACTATAGAAAGCTTGAGAAGACACAGACCTTAACACCCTCAGCGATAAAACCTTGAGCAAGAACGACAGATGTTGTTGTACCGTCACCAGCTAAGTCATTGGTTTTAGCAGCTGCTTGCCTTACAAGCTTAGCACCGATATTCTCAACGGGGTCTTCCAACTCAACCTTACAGTAGCAAGTTACGAAATTACGCGAATTCGTTGAAATGAAAATCGATATCAGAAGGGTAACGATTTCATACCTCTCTTGCAACAGTCACACCATCATTAACAATTCTTGGTGAACCATACTTGCTCTCAAGAACAACATTTCTTCCTTTCGGTCCAAGCGTAACACCGACTAGATCCGCAAGCTTGTTGACACCAGCCTATAGTACAAACACATAATTAGAAACCAGAGAAAAATTACAAAACCTTTAAAGATTAAAAAAACAGATACTTACTTGAAGTCTCCTAATGGTAGTTCCATCTTTGTTGAAATGCAATTCCTTAGCAGCACAAACAATTGCAGAACCGGCTCTTCTTGGTCTAGGAGGACACACACTCTGTCGCCTACCGAAGGAGCTTGAAGATAACTTGTTCATAAGTTTCTTATCAGATTTTTGACCATTTGGAGCAACCATTGAACCAATGGAAGACGTTGCAGTGAAAGTTGATGCCATTTTCTCACTTCAAACACACAGACAATTCAAACAATTAGACAAACACTTCAAAGATACTAAAAAAAGACTCTTCCTTTCGTTGATATATGGTCCACGTAAGCACAATTAACAACAAAAAAGACTAAATTCATGAAACTTTCACACCAAAATCTGAGAAAACAGAAGAAAGTCGACACATTTCAATGTAAAAAGCTAACTAAAAACACCATTTTTGACAAATCTAAGGAAACCCAACTTTCGTACATATTTTCTAACAAATACCCATAATCTTTATCTTCAGAGAAAGAGATCTAAAGAGCTTAAACTGTGACATAACAAAACCAAACACTAAGACACATATACTAGCCACCGAAAATGCAAAATGATGAAAAGGGTAAAGGATTAAGAAGCTTACAGAAGTGAAAGGTGAAGACTTTGGAGGAGGAAATTTGGAGAATTGTTTTTTCACCGGAATAGGGTTTTTCCGGATAAGAAAAAAAAAAAGGGAGCTTGGAGAAGGCGAAGTAGGTTTATCTGCTAATTCTCGCTTGGAGGCTGCTTTTAACGTTACCTTTAAGCTTCTTGAAGCTTCTCAAGTTAAATCCTGGCCGTTGAATTTAACAACACTCTTCATATTGGGTAATCGGATCTTGGATTTTTTTTTTTCTTATTGGGCCAAGTATTATTAAGGCCCAAATCATTTGTTTCTTAATATATTTTTTTGCCCCCTAATTCTTTTTAAAAATATTTTCTTATCAATTGGTCAAATTGAGTTAGAAATTTTAAAACTAGAGAATCTTTGATCTTTGGATATCAAACTTTGTCAGATTTCATTGAAATTCGTTTCAAAGATGATAACGATTTGGAACAATATATACGTGTCGGATCCGACCTGGTGAGAGTATCATCTTCCTCAATCTCTATAACTCAGGAAAAAAGTACAAACTTTTAGCCACCTAATGCCACAATAGAGCATTGCTCTTGTCTAATTGGTATTTTTTGAGATTGATTGTTTCGTTGGAAAATGTACGAAAGTAACACATTTTTACAAATATGCATATAACATCTAAAATGATTGGACCGGCACTGAGTCTTTTATGAAGGTTATGGAAGGTTGTGTAGCTTGATGTATGGCATGACTATGAGAACGCGGGAATACCAAATGACTTCACCAACAAGAAAGAGTTTTATAATGTGTTTGTAAAAACACTTCGCAATGAAGGTTTTATTGGGGAAATAAAAATGAGAATCGTTGGAGGATATACTGACTCAATCCGAGAAGAAGTTAAAAGAGATCTTGATAAGAGGATTAAAATTATATATGCAAACAACTGCCCTAGTAAGTAGTTTGTTGAATATGGTTTAACTTTTGTTTTCTTTTAACATATTAACTTTTTTTTTGTCTTTAACAGGACCTGAAGGTGAACCCAAAGAAAACCAAGCGGCAGATAACCATATTTAAACCCTCGTAAAGCAGTGGATTTAAAAGTAACCTTCACCTCGACCTCAACCCAAAGAAAACCAAGCGGCAGATAACCATATTAAAACCCTCGTAAAGCAGTGGATTTAAAAGTAACCTTCACCTCCACCTCAAAACACGCTTCTAATTACCGGTGATAATGGTTTTGACGAGTTGTTCCTCCTCTTGAAAAACAAAGGTCATACAACTATGATTGTATTTCATGGCACTAATAGTGTTAAACATGCAGAGGTAATTTCCTTATTATTCCTTGTAACCTTAAGCTCAATCCTCTCAATCATGTACTTCTCTGATAGTTTGATAATTTGTTTATGCATTGGAGAGCTATGTTATTCCTTGTAACCTTAAGCTCAGTGTTGTAGTTCTCGATTAGTTCTCCAAAGCTTAATTAGTTGTAGCTTGATAATTTGTTTATGCACTGTGATAATTGGACAGCTATGTTATTCCTTATAACCTTAAGCTCAGTCCTGCTTTGATTAGTTCTCCAAAGCTTAGTTGTTGTAGTTTGATAATTTGTTTATGCACTGGGACAATTGGACAGCTATGTTATTCCTTGTAACCTCAAGCTCTAGTTCTCTGATTAGTTCTCTAAAGCTTAGTTGTAGTTTTATAAATTGATGATTTGTTTATGCACATGTAATTTGGGGCAATTGGAGAGCTATGTTAGATCTGGGACCTGGTCTTAGTTGGGCGGAAAGGAAGAAAGAAAAGAGGTGAGCTTTTTATGAAAGTTATGAAAAAGGAAGTTCAAATAATTGGTGAAGGGAATTGTTTATTCCATGCGATTTCGTATATACTCCATGGCAGTCAAGATCGCTACAACGAAGTCTCCCAAAGGATCAATGTGAGTTAGAAATTATTTTTGAATTCTCTTTGTTGTTTCATTTCTCTTTGTTGATTTAGTTTGGAGAGTCCAAAGATAAAGAATTGGGACATAAAGAATTGGGAGATCTTCAGGCTGCAGGTACTAATTCTGAATTGGTAGTTAATTGTATTTTCTAGTAGTTTGTGGTGATATGCTAAATTCTCTTTGTTGTTTCATGCTAAATTCTCTTTATTGATTTAGCTTATGAAGAGTTCTTCCAAGGATAAAGAATTGGGAGCTATAGAATTTAGAGATCTTCAGGCTGCAGCAAATGAGGTAGTAATTCTGAATTGCTTGTGAATTGTATTTTCTATTTCTAGTAGTTTGTGGTAATTGGGTTGTGTGAATTGTAATTCTTTTACAGTTTGGATTACACATAAAAGTTGTACGCCGAGGTAATCTCCCAACTGGTGACGACAATTACGGCAGATAATGTTTCCCCACGTGATGGTGAAGTCTTGTTGCTTAGTTACGAAAGTCGACATTTCAACCAATTAATCAACATTTAATGGGATATTTGGTACAATGGAGCATTGGAGAGTCATTCTGTTTTTTCTTAATTTAATCGTTTCAATAGATATTTTTGTTTACTTCACATATTTTGCAATCTGTGAGTACGAGGAGCTTTAATATGAGTTACTTGATTGTGTCCAGCTTTATATTCATATTTGTTGAGAATTTATCCCAAGTTTTTTTTTTACTCATTTTTATTTCTGCACTTTTTACATTTTATTATTACCTATAAAATGTGATATGTCAATGAGTAAGAACACTCTGTTTTCTTAACCTATAATTCTCCAAACATTTGAGAAATTAAAGCTGCAAATTGTATTAGAGTTCACTGAAGAAAGATAAAAAAAAAAAAAGACTTGAAGTCTTATTACATGTAGTTAGCAGAGAAATAAGTTCCTTTGGGTATTGCTCATTAAAACAAACATAACATGAAACACAAAGATACTTGGAATGACATTTTAGAACAAAAAAAAAGAAAAGAGATTTTTTTTTATGGCATCTCCATTCTGTATATACATTTTCTGCTTTTTTTAATCTGAATCAAACCAATTTCTTGTCCAAGTAAAATAACCTCAACAAGCGCGCACCACCACAAGATCTCTCTACTAATTCATGGCAATCCAAACGTAGACATGGTTTCTTTGCTTCTGATTCGTATACGCTCTGCAGATATCATACGATCTTGATCAGCTCATTGATCGATCTAATGTATCAAATAACGTAAATAGAGATAATAGAATGTTCAGAGACTTACATACTATTATTGCTGAATCTTCCTGAATTCTGTAAGAACAGGGTAGATATTCTCAAAGGCGAGGTAAGTCTCTTCTCTCATCTGATAAGTGTAATCTCACTAATTCATCAGAGATCACACAAGTATATTTTTCGCAAAAATTTGTAATCATTTCAAAGAAAGTATTATTACCTTGGCTCCAGTTATAACAATCTTTCCTGACACAAAAATAAGTAGTACAATCTTTGGTTGTTTCATCCTATATATCAATCCTGGGAATAGCTCAGGCTCGTACTGGCATCAATAACAAGAGAGATGCGAATGAATCATCAGAGACCAATTATTATCTCCATCTTACAACTTATACATATGATCACAAATGCTTGAGATCAACTTACACTTGAGAAAGCACTGTGAGAGTACGCAAGACCTTCAAGCCTGATCGGGAACTTGACATCGCACGAGCCAACAATGTTCTGAATCTTGAAATCCTACAGAACGGAATCAGCAATTTCATTAGTAGACAGTTAAGACACAAACGGAGTTTGAAACAAAACCGGACAATACAGTGTATGATGGAACAGGACCAGAGATAGACATGAGTAATACCTTGAACTTTGCAGGAAAGCCGAGCTTTTGAACAATCCGAGCGTACTGAAAAACAAAAAAGGCGTTCTTTAAGATAACGTAGAACAAATACTTGCTAACATAAAGAAAATCAGACCGTATTGAGAAGAGTTAAGTTACCTTTCTCGCAGCTAGTTTTGAAAGATGTTCACTCTTAGCTCCGGTACACACCTAAAATCAGATAGTATAGATGCTCGTTAAAACAAGAACATGGCAAGATCATTCCATGTGAACAAAAGTGACCAAAAACATATAACAAGCCTACATAACATAGTAATATACCATTTTCCCAGAAGCAAAAATCAAAGCTGTTGTCTTTGGCTCTCTAATCCTCATGATTACAGCAGCGAAACGCTGAAACACGGAAGATTAAAACCAAATCCGAGAATACAAACAGTAGTAGTATAAGTTACTATATGCAATCAGATTCATAAACAACTCATAACTTAAATACTTTCATTTCATATATCAATACAAAACAGTAGATGCACTACTACTACTACAAACCTTGGGGTTATACTCAGCATTACGAGCTTGCAAAGCAATAGCTTTGAGGTCTAGCTTACAATCTAAATTCACCGTTGAAACAATATTCCTGAAACAAACAAAAAAAAAATCTTGTCAATCACAAAACACAAACTCAGAATCTATAAATACAGAAAAAAAGAGACACAAAACGAAACGAAACTCACTGTAGTGTTGGAACAATCCCTGAAGGATGCTTACTAAGGTCCACTGGTTGGTTCCCTTCCAATCCTTGTTCAGCCATTCTCTAACACATACACAACAAAATCAGCTAAATTGTAAATACCCATCAAGCTAAATCTCAGATTCAAAGTAAATTCATTGACCAGATCAGGTTATCTCAAAAGGGTTAAAAATCGTTTTTTTCAGAATCAAAGCTTAGATCTCAATTCGGAAAACGCAGATTTGAGCGATTACGAAGAAACCCAAATCAAATCCGAAGAATTGAAGACATAATAAACAGAGGGTAAGAATCAAAATCAAACCTTTTGGGTAATCTGGGATTTTCCAAATCTAGGGTTTCGTAATTGGAAGAGAAATTTCAACGGAAGGTGAGTGAATTCGAAGAAAGGAGGAAGCTTTTATATACGAAGAAGATGAGAAATTTTTAGAGAGGGAAAGAGATTTGTAAATTGGGATTTATATAAAGGAGAGAGTTAGAATTTCAATATCGCTCTCTCTCTGGTTTTTGTTCTCTCTTGGGGATGAGATTTGATCTGAGAGGCTTACAAATCGCGTTTTGGATCTGAGATGCTTAAGGACATATTAATAGGTATATATAGATTCCTGAATTACCCTTGGGTCTTCGTGTGGAACGAGGGTAATTTGGGGAATTCGTGGTGGAAGCGATAATGTACACGGTCTTTGCTGGGATTGTAGGTGAACGTCCATTCTTTGTCTGACACGTATGGTATTGAACAATGTGTGCACGTGCGTTATTTTCATTTAGCCGCTCTGTGATGGGCCGGGCCGAAAACAAAATTATTCGTTATATGTGTGTATATGTAAGCATATCTTGGAAAATATCTCGGATATACTAAATTTTGTTATAAATCATAGTGGATTGTCATAACTAGTTCTGGTCCGTTTACGGCCCATTAACACTTAGTCTTTAGGCCGGTTTAATGAATCCTAGTTGAATTAGGATTTTCCTTTTATGTACTTTCATTTTCCCATTAGGAAAAGGAATTTTCCTTTTCTCTCTTGTAATAATCCTATATAAAGGATCTTATGATTAATGAATAAACACAATCTTCCCCATTCGTTCTCTTGATTCACAACACGTTATCAGCACGAGTTGCTCCCTAAACCCTAAAAACACAAAAAACGCGATTACTGTTCATCGTTACTATTCATCATACTGTTCATCGCGTACTGTTCATCGCACACTATTCATCGCGCACTGTTCATCGACGATTACTGTTCATCGACGATTACTGTTCATCCGGCGTTACTGTTCAAATCATAGTTCATACAGCCTTTAAGGTTACGGCGAACTAGAAGAAAGTTCATACAGCCTATCAACGGTTACGGCGAACTAGAAGACTCACGGAGGTTAAGGTAAACAATAAGAAACCCTAATCTAAAGAACCTAGATTCATGATAATCTTAGAAACCCTAATCTAAATCATGCTTGTTATTGTTATTGCTTGCTTGATTGTGTTTATTGATTCATGATTCGTAATCACTTGAAACCCTAACTTGAAACCCTAACCTAATTCAATTAAAATCCAAACCGATTGCATGATCTGTACCCGTGTCGATCGACACTAGTTTTATGTCGATCGACACGTAAACTTCTGCCTGAATTTGTTGTTTGAATTAAACTGTGTCGATCGACACAAATCACCCGTCGATCGACAGTAAACACTCTGTCCAAATTTGGTTGCATATTTATTTGAACTCGTTTGTTTGTTTGCTTGTTTGGATTGATTCGTTGATTGATAAACATGAAACTGAAACTGATTGCATCATATAGACATAACATGCTTGATTAAAATCCGGTCATATCATCATACGGTTTAGAATTTGAATACTAGGCTTGCATCATGAGCATATAAAAACATTATGTTAGGTTGTTAAACATAAAAATCTGGTTTCATAAGCATCATGCATCCGTACCCGTTTATATAAGCACCCATGACCTATTTTGCATCATATGCATAAACTTTAAAATCTTATAGTTCTTAGAGAATAGGATGAATGTTTTAAGATGTCGAAAATCAACAATTTGGATTATGCTGCCCTCAATCTCTCTGGAGACAATTACTTACAGTGGGCGTTGGATACTAAGATAAATCTAAAGTCTAAAGGACTTGGCGAATGTATTATTGAGGATAATAATGAGAATGAAAGGAATCGATACAGAACGATATCGATCATTCGCCATCATCTTGTTGAGGGTCTCAAGGATCAATACCTAACCATTGAGAACCCTTTGGACCTTTGGAAAGAATTAAAGATAAGATATGACCACCATAGAACGGTGTTGTTACCAAAGGCCAATTATGATTGGAGGAATCTCAGGTTCCAGGACTTCAAGTCCGTGGAAGAATATAACTCGGCTATGTTCAGAATAGTTTCTCAATTGAGACTATGTGGTGAGAAGGTAACTGAGAAAGACATGTTGGAAAAGACCTTCTCCACCTTTCACACTAATAACGTGTTGCTTCAACAGCAATACCGTGAAAGAGGTTTTGAGACATACTCAAAGCTTATAGCATGTCTATTACTAGCCGAGGAGAATAATACACTGCTAATGAGAAACAGTGAGATGAGACCTCCTGGATCAGCCCCACTTCCTGAAGCGAATGTGGCCACAGATGAAAAGAAAGAAATTAACCACGTCCAAAGTGATTATAGACATCGTGGTCGTGGACGTGGGGGTAGATGGCAAGGACGTGGCCGTGGCCATTTTAATCCATACGGCCGAGGTCAGGGCCGAGGCCACGGATTCCATAACGATCATTCTAACCGCGGGCGAGGACGAGGACGCGGATACCGAACTGACTATGATCGTAATAACAGTGGTATTACTTCTCAACCACGAGAATCAAACCCAAAATCAGTTTGCCATCGATGTGGAATGAGTAATCATTGGGCTAAGACATGTAGGACTCCCAAGCATCTGGTTGAACTCTATCAAGAGAGCCTTAAAGGGAAGAATCCAGAAACTCATATGATCCAGCATGATAATGAAGGAGATTTCGATCATGAGCAAGATGACTTGATGAATTTTGAAACCTCAGATATACTTAAGTGAATGATTTTGATTTTCTGTTTTGGTGTTTTGTGTTTTGCTTGTTTTACGTTTTACACTTTATACTTTGGTTTTGTGTTATTGCTTTCTATTAAACTTTATGGAATGAAAGAGTGTTATTTAAAAGTATCTATTGTTATCTCTTTTGAAGTATGAACGATATGGATGTGTTCATTGTGGATAGTGGATCAAGCCACTCGATATTAAGAGATAAGAGATACTTCATTGATCTTACACTTAAAAAGGCAAATGTAACCACAATTGCGGGTATAGCAAATTTAATTGAAGGCCACGGTCAAGCCCATATTTTATTACCTAAGGGCACGCATCTAGAAATTTCTAATGCGTTATATTCACCTAGTTCAAAGAGAAGTCTATTGAGCTTTAAAGACATTCGAATGAATGGTCTTCATGTTGAAACTAAGGACGAGAATAACAAAGAATTCCTTCAAATCTTTGAAACCGTCCATGGCTATAAGAAAGTCCTAGAGACTATACCTGCCATTTCTGTGGGCCTTTATTGTGCTAAGATCGGAATGATAGAAGCAAATGTTATGGTAAACAAAGAGTTTACTGAGAATTTCACTTTTTGGCATAACCGGCTTGGCCATCCCGGTGCTAACATGATGCGAAAGATATTAGCAAGTACTAATGGGCACACCTTGAAAGAAAGGAGAGTTATCCCAAAGAATCTCACGTGTGAAGCATGTTCACTAGGGAAACTCATTACTAGGCCATCACCAATCAAAGTAACTAAGGAAACGATAAATTTTCTGGAAAGAATTCAAGGAGACATATGCGGACCAATACACCCACCTTGTGGGACGTTTAGATATTTTATGGTCCTTATTGATGCATCCACGAGATGGTCACATGTCTGCCTATTATCAACTAGAAATGTGGCATTTGCAAGATTGCTTGCCCAGCTCATACGTTTAAGAGCACACTTTCCAGATTTTCCTTTAAAGACTATACGTCTTGACAATGCTGGTGAATTTACGTCCCAAGCGTTTAACGATTATTGTATGTCCATGGGGGTAAGTGTTGAATATTCTGTGGCACATGTACATACACAAAACGGTTTGGCTGAATCGTTTATTAAACGCATACAGTTGATTGCTAGACCGTTGCTAATGAGATCAAAACTCCCGGTCTCAGCTTGGGGACATGCAGTTTTACATGCAGCAGAGCTAATTCGTATCAGGTCATCTAGTGAACATAAATATTCCCCATCACAGTTAATAACGGGTCAAGAGCCAGACATATCCCATCTTAAAACATTCGGATGTTCCGTTTATGTGCCTATTGCACCACCACAGAGAACAAAGATGGGACCTCAAAGGAGGATGGGGATATATGTTGGATATGATTCTCCTACTATCATTAAGTACCTTGAGCCAACCACGGGTGATTTGTTTAAGGCCAGGTACGCAGATTGTCATTTTGACGAATCTGTCTATCCAACATTAGGAGGAGATAACAGACTGGTAAAGGAAATTATATGGAATCAAACGTCCTTAAAATGGCAAGATCCTCGGACTCAAGAATGTGAATTAGAAGTCCAAAAGATTATACATTTACAAAAGCTAGCTAATCAATTGCCAGATTCCTTTGCTGACCCGAAAAGAGTAACTAAGTCTTACATACCAGCTGTTAATGCACCGATTAGAATTGATGTTCAAGAGGGACACAATCAAGTTGCTACAGAATCTAAACCACACTCAAAACGTGGCCGGCCAATAGGTTCCAAAGATAAGAATCCTCGGAAAAGAAAGAAAGGTGCTAAAATCGTGGTTGAGGAATCTGATGGAACCCCAGACATAACTGAACCGATAGTTCCAAGCAATGAGACTCGGGACGCCGAGTTTCATGGTTCTGACGTTCCTGAAAATAATGAGATCTCAATGAATTATGTTATGTCTGGAATACAATGGAATAGAAAGTGTGTGGAAATCGATGATATATTTGCTTTTAAGGTAGCACTTGAACTTATGGAGGATCTAGAACCCACGTCGATATATGAGTGCACTCAGAGTGAAAATTGGACTAAATGGAAAGAAGCTATAAACGTGGAGTTGAATTCTTTAAGGAAAAGGGATGTCTTTGGTCCAATAATTCGGACACCCTATGAGATTAAACCAGTTGGACATAAATGGGTCTTTGTGAGGAAAAGAAATGAACATGGTGAAATCGTGAGATATAAAGCACGGCTTGTTGCACAAAGATTCTCACAGAGACCAGGAATAGATTATGAGGAGACATACTCCCCTGTGGTGGATGCTACAACTTTTAGATTTTTGATAAGTCTGGCTATAAGAGAAAAGTTGGATATGCGGTTAATGGACGTTGTAACTGCATACTTATATGGTCCACTGGATAATGAGATTTATATGAGATTACCAGAGGGTATTGAGCTCAAAGATAAGAAAGGTTCTCGAGAACAACACTGCATAAGGCTGAACAAATCCCTTTATGGACTGAAGCAAAGTGGGCATATATGGTACAATAGATTGAGTGAGTACTTAGTCAAAGAAGGCTATAAGAATGATCCCATCAGTCCATGTATTTTTATAAAAAAGTTTGCAAACAAAGGGTTTGTTATCATAGCAGTTTACGTGGATGATTTGAACATCCTTGGAACCCCTGGTGAAATCGTCCAAACAGTTGAATGCCTCAAGAAAGAATTTGAGATGAAAGACCTAGGCAAAACTAAGTTCTGTTTGGGATTGCAACTTGAGTACATAAATGATGGAATCCTTGTGCATCAAATGGCATATACTGAAAAGGTACTCAAGCGTTTTAATATGGATCAATGTCACCCATTGTCCAGCCCAATGGTGGTGAGATCTCTTGATCTAGAAAAGGATCCGTTTGGTCCTAAGAGAGACTCTGAAGAAGTCCTTGGTCCCGAAGTGCCATATCTCAGTGCCATAGGAGCTTTAATGTATCTGGCAAGCCACACTAGGCCAGATATATGTTTTGCCGTGAATTTATTATCAAGATTTAGCTCATGTCCGACCCAAAGGCACTGGGACGGGATAAAACATATTCTTCGTTACCTACAAGGAACGAAAGACTTGGGTCTATTTTATACTAACCAATCTAAGGACGGTTTAGTTGGTTTTGCTGATGCAGGTTATCTTTCAGATCCTCATAATGCACGGTCCCAGACAGGTTATGTGTTTACTCATGGAGGAACTGCAATATCTTGGCGGTCAATGAAGCAGGCCATTGCAGCTACATCTTCTAATCATTCAGAGATATTGGCAATTCATGAGGCTAGTCGTGAGTGTGTTTGGTTAAGGCTGATGACCCAGCACATAAGAGTGGATTGTGGAATGGCCGAAGGTAAGCAGGAATCGACGGTCTTGTTCGAGGACAATGCAGCGTGTATAGCTCAACTTAAGGATGGATACATCAAAGGTGATAGGACGAAGCACATTCTGCCAAAATTCTTCTTCACATCCGATCTACAGAAAGATGGAGAAATTCAAGTGCAGCAAGTACGATCAAGTGAGAATTCAGCAGACCTATTCACCAAGTCACTTCCAACCTCAACGTTCAAGAAACTTACTTATCAGATTGGAATGCGTCGTTTGAAAGACTTGCAGTGAGGTTCAGAACAGGGGGAGTAATACGTGTTGTACTCTTTTTCCTTCACCACGGTTTTGTCCCAAAATGGGTTTTACTTGGTAAGGTTTTAATGAGGCAACATCCAAAGCGTATTACAAGCCCATTAGAGTTATGACATCCAAGGGGGAGTGTTATAAATCATAGTGGATTGTCATAACTAGTTCTGGTCCGTTTACGGCCCATTAACACTTAGTCTTTAGGCCGGTTTAATGAATCCTAGTTGAATTAGGATTTTCCTTTTATGTACTTTCATTTTCCCATTAGGAAAAGGAATTTTCCTTTTCTCTCTTGTAATAATCCTATATAAAGGATCTTATGATTAATGAATAAACACAATCTTCCCCATTCGTTCTCTTGATTCACAACAAATTTAGAGTTTTGGGATAATGGATGATATAAATAGGTCTAAGGTCGTATATGTGTATTTTTGTTTTTGTAACTTGAAGCTCTGTCCAAACTGTTAATGTAAGTGTAACCTTTTGATTTACAAGTGTGGTGGGATCATGAGGGCAGCATAGACTATTGATTATTTGGATAAATTTTTGTTAATTAAACAGTATATTTACGGGCAAAGCTAAAGCTTGCAGCCTTCATACGGCCCTCATATTTATTATCGGCTCTCATATCTTCATATTTATTATAACAAACCGGTCCTCAAAATCTTCAGAGTTTGTAGGTGTGTTATGATATAACAATGACACTAGTACAATTGAATAAACTTCAAACTTTGATTTGTTTATACACGTCCAATTTAATTTAAATTAATACAAGCATGAGTTACTCAAACCTATATTTACATACGCAAACAAAACAAACACAAAAATGTTTTCTAGTTAAAAGCAAGAGAAAAATAATAATAATACAAACCTAGTCGAAGTCGTGTTTTCGGACCTAATTAACACATAGGGTCCGATTGGTAACCTAGCTTTTTAAAAATCTGGAGCGGTAAGCTTTATAGCATAGTGCAAAGCTGTATAGATAAAGATTTGAGATAAAGCTGTATAAATAAAGATTAGTGTAATAGTGTTGGTAAAGCTTTTGATAAAGCGGTATAAATTAAAAAGTGGAATAAAGATTATAAAGATTATCACCAATCTAACCATAGCAATAATATAACTAAACCAGCGATTCGAGAAACAAACAAACTTAGAATCTTTGATATGTGTTGAAATATGATATAAATTAATCATAAATATATTATGACCTAATGGTGTCACGAAGCTCCATAAAAATATATAAGAGATCAATGTCCAGGCCCTCTTTGATGAGTACTTGACGATTTACTCCGGGAGACACCAACTTTGATTTCAAATTGTTGTGCTCCATATCCAATTCCTATTTAATTAAAAAACCGGCAAATACAAATTTGTATTTAAATGATCACAAGTAGTTGAATATAAATTCTGTTAATGAAATGAAATTTATATAAATATATATATTAGCTCAACAAGTCTGCTCCATTGTTTAGTGAATCTGGCTTGTAAAAGCCATTTGGTAAGAGACGTCCAAACTGTTGACGCATAACGGCACGCGAAGAATAAATGATCACGAGATTCCAGAGGATCATGACATAGAGAACATGATGGGTTAGCTCCAACTCTCCATGATAACATACGATCACCCGTAGAGAGGCGATTGTGCATAGCCAACCAAGCAAGAAATGAGAACTTCGGGGTTGAGTGAGTGAACCATATACCTTTAGACCACTCGATCTCTGATTTGGGGGTGTGAAGCTGTGTCCACGTCCCTTTGGCATTGAATCTATCTTTGAAAATATCTCCTTTGTGTCTCCACATATATACATCCTCGTGTTCGACCACTCCTCGAATTCTCAAATATGCAAGAGCATTTTCGATGTTGTTGAGATGATCTGCCCGGTGGTGTCGTCTTCTCCGATCTTGCAAGGTTGCAGCGACAGTGGCGTGTTCTGGAATTCCCATGTCAATAAAGCCTCTTGCCCCAGTAATCTTCATTAATCTTCCCATATGAGACCATTTGTCATACCAAAACGAAGTCGATTCTCCATTTTGTATTTCAACCTTATGAAATTCCCTCGCTTTATCTCGATATTTTAAGAGCTTTTGCCACATCCAAGATCCTACATGAGTCTTATCTTTAAGCGACCAAAACGAACCTTTCTTGATAAGATTCATCCGTATCCATTTAGCCCATAAAGAGGAATTGCATGAAACGAGCCTCCAAATCAGTTTAAGACAACACACGTCATGTACTTCCTTCAAAGAACGTAACCCCAAACCTCCTTCTTTTAAAGGTAGACAAACATATTCCCAACCGATCTTTGCTTTTCTCGGGTTTAAATCCGGGCCAGACCAGAGAAAAGCCGAGCATAGTTTATCAATTTCTCTGAGACATTCTCTTGGCAACCGAAACGCAGTGAGCCAAAAGTTGGTGATACTTACCAAAATTGATTTTATGAGTTGCAATCTTCCTGCAAATGACAAAAATCGCGTAGTCCAAGAACTGATTTTTGAGCGAATCTTTTCTAGTAAAGGGAGATAGTTTGTTGCCGTCATTCGTTTCGTTACCAAAGGAAGGCCAAGATACCGAACCGGAAGCACACCAATATCAAAAGGAAAGCGGGCCTCCATATCCATTCGAACTCTATTATCTATTCCCGCAAAATAGATCGTTGATTTCTCCATGCTTATTTTAAGTCTTGACATTTTTGCAAAGTCATCAAAAACTCGAATAATCCCTTCAACTGATTTAACATTTCCATCCGTAAAGATGAGAATATCGTCTGCAAAGCTTAGGTGTGTAAGTCCCACATTCTTACACTTTGGATGGTAGCTGACACTCCGTGTTGTTGCGGCCTTATCAAGAAGTTTTGACAACACATTCATGCTTATAACGAAAAGATATGGAGATAGAGCACACCCTTGCCGCAATCCCCTTTCGCTTCTGAAAAAACCAGCAAGTTCTCCGTTCACTTGCACTGAGAAGGAAGAACTTTGGTGGAAAATTCATCGCCTCAAGAGTATTCAACAAGAAATGCCACTGAACAGAATCAAACGCTTTCGATATGTCAATCTTTATAGCACAACGAGCTGAGACCGAATCCTTGTGGTAGTCTTTGACCAATTCTGTTGCTAAGAGAAGATTCTCGATCAATAATCTGTCCTTTACAAACACCGATTGATTTAACGCAATGAACTCAGGCAAAATTTCCTTTAACCTGTTTGCGATAAGCTTTGAGATTACCTTGTATAGTACATTGCAACATGAAATAGGTCTATAATCCTTCATCTCCTTTGAATCCAACTTCTTAGGTATGAGAGTCAGAATTGTAGTATTGATCCCCTTAGGAAGGAAACTTTTTTCAAAAAAAGATTTAACAGCCACTGTGAATTCTTTGCCCACAATAGACCATGCCGCTTTGAAAAATTCCGACGTATAGCCATCTGGTCCTGGTGATTTGTCATTTGGCATAGAAAACAAAACACTCTTGACCTCTTCATCGAGAATATCCTTTGTAAGAAATACGTGGTCCGCTTCCGAGCACCGAAATGGAAGAATATCTTCCAATCCTTCGACTGAGATTCCTTCGTAGTCTATTGGCTTGAATTGTGAGAACTCCCTGAAAAAACCTTCTGCCTCTGCCTTAATTTCTTCTCCCGATGAAACAGTGTTTCCATCTCGACATGTAATCTCTCGAATTGTGTTTATTGATTCTCTCGCCTTCACTGTCTAAAGAAATACTTATTATTTTGGTCTCCAACAGCAGCCCAATGTACTTTTGATTTTTTCTTCAAGTAACTCTCCCAATGTAAATATAATCACTCAAAAGATCAAGCTGGTTACTAACTCGGCAAGGTTCGGGCCATAGTCGTGTTGTCCGTAGAAGAGAGTAAGAGAAGAATCAAAGTGATTAACGATAATAGAACTTGACGATTCATTAGCGTCATTGGTATAAGACAGGTTAAGTGCTAATGAAATGAGTTGCATTCTACTATATACTTATACAGAGAAAGAGATTTGGTGTTGTGTTAATATAAGTACAGAAAAAAATTGAAGTTTGTTAAGATCTCATATATATATATATATATATATATATTATGGGTCGGAAATTTAGTTTAATTATTTTTTTTACAATGTGAACTCTTTCTATAGCTTTTGTAATTTCTTACTAATATTGACGCGTAAACAAAACGATTGTATATAGTAATATGATCATGCTTTAAACGTTAAAGTAGTTGACCAAGAAAAAACTTTAAACTAAAACACTCTCTTTTGAAAGTCATTCTCTTAGAAAAACACATATTCGACGATCCGCCTGTAGACAAATAATTAGTGGTGACACTCATATCACCTTTTTCTGCTTTGATGAGTGACCGAATTATAACTATTAAGGAAATAAGTCGAGTAGTTTACAACATTCATGTTATGATACGACAACTAAATTAGTACAAATTGATTATAAACACCAACCGCTTATGCATACAACTTTACCTATTTTAATTAAAAAAACAAGCATGAGTTATAACTCAAATTGGAGTTCAAAACTATTATTATATAGTATATAATAGCGAGGACATCAAAAATTGTTTTATTTGTTTTTTATTTTTTTGAGAAAACATCAAATGTTTTTTCTTTCATGAATATATATATATATATATATATATATATATATCTATAAATAGTATCAACTATTGGTTTCATGAAAGTTCAAAATCTTGTAAGAGATCAATGTCCAGGCGGACTAGGCTTGTTCTTCTGATGAGAACGTGGCGGTTTACTTCCCCAAACACCACTTTTAGAATTTCTAAATTGTTCTGCTCCATTTGCTTCCCCTTAATAATATTTTTCAATGACAACAAACACAAATGAATATGAATTTTGTTTATGAGTAAAATAGATATGAATTTGAATACTATAAGATCAAAGAAGAACACTTACTAGGAAAGGTTTGGGCCATAGTTGTCTTGTTTGCAGAGAATAAGAGAATAATCATAGTGATTAAGGACAATAAAACCCCACGATTCATTTTTTAATTACTTTGGTTCATCGATAACACTACATGCTACAATACTCAACTTATATAGAGAAGTAGATTTGGTAAAGTGTTAAATATATGTGTTTAATTAAAAGTAATTAAGTTCGTTAAGACCGCACTTGGGTCGGGAAAACTTTCGTTAATTTTAAAAATGTGATAATTAAAGGATTAAACAGTCTCTGACTTTTGTAAATTCCAACCAATCTCTCTCTACCAAAAATTTCAACCATTCTCGACGCGTTTACAAAAACATTACACAATAGTAATGTTGCTTGGAAAATGTTTAACCGATTCTTAGACAACAAATATTGTTTCTTTGGTAAATATAAATCCTCAAATAGTATCGTGAAAGTCCAAAGTCTTGCAAGAGATTAATATTCAGGTGGAGGACTAGGCCTTCCAGGCTTGTTCTGATGAGTACCCGGCGATTTACTTCCTCGCACTCCAGTTTTAATATCTCCAAATTGTTCTCCTCCATTCTCTAAATAAATTAAAAAACATAAGCAAATACTAATGAGATCGATAAAGAATTGAATATGTATTTTCGTTTCTAAGTGAAATTTATATGAATTTGATTACTATTACATCAAGAAGATCACTTACTCGGCAAGGTTCGGGCCATAGTTGCGTTGTATGCACATAAGAAAAGAATAATTAAAGTGATTAAGGATAACAAAGCTTCACGGTTAATTTTCTTAAAATTATTTTTGGCTATAAGATTAATTTGATAGAGAGGTAATGCTATAAGTTCATGCTACAATCTATATATACACACAGAGACAAAAAATAAATTTGGTAAAGCGTTACCTATTATTTGTGTATTATATAAGTTCGTTAAGACCGCACTTGGTCGGAAAAACTTTCACTATGTGATGATTAAACTCTCTAACTTTTGTAAATTCAAACTAACCTCAACGCATTACCAAACCACTACACTATTTTTTTTTTTTTTAGTTTTTGAGATTTAGAACATTACACTTTTGCAAAATTGTTTTCATTAAGCCAATTCTATGGATCGACAAAAAATATATATTTTAAAGTCTTTAATTATTCTTTTCTTATGCGCATACAGCGCAACTATGGCCCGTAAAAAGATAGAGAGGCATAACCAAACAAAACTTAAGAACTGAGCTTGGTTGATAACATAAACACATGAACGACTTAACATAATTTCGCAAAAAGATTTGTTCAAAAACCAAAAAACCAAAACATATACTGATAAGAATTTTGTTTTCCAAAGATGCAACATTCAACCAAATCCGAGAAAACTTATCTACACAAAAGAACCAACTTCTAGGTTGAACCAAAGTTTCATAATCATACCAAGCTTCTGTTGTTTCAGCTAGACCCCGTCGATGGATTGTTATCTCGGGATGACGAAAACAAGCTGCTAAACGGCCACGGGATTGACAAACCGCTCTCATCATTACCGTCATCGTCATCGTCATCATCCTCGTCCTCCTGTCCTTCTTCTTCTTCCTCTTGACGGTTTTCGTTCTCAGTTCCACGACTACTTGTACCAGAACCACTACCAACTCCACTGTTATCATTCGCTACGGTTCTCGCTGATTCAGTCTTTGTTTCATCAGCAGGCAACTGATACCTACAAACCGGACACGAACTATGAAGCTCAAGCCATGGAAGCAAGCAGTCACTGTGAAACTTATGCGTACACGGCATCTGTTTCGCCTCGGTACCAATCTCAAAATCCTCTAAACAAACCGAACATTGAAAAGTCTCATCGATTTTCACAGTACCTAAAGCCTCAACAGCTTCTTTTTTCGCAGGAGGTGTTCCGTATCTGTTAGGATCATTCTCCGCTAAACGCTGAAGCAACATTTCGAAACCAGGACCGATGAAATAATCACCTAAAGAACCAGCAGCTACAGAATCCGAATCAGGCGAGTTCTGAACCACTACAGTTCGATTAAACGGATTAATCACAATCACACGTCCTCCCGAATTCTCATTACCATTACCACTCTCGGATTCTAGCGTTAAACCGGCTCGTATCCCTTGAAGCAATTGCAAAACAGCAGCGGAATGTCTTCTTCTTCGCCTAAGTACTTCTTGAAGCTGCCAATCTACATCGGTTTCTCGACTTTCGTTCGGATTCTCTTCGCTTTGGTTTCTACTACGACGAACGGGATCGTTGTTCATGATTTCCATCACAACCGGAGCCCATAGAGACTGATTAGCTCGATTTTCGGATTGTTCGGCTTCCATTTCTTCGATAAAGCCACTTTGACAAAAGGGGCATTTGATTTCAGCTTCCATTACTGGATTCACAGTTTGAGAACACATGTGACACCAATACCTAGCTGCAATTGCTTCTGGTTCCATGACCTATTATTCCATAAACATAAAAAAAAATCTCAACTTTAACCAAACAATTTCACATACAACAACAAATCTCGTTAAAGACATCAACTTTATTCAAGCGAAGAAGAAACCTCAAACCCTAGAAACCAAATTCTCCAACTTTAAGATAAATACAAAAAAAATATCGAATTTCTGAGTTATCAAAAGGGATTTTTGAAGCCGTTAATCAAAACCCAGAACATTTATCGAACAAAGACGAGATCTTTGGAACTAAAGTCATCGATCAGAGATATTATAATCTTATTCCGATTCAAAATGAAGAATCTATCTACGTTCGTATACAAATCCATTCGTAACCCAAAAAATCAGCAAAATCGCGTAAATATGAAGCTGAAAATCATTAAAAATACGAACTAAACGCAACTCGTAAAAACAATGAAGAAGCAAAATTTAGTATAAACCTTGTCGTTTTCTTCAACAGCAGATTCTGGGTTTTCTTCTTTGAAATTTAAGGGGAACAAAAAGGGTTTTGATTAGATTTTAGAAGGGTTGTTTATAATATACGAAAGGAGGAGAATTGTCGTGAGAAATTAGAGATCCTTCTAGGTCTCTGTGTCTTAATTTTGACCCCATTTTTTCGATTAATATTGATCAGCTTCATTATATCAGTAGACTTTTCCAGAAATGTGAATTTTGGGCTTTTTTTTTTAATTTTCTCTGTGGGCTTTTTAATAATATATTTATAGATGGGCTCTTGTAATGTTTAATTATTACTATTAACCACATTATTCATCATTTCAGAGAGTAACAATGTAGAGTTTTTGGGTGTTAAAACGTTTACTACAAATTTGAGGACATTTTTCTGTAACAGTGTCTCAATCGGGTCTAAACCGCGTTGCGCGGTCATGTTCAAGCTCATCGACGCATCAACAGAAGTTTCAAGGTAGTTTTCTCTGAGATCATTTACTCGATCACGCAAGGACTAAACGTATCAATGCGGGAACTTATACTCTGTCCATTGCAACAAAAAAATAGAAAAGTAACTCCATTTACACACAAGAACAAAACTCGGAAAGAATCATATGATGTATCAAGTAGATTCTGACTCTTTTCTAAAACCATAGATCCCAAACAAATAAATATTTTCATACAAAATAAAAGCAAAGTCGAAAACGATGCTTACTTGTTTCTTGTCGACATATAAAATCTCATCTTCTGGTAGGGGGTGGTATGTAATCTTCCCGTCGTTTCATGATTATCTCGCTTTGTGTCTGCTTCAGGTTCTAAACCTCTCAGCTAATAATGCAAAGCAGACGGTTCTTTGTTTACAATGCTAAAGTAGCACCACAGTTCTTTAAATGGAGTTTGCTTATATTGAAGATGTCCCCGGTTTCTTCAAACCCTTCTCTTCCTACAACAAAAAAATGAAACCAGAGTTGTATCACTATATGTAACACGAGAAAAGAAAAACTCAACGACCAAGGACCATGAAAATGTTGAATCAATGGAGACTAACATCAATTGCATGCAATGATCTTGACATGGGAGACTTAATATGAGAGGCTTCTGCAGAAGATGGTGATCCATAATTCCCAGCTGAATAATGATTCACCTACAAAAAAAGAAACAAAAATGAAAAACTTTGGAATTAGCTAAGTAACTTCTTCAATACCATTAGACGAAACTTCACATTATTATCACTATGTTACTGCGCGTTATGTATATCCTAAAACTAGCAAATATCATGACTAAAGGCTCTTCTTTTGCATCTATCACACAAAGAGCTAAAGGACTAGAAGAATCATCATAAGCTAGTTACTCAGTATATTACCAAAAACTCGAATTCGGAAACATATAAGATGTCCCAATAGAGGAATCGATCGAGGAAAAACCTGAGTTGCTTTGGGTGAATTCGTATTGTTTTGACCTTCTTCAAATAAAGAAGTATAATAAGCCGGGTCGTAGATAGAACCACCCAAGATTTCTTCAGCACCTGAACATTGTCTAGCAATAGACGGAGTAGGCGGATTCAAGAAACTATTCCGTAAATCCGAATCCGCTTCACGAGGTAACGAAGTATCCACAATGGAAGCACCAAGCCTATAAATCTGAAACCACAATAGCGAAGACGATAACCTCACAACGAAACCAATCATTTCCATGGCCATTGTCAATTTCACTGAAAATATGAAAAATGTTCCATACATCTCTGCTGATATACTCCTGCAATCATCAAACAAACATCATTTCAAATACAGAACCAAAAACAAAGATTGTGAAAATTTCTTTAAGGATTTTCTATACCAAATCTCTTGTGTGAAGAGTATGAACCATGAGATATCAAGAAGAATGGCACAGAAGAGAAGAAGTGCGTAAGTGCGACCAAGAGTTTGATTATTGCTTTCGATTGCTACAAGAGCAAACAAAGCAATCGCTAAGTTTATAAGCAAAACTCCATTGTATAATGCTCCTAATGATCCGATTAACGCACACCCAATCTGAAATCAACACAAACAAATTTCGATGAACCCTAGATTCGAATCAATCAGAGAGAGAGATTGAGGGATTTGGGAATTGAAATTAACCTGAGCGTAGATGAGGAAGACGGCGAGAGATTGGAGACGAACGTAATCGCGAAGCCAAGGCTGTATTCGATCTCGTAAAGAACCACAAAGCATCATAAATCTCGTCCCTTCATAAAAAGACGAAAGGTTTCTCCTAATGTCGGATTTTTTTTTCCGGTGAGGATACGATACAGATCAAATCGGAGAAGAAGAGAGAGAGAGAGAATCGACGGTGAAGGAGAGAGTAAGAGTTTGTTTGGCGGGATCACATAGAATCGAAGAAGACGAGGAAATAAACAAAAAATCTGCGGAGAAATTAAAAATCTCTTAAAACTGAAAATTAATAAGATTAAATTTAGTAATTAAGGACTGGAATTAGTATAACGCCTCTCTGGTCTCTACTTCTACCCAACTAAGCCCACTCCTTTTTTTTCATCACTTTTTTCATTTCCAAGTTTGATTATAATTCTCCAAATTGAAAATCACTTTTTAATTACCAAGATGGGAAATAGAAGAAGAATTTTTAGTTTATAAAGAAAAAGAATATACTCCCTCCGTTTCATTATATAATATTTTTAAGAGAAATATTTTTGTTTCATTTTATAAGATGTTTTACTAGTTTCTATGCAGATTTTAATATGATTTGATACTTTTGTCTTTTTAAATTTCGTAGTCTTATATATGATTGGTTGAATTACATTTTTAATTAATTATTAAATGAGATTTTGTTTGTATTTATTATTTTTTTAATTTTCGTAAAATAAATTAAAAAATCTTATAAAATGAAACGGGAGCATATATCTTATGATGATGTTATATAAAAATATACTCAATATAGAAGCCAAACCGGCTTTTTGAAAATGATGAAAAAGCTTTAACTATTTATCTAATTTGGCATGAGCCACGTGAGAGGCTAAGTCAGCAATCTACTTAACATTTTGTGAAGATTAGTTGACAAAAAATACATTAAACAAAGAATACACAAACACACGAATCTAGACTATATAGTCTACCAAGTCTAGGTAGGTAACAAGCTAGACAAAAATTTATAAACTCAGTTGCATTGCAAAGTGATTTTTTTTTATAACAAATTTGGTCTCATTTTCTCATTTGTGTAAAGAGTTCAGATGGCTTTCCTGCACCACCGGAGTTGTTACCAAAGGCTGAGAATCCACCACCACCGGCTTGACCTTGGGCTTGGCCAGCGAAACCACTAAACCCACCACCTGTTAAACAAGACAATGGTTAAAATGAATGAAGCATGACTTTGTGTATTGGTCAATGTTAAAATGTTATTATACCTCCTGTTGCTCCGGCGAAACCTCCACTATTAGTAGGAGCAAAGCCTCCAAAACCTCCGGAGCCTGAACCAAGTCCACCAAATCCACCACCGCTTCCTCCTCCTGGAACAGCATTGGCGAAACCTCCACTAGCTGAGGCTAAAGCAGCGAAGCCACCAGTTGGACTAGACGAAGCACCGGCGAATCCTCTACCAGCTGAAGCCATCGCAGCAAAACCGCCAGTGGCACTAGAACCAGCAGCGGCAAAACCACCGGATGCTGGTGCTGGTGGATTAGAGAAACCAACACCACTAGGAGAACCAAAAGTAGCTCCTGGGAGACCAGTACCAAACTGTCTTGACTGCCCAAAGGAACCGAGAACTGACCCTAGAGCTTGCTGTCCTTGACCAACTGGTGACGCTTGGCCAAATCCGCTCTGAGTGGGTGCCTGAGAAGGTGTTGGAGAAAACGCACCAAAACCTGACGGTTGAGATGGTTGAGATTGTTGAGGATTTTGAAAACTGAATGATGCAGGTCGGAATAGCTCGCCACTTGGGACTGTCATATTGAACGGATTACTTGTTGTTGTCGTAGTATTATTACCAAAAGGACCACCAAATGGATTTGATTTAGGAGCAGCAGGGTTTGGAGTTGACCCAAGACCGAAACCTCCAAAACTTCCCATATTACTAAGTTCAGTCGTCTGGTTAGCCTCTGGAGCTTCTTCGTCCATTTCATCTTCCTGTGTATCTGCATTATCTTTTCTCTCACCAAATGGACTAGCAGAAGTTGGAAAGACTGGAGGGAAAGAGATCGATGTAGAAGATAACTGTTGCGGCTGAGAACTGCCTGGCCAACTGAATGCAGGAGGCGCCGTGCTTACAGGACTAGGCTGTGCTCCAGATGAAAACCCAGACGGGAATCCAGACGAACTGACAGGAGTTACTGTACTCTCATTTTTCACTGGCGGCAGCTCACTCTGCAGTTTTGTCGCATTTGCCAAAGGATCTACAGTACTCTCTGTACTTGGGATTGACGAACTTTGAGCCTCTGGTTGTTTAGGTTCTGAGACTGGCTCTGTAGTGGACACAGCAGAAGGGGTCGAAGTAATAGGGGCATTCAAAGATGAGGAGATTGATGAAAACAAACGATTACTATCTGTTAGAGCGGAGCTGGTTCCAGAGACCAGACTAGATGACACTTGTGATGCCGTAGAAGATGGGGGGGAAAACGAAGATTGGCCAACTGAGGAGGAGACAGTTTCAGGGGATGATGAAGACAAAGCTGGTAATTTAAAAGAGAAACTAGTTGTGGGACCAGGTAATGGAGAAGGTACTGATGTAGCTGCTTGATTAAGATCTAAACTGGTACCGGCTGATTTACCAAATGGAACATTGAACCCTGTAGCTGAAAGTGTAGATGTCGTTGTCACTGAAAACGTTTTAGGGACTGGTGCTGAGCTGATGGGACTAGATTCTGGAACTGAAACTCATAACAGCAGTGTCATTGACCAGGTATAAAAGTTGATATACTTGACTATTAGGTCGATCAAACGAAATACACAGAGGTCAAAGTAACATACCTGTATCTTGTGTAGTGGATGACACTGGAGGTGATAATGTTGTAGATAAGGTGGACGCGGAATCAAGTGATGTGCTAGACACAGGTAAAGATGAAACTGATACTGTTGCAGCAGGAAAAGTCGATTTGTTGAAACTAAACAAAGGTTTCACAGGGAAACTAGATGCTGGTGAACCAGTAGACATCGATGAAAGTTGAGCACCAAAACCTTTGCTAGATTCAGAACCGGATCTCGATGATGTGGTAGTAAGCTGCTGCACGCTTCCAGCAGCTGTATCAGCAAACGCATTTGCCTTACCTTCAGAAAATCTGAATTCTTCGCCCTTCTTTCCTATCTGTTCAAATACAGTCGAGGCCACTGGCCGTTTCAGCAGAAAATTAGATTCTCCTGATTCTGAAACTATTTTTGTATCCTTATTCTGGGGCGGGGCAGACCAATTGAAACTTGGCTTTGACGCAGAGATTGGAGAGAGGGTAAAGGGACTGTTAGATTGTGTCATTGGTGGCCTAGAACTGAACAAGTTAGATTGAGCTGCAGATGTGTCTTGTTGGAATGATTCCATTATTCCTGCTAAAAATTGATTACCCAATCAAACCAGAGAAGCAACAAAGAATACAAATGAAACATCAAAGCATTCTTCAAGATCAAATCAATGCACTCTACATTAAATCTTAGCTCACCCTTATTTGAGGAGACTACAGGTGATGCATGATCTTTCAGACGAAGCAGTGACTGCTCTTTTGTATTAATCGTAGACCGTACTCTCTCACTCGACACAGACTGTTGGTTCATACCCGTCTTCTGTTGCTCCTGCAGAAGCATCCTTTTGACAGTTGTTTTTGGAGGCTCAAAAGCAGCCCAATTCTGCAAAACGGTAATAAATAAAAAAAAAGGTAGAGCCAGGCATGAGGGTACATCATAAACTAAAGTGTGCATATATTGTGTCATCTAGTACTCAGTCAAAGATTTCCCACAAATTACCCTGTCTAATGATTCTCTCCTCCTCCTGACAGTTTCAGGGTCAGAACTTTTCATAGCAGATGACTGACGTCGTCTTGACTGTGCATTTATACTTGCAGGAATAGAAGAGAGTAACATATTCTTCGCTGAAGATGCATTGTTAGCTTTTACAGTATCTGGTGAGCTGAAAGAAGCATCATAAGGGATCTCAATTGTCTCAAACAACTCTTGCTTCACATTCTTTTTGACAGGTGAATCGATTTTCAAAAATGTCATTTGTTTTGAGAGACACTCAGAGAGTTGCTCAGCAGCTGCCAATTGGGAGCTCATTGTGTTATGAAGGCTATGAAGGGATTGCACACGTCTGCACAGAGAATCAACCCAATTTCAGTAGCAGAAAAGGGGAGTTCATGACCAACTTAAAAGAATTCGTGTGATGGTTTTTTTTCCTTAAAACTTCACAACATCTAATCCACAAATTATACCTTGAGGGAGCAGACCTATTTGGCACACCTCTACGGGCCACAGGAGGAAGTCCACCATCCTCTTGGTAGCGATCAAGTTCAAGCCGATTAAAGTATCTCTCTAGTTCAATCAGTTGATGAGTCAAATCCTGAATGGGAAAAGTAGAATATCAATGACTGAAGTGAGCTTATAGCAGTAACATATAGATGAGTGAGATATATCAACCCATAAACAACCTTGTTTAGTTTCATAATATGCTGCCGTTTGGCCTCAAGCTCAGGATTCAGTCTCCGGAGGTTCCATAGTTGCCAGTACTGGTTATCAGAAGTTTGATTATACATACCTTCCATGTATGTCTTTTTTGCCAAAACTGAAATCCCCACATGAAAGAATAATAAGACAAACAAAACAACAACCTGATACTTTGCAGCCTAGATTCCAGTGTAAAATATGAAAGACCAGAGACCAAAGAACGAGAAAAAACTTTAGTCTAGGGAGTTTGAGAGAAACATATGTAAAAATGCAAGAACCACATTTAGAGCGCAAGCTTATGCTACTATCATACCGGAGCTTAGAAGCAATCCTAAAAATGCTTTATTCTATCCGGATTTGTTCTCCTCTTCTCAAATTCTCGATTTGAGTTGCGATTTTTAGTCTGGTTGGATACAGACGTAATGGGATAAGATTTAAACTTACCTCTTTAGTCAATCCCTTCTACATATTACTAACCATGCTTAGAAGCAGTGTACTTTTACTATATTTCTAGTTCGGCTATTGCGTGTTAAGACACCTTTTCAGAAAAAATAATTAAAATTCTATTAGCATTTTCGCATTACATGATAAAATAAATAGATTACCTTGAATTGTTTTGTCCAGAAGATGTTGGATCTCTGCTTGCTGCTCGTGAGTTATACTCTGAAGACCACCAAACCAAATTAGTTAATAAAAATGACAGTAAGGTGGTTTGGACAAATATAAAAAGAAGTAATTGAAAATTAATACGAAGCAATAACAAAATATGTGAATTTTATATATACCTTCCACGTTTGGCACTTGCCAGCAAGACTTTCAAGTCCTTGCTCCAATTCTTCAATATGACTTTTAAGTAAAAAGGTGCAAGACTCCTTGAAACCACCTGGTCCTTCAATGGACTGTAAAAGTGCATCCATTTCTCTGGCCATCTCATTTATCTGGTACAAGAAAGGAGGAGTAAGTTACGCCAATGATAGAAGTCCAGTAAGATAAATACTAGAGCTGCATGAATGCGAAAGCATAACACCCTTTCCTGGAATACATATCCACATGACCAAAAACTTACAGAAATAAGTATTATGAGTAAACATTACATTACTGGGTTGCTTTGACATGTTATGCTCAAGTCTCAGAGGTCCAGCATTGAGCGGATTTTTGTGCTGCTGATGACTAAAGGACTTTTCGAAGGAAGATTTCACTTGCTGTGACAATTGAGAGGCATGGATAGACGGTATTGGCTCAATTTTTTCTACTCCTTCATTGTGGTCCTGATTTTGGCCTAGCGGAGGAGTTTTATTGCTCAGAGCTGATGCGCTAGCAGTCTCAATAACTTGTACAGGCTTTGCTTTAATGCTTGTAGGAGGATTAACATAACCAGTTCCGCTCTGTTCAGATTGCTTATGCTGAGTATCTTTCACAGAAGGAAAAAGACCAGAACAAAAATCTGGACGCGAGATGCCTTTCTCACTTGACCATGGCTGAGCTGGTGTTTTCTGCAGTGACGGAACAAAAGCATTCTGCAGGGTAGAAGTTGCAAATAAATTTGGTGTACTCTTTGACCCAAAGCTGTTCTGGAAAGGCATAGACTTAGACTGCTCAGATATGTCTTTTTGAAGCTTATCAGAAACAGGGAGAGTATGACTAAATCCTGTTAATTTGTTGGTGTCATATCCTAAGGACAAAGGAGGTTGCCCAAAACCTGTCCCGAACTGCCTAGGAATCATGCTTTGTTGACCATCTGCAACTTGTAATGATTTTTGAGCATAGGATTCTTGTTTCCCGTTGTTGTCCCCAGATACTGAGCTTTTTACAGACTCAATTTCCTTACTAGAAATGATTTTATTTGGCAACTTTGGTTCGGTAGGTAACAGAGAAATTGACTTCTCTGAGTTGAGGTGTTTCTGTTCATGTTCTACTGAAACATTCAACTTTTGTTGTTGTTCAGGCTCTTCAAAAGATTGGTTAGAAAGTTCATCTCCAGTTGAAGGAGCATAAGCATCTTCTATATCAGAAGAAGAGGCCAAATCAGCATCAGATGAAGCTGGGAGTCCTGCAACACTGTTTAAGAGCACAATTTAAAAACAATTTCAAAATCTCTTGTAATGTTGTTATGGACAATGAGAAACTTAAAACCATTGTGAGAGATTAAGCCAACCTAGCAACATTAAACATGACCAGCTTTCCTTCCAGAGTGAGGCACAAAAGAATACAATATGGCGGAAGTTCTTTCAGTTCATCGTCTGCAGAACGGACATTAACGGTCCCCTCAACAGAAACCCTATCGGTACATAGTCCCATGATAATATTGTCATCTCCATTTTCTGGAAAAAGGTGAATTTCCATATCTCAAACGTGTAAGTAGGAAAAAAAACACACATACAATACAGCAACTCTAGACTGCATACCTTGGAGCCCAATCCTTGGCAAGAAGGTCTCTCGGTCAATATCAACAACAGAAACTGTGCTTTTATCATCACCAGGTGACCAATCAAGCAAAACAATATGCTCATCTATGCTCTTCCTGTTTGCTGTGATCGCCAGTTTGCTGTAGGATGAAAAGATAGAGAAGTTAGTAACATTTTACCATCTTCAACATTGAAAATAGCGATAGTTTACTACGTCCATGCTGCTTATTTCAAAAGAGGAAAAGTCAGGAAAAGCTAAACTAACTCTATTGCGTTTCCAGAAGAAAATGGTAAATACGAAATGAGCTCAAATTTACTTCCGGTATAAAATGATAGGAACATGTATCATAATTAGTTGTATTTGAAAACCATCCTCATTAGAGAACCTTCTTGGTAATTTACAGCTCTTCCCAAGTCACGTATGGAAAATAATCTTAAGGGTGGAAAGACTGAGAAATAGCTTGCAGTGAGCACGAAAATTTCAGTATTTGAGGAAATAATGCAAAGTAAAATAGAATAGAAAGAAGAATAAAAGTAGGCTAAGGTACCATTGGTCTATGTAGCTAAAGTGCAAATGAGGTCCAACACCAACGGGAACAAGATCATCCATCGAACATGGAAACAAATCAGAGAAGGATAAAGCTACCAGACTGGAAGAACCCTGCAACGCCGAAGCTCAAAAAAACACAAATCAGATGCATATATAAGTAGAGTTTCATATCCTATTGTTTCATTCCATCAAAAAACAAAAATAAATGGTTACTCACATCAGCAATCTTCCCATCTGGACTCCTAATAACCTGAACAAGGTAATTTTCTTCCATGCCATCAATCAGCTGAAAGCATCCGAGAAGAATACAGTTGTTTCGTACCCATCTGATAGAATCAACTGTTGCAGAGTTGTCATTGGTAAACAGTCATTAGAGGGTTTGACTTCAGAGCCGTGTATGAAACTTCTAATGGAAATGCGCACAGAGTGATGGATGCTTCAACATCATTTTGAGAGATTCAATACTATAGGGATGTTACCTAGATATAAATGGAATATAGCAAGCAACAAGAAATTTCAACAGGATCATTTTGTAAATATCGTATGTCCAAGCACCGGAATACATTACCACTCAGTCCAAGCACCGTAATACTGTAAGGAAATAAGACGGCCAAAACATGCAACATACCTTTCACAACACAGTCTTCATCGGAATCACCAATCCAGGTGTCAAACGATAGAGCTATGCACTGCTTCTCGTTAAACTTTGACGACAGAATCCGCAGGCTATTATCTTGAGCCACAGCTATATAACTCCCTTTTGAACTCCATTCAACTGAAAAAAACAACAAAGTTAACATATAAATTCCTACAGAGTCGATCTTCCATAATTCTGTATTTGAAGAAGTAAAGAGCAAAAGAGATGAAACAAACCAGCGTCAACATCATCCATAACATGCCTAGGGGGTGAATTATCAATTCCATGAAAGAGCTTCCCATTGTTTGAAAGAACAAGATAAGAATGTTTATCTCTCCTTGTCCATCGAAAATCCTTAACAAAGCCTGACTCATCAGGTGAATAAGAAAACAAAGGTTCTGCATCCTGCACCAAAAGAACAGATACAGTAAGCAAACTATTCATCAACATAGATTCATAAACCAAGCTTACAAGCAGACGAAATGCCACAAAAACTAAAGGTTTAAGAGCTTCTGAATCGTATACCTTCTGAAGAAGTGAATCCACAGAGAAGAAATGAATTTCAGCAGCGACGGAAACAGCGAGAATCGAATCATCCGACGAGAGTGACAATATATGAACATCTCCAATATGAACATCAACGAGGCTCAAATCCTGAATACAACTCTTACTATTCTTCGAAGCAGAAATTACATCTTTCGTCTTCCCAACAAGAAACCCTAAATTTCCCCAACACAAAATCAGTCACATATATTTAACAGCTTAAGCAAAAAAATCGCCGATTACGAAAACTAACCTGAAGAATGTGCGATAAACACAACGCCGTGACGTTCGGAGATAGCGAGAGGCTGTGACGGTGGTTTTTCGAGATCGTATTGAGTGTCTTCCTCTTTGATTTTGATAGGCTCACCGATTCTCTCGAAGTAGTAATCGGTAGTTGAGATACGACGATCTCCTTCCACTTCTTCTTCAATCTCAACTATTCCCATCTTTTTGAAACTCCTCAAGCTTTTTACGGCGGTTTCAATGGCGGATTCCGAAGGTTTTTGGGCGGGAATTAGAGAGAGAGAGACGAATCAGTGCTCGTAGGAGAGAGTGAGAGTGACCGTCTTTTTTACCGGCGATATTTGGTCCGGTGAGTCATTTATGGTTCAGGGTTCGGGAATTTATAGTGGGCCGGGTCGTAATTTATAAAGGCCCAATGATATGAACACAGACCGGTTCTCCACGCTAAATCAGACCCCTTTTGGGTTTTTGAAAAGCAAACCGGTTCGGTTTGATATCTCCTCTCATTTTCCGAATTTACTAATACAACCACTACATTATAAATTTTAGTCGATTCTTCATGTTATACAAAGTACAAACCACTAGACTATAAGTTTTGGTCGATTTATTTTCTTTGAGAAATCATGCATATACACACAAACATTTAAAATGCATATTGTAATGGACCCCAAGAGAAATGTATTTATTGTTGCAGTCTTAATTACAAAGGCCAATCATGTCTTTGAGAATTGCGACCCATTTGTAGCCATTACCCTTCCTTACCAACAAATCCACGCAGTGAAATAAATAACAAAAGTTTTTGATGGTTTATGCACAAATGCCTCAAATTAGTTTCTTAACATCGAATATTTCTTGGATAACAACACAATGTGAATATTTGTGGAAAGTAACACTATTGATATTGCATGGTTCATGTGAAATAACAATGATTTGATATTACTAGTGCTTAGTTGCATAGAAGTTTGTATCCAAACTATGTTGGGAAAAAATAACAAAACTACTATTCATCATCTATTGGCCTATGTTGGCGTATTTCTCCAAAACTTTTTATTTTCTATCCAAAACATGATAATATTGTTTTAAAGATTTATTTCTTTTTCTAATTTTGAAAATGTAATAGATTGTTAGAAATAGGGACGTTAATAGACTTTTACTCTAACCATAGACAATAACAAGTGAGATTGCGTTATCCATTGATGGATCCATCGTGACAGGTGAAAGTTATTAAATATTTATATTACAAGTTTAGAACATCGATCTTGCGATATCAATTTTCTTATATACGTATTACTACGTAGGACATTTTTCATGAATGTTATCATTGCCAAGGATACAAAAGAGTATAATGTTGTAGGTTTTCCGAATTATATTATTGCAATTGTATCAATAAAATAAAATTTGGAGCTAAATTCCAAAACAAAGAACATGCTAGTTTTTTTCTCTATCGTGGACATGTACATGCTAGTTAGCTAATATATGAATGTTACAAGAGTTCATAAGACAATGTATTATTATCATCATGAATTGGTATGCTTCATGTTGTTGTCACATGGGAGTTTCATCACGATTGTTATATATTTGATTGATTCTTCGTTTGTGTGAAACAACAAAACTAAGGAAAAATAAAATATGTGACACGTTCTATTCCGACCATGTTTGGTGTTTTCTGTGATAGACAATTAGACATTGACTTAAAATTGAAATTCCATTAGCCAAAAAAAAGAGAGATAGTAAACCTAAAGTTTACCACACTAGCAAGGATTTTTAAGTTTTAGCTTAGTGGTCTATAATCTCATTGGTGTTCGAAATAAATTTTGAATATGTTTCCTTTGAAAATATACCCCTCCTAAGTAGATTTGAAGTAGGATTCAAACACTCTACAAAACCACTAAACTAAAAAACCATTTCGTCATACCATCAAAGTTTATCAAATAAATCATCACATTGTTAGTAATATTCCGGTCTGATAATAACTTGTTTACACTCGCACAAACTAATAATGGATATTCGTTATTAATAGCATATATTTTTTTTTTATCAAAACAAAGTTATGTAGACGGTTTTATAGCTTCATAATCGATATTCGCTGTTGACAGAAGGAAAATTTCGATATTCACTATGATAACACTAATATAGTAAAATATAAAACGGAAAATATTAAAATATCACTAAATTTTAGAAATGGTCATATTAGTTATACTTTTCCATTTGGAGATAATTATATCTAGACTAAAACTTTAAATGCATTTATGTATAATAAAACATAAACTCTATATTAAGCTCTAAAATAATCATTTAAAAAAAACTTTTTAATTGAAAAAAAACAGAGCTGTATAAACCCTGATTAGTTGAAAACAAACTTCAAAACAACACTTTCCATTTACATTCTAAGTTACATATTAGTACAAAAAGAATAGTTAAAAATAGTGAATTGCATTTAATTATTTCATTTTATTTTTTCCATTGTATGATATTGACAAGTGTCAAATTGAACTACAAAAATTATCTCTCCTCCAAGTTTCTGTAATTTATATATAAAATGTCATGTACAGAGAGATTTTGACTACATAACAAGAACATTCTCTTCAAATCTCAGTCTTTTAATAAAAACTAATCTTCAATTTCCTCCATTGATGAGCTCTCCCTCTTGTTTCACTACTTCCTCTCACTTTCTCTCTCTTTCTCGAGAAAAATCCAGTGAAAATTCCTCTGTTTTTCTTCTAATCAAGATTTGGTTTAATGGAGAAAACAAGATCGAAACCGATTAAGAAATTACCAGAGACAATCCATTCATTACTCGGTTTGAAATCTCATTTGACTTCAGCATGGGTTAAATCTGTCTGCAAAATCGTCAAAAACGTATCTTCAAAGGAAGAAGAAGAAGAAGAAGATGACTCTGTTTCTACTCAAGAACAAGAACAGAGCATTAGAGGTACTTCTTCTTCTCTCGGATTCTTTTTGAGATTCATGTGATTTTTTTCTTTCTTTGGACTTTTGTTCTTAAATTTTCTTATTTTCCTCTGAATAAAATTTCTTGTTTTCTTGTGAAATATCAAAATTATCTGGTTGAGATTTACCTACTACATGCAAAGCATATCAACCGTTGGATTAGCTGACGTGTCAGTCATCTAATGGCTGTTTGATAATTCTGTTTTTCACATTTTTTCCATTTTACAATATGAATAAGTCCAATAGATTCTATAGTCAAGATTTTGAATCGGATTATAATAATAGTCATTAGAGATTTGTCAAGCCTGGATTTAATAATATGTAGAATTAAATATGAGAATATATGTTTTATTCAGATGATATTTTTACAAGATTTTAATTATGTTCTGTTACTTATGGATATTGCTCTGTTTTTTCTGTTACAGATCAACTCTCTTCACTAACAGTTCGTGTAAATGATCAAAACAAAAGAAGAAGACAGGTTCTTAATGAGTTCTTGGATCTTAAAGGTCAGTAATTAACTCAAAACACTTCGATTTCTACTGTAAATTTTCAGTTTTTAAGAGTTTAGTTTCATCGATTTTTCAATTTAAAAATTTGTTAGGGAACATTCGTGTGTTTTGTCGAGTTAAACCCTTAGACTCCAAGAACTTGAAAGCACCAGTTGCTTCTGATACAAGAAACGTATTCATCAAGTTAACAGAAACAAAGCGAAAAACCTACAATTTCGATAGAGTTTTTCAACCCGATTCATCGCAAGGTATGTTGCTTTGATCTTATTTGAGATTTTTTCATTAAAACGTATTCAAAATTATGTGGTTTTGTATGATAGTATTCAAATTTTTGCAGATGATGTATTCTTAGAGATAGAACCAGTTATTAAATCGGTTATCGATGGATACAACGCTTGTATTTTCGCGTATGGACAAACCGGTACTGGAAAAACTTTTACAATGGTAAGAAATGATCAATCAAAACATCTATTTGATTTGTTCATTGAATCGAAATAAGTTGATAAATGTATATATTTTGTAGGAGGGTATTCCGGAATCTCCAGGTATCGTTCCTCGAGCGATTAAAGGATTGTTTAAACAAGTCGAGGAAAGCAATCATATGTTTGTAATCAAGTTTAGTATGCTTGAGATTTACATGGGAAATCTCAGAGACTTGCTTGTTTCTCAAGCAACTAAACCTATTGATCCAATACCTCCAAGGTAATATAATACAACTCATACATTTTCAAAGAATCTCAATTCGAAAGATCGGATTTTGAACTATTGTTTCTATGTTTCAGTCTTTTGATTCACACAGACGCAAAAGGAGAGATCGATATCGAGAATTTAGTGACTAAAAAAGTGAATGACTTTAATCAAGTCATGAAGTTATACAAATTAGGTTGTAAAACCAGAGCAACTGCTTCTACTAACTCTAACTCTGCTTCAAGTAGATCACACTGGTAAAAACTCGACATTTCGATATCTTTTTTTTCTGAAGCATTATGTTTAGTGATCTTATATTATGAATACAGTATGATTCGTGTATCCATTAGTTGTCTCGGTGCTTCTGAGAGACGGCGTGAAACAAACAAGATTTGGTTAGTTGACCTTGGAGGAAGCGAGCGCGTGTTGAAAACTAAAGCCGTTGGTCGTCGTTTTGATGAAGGCAAAGCTATTAATCTCTCTTTATCCGCTCTCGGCGATGTCATTAACTCTCTTCAACGCAAGAATGGTCACATTCCTTACAGGAACAGTAAGCTTACACAAGTTTTGAAAGACTCTCTAGGTAACTAAGATCTTCTGAAAATATATTAGTATTAACTGAAAAATGTTTCTCTTTTATTGAAGTTTAAGTTCTTGATTTTGATTTTTTCAGGGCAAGATTCAAAAACATTGATGCTTGTTCATATAAGTCCTAAAGAGGACGATCTATGCGAAACTATATGTTCTTTGAACTTCGCAACGAGGGCAAAGAACATCCATTTAGGGCACGAAGAATCGACGGTAATGGAATGAAAACTTTATCATAACTTACATTTTAAAGTGTTACACTTTCTGATTATTTTTGACGCGTAGGAAGAACAAAAGAAAAAGGAAGCTGTGATGATGAATCTGCAGAAAATGATGGAGAAGATCGAACAAGAACGCGAGTTATCGTTAAGAGAGATGAGAAATCTAAATGAGACATTAGAGAAACTCTCTGGTAAGTCTCATGTTACTGAAGATACAAAAGATGAGTTTGTGATTAGTGAAGAGATTCAAGTTACTCCAAAGAAACCGAAAAACAAATCAAGACGTGCTTCGGATGTTTTTCCTAGCTTTATGAGACCAACAGCTAGTAGCAACAGAAGATTATCAGGGAACGATTTTCGCGTAATCTCGGATAGTCCAAGGTTAAAGTCTAGAAGGAACTCAATGATATCTGTCCGAGCCGAATCTGTTTGTCTTCCGGTAAAGAAGAGCAGATTTGATTCTCTGTGTGACTCGTCTGACAGAAGTATTTCGAAGTCTACTTGCGTAATGCGTCAGAATATAACGGACGATGCAACCACGGTTTATAGTCAGGACATATCTGAATTTGATATTAAGTTGGTTATTTCTGAGCAGAAGCAGAAAGTACCGAAGATGAACGCCGGATCTGTGACAAAAGCAAGTTCGAAGATCGGTAAATGCGAGAAAAGAATAGAGCTTTCAAGGATAAACAGTTGGGTTCGTTCGCAATCCGAAAACAGAAGTTACGTGCTTGACAAGAAACAACTTCCCGCGTCTCCTTTACCGGATAAACTACGAAACAGATCATCGGAGAAGAATTTCTCAAAGGAAAAGATCATTGGCAATGAGATCTTTGAAGAAAGGGAAGATATCGAAGAGATTAAAACAGAGGAGACAGGTATTAAACCTAATTTGATGCTTAAAGATCTCTTTGAGCTGCAATGTCTATGTTCTTCGGAAACAGAGGATCATATTCTGTCCAAATACCGTAATCCTGTTTACGACGACGATGATGAATCTGTATATGATGGACTTAGCCAACATATAGACAATGTGTGGTTTGGAGTTGACTACATACCGGATTGGGAGCAAGTTCCACCATCCTCACTTCCGCTGTTAGAACACAAATTCGATCCTAAACAGTTCTTACCGGAAATGGGTTTGGATCGATCACTTAGCCCGAAATCTCAGAGAGGCTTGGACTTCACGGAAGATGTAGATCCACCATTTCTTGTACCACAAGAAACCGTGGGAGAAAAAGGTAAACAATTTAAACCTAAGTTTGTGGTTTGGTGTAGATTGTTTTACAAATGTTAATGTCTTCGTGTTTTTGTTCTGAGATTTCGTTTTTGGTTGCAGGAAGAGTTCTTACTTTTATGCAGAAAATTCAGGCTTTATGCTTCCGGATTCTTGTGGGATTAGGGTTTATTAGTGTTGGATATGGTAATGACTTCTTCAACGGGTTAATGAAGTAAAGACCAGATCAGATTCAAGGAGTCTTGTTCACCAAAGTTTAGTTTTTTTTTTCTATCAATAGAATTAAGTATGGAATTTTTTTTCTCGAATAAAAGTCAGTTTTGTTTAGTGTTTAATGATTCATGCATGTTCTTGAGTAGAAGCCAATTATAGTTTTGGTTAATGATACAAAAAACCTGTAATGTCTTTTTTATTTTTGGTAAAGGCAAAAAGGTTTTACATGTATCTTTACAGAAAAGTTGTATTCTTTCATTATATAAGTTTATATATTCAAAAAATTGAACTTCGAATGCACAAAATTCGATTTATACAACTTCGGATAATTTAAAGTGTTTAAAATGTTTGTTAGTGTTAATTCCTTTACCAATAAATCAAAGTTGTGATGCTTTGTGATTTAAACTTGGTCTATAATTATGGTTATTGACGATAGTTTACGAAATATGTGAGATAAGTAGTATAAAAATTACACACTTAAAATGAGGAAAGGGTCAATTATTATAAATTAATAATACACCATAAATGTGTAGTACTTAAAAATAAATTTAGGTGTAGGTTGCAGGCAATGGCAAGCCCTTGACGATGCCACAGAGGTTAGTGTTGAGGGGAATGTTGTACTCATCTCTTAGCGATTTCTCTGGTGATAGAACACTCACGTACAATTGTTGTCCTAGGTACTTCCTCTCCGAGTTCTCTGACCTTATGTTCCACATACGGGCATTGTCGAATGTCAAGAGTATAGCTGACCAAGACTTGGGGTAGACTTGCACTGTGTGTCTACTAACCGCATCGAGCAAATTGTAGTTCTTTCTCTTCTCAGATGTCCATCTCCCTGACTCAGAACTGAAAAACACAAAATTTAGTGTCAGAGATCATTTGAGAAGCAAGATGAGAAAAATATGTATCTTGTATCAATAATTGTCTAAACAAGAGAAAGTTTTGGGGTTTACGCGACGGCGAAGAAGGAGTAACCATCCAGATTGTATGATTGCATGCTCTTTTCATGGTTTTCGAAGATGATCTCAACAAAAGTACGGAAAGTGATGTTGAGAACATTAGGTTGTACGGTTAACGTTGTGATTTTGGAAGCTGGCTCGTCCTTGATGACATTGTACTTGAACACCTTCTCTGACATTTGGAAGTACTCGGCGAGCTTCAAAGGAGTCTCAGTATCAACATGTGATACACCGTTGAATCCAAATCGGGTTTTACCGTTCACTGAGCTCTTAGAGTTAACAAGCTTGATGGTACGGGTAATGTTGATTCTTCCATAATGGTATGAGCCTTGTGGATTAGGTCTTGCAGCACTAGCGGTAAGGTTCCATCTGAAAGACCTAAACTGGTTCAAAGACCAAGCCCAACCAATAGGAGCCTTAGGGAGCTCACTTGAAGCTTGAACTTTGCTTCCTGCATAACGGATCACACTAACAGTACTTAATTCCTTCTTGAGGAACCTAGTTGAGGCAACCATGTAGTAGTCTTTAGCTGCTTGGTCGGCAGTCACAAGAACCGCGAAGCACTGTCCAATGTGGACATCAAGTGAGTCATAGTCGTTTTGAAGAACATGAGAACCTTCCATTTCCACAAGCTTCATTTTATGGTTTTGGATTCTGAAGTTAAGAGCAGATTTAAATCCAACATTGCAAATCCTGAATTTGTAAGTCTTTCCTGGCTTCATTGTGAACAAAGGATTGTTCTTTCCTCCTACTTTACCGGATTTTCCATTGATCAAAACACCGTTAGGTAAACCAAGAGTGCGTCCAGAGTCAAGTAAGTTCTTGAGAGCGGAGTGACCACTTGTGAACCAGTCGTTGATAAGGACAGTGTAGTCATCCTCTGGATCAGCGTAAGGGACTGGGATTAGGAGACGACTATTGACACGGAGACCACCAAAACCACCAGCAAAACGGTGAAGAGAAGTAGTTGGGTAATAGAAGTAGGAACCAATTTGGTCCTTAGGTTGGAAATGGTAAGTAAAATTTTGTCCTGCTGGGATTGGACATGAAGTCCCAGCCACACCATCTTGCCAACAATTCTTCCTGTGTTGAATCCCACTCCTGCATTCACAATCCATCGTTAATATGCATATCAAATACTTCTATTCGTTTTAAATTAAATGTTAATTTTGACATTTTCATACGAATTAAGAAGATAGTTAAATATTCTATTACACATTTGTTTGACTATTAGAAAACATAGTCTTTAATTCAATTAGGGACAAATGAGATAAAACCATTAAAAACTTACAAGTAAATCAAAATTTGAAAGAAAAAATATAAGACTTATGAATGATAAAAAAAAGAAACAAAGAATGTGGATAAGTTACCAGGTCAAGAGGAAAGGCTCGTCGAGGTTGTTGAAGACATTGACAACAACGTTGTTGTTAGAAGTTGAGTTTAGGTTAGGACCAGGAAACTGACCATTGATAAGAATCACCTTCTGAGGAACACCAAGAGGCGAGGCGGTTCCATAAGTCACATTCCATGTATAGAAGAAGTAAGGATCACCGGCTTTTACTATTGCCACCGTCGAAACGAGGCAAACCAAAACCGTTAATAATCTCCCCTCCATTTTTTTCTTCTTTCCTAAAGAAAAAAGAATTAGAAAAAAATGTTTAATATTGGTTTCTGTGTTACGTATAATTAACCCACTACAAGAAAACAGGGCCTTTTCCGACGGCCAAAACCGTCTGTAAGCTGTCGGAAAAGGACGTATTCCGACGGTTTCCGACGGGAACAGGCCGTCGTTTCTATCACGTCGGAAAAACAAAAACCGTCGGGAATCCGTCGCTACTTTGCGACGGATGCCCGACGGAATTATGTCGGCGAGCCAAAGGAGACGGAATTCCGACGGTAGTTGGTTTTCCGGCCATAACAGACGGAATTCCGACGGGTTCCGTTTTCCGGCCATAACAGACGGAATTCCGACAGGTTCCGTTTTCCGGCCATAACAGACGGAATTCCGACGGGTTCCGTTTTCCGGCCATAACAGACGGAATTCCGACGGGTTTCGTTTTCTGACTAACAGACGGAATTCCGACGGTTTAATTTATTTTATTTTTTTTAAAAAAAAATTATTTATATAATATATTAATATTTTTAATAATGAAAAATAAAAACTATTTAAAATAATATATATTAAATTTTAAAATTAAAAACTAATAAAATTAAAATGTGTTTTACAGTTTTACAATCAAATTTAAAACTCTAAAAGGCCTATTCCGGCCTCCCGGTTCTGAAGAAGTTGGTCATCTTCTCTTCCATCGCTCTGAATTTTGCATCGGCCTCCTCCTTATCTCTCGCTCTCGCTTCCTCTACTGCCCTAAGCCGGTCGTGCAGCTCTTGGTTTTCCGCCTCCAACCTCCTATGACGATCATATCGAACCGACGCAACAGACGAGCTACTCTCCTCAGGGAGGCCGTAAACACGGCCTCTGGTCTTGGGTGTCGCCTACAAAAATTTATTTTTTCAAATGTCATAACTTGTATTAAAAATAATGTTTAAATTCCATTAAATGTGAGACGGTTACTAACCTCGAAGGTGAACTGGTTGGTCATCTCGACTGGAACTTCGGTTGGCACCGGAGTTCCTTCCACGATCGGTTGCGATTGGAGGAACTCCTCCTCCCGCCTCTGCACAGCTTCCACGATTTCACGAGCAATCGGGTCTTCAATTTCACCGGTCTTCTTGTTGGTGTGCGAAAACTTGACCATATCGAGGTTGGAAGGATAGACACCGGTCTCCTCCATCTGTTACCATATACAATTACGTTACAGAATTCAAAAATTTTATGAAATATTTAATTACTTACTATTTTCCGAGCAGCTGAAGCCTTGCTAATTGCGCCGAGGTTGTGGGTCGCTTTTCCCTTCCCTTTCCGGTCGCTGTTGCGGTTAGTCGAGTGTTTCTCGGAGTCCATCTTGGTTGCCTCTAACTCCCAGTGTCGAAGAAGTCCAGTCCACATCTCAGCGGGTTTATATTTGAAAACCTTTGCCACCTTCCCCTCTTTGTACCACTTGTCTTTCCACTCGTTCATCTTCAACGAGAACTTCCTCTTTGCCTTTTTGTCGAACTCCTTTCGGACCCTGGATGTGAGGACTGGGTCCCATGTAAAATCTTGCTGCAAAAAAAAAAACATTCCCGCATTAGTAATTAAATTAAGCGTCATATAAGAAATACAATTGAAACAAATAAAATAAACTCTTACCGCAAATTGTCGGAACCAAGTGTCCTGGTCCTCTGGAGGCATGTCGTTGTACGTGGGGTAAGGTTTATTGAGCATGGAGTTCATCATTTCGTTGATGGAACTCGTAATATCGTTTTGTGAGAATTGGAACCTATTAAATTGTTTATTAAATATTTATGTAAAATTATTAAATCCACAACATATTAAAATAAGACTTACCACGTCGTGTTAGGTGGCAAGTCTGGATCCAGACGCGTCAACCTATCACGCCCAGGTTGCGCCACAACCTGGTCGATGGTCAACGAGCTGGGGGCTGAGTGGCCTGTAGGCATGGGCTGAGACGGGAATGGGGTCTCCTCGGGGAATGGGGTCTCCTCGGGGAACTCGGTCTGACTCGGAGACCGACCTCCCCTACTAGAACTCGCACCACGTCTAGAGTTATGAAAATCCCCATAATTTGCCCTACGATTTCCGTATTTTGGAGATTTAGATTTTTTGGGAATTATGAAAATTGGAATGTATAAGATTTTGTGAGTTGCAGATTTTGGAATTTAGTTAATTGAAAATTTTACATTATGGTTTTTAAGGATATTGGAGATTAGGGTTTTATGTAATTTATTGGTTTTATGTCATTGAATTAAGTTGGGGTTTTATGTCATTGAATTAAGTTGGGGTTTTTTAAAAATATTGTTTATTAAGAAATCGAAGTTTATGGAATTAGGTTTTGTTGGGAAATTGATATGTATAAATTTACATTTGTAAAAGTTTAAATTGTTTTATTAATGTTATTTAAAATTGTAAGGATTTTAATACATTTTCATAAAATTTTGTATATATATGATATATATAAATTTAGAGGATTTAACATTTTAAATTAATAGAAAAATTGTTCGACGTTATACATTTTAAATTTATCAAATTTTAAATTTATAGGATTTAAAGTTTTAAATTTACTTATATTTATATAATGTTAAAATTATTAAGGTTTAAAGTCTTTTATTAATGTGATAAAAATTTTAAATTATACGGATTTAAATAGATTACCTTCAAATATTCTATATAAGATATTTAGAAAATTACAATTTATATATTAATTACATATTAAATCATAATAAATCCCTAAAACTCACATAACACAAATGAAAATCTAATTCTTAAAATTAGTAAACTCCAAAAATTATCAAATTTCAAAAATTTTGCAAATTTATTTGAAACCTAATCTAATAAATTTATAACATCCTCATAAACCCTAAAATTTTTATTTACTTAATTTGTTAATTCATAATTCGTTTTAAAAAAATAATCTACAATTCCTAATGAAAAATTTCTACAATAGTTTTATAAAATTTTCATAATATTTTTATAAAATTTTCATAATTCGTTCACAATATTTTTATAATTCGTTCACAATATTTTTATAAAATTTTCAAAATAATCTACAATTCCTAATGAAAAATTTCTTAACAATTCTCATGAACAATTATTTGTTACTAATCCTCTAACAAATTTCGGATCCGATTAACTAATCCACGAATAAATTCATAACTAATCCACGAACAAATTTCGGATCCGAATCATGAAGAACACTTTTTGAAAATTTCTAATAAAATATGGAAAACTTACATTGATTTGGTTTTGGGGAAAGATTAACGACGGAGGAGAAGATTCGGCGAGCAATCGGAGATTCGGCGAGCAATCGGCGAGCAATCGGCGGTTTTGTTTAATTTTCGTTTTCTGATCTAAGATCGGAGAAGACGATGGTTGTGGATATAAAAGGGGGTCCGACGGAAATCAGACGGCTTTCCGACGGTAATAAAAAATTCCGACGGTACCTCCGACGGTTTTCCCGCTTTGACGAAGATTACGAAGTCTTTTGGCGGCTGGGCAAATTAGGGTTACCGTCGGATTTCCGTCTTACATTTAAGACGGAATTCCGACGGTTGGGCAAATTAGGGTTACCGTCGGATTTCCGTCTTACATTTAAGACGGAATTCCGACGGTTGTTCTTTTAAAATATTTAGTTGTAAATTTTTTTATATATTTTCTCTTACAAAAACATTATTTCTATCAAACATATATATGTGATTTTAAAATTATGTGATTAGGGTGATTAACTTTACAACTTATAATGAACTTTAAAACTTTAAAATCAACTTTAAAACTAAAATTATGTGATTATAACTTTAAAACTTATAATGAACTTTAAAATTACAAATAATGTGATTATAAACCTTATAATGAACTTTTAAACTTTAAAATCAAAAACATCCCAAAACCGTCGGATTTCCGTCTTACATTTAAGACGGAATTCCGACGGTTTTGGGTGTTTTAATTAAACTACATTTAATAAAAAATCCATAACCGTCGGAATTCTGTCTTTCATATAAGACGGAATTCCGACGGTTTCTTTCCTTAATCCTTTTAAATATTATCTACAAATTTAAAGTTGATTATAAAGTTTATAAAAATATTAAGTTGTTTGATATAAAAGTATATCATATGGTTTGAAAGTTGATTATAAGGTTTTTAAAAATTAAATTTAAGCTTTGTCAAAATTATATGTCGCTAAAATGTTAATTTGACCATCGCAGTCAAGAAACATAAATATATTAGTACGGCTTCGAAACGTATTACACATATTTAACACCTCTATTTCTCATTCCATAATAGGAATTAAAAAACATGACAACATTATAAAATCGTACAATAAATAGTACGACATTATTTATTATTACTGCACCATAAAGCTTTAGAGGTTTAAATTATTTATTCTTCATCGGAGTCTGGCACTGTTTCATATTCGTACCCAGTAGTTTCTTCATCTTCCTCCTCCATGGTGCATATTTCCGTTGGGTGGTATTCAGCAATCATCGAATTAGCACCGATTATCTGATTCGTAACTGAATATAGTTAAAACCATTCCCAAAAATCATTATAAACGTATGGTGTAACTACCTTAACAATGTTCCGCTCTGTGATATTTAGGTACTTTGGGGTCCTATCAAATCGGCAAACGGTAACATTCTTCAAGATGAATACCGCACCTACACCAGTCATGAGTCTGTACTCGTCATTTTTTAAGATGTTATGGTGCATGGTTCCCTCGATTTTTCCCGAAGGATCTTTTAAGGTTACAAGCAGATCTCCCTGGTCATTGGGGGATAAAGAAGAGAGCATAGCAACAATCTGAAAATTAAATAAAATATAAATACTAGCTTCTCAGATAAAATGTGTCTATAAATTAATGTTAATAAAATTGGACGGAAACCTAAACCTTTTTTATTTTCACAAATTGTGAACGCGGGGATTGAATTTCTGCAACCTGGGTCCAGAATGGTGTGATCCTATTATGATAAGAACCTACATTTATGAATGATAGATTTTGTATTAGTCACCTACGTACATTAATTCAGTTTTGAAAAAGTAAAAATGATAATTAAATATATATATATATATTTATATATATATATATACCTTCCCGGATTATGTAATCGATAGTAGAAGTCCACCGCGGACTACTAAAATCATGGTCGGCTTGTGGTGCCTCGTTAATCACCTCAGAAATAAAATCTTGTGTTGGGCGTGTTTGAGAACTTTCACCTTGCAGCACCTTTGCATCATGAGTCCTCTTGCGAAACAATCCTTGCCGTACGACTTGGCCAGGTCCCGGTATTACGGGCGTTTGGTTCTGCGATTGTTGAGTTGGATGGAGTGAAATTGTCGGTTCACCATCAATAACATTTAAGTTATCGTAAGGAGGGCTTGATGGAACACGAGGTGTGTTGCGAGTGTTTTGACCAGGGGCTCGGTTTTGCATATAGTAATTCCATAGATCATTATTAGCCATTACGCAATAGAATATTTTATGTTATGAGTATGGGTTCAAATTTTTTATGAATGAATGCAGAGCCGGGATGCTTATATAAAACTTACTTATGTCTGTCGGTAATCCGTCAGAAATTCTTCATTACTACTGACAGATGTAGTGCGTCGGAAATCCGTCCATAACCACTGACCAATCAAACTTTGCCGACATCTGATTCCGTATGAATACCGTCGGAAATTCATCATTACTTACGACAGATTTAATGCGTCGGAAATCCGTCCATAACCACTGACCAATCAAACTTTGCCGACATCTGATTCCGTATGAATACCGTCGGAAATTCATCATTACTTACGACAGATTTAATGCGTCGGAAATCCGTCCATACCCACTGACCAATCATACTTTGCCGACATCTGATTCCGTATGAATACCGTCGGAAATTCATCATTACTTACGACAGATTTAATGCGTCGGAAATCCGTCCATACCCACTGACCAATCATACTTTGCCGACATCTGATTCCGTATGAATACCGTCGGAAATTCATCATTACTTACGACAGATTTAATGCGTCGGAAATCCGTCCATACCCACTGACCAATCATACTTTGCCGACATCGTGCTGTCTGAATTCCGTCAGTATTCCGGCGGTAACGGCCACTGTATATGATGGAATATCGACGGTTTAGACATATAACGTCTTCTATAAATACTCCCTATCGAGTTTTTTTATGTTGTACAGCTTCAAATTATAAAAAATGTCTTCCAACTCTCCTAATGAAGACTCAAACACAAAAGGCGTGGCTAATTTTTTCATTGTTCCAAAATACTCGTGGGAATCCGAATCCCTATGCGACGAATTTACTCAGCAAATTCCCACTTACTCATGGGAATTAGATACGTGCTCACCAATCGATGAAGAAGATTCCACAGCAACAGTAGTGCCTGACAGCCAGTTCGCGCCAAACATCCACAACATTTACGATAGGCAGCCACAATGTCTTCATCAAGAGCGGGATACCGAAGGTGAACCACCATGTGACTTGGTGGAAAAGTCAGATACTTACGGTGCAAGTACTTCAAACGTAGTTAAGGATCAGTCGTATGACTTTGAATTCGCGCAAAGCCCGGAACAACCAAACTTAAATTTAGATGTTGATGCAATCAAAAAAGATTTGTGGAACGGTTTTTTAGAATCTCCAACAACGGATCATTACTATGACTTCCAATTCGCCCAAAGCCCAGAAAAGCCAAACATAAATGTAGACGTTGATGCAATAAAAAGTGAATTGTGCGACGGATTTGTAGATTCTCCAAGAAAGAAAAAAAAGGGAAAGAACATCATGAAATGGTTTTAACAAATGGTAAGTTCGGAGTGGAAACAGACATCTGATAGTACTTTGGGGAGGCTATTGTGGACTTGTACCATAATTGTTAGGTGTTAAAAATTAGCAATTCCTTATTGTACTTTTTTAAATTCGTAACTAAAAATATATGTTTCATTGTTTAATGTTTTATTGGAGTTGCAATACTCAGATTTTCGTCCACAATCGGTTTTGTTTATGAAATGTAAAATGTTATAAGGAACACATGCATAAATGTGAGAGACTAACATGAATAAGCACAACTAATATTTATTCTGAATCTCCGGTAGAACCATCACTGGGGATTGAGTCTGAATCGTCGTCAAATTCTCCCCGTGTTTCCTCTTCGTCCGAATGCACTAGATCATCCCCGACATAAGTGACATCAACGACAAGGTCAATGTTATTCATCTCCTCAATAGGTGACATTTGTACACTTCTCGATGGTTGTAGAGCATCTTGTTCTGGAACGCCATAGATTTTGCCTCTGGGGTTTATTGGAGTTACTGTGACCCACGGATCTGTACGGTAGGCAACTCGAGGATATGGAATGTAGCAAACCTATTAAAATTAGTGGATATTGTTATTATACATGAACAAGAAACCTTAATTATGAGTACATAGGTAAACATATTAGTGTAAATATTGATACCTGGTCTGCTTGAGACGCAAGGATAAATGGATCATAATACTGCAATCTGCGGCTTGAATTTATCGAAATAACACCAAGCTGGTCGACTCGAACCCCTCGACCATTGGATGGATCATACCAATCGCACATAAATACAATGCACCTCAAGTTCACCATTCCAGGATAACGGATTTCCAAGATTTCTTTTAAAATCCCATAGTACATGGTATCACCGGATTGCGCCGAAATACCATAGTCCGAAGTTGATCTTTGACGTCCTTCCTCATGGATCCTGAACGAATATCCCCTAGTGAAAAACTTTGGATATGAAATCGCCGTGCTGCGTAAACCATAAGAAACCTCCACTAACCATGTCGGGACTGATTGATCAGTTGATCTACTATCGGAAACCTAAAAATTATATTCGTAATATCTAATAAGTAAAAAATGAACGTGCAAACATATATGCAAAAGTAAGCGTAATTAATTATATTAACTTACATAACATTTCAACCAGTCCGCAAATTCTTCATCTTTCAATACAGCAAGTTCGGCATCTGTCTTACCATAATGGTAAGCACGTGCGAGAGACATGTATATCCTGTAACATAACAGTCGTTAGTTGATGAAGGCAAATAATTCCAGACATTTAGTTTAATAACTGAGATACCTTTCGTACTCCAACATTTCGTCACAGTTTCTGAGGATATACGTATGCAGATGTGTGACCTCCTGTGCAGATAGTGTGCGTTTCTTTCGTTTTCCACTTGCTCGACCAACTTGGGCAAACAACTCAGGAACAACCACGTCATAGACTGCTTTCTCACCTCCATCATCATGTCGGGCAGGGCGTCTTGCCTTAGTACTAACTTCCCGTGGAAAATAACATTCGGCAAATTGTGAGACTTCCTCGTTTAGGCTTTGTGCGACAATAGATCCCTCAACTTTGCTCAAATTTTTGACCTTTTTCTTGAGGTGGAACATGTAACGCTCGAACGGATACATCCATCGGTATTGAACAGGGCCTCCTAAGGCTGCTTCTCGTGGGAGGTGAATTGGGAGATGTTCCATAACGTCAAAAAAAGATGGTGGAAATATCTTCTCAATATTACAAAGGAGTACTGGGATATTGGCCTCCAAGTTACGTATCCCGTGGACGGTAAGCGTTCGTGAACATAAATCTCGGAAGAATGCACCAACTCCTACAAAATAAAATTAAACAAGTTAGTACATATATAGTAATATAATGATAGACATAGACTAATGGGAGTAACAAATATACCTCCTATTGCTTGGTGGATAGGTTCTGGAAGAAGATATGCAAATACAAATGGAAGAAGACGCTGCATCACGACATGACAATCATGACTCTTCATTCCTATAAACTTCCCTTCCGTCGAATCCACGCAGTTACCTAGGTTAGATGCATAGCCGTCTGGAAATTTTACAAAATTTTTGAACCATTCAAAAAATACTTCTTTCTTCCTAGCGTCTAACCGGTACGCAGGCATAGGCAATCTACCGTTCAAAACATGAAGAGATGGCCTCGTACAAATCGATGGCAAGTCGATTCTAGACTTCCAATTGTCTTTGGTCTTTCCTGGGACGTTTAATACGGTGTTCATGATGTTGTCAAAGAAATTCTTTTCCACATGCATGACATCTATATTATGCCGCAGTAGATGATCTTTCCAGTACGGTAAATCCCAAAAAATACTCTTCTTGTGCCAATTGTGATATTCCCCACAACCGTCGACTGGGTAATGACCATTTCCCCCACATTCAGGAGTTCGCTCTGCACCAAAATCTCGTAATTGTTCCAATATGCTATGACCATCTATCTCAGGAGGTGGACCATGAAACACTCGTACATCCGTCTTGAAATGTCGTTTAGACTTACGATATGGATGATTGGGCGGCAAAAAACACCTATGGCAATCAAACCATGAAGTCTTCCTGCCGTGCTGCAATTGGAAAGCTGAAGTATTGTCTTGGCAATAAGGACATGCCAATCGTCCATGCGTTGACCATCCAGATAACATACCGTATGCCGGAAAATCGCTTATGGTCCACATAAGAACCGCACGCATGGTGAAATTCTGCTTCACTGAAACATCATAAGCCAGAACACCATGCTCCCATAACATCTGCAACTCATAAATCAATGGTTGGAGGAATATATCGAGCGACCGTCTTGGATGCTCTGGCCCGGGAACTAGAATTGAGAGAAACAGGAACTCGCGCCGCATGCACAAAGATGGAGGCAAATTGTAAGGTGTCACGATGACCGGCCACAATGAATATTTCCTTCCATGCTTGCCAAACGGGTTGAAACCATCAGTGGATAAGCCTATGTATACATTCCGTCGTTCACCGGCAAAATCTGGATACAGTGATTGAAAGTGTTTCCACGCTTCCGCGTCAGAAGGATGCGTGATATCTCCATCTTGACTATGCTCTGCATGCCATCTCATAGCCGATGCTGTGCGGTTTGATTCGTACAGCCTCTTCAACCTCTCCGTTAAGGGTAAATACCACATCCGTTTGAATGGAATCTTCACCCTGCCACTTGTATCCTGAAAACGGGGTTTGCGGCAAAATTTACATTTATTTCGGTTCTCGTCTTCTCTCCAGTATATCATACAGTTGTCGATGCAGACATCTATAACCTGGTAGGGCAAACCAAGACCGGCAATAAGTTTTTGTATCTCGTAGTATGATCCGGGGGCCAGATTATCTTCTGGCAAAATATCTTTCACGAACTCGGCGACAGCATCCACACATTCTTCGGACAAATTGTAATCAGTCTTTATGTTCATCATCCTAGTAGCAGACGATAACGGTGAATGGCCATCCCTACAACCGCTGTATAGTGGTTGCTTTGATGCGTCTAACAACTCGAAAAACCTTCGAGATTCTAAATTAGGCTCTTCACCCCTATCACCCTCATACCCACCCGACTGCATATTATTCTCTCTATACGCATCATTAACCATCGCAACCGTACTTACCCCAACATCTACTTCCGTTGTACGTTCCCCTAAGACATCAGGAAAATAAGGTTGATTGCTACTAGTACTACCATATTCATAATTCCTTTCTCCATGTAAATACCAAACCTTATATCCCGGTCTAAAACCATATCTATATAAGTGATTCCAAACATTATGAACGGCAACACTAATTCTATTACAGCAATTAGAACAAGGACATTTAATATCCTGACCTTTTTTTGCTGCGTCTACATTACTGGGTAAATTCATGAACTCCCATAATCCTTGAGCGTACTCGTCCCTTAATAAATCCGAGCCCTCTTCCGTCATTGGCTCGTCCATCCATGCCCGAAAATATGAACTCATCTTTATATTTTTTTTGTTTGTCGAAATTTTTATCTGATGGAATTGAATGAACCGTTTTGCAAACTTATGTATAATAGATTTCCGTCAAGCCACCGTCGGACTTCCGTCAATATGTCCGACATATGACCCTGCCACATCCCATCGGCCACCGCAGACGATATCTCAACCACTCAAACTTTGCCGACATCGTAAACCGTCGGAATACCGTCGGAATACCGTCCTAGTTTCCGACATATATAAGCCGTCGGAAATAAGTCCGATGACTCAGACGTCGCCGACATCGGAAATTTTTACTTCCGTCCGATTTCCGTCGATGTGGCGTCGCCATTTTGCGACAGAAAAAAAATCCGTCTCTATTCCGTCGGTTTTTCCCGACGGCTTTTTTGTCCGTCGGGAAAAACCGACGGAATAGAGACGGATTTGGTTTTCCTCGAGAACCCGTCGGGATTCCGTAGGAGTTACTGACGGAATTCCGACGGAAAAAAAATGTCCGTCGGAAATCTGCCTGTTTTCTTGTAGTGACCCTTTCCTACTAAAAAAAAAAAAATTAAAGAAAAAATATTTTTTTGGTTTATTCCCTCAAAAGCAAGTTATGCTCTCGATGAATTCTCTTGTAGGTGATTTGGAAGTATTTATGTAGGGAAACCTAACTTCTTTTGCAAGGTATTGTTCACCATATTTTACGCTTCATCTCTAATTCAATTTTCTATATGTGAAAAATGGTGATGCAAACTAACTGATTTCTCTCTCTTTTTCTCTTTTTTGGTTTTTAAGGTTCCAGAACTTTGAATCAGTACAACTCGGATCGTATTCCAATATTGGAAATGTCGATAACGATGTCAATACATGACATAAAAAAGAGAAACAATAAAATAATGGAGAACAATACTATTATTTTCTAATACATAATTCAATTATGAATCGAACAAACAAGTTGAAATGCATATAAATTACCTGTTCGTGAGTTCTTTTCTGAATTATCGCTTGTGTTTTTACTTTCATATGAGATGGCATATATTTATATAGAACGTATCTAAACCTAATTCAACCTAAAAGATAAGTTGGATTTAAACAGAAAAATAAAATAAAATCTTCGAAATGCTGAGATTTGTTGATAGGCATCTATAGCTAAAAACTTGTACTCAAATATTTTGAAATCTTTTTTTTTATATAGTTTGTTTTTAAGTTGAAATGATCCAATACAATTTTTATATTTTCTTATAATATTATTTCTAACGCATGAAATAATTTTTCAGATAAGTACCACAACACATTATCATGATTTTTAATCAATTTTGTTTGTTTTGTTTAGCTCCGCTTGATCTACTTATTCGGTATTAACCACATTTATTTTGTTCAGGCCCGGCCCATAGGACAAGCCAGTGAAGCCACCGCTTGGGGCCCTAAATTTAGAGGGTTTTTTTTAGTTAAATTTTTGTTATAGCTATAACTAAAAAAAATTACAAACTTTTTCTACAATAATAATATACGTAAGATTTTGTTTTTCAAATATTTTTTTAATGTTTATGGTCTTCTCTAAGCAAACATGTTAATTACTCATTTCAAAAAAAAAAATTTGAAATTATTAGTTAAAATTCGAAGTTGCAGCTGATAACAAAATTATTTGTGATCTACAATGTGATAAGAGAGATTGAATGAGTTAGATTAGTCATCTATTAAAACATAGATGGTTGAAAAACTCGACAACGTGAGTTTAATTAATCATTTTGCAGGAAATAATACAAGGAGAGCAATATTTCAAAAATAATTTCTATTTTGTTGTTTTTCTTTTATATCTTACTAATTATTTGGAATTATAAACGGTTTAATGAACTTTTCATGTGTTTTTTTTATTTAGATTACTGTTTTTACGATATTAGAAAACGTACGAAAATGACTCTTTTTACATATATGCATAGGGCATCCAAAATGATTGGACCGGCACTTATTTTGTTTGATATGTTATGTTTTGCACCGCTTATTCCATTGTTACCATTTGAATCATAAGTTCAATGGATATTCTCACCACAAATCAATTGTCAATCATTATGTGTAGCTACTTCTAATTGTATTGTGTTATGTACGTTACACACGATATGATATCAAATCATAACCAAATTGTTTCATAGTATACAATAAAGTTTAGTCATTTGAGTTATTATACTAGACCCGGTATTAACATGGACTGACTCACAAATATTCTATTCTCCAAACTTAGCAAAATTCTCTTTAGAACTTGAATGGAGATTTGAAAGAAGGGTACACCAAAAATAGGGTGAGGTCAAAATAGAATATTCCTTATATGGACGACAGGAAGAGCGTAATCAAAGGAAGGACCTAAAGAAACGAGAAAAACAAGGAAACTGTATTATTCAGTTAAACTATAAAAACATCATTTAACATTTGAAGAAGAAAAAAACTCAAAATTCAAACCCCTAAAAAAACATTATAAAACCAAAAAAAAAAAAAAAACCAACCCCAAATTTTTTTAAAAAAACAAAAAATTCAGAAACTTTATTGATTAATTATTTTTTAATGAAGGGAGGGTTTAAACTCTTGGCCTTGTGCCTATGCCTTGCGACCGTTGTGATGGTCCGAGCAGAAGATCCTTATTTTCACCACGTGTGGAATGTGACGTACGGAACCGTTTCGCCTCTCGGTGTTCCACAACAAGTTATTCTCATCAATGGTCAGTTTCCTGGTCCTAACATCAAGTCAACTTCCAACAACAACATCATCATTAATGTCTTCAACAATCTCGACGAACCTTTCCTCCTTACTTGGTACGTTTAAATAGATTGTAACCTTCACTTCGTATAATACCACTAGTTAGGGATGGACATTCGGATGGTTCGCTTGGTTATTTCGCTAGCTATTAGAAGATTAAAATACAATGAGTTTGATTGGTACTATGACAAATGAATAATCAAATGACGAAATAATTGAGTGTTAGAATAAAAAACTTGAGTTTCTACGAAATAGTTATAAACGCTAAAAACCAATTAGATCAGTGACCAATTAACCATTTCGTATAATATCACATTCGGATGGTTTATAACATCACTAAAAACCAATTAAATGGTTCAAATTATAGTATGTCCCGGAATCACCTTTTTAAAATCTAAAAATTTTATGAATATCATGGATGATAATTTTTTTTAGAGATATTGCATTTTAAAACATAAAAATGGGGTACTATTTCATCACCAATTTATTTTAGTCTAATTTGGATTCTATTTGGTAAATTTATAATATATAGGAATGGAATCCAGCATAGGAAGAACTGCTGGCAAGATGGAACGGCCGGAACAATGTGTCCGATCCCACCGGGTCAGAACTTCACATACCATTTCCAGCCAAAGGATCAAATCGGTAGCTACTTCTATTACCCAACCACGGCCATGCATCGCGCCGCGGGTGCTTTTGGTGGTCTCCGCGTAAACAGCCGTCTCTTAATCCCGGTCCCTTACGCTGACCCTGAAGATGACTACACTATTCTTATCAACGATTGGTACACAAAAAGTCACGCTCAACTCAAGAAGTTCCTCGATACTGGCCGTACTCTTGGTCGTCCAGACGGTATTCTCATCAATGGTAAGGCTGGAAAAGGCGACGGTACCGACAAGCCACTTTTCACCTTAAAGCCAGGAAAAACTTATAGAGTCCGGATATGTAACGTGGGTCTCAAGTCATCTCTCAACTTTAGAATTCAGAACCATAAAATGAAGCTTGTTGAGATGGAAGGCTCACACGTTCTCCAAAATGATTATGACTCGCTAGACGTCCACGTCGGTCAATGCTTTGGCACGATAGTTACTGCCAACCAAGAACCTAAAGATTACTACATGGTTGCTTCCACAAGGTTCTTGAAGAACGCTTTGTCAACCACTGGGCTACTCCGCTACGAGGGAGGCAAAGGTCCTGCTTCTTCTCAGTTACCCGCGGCTCCCGTTGGATGGGCTTGGTCTTTGAACCAGTTCCGCTCTTTCAGGTGGAACTTGACCGCTAGTGCCGCTAGACCTAACCCACAAGGATCGTATCACTACGGAAAAATCAACGTCACTCGCACCATCAAGCTGGTGAACACTCAGAGCAAGGTTGATGGTAAGCTCAGGTACGCGTTGAACGGGGTCTCACACACAGACCCTGAGACCCCCTTGAAGCTAGCTGAGTACTTTGGTGTTGCGGATAAGGTTTTCAAGTACAACACTATCTCAGACAACCCTACCCCGGATAAGATCAAGAACATTAAAATTGAACCCAATGTTCTTAACATTACTCACCGTACTTTCATCGAAGTTGTGTTCGAGAACCACGAGAAGAGTGTCCAGTCTTGGCATTTGGATGGCTACGCGTTTTTCGCAGTAGCGTAAGTGACACTCTACACTCCTTTCTTGCATTACAAGTAACCAATGTGTAAGCCCTAATGTGAAATTTGGAACCCTAATTTGAATTTCTTTCATTGTATGAAAAGTGTTGAGCCAGGGAGATGGACACCAGAGAAGAGGAAGAACTACAACCTTCTAGATGCAGTGAGCCGACACACAGTTCAAATCTACCCTAACTGTTGGGCTGCAATCTTGCTCTCATTTGACAATTGTGGAATGTGGAACATTAGGTCGGAGAATTCAGAGAGACGTTATTTGGGACAACAACTTTACGCAAGTGTTTTATCGCCGGAAAAATCTCTCCGGGACGAATACAACATGCCGGAGACAAGTCTTCAATGTGGTCTTGTCAAGGGAAAACCTAAGATTAACCCTTATGCCGGAGCCTAATTTTTTTTTATCTTTTAACATTTGATTTTATTAATTAACAACAAAAGCAAAACAGAAAGAGTTTGGTATTTTCTTTTGTTGAGACCAATTTGGATCATTGAACGGATTAATTTTATGTTTTTTTTGGTCTTTTAATTATTTAATCCAAGTTCTTTAATTTGACTTAAAACGAACTTTTTTACTCATATGTACATGAACTGAAATGTATGTATGTTTATTCCTTGAGATTAACTCTTTTCTTACTCTTTTATTGTTTCTTACTCTTTTCTAGCCATTTGTTTTTGTTATAGATTAATGATCATGCCCATCTAGTACTGATAATGGGCCAAAATAAATATGCCTGTAATGAGGCCTAGAGTATAATGTATGATCACGAAATATATACTAACAACAGTAGGAACCTTATAATATCTAATCATATACTCACACAGTTATGATATTCAATTATGTATAGAAGAAACAAATTGCATGAGGTTATCGTGTAGGGAATAAATGGATAGAAACACAATAGCGTGATATGCTATAAAGAAAAGGAAAATCAAAAAAATCTGTCGGGAAAATTATATATGGAAATAGCTAAATAGATTAGGGACATAATGAAATGTGAGACTTGAGAGTGGAGCTGACAAAGATCTTGACGTGCACGTGCCTGTCGTGTGCGACACAGATTGATCATTGAAGTGAAACGGTAAATATAGTTCCTTCGTTTCCTTATTTACTATTTCTATTGCTAACTCAATCTTGACGAGAGAGATATAACAATATTATCGATTTAACACGTCTATAGTTAAACACAAATGAAGCACTAGTTGTAAAAACATTTTTTTTGTTTGAATAAATTTGACATTCGATTCAAAAAAAAAAGATATAACAATATTACGTTGCGTTTTATATTTTTGTTGCTAACACAAAGAGGTAAAGATAAATTTGTAAATTCGTAAATGTTCAAGGTATTTGCCTTACGTACACTAGTTACTGTAAATGTTAGGGACTGTTGGTTGAGAAAGAAACTAAACTATTAGTATTATCTTTTAAATGCATATAATGTAACTGATTTAAGTCCCAAAAAGCCATTAATTAGGAACAGAAAGAATGTGTTCGTACGAGTGATATTAATTATAGAAATGGCAGTGGAGAGTAGGAAGGAAAAGTCTCATTCCAATATGTCCCATCCAACGTGGCAACCAAAGAAACACAAAAGAAATAAAATAGTTACAAATAAAATATAAAACATAATTAATTGTAGGAGAAAATATGAATAAATAAAACGAAAATGAGGAAGGCAAAAGTGTCAGCCTTTCGTCCAATCTTTTGGGTTAAACTTCCTGCCTCTCCCTTCCCTCATTTATTTCATTGCGTGCTTCTACTTTTTCTTATTTTTATTAATATATATGACTTTTAATATTGAATGATAAATCAGTTTAATCATTTTTATCAACCATTCAGAATAATCATTATAACAAAATTATATTGATTGTCCAATTCGGAAGAGAGTCACTTACCAAAAAAAACAAAACCTATAACAAAGTAAACAGACCAAATTAACAATCGGTTTTCAGTTTAAAAACGTAAAATCAGTGATATGCTCAAATTATCCCTAGAACTAGACTCTCTCAAATTAAGAGGTCAATTGCAGAATTTAGGGTTATCGATCCACATGGAGTCAAGAAAAACACAATAGATTAATAATTTCGGATTATGCTAAGCAAGATGAGATGAATGCAGTAAATCAAACAGTATTTAAAACGGTTGTAAAACAATTAAAGAAAGACGCTAGACACAGGGAATTCTACAGTGAATCAGAATTGCAGATAAATCAGATATTAGGATTATGAAGAACAGTTCATGAACATGCACACGAAAGTAAAACAACCAGCTTTCGCTGCGAATATTTTCTATGTCTAAATCCTAGAAAACCAACTGTCGTTGCGAATTCTAACAACCTAAACAAGCATTAAAGATCAGGCACAATTGTTCACAAAATCCTAAGCCAAATCCCTTTGCGAATAGGTATTTTGCTCATCAAAAACTAGTTCAGGTTATCAATCAAACTGTCGTTTCTATTAATAAACCCTAGATCAGATTTCAGTTCGCGAGGCTAAAATCAGCAGTAAGAACAAGTTAAGATGAAGAACATTCTAATGATTTTATCCTAATAATCAGATCAGATCTAACAATTCATCAAACACTTTCAAAAACCATAAACCTAACAAGAGAACTACTCAGACATGATCATAGAAGAAAACATGGTTTTATTAAAGATAAGTCCAAACAATTCAATAAAATAAAGCATAAGTCTAAACAATGAATTAGAAAACGTATTTATAGAGGTACAATTCGGATTGGAAACCTAAAAGTAAACATCTGGAACTTCCGGGCTTCGAACGGGCTTTTCTGATTAAAATCTGGGCTTGGACGAACAGGGTGTCGAGCGACACCATAGATGGTGTCGATCGACACCAATCTCAAAATCGGATTCTTCACTTCTCAACTCATCGTGTCGAGCGACACACTTGGTCACGTCGCTCGACATAGATTCCAAACAGTGATTCCGAACTTGCATCTTCGCCACTTCACTCCGAAATGCTCCAAAACCTCCAGTAAACATCTTTTAAGCTCTAATCGTCCTAATACCTGTAAAGACTCTAAAACAATACCAAAAACACCAAAAGACTCTAAAACATGGACTTATATCGTGGCTAAAAACCATAAAAACCACGATATATCAACTCCCCCAGACTTAGCTTTTTGCTTGTCCCTAAGCAAAACAGTGTTATCATTCCTTTAGAAACCACATTCCTTTGCAAAGCTAATCCGGTGATACTTCGATGTTTCCCTAGAAGTATAGCAGTCCTCCAGATTGAATCCAAACCCCTTAGAGAATCTCAGACTTTCAGTCGCAAACCCCTTTAGTTTAATTAGGTGCGGTCTTATCGAGGGAATATCGATCGCTGGACCTTCTAGATTCTTTCACTTCCTTTAACACTTTCCTGCGTTTCACCCTCTTTCTTCCCTCTGAAACTGTATCCAATTAAGGATATCATAGAGATGCGATGCCTTTTGATGATTGATGATTGTGATGGCGGGTACCTCAGCAGAGGGTCCTTTACCATTTGTTGTTTCTCTGCGTTTTATTCTGGCACTTTTGAATTCAGGCTTGCACTTTTCTGCTTGAAGTACACTTTTCTGTAGACTTTTTTACTTCCTTGGCATCTCTATGACTTCACTAGATCAGCGCTCATTACTAGATTTCTTGTGGAGACAAGGTCATGAGGCTTTTTTTCTTTTTTTTTCGATCTAGGACAGTTGTGTTCGTCATTCGGGAAGAAGTTTCAAGAGCGGTCCGTCCTCGCTTTCAATTATTTGGAAGCTGAATCAAATCTTGCGATTACCAAAGCCCTTGACAAGAAATTAGAGATTCATTAGGGGCAGGGTCTTTGACATCCTCTCTGGCGTTCTCCAGAAATCTGAACTCGCTCCGTTAAACCGATCCACTTCCAGTTACCCACCTTGTAAAACCAATCAACTTGCATTGGAAATGGTCCTTGAGTGTTGTTCAAAGTAAGTTGGAAAGGGGAGTTTCGACCCGAATAAAAACCGAAAAACAGGACAGACTCAATAAAAACTCAAAACAAAACACAAAAGTTAGCAACTGCCTCCCCCAGACTTAAACAACACTGTCCCCAGACGTGATCTTTAAATGAAGATGATCTCAGCAGGAATGTCTTTCGAAGGCTCCTCGATTGGCTTATCTTCCAGCGATGTATCCACAGAGAAAGCTTGACCATCAATGGTGATTCCAGAACCAGAATCGCAGAGGGAGTGAGGGAAGCACTCGTCAGAGATGGTGCAATTAAGTACAAAGCTTCCTGGATCAGGGAGCTTTACTGGAATCCTGCTCTGGATCATCGCACTAACTTCAGCAGAAACCACTATCTCCTTCTTCTTCTTCTTGGAGACTGGAGCAGTGTTCAGGAGAATTGCTTAAAGATATCTGGTCAGCAAAGCTCCTTCCTCTGGACTAATTCCATTCGCCACCAATCGCTTAACGTATCGTCGAATCGCAGGAAAAAACTTAATGGCATCCACAAAAGGCATCTCAATCATGATCTTCTTAATCATTCTCTTGCAAATGGCTTCCTCAACCTCTTGTTTGCTCCTCCTAGCCCTGGAAAAGGGCAGCTTTGGCTTAAGAATAGGTTCCTCGATGATTGGAGACGGTTTCGGATGAACAGTCTCGGCCTGGGCTGCGTGTCGAGCGACGTGGGGTCCCTGTCGCTCGACACCAAAGCTTCGATCTCAGATACGGCTAACTCTTCGAGTGTCGATCGACACTCATCCACAATGTCGATCGACACTCATCCACAGTGTCGATCGACACTGGCTCTGGAGCTCCAAAAATCGCATCAAACTTTTCAAAATAGTCGTTTTCCTTCACCCGGATAGCGTTGCAAGCTCCTTTGGGATTCCTATCAGTCTTTGCTGGAAGATGGCCCTCTTGTCTCCTGACAGATTCTGCAGTTTGAGCTACTTGGACGTCGAGCTTCTTGACATGAGTACTGAGAGCCTCGATCTTGCCGTTTAAATCAGTGTAGAGCGAATCGAACTTCCCATTCCACTCCACAGCCAACTTTTACTGTCCCTCTAGAAGCTGCTCCATCATAGATTCCAATCTACTGTTCTCAGACGGAGGAGGAGGCTTCTGATAAGAAGACGATCCATAATCTCGCGTGTAGTTGCTGCTCTGGTAAGGCTTCTGATTGCCGTACTTCTGAAATCCGTTCTGGTTGAGGTAGTTCACATCCTCTTCTGTAGTCTCAATATCTTGCGCAAAGTGAACTGACTTCTTCCCAGCTAGAAGACTGGTCATAGTATCAAGCTTCTTTGTTACCTCAGCAAGCTGATTTCCAATGATGCTCTGTCCAGACTTGCTCCTTTCGTAGTCCAAGTTCTTGGCACTGGTGCTGTTGGCAATGTTCTCAATGAGCTGAGTGGCAGTCCCTGGAGAATTCGTGTTGAAATTCCCGTTGCTCGCAGCATCCAAAGACACAGAGTATTGCAGCGCAATCCCTCTGTAGAAGATATTAAGTAGATGGACCTCGTTGAAACCATGGTGTGGACAATCCCTCTGATAACCTTTGAACCTGTACCATGCAGCCTTGAATGCTTCATGATCACCCTGCTTGAAAGTCGTGATCTTCGATCTTAGATCCTCGGACTTCGCATCATCAAAGAAATTGCTTAGGAAAGCATTCTTTGTATCCATCCAGTTAGTTAGCGAGCCCGGTGGTAACGTCCTTAGCCAGTACTTAGCTTTCCCATGAAGAGAATAGGGGAATAGCTTGCAGAATAGGTAGTCTTCTGAGACTCCATTGGCTTTGATAGCAGATGCAAGATCTTCGAACCGTTCGATATGATCCATTGGATTCTCATGCGGAAGACCGCAGAATGGGTCTTGAGCAACTAAGGAAAAGTACGCAGGCTTGAGCTCAAAGTCATTGCGCTGGAAGGCAGGAGGTCGAATCGCAGCTCGGTTAGCGTAAAACTGCTCCGGTCGATTAAAATCAGCGAGCGTACGATTCTGGACAGGGTGTCGATCGACACCCTCCTGGTGTCGCTCGACACCAAGCTCTTCATCGCGTCGAGCGATCTCCTCATCACGTCGAGCGACACGCAAATTTTGTTTGTGTCGAGCGACGTCCTCTCTGTGTCGCTCGACACGAAGTTGCTCCTCACGAACACGAGCCTGTTCTGTTTCTTCTTCCTCGTGAGCTTGTTGCTATTCAGCCTCATCGACAATCACATTCCCAGCCTCGTCTAGCCTCTGTCCATCCTCATCATATCGGTTTCCTTCTCTGTCGAAGAAACCATCTTCTCTCTGAAAGATCATCACTGGCGCAACCATCTTCTTAGCTTCTTTCGTCGCTTTTCTGTTGGTTCGTTCCAAGCGCGCTAGATCCTCAAGTCCCAGTTCCAAAAGTTCTTTGTCTTGGCTGCTCCTGGTATTGCGATTTCGCATGTACCTGAAACGCAAAACAAAGAGAGAAAAACAAAAACAAAAATAAAAACAAGAAATAAAAATACCTAGACAAAATCCTAGTAATAAAATCTAATGGCTATTGACTCCCCGGCAACGGCGCCAAAATTTGATATGCTCAAATTATCCCTAGAGCTAGACTCTCTCAAATTAAGAGGTCAATTGCAGAATTTAGGGTTATCGATCCACATGGAGTCAAGGAAAACACAATAGATTAATAATTTCGGATTATGCTAAGCAAGATGAGATGAATGCAGTAAATCAAGCAGTATTTAAAACGGTTGTAAAACAATTAAAGAAAGACGCTAGGCACAGGGAATTCTACAGTGAATCAGAATTGCAGATAAATCAGATATTAGGATTATGAAGAACAGTTCATGAGCATGCACACGAAAGTAAAACAACCAGCTGTCGCTGCGAATATTTTCTATGTCTAAATCCTAGAAAACCAATTGTCGTTGCGAATTCTAACAACCTAAACAAGCATTAAAGATCAGGCACAATTGTTCACAAAATTCTAAGCCAAATCCCTTTGCGAATAGGTATTTTGCTCATCAAAAACTAGTTCAGGTTATCAATCAAACTGTCGTTTCTATTAATAAACCCTAGATCATATTTCAGTTCGCGAGGCTAAAATCAGCAGTAAGAACAAGTTAAGATGAAGAACATTCTAATGATTTTATCCTAATAATCAGATCAGATCTAACAATTCATCAAACACTTTCAAAAACCCTAAACCTAACAAGAGAACTACTCAGACATGATCATAGAAGAAAACATGGTTTTATTAAAGATAAGTCTAAACAATTCAATAAAATAAAGCATAAGTCTAAACAATGACTTAGAAAACGTATTTATAGAGGTACAATTCGGATTGGAAACCTAAAAGTAAACATCTGGAACTTCCGGGCTTCGAACGGGCTTTTCTGATTAAAATCTGGGCTTGGACGAACAGGGTGTCGAGCGACACCATAGATGGTGTCGATCGACACCAATCTCAAAATCGGATTCTTCACTTCTCAACTCATCGTGTCGAGCGACACACTTGGTCACGTCGCTCGACATAGATTCCAAACAGTGATTCCGAACTTGCATCTTCGCCACTTCACTCCGAAATGCTCTGAAACCTCCAGTAAACATCTTTTAAGCTCTAATCGTCCTAATACATGTAAAGACTCTAAAACAATACCAAAAACACCAAAAGACTCTAAAACATGGACTTATATCGTGGCTAAAAACCATAAAAACCACGATATATCAATCTGTGAAGAAAAAAAGTTACTTAGTGAACTTAGCACTAAACGTAAAATGTAAAGCATCTTGTTAGCCCAAAAAATACGTGTAAAGCAAGCATCTATATATGGATATTAATAGTTGGATACATGTTTAAGAAATTTTTTTTTTTGTGTTAAGAAGTATTTACGTGGATGATTTGATGGCAATGTTCAGTCAAATTACATAAATTATAATCGAAAGGACTTGTCAAACGAAAGTGCTTAATTTTTAGTGCAAAACAATTACGTATGGGATCGCAATGTGTTATCCAGACTAAAAAGCACATCCATCTCCTTTGTCCTTATTGACAACTTACTCTTCTACCGGCTCCTAATTATATTATTCATTTAATGTGGACACTGTTTTATTATTATTGTTACTTATATTATGGACTTTGTATTAAGGTGATTTGACTTGGATCGAACTTCAGATTTCCCATCCCTTTGTAGTAATTCCCCTGCAAATTCACTATTCAAGGTAAACAAATTTAAAATTAAATAGATTATGTAGTTTGTTTGTATTAGTGTTGTTGTCGTATATAATTTAAATCTAAAATGTTATCTTATGAAATATAAACGAGCAAAAAAAAATTACAGCAAAGGGATTAAAAACTTGAGATAGCATTCATCTACACACAATATCTAATCTTGACCGCATTAGTTTTTTGAAAAAATTGTTTTGGTTGTTGGATTCAAATTTGTGTTTAACATGTATTATTTCTGAAATCACACATCATAGAACAAAAAAATATAATTGAATTTAGCTCAAGAACATTTCAACTAATTGAAAACCTCACCAAACGGTTTAAATATTGACATTTGAAAGCATCTTTCTCCTTGATGGAATTATGTATGTAAGATTTTATATCAAAAAGGGTATGTAAATGCATTTATCATGCCATAAGATGCTTCGTATTTATAGTACCATAAGAGACGAAACAAATGAGCAATAAAGTCTACAATCTTCAATTTTAGATGCTCTAATTATAGTGGCTCCCATACATTTATATATTAGTGAGAGAGAGAGAAAGAGAATCCTTTCACTTGAAGGGTCAAGTAGAGATCTTTTTGCAGCACTTCCATTTTGGTAAAATACAATAAGTGAAAAAGTGTAATAATTAGCATTTTGGGGTTTGGCTTTTCGATTTTGCAAGCAAAGCTACTTCTCTTTTTTACATCCCCAGATTTTCAGATTCCCTCCCTAATATTTAATTGTTTTACGGAAATTATTATGCTTTTGTAATTTCTTATAAATCTCGTAAATTGGCATCCTCGGCATCAGAATCTCAACGAGAACTCCCATTTTACGCATCTAATATTGGAACCTATGAGCATAATTCCTGCAAACGCCATATAATCAATTAGCATAGTGGGCCATCTTTACGATCCACCGCACAAATACAAATATATAGTCACACATAAGTATATAATATCTTGTCGACAAAGAAGACGTGTGAATGCAGAAAATATAATCTATGCGACTGTTTTGAAACTATTTCAATGTATATTTTTGTGGGGTTTTTTTAAATGATAACTACCTTTTTCTTGCCAACATTAAGTTACTCTATTGTTTGTGGGAAAATATAAAATGTAAGATTCCTTAGTTAACCGAGTTTAGAATTAAAACCGGTCTTTTAGTTTTTAGAGTGTCACAGATTATTACACTACATGATTAAAATCATAACATATAACATCATATTAAGAACAATGATTTACCTTTTTCAAACCATATAAAGTACGTACAACGTTTAGCTATATACATATATACATATATATATATATAATTATAGAGATTATGAAGTACCGAAATTAAATACTATACTAAAAAATAGTATTAAGCTCCGTGAGATGATAGTAAACTTTTTTATACTATAAAGTTATTAACCCTAAAACCGGCTTGAGGATTCTCATGGACCCTTGCACTGCTTGGTCGGTCCATCTTCATCTTAATCCATAGATTAATGTTCTATAGATTAATATGCGTGTACACACACATGCTAAAGCTAGTGTTGATTATCAAAAAAAAAATATTATAAAAACACAAGCAATATACCTTCAGGTAAAGAGAGAAAATAATATTTATTATATTATACCTATTGAAAAAGACTCATTTGATCGAGAGAGAAATCGAATCAAACAAACATATCATATGAATCAAAAAAGCATCTTTCTCTCTTTTGATCAAATGCTTGCTTCTCTTAAATCCTCTAGCTCCTCCTCCGAAGATGCCACCACCACCACAACTCCTCCTCCTCCGACTTGCCTCGCCTCTTCCTCCACCGCAACCTCCGCCGCACATCACCTCCGTCGTCTACTTTTTACGGCGGCTAACTTCATCTCTCAATCGAACTTCACCGCCGCACAAAACTTACTCTCAGTCCTCTCCGTTAACTCTTCTCCTCACGGTGATTCCACGGAACGACTTGTTAATCTCTTCACAAAAGCCTTGTCCTTACGAATCAACGGTCATCATCATGAAGAGCATCAAGATCCAACGGTCGCCACGTGGACAAACAACGAAATGAGTACGGTCTTTACAAGTAGTGTATGTAAAGAACAGTTCTTGTTTCGGACCAAGAACCACAACAATTCAGATTTTGGGTCTTGTTATTATCTTTGGCTAAATCAACTAACGCCGTTTATCAGATTCGGTCATTTAACGGCGAACCAAGCGATACTCGACGCAACGGAGGATAACGGTAGCAGAGTTTTACATATCCTTGATTTAGATATCTCACAAGGACTTCAATGGCCACCATTAATGCAAGCCCTAGCTGAGAGATTATCATCATCAAACCCTAACAATCCACCTCCTTCTCTACGTATAACTGGATGTGGTTTTGACCTAACCGGATTAAACCAAACCGGAGACCGGTTAACTAGGTTTGCTAACTCATTAGGTCTTCAGTTTCAGTTTCACACGCTTCTGATCGTTGAAGAAGATCTCGCCGGACTTTTATTACAGATCAGATTGTTAGCTCTCTCCGCCGTACAAGGAGAATGCATCGCCGTGAATTGTGTTCATTTCTTACATAGATTCGAAGGAGACATGATCGGTCATTTCTTGTCGGCGATCAAGAACTTAAACCCAAGAATCATTACAATGGTGGAAAGAGAAGCAAATCTTGGAGATAACTCGTTCTTGAATAGATTCTCCGAGGCATTTGATCATTACGCGGCGATTTTCGATTCGTTAGAAGCGACTTTGCCTCCGAATAGTCGAGAGAGGTTAACCCTAGAGCAACGGTGGTTTGGTAAAGAGATTTTGGATGTTGTGGCGGTTGAAGCAGCGGAGAGAAAGCAAAGACATCGGAAGTTTGAGGTTTGGGAAGAAATATTGAGAAGATTTGGTTTTGTTAACGTTCCAATTGGAAGCTTTGGTTTTTCTCAAGCTAAGCTTCTTCTTAGACTTCATTATCCATCAGAAGGTTATAATCTTGAGTTTCTTAGCAATTCTTTGTTTCTAGGTTGGCAAAATCGTCTTCTCTTTTCTGTTTCATCTTGGAAATGAGAGAAACGGAAAAAAAAAACCTAAATTTTTAGGTATTATATTAGAGAGAAAAAGATTGAGAATTTTTGGTGGTAGGGCAAAAAGAATGATGACGACGGAGGACGGTGGCTCCGGCGAAGATTGACAATGGTGGAGGAATCTTGGGATGTGTGTTTTTTTTTTGTTATCTTTGGGAAGTTAAAAGAAAGAGACAACCTAATCTTTTGTGTTTAACCTACTAAAATCTTTTTTTTTCAAACTCAATCTCAGGTGTATCGTTTAGAGTTTTGACATATATAATCCCATTTCGTCTCTCTTTTTTTGTTTTAATATTTTAGATTTGATTTGATTAAATAGTCGATCCACTGGTATATTAGATGCATTTTAAGATTTTATTTATATGTATCCACTGATCAGATTCAAATGTATTTTAAATTTCGTGGAGGTTTCTATAGTATTATATATGATGAGGATGATAAGTTTTTAATGTTAGGTGAGAGTTTTATAAACTACTTTATTGAAATCTTTTCATTTGAATTGGTCACGTCATAGTTATAATTGAATTAAATTAAAATTTGTGGAAATGGCCTTATTTGGCTCAATCCATAATATAATCTGCACGAGAGAGTTGTTAATCTGTCTCTTCGATCTTTTGAGAGATTCCACTTTATCATGCTCTTTTTTTTTTTTTTTTTTTGTCAAACTCTTTTCTTTCTTATTTTCTATTTGTTTTAGTATTTTTTTTTTATTTTAATTTTTTTGCACGATTTTAGTATTTGTTTTAGTATTTATATTAATGCCGACAAAAAAAAAAAAGTATTTATATTAATTAGTCTTGACGATAATATAGATATGAGACCGTCCTCTTTGTCTCACAAGTCTATACTTTAGTTATATTTTGATTAAAATGGAACATTTGTACCTTTACAGTCCATTAAGCCAATCCGAACGATCAAAAGACACAAGAAAAAAACTATCATTAGTCCCAAAGAGAACTCTAAACCAAATTTGAAGCAGCTGATCAGTCTCTAGTTGACTTTAATATTTATATAGGGGTTAGTACTTAGCACCGAAAACAACTCCTCGATCAAGAGTCAAATGTTAATTAGAAGGGGGGAAAATGTTGCTAATAATTTTAAAAATATGTGCAAGGAAAAATATTGAAACTAGATGTATTATTAAACCAATGAGTATTGGTTTAGAAGGAGAATATACATAAGGAAAAACATTCACAAAATATTGGAGAGAAGATTTTAATTTGAGAGCTCCTCCCAGTAGGGGTGGGATTATTATCCGGAATCCGAGATGTGATCCGTTAACCGTTACTATCCGTTCTGAAAATTAGGATATCCGGGGGAGCTGGATAGTAAAATCTTGGATCCGTGAAAAGAAGATCCGGATCCGGATAGTAAAATTTTAATGTTCGGATATCCGGATCCGGATCCGGACCCATTAAATATATAAAGTTTAAATATTTATACATATATTTAGTTATTTTTGTATAAAAATATAACTTTGAATTTATTTTAATTACTTTCATAATATATCATATATATATTAAAACAATATCATGTAAAATTTCATTTAACAACAATTTCAAATTGTTTATTAATTTATTTTAATTATTTTTATTATTATTTTCGGATCCTGGTCCGGATCCGGATAGTTTTATGATGGATCCGATCCAAATCCGGATCCTGATTTATCTTGAAATTCCAAGATATTCGGATACGTCCCAGGCTTAGAGCATCTCCATTAGAGAACTTTTAGTGGTTCTTAAGTAGTTCTTAGGTTAAAAATTAAATCAAAACTAAATAAAATTACTAAAAAATCATAAGAAAGTTACTTAAATAAGAAACTTTTTCTTATCTAAGAACCGGACATGTGTTGGGATGTGAGTGGATGTGATAGTAAAAAAAAAAAAAAAAGCAATAAAAAAAAAAAATAAGCCATAAAAATTTATGTGATGTATGTTTAAATTTTAATGAAATGTTATGTATTTTATATTTTGCATAATATTGTATGTTTGAAATAAATTATTTTAAATTAATAATTTATAAAAAAAAATAAGAAATCCAAATGAAGTTGCACCAATGGACGATTACACAATCAAAAGTTCTTAAATTTTATTTATGCAAAATTTATTTTAAAAAATCTCTAAGAAACAAATTAAAAGTTCTCTAATGGAGATGGTCTTACCTCCCACAATCCTAGTGTTCTTTGTAAGATCCAAAATCATAGAATCTTAATTACTTAGAGATTGATATATATATACATACAACAACATATAAATAAAGTTATAAAGATCTATAGCATATGTTTAAATATTTATAAAAAAAAAGTGTTAAAGTAAACTTATGTTTTCTCTCTAAGTATATTCCTATGTAAGGCTAACTCTCCGACCAAATCACAAATCAAAGTAAAACTAATTAATATCTACAGTACTTATCTACCATTAGTATCACACTAGTCCTACTTAGACAACTAGTTAAGAACACCATTTTTGGATGTCAAAAGGAAAATGAAAAAAACATTTGTTTAATCAATAATTAGGGTTAGTGTCGACAGGAGAAATCTTAGATGGAATAATCAAACAACCACTGGTTTCCTCTTGTTTCCCGAAAATTCTTTTTTCCTTGTCGAGCTATAAAATGATGAGTTTTCGTTGTTTCCAAGAAAGGTACTGATCGATTATTTATAAACAAAGTAATTAATAATAGTATTAATATCGAGTTTTTAGTAAATTAATGGGTGAAAAATGGGATTTGTCTTTGGGCAAGAAACAGGTAATGAAAACCCTAAAAGGTGCCGATTTGTCGGGTGAAACAAAAGCATCAAAGTTGACAAAAATAAAACAAAAGGGTGTGTTTATTTATACTTCTGTTATAGTACTAGATTTCAATTAACATAAAATAGAAGAGTATATTTTTTATGCTATGGTCATTTTTTAATTAATGAAACACAACCACACAAGTCGTAGTTGATAGGTATCTCTCTCGTCTCTCGTGTCTCGTTGCCTCCCTTCTCTTCCCTTTATTTCATACCATTTTGTTAACTCTTGCCCTAACACATTTATTAATTTATCATATACATAAATTCGATTAAAACATTGCACACATAACTATACACCTACACATACATTACACACGCGTCTAGTTATGTCTGAATTCTATGCAATAATCAGATTTAGATCCGAATATACGATCTTTCTGATCAACCATACACACGACACGAATCCATATTCATGCACAATGTCTAAATGAATGGAAAACTTGTTTATTTCTCTTATATATATATATATATATATATTCGTTATTTATATTTTACTGATTAGTGTTCCAAGGTATCTACATTGTAATTATAAACTATTTAGCTGAACTTTTTTTTATATTATTTTCATAAAGTCAACTACATGCTGATAATTTAACTTTTTGCCACTAAAAAAAAAACTACATGCTGATATTATATGGGAGAAGACATTATAGTGATATTTTTTTAAGAAAAATATACAGATATGTGTAAGGGAATCGATAATATCGTTATTTTGACTTCTAGCACGAATTTGTTTTTTCCCGAATATCAAACATCAAATAATTACTTATGAGTTATGACAAGAAGGTGAAATATGTAACAAGGATGGGAAGAAGATGACGTACGTCGTCATGAGCTGAAAGGCATTTTTGCGTGTGGATAGAAACTAAAATTAATAAGTTGTATAGAAATAAAATAATGTTAGAAAATACAATATGCAAATATTGCCAAAGAAAAAGAAGTGAAAATGGATTTAGGGTTTTTGGTGAAATTATGTAAGTATTTCATTTCATATGCTTACTGACAGAAGCAATCCCTCATGCTCTTTCACACACCCAGTCTCTTTTTACTTTCCATCCATCAATCTCAATCGATTTTTCTCTTGACCTTTCCTACTTTTTTATCTTCATATGCTAAATAACTTATTTTCCTAGCACTTTCATATTAATTACGCTGAAATAAATTCAAAGGAGCTGAAAATTAACATTACTATTTAATTACACATATTAGGATTATAAAAAAGAAAAAAAATTGATTTGTCATGGAGTTTTAAGGTTTCTATGTAGATATTTAAGAGATCTGACTGGACTAAAATGTATATATTGAAGGAAAATATGATTCTACAAAACGAATTGTAAAGGAGAAGACAATACACAGTATTCCGGTTTTGGGGTGCTTGGTTTGTGAAACCGACACGTGATGTTGATTACGTTTGTTGTTGATGTTGATTACGTTTGTTGTTTTGTTTGACAAGTAGATGTTTAAAATTTTTCATAAATACATCTTCCTACAAATAAAATAATTATTAATGAAATTTGTCGGTTTAATTATTTCACGAGTGAAACACATTTGTATACAAACAATCGCAAAATTCAAATATATAAAATGGGTCTTAGATTATGTATAATAATTTACCATAATTATTTTTAAACTAAAATTATTGATTTTATTCGACAATTATTTTATTCCGCATTCTACGCGGGTAATTTTCTAGTGTATAAATATATGTGAATTGCTCCTTCTTAATTACTTAAATAACTAAAAATGGGTATCTTGTTTTATATAATTAACTAACTAATCAATTTGACTACTGAACCGATCACAAGTCAAATCTTTAGCAGTTGGGTTAGCTTGGTTCCAGATTTTAAGTATATACTGCCATCTGCCAAGGCTAATAATTTAGGCACTTAATCAATCTTATTTTCTTTTTCCACTTGTTTTGTTTAAATAATTATTAAAATCACATTGTCTTATTATGCTAATTACTATCACTACAAGAAAACAGGGCGATTTCCGACGGCCAAAACCGTCGGAATTCCGTCGGAAAATGCCTTGTTTTCTTGTAGTGTATTGCACCTATAGTGTTTTCAGTGATCAATTAGACTATTTCATAATTAGCAAAAATAAAGTAAATAATCTATATTTTGACATTACGAGTCTAAAGATAGTGCTATTTGTTTCTGCATTGTTTGAAATAAATTTAATTTTAATATATCACACTTAAATTTAGACCGAGCCATCCATCATAGCATCCGTGTCTAAAGATCAAGTGTTGATTGTAATACAATCAAATTTTCTTAAAAAGTAAAAAAATTACACATTGTACTGAAACATTTTTCTTATCATACAATAATAATACATAAACAAGTGAGACAATGAGTTTCTCAATAGCGTTGAGGTGTGTGAAATTCCCAACCATCATAGCATCCAAGCTCACACCCATCGAAGCACAACGTGAGCCACGGTCTCTGCTCGCAAATCGTAGTTGTAACAGTCTCTTTCCGACCAGCAAACCGTGTCTGTCCCACTCCGAGCCAATGCAGACCCGCGAAAGACGGCTTGCTCAGCCATCTCAACGCTCCAGTCGTCAAGCTCACACAGTTATGAACATTAAGCTTCCTCAATTGTTTCCCTCCTCCTTCTGCTTGTCTCTCCCTTGTAGCCAACGACTCTATCGAAGCATCTGTCACGTGGAAACAGCTTCTGATACTCAGCTCGGTTAAAGCCTTGCAATAGCGTGTGATCGTGTGGATGGCTCGGTCTGAGATTCCTGGCATGTGACCAAGATCAAGTGTTGACAACGTTCTGCTGATTGTTCCTTCATTGTTTAATAGATACGATATTCCTCTGTCGCTAACTCTCTTACAACCGCGGAGAGATAGTTGCGTAATGGGAACATTTGACTTACCAAGTGCAAGCATGCCGGTATCAGTTACATCGGCTCCTGCGAGATTCAGAGACGTTAACTTTCTGAGAGCTGAAACAGAGTTGAGGCAAGAATCTGATATACTTTTGCAGCTGCCTAAGTCGAGCAGCTCGAGATTGCTACATAACACCAGTTTCTTCACGGCTTCGCTTGTTATAAGAGGGCACGTCGAGAGTCTGACTTCTTGAAGAGAACAAGAAGATCCCGTGACATCGTGGAACGCTAAATCAGACAAGAGGAAAGCACCTCGTACTTCAAACTTCTTCAAGTTCCGGCATGAGTGGAGTAACGATGCAAAACCAGCATCACTGACTTTTGGGAATCCACCGAGTCTCACTGACTCTAAACCCTTGCAAGCCTCGGAAAGTAGAAATATACCCATGTCGTTGATTCTCTTGAACGATATCTTGCGGTTGTAACAAGTTCGTACCAGAGAGAGGCTTGTGAGTTGCTGACAGTAACCTAGAGACTGAAGCCCTGTGTAAGTCAAGTCACTGTCGGGAAACGGTTCTTTTTCAGGACGGTCTTCGAGGTCAAGTTTGACAAGTTGAGGAAGAGAACCTGTGATAGCTATGATAAGCCTGTCAGAGATCAAGTCCAGTACAAGAGACAAGCTTTGCAAAGTAAAAGAAGGCGAAGGAGAAAGCAAGGCACTATAATTATCAGCCTTAGATAAATAACTTCCAGTGACTTTGAATCTGTTCATGAGAAGAATTGCCTCGGACTCAAGTAGTGGCTGTAACCTTAGAACTTTGAGAGTTTCTGGCAAGGAGAATCTAATCGACTGGAAAGCGGTGGCATCTACTAGGATACCTCGGATATTAAGTTGCAGAGACTGCAAAGCATGACAAGAATATAAAACCCAATTCAATTTCACACTTTCTCAGCTTCTTCGGACCAATGCCTCAGCAATCTTTTAACAAATTACCTCCAGATACGGACACCCGTTAAGCATTTGCGTCAGGTTAGATTGGAAAACAACGGGTGAATCCAGGTCTGCCATTTCCAGGGTAAGAACCCTGTAATAATAGAAACACAAAACTCTTCATTACTCACTGTCACAACTACTCATTGCTGACCAAGAACAAATGCTTGACAAAAAAAAGCCATAGCTATTTGCAAATACATAAAGGCTTGCATTCAGGGAAAGACGGATAATCATCAGCACGCTATATTCGATTCTATTAATGAAGTATAATGTGAGAACCAATTCCCTATCATCTATCATATGATATTCTCTCTATAGAAGTGCTAAATTACAGAAACAAACATCGACCACAAGCGCCAGCAGTCATTGAAGCACCTATGATGATTGCTTACTCTCACAACTTCAACTTCAAACTAAAAACTTACGATCAATAAACGAATGATTAACAAAAAAAAAAGGCATACTTATTTGCAGATACATAAACGCTTGCCTTCAAGGAAAGAAAGATAATCAGCACATTGAATTCGAGTCTATTAAACCGATTCATATCTCTCTATGTATGGAACTGATCAATAGTCCTTAAGTGCTAATTTCAGTTTAAAAATTGTGACTTTCATCAATTTTCCCCTGTATTCAGCTTAACAAACTGCTAAACTGCAGAAACAAACATCGATCACAAGCACGAGAATTCATCGAAGCAACCTATCGAAGTTCATGGGAACACATGGCTCCTATTATTGGAATTGATCAATACTCCCTAAAAGCTTAATTCAGAAAAATGTGACATTTCATCAATTTTCCCTGTTTTTATTCTATCAAAACTGCTAAATTGCATCGAAGTTCATGGGAAACACGAAACCATACCGGAGATTTGGGCAGAGGCTACCAATGGAAGTGAGGACAGTGGAATTAAGAAGCGAACATCTAAGCAAATGAAGTTCCTGGAGATGTGGCCCAAGAACACCACACACAGCAGCAGAATTAAGCCGGAGACAATTCAAAGTCAGGCTTCTAAGTCCAATGCAACCACGCAACACATGATTCAAAGTTTCTTCGTCCGGCGAGAAAACCTAATTGAAAATTCGATCAAATCAAAATTTCAGAAGTAATTGAATTCGAATAGAATCGTAGAGAAGAAGAAACTCACAGAGAGATCGAGAGATGTGAGAGAAGGAAGAACGCCGGAGACAACGGCGGAGCGAAGCGTCGTGGAAACGCACGCGGCGGAGCAGAGATTCTCTAGATCTAAACGCTTTAGAATTTCTTCTGCTAATACGGATCTTGTTACTTCCTCCATGGTGAATTTGAATTTCTCTCTCTACGTTTCTCTACGATCTTCAATTATCAGATTCTTCGATCTTCTTCTTCTTCTTCGTTGACACGCATATAGAGACGAAGGGTTGTGTTTGGAAACAGGTTTAATCATATCCTTACCGACTAGTCCTGGTTATTAAGGATGTTTAAATAAAATTAGACAACCTGGTCGAATCCGGTTCGGGCTAATAAGAGTGTTAATCTAAACTTCTGGCTTAATGAATGTAAACCGATTGGCTATTTACGGAACTTTATGTAATAATATAAATTTTTGGCTTATTTTCGTTTGGTTTAGTATCATAGTATGGATTGAAAACGATTGTTTAAAAATAAAATTTGGATTAGATTGGTTGTATACTCAATATTTATCTGGATAAAACATTTATAATTGTTGGAAATTAAACTAGTCAACTGAAAGAGTAATATTCATTAATTAAAAAAATATGATTAAGCTGCTGATCACAAGTTTTTTTTTGTATATCTTCCTTATTATTGTATAACACATCGGATAATGATTAAATAACAATTAAAACAGTTTACATTTTAAATTCTCATACCAAAACCAATCAATAGTCGGTTCATGATCCCATTGTATACCCCCGCATTGGACGTTGTATCACTCCTCGGTTCATCAGTCCGGTACATAAAACCGGTATTCTGATGATCTGGTAAACTTGGCAGCTTCGAGAGTACATCCGTACCACTAGGCATTGCATCAATCCATGGTTCATCAATATGGTACATCAAATCGGTAATCTGATGAACCGGTAAACTTGGTAGATGTACATTTGTACCGTTAGGCATTGCATCAATCCTCGGTTCATCATTTCGGTATGTTAAACCAGTATTCTGATGAACCGGTAAACTTGGTGGCTTCGAGAGTACATTCATATCGTTAGGCCTTGCATCAATCCTCGGTTCATCATTTCGGTATGTAAAACCGGTATTCCGATGAACTTGTAAACCTGGCGGCTTCAAGAGTACATTCGTACCGTTAGGCATTGCATCAATCCTCAGTTCATCATTTCGGTACATAAAACCGGTATTCTGATGAACGGGTAAACTTGGCGGCTTCAAGAGTACATTCATACTTTTAGGCATTGCATCACATCTCGGTCCATCATTTCGGTACATAAAACCGGTATTTTGATGAACCGGTAAACTTGGCAGCTTCGAGAATCCGGTCATGTAAAGTTGAGTCATCTCCATTTGTGGATCCAACGACGTGAAAGGCGTCAACGTATCCAAAGGGGGTTGATTGGTTTGATTTTGATCAGACGGCATTGTTGAGCCGGGCCGAGTCTTTGGAACGGAACGTGGAAGCGGTGCATTGTGTTGGTGTATACCATCATATGTAGTCACCACGACGTTAAAATCTTCCGCTCCTCTCTCCACAAGCTTCTTCACTTCACACCCTTCATATGTGCATTTGTAGTAACTCCTACAATATTAACATATATATCAAAAAAAAAATTTAATAGTGTTCTAAAAAAAAACATGAGACTAATTTAAAAGGGCCGACTCTGAGTCCAAACAGACTAAATATAGGCTTACGCCTTTAAAAACAAAATTAGGATCGATTTAATATACGAAAGAGCCTATTGTTAATGAAAGTGCGCAAAATATATATTCTTTGTGGTCTTCTATTACTGAATAGAAATCGTAAATTTTGAGCCAAAACAAATGAGTTTAGTTATCTATAGGATTAGTCAGATTAGACATGAATTATCGATGTAAATAGAGAAAATAGCATATGAAAGACGAACCTCGGATTAGGATTGCCTTTAACAACTTTCTGACCATATTTTCTCCAGCGAAAACCATCATTAGGATGGTCTTCATCACTTTCCATCTGAATTATAATTCTTTGGGTTTTACTTGCTCTTGAGGCTCCAACCATGTTTGACGTCACCTCATATTTCCTAAAAAAATTATGTTAATTTTAATAAAGATGCGCGGTTTTAGTATCATGGATTATGTCATTAATTTTTGGTTTCACCTTCTCTTTGGAGTTGAAGGTTTGACATCTTGTTTATCTACCATGTCTTCGTCCTCATTTTCCACTAGATCTTCATCATCCTCATCGTCATCATCCTCATCCTCATAGTCTTCATCCTCATCCTCATCCTCGCTCTTCTCTTCCATGGAGATAATGTTGATACTATTGGTATGGTCAACGACTTTAGATTCAACAAGAGCCACTAAAGGAGCATCAAGTGGCTCAACACGAGACTCTTCGGTTGGAATAGCATTAGAACCTGTTATATACATATATAAAAGATAAAATCTTATAAGTTAAGAAAATTTATAAAACAGAAAAGAGAAGCAAACTTGAAGTACAAGCAATACTATTACCTTCTTGAGGAGGAGGCAAATCAACATCCATCGGCTCATCACAAGAAAGATCGGTTTCGGACATCATCGTCGTTGCATTGTTTTCGCCGCAACTTTCCTCCATCTCTTGAGGTTCAATGTTGGTCACAGGAGAGGAAGCGTTAATCTGTAAAACATTTATAGCAAAACAAAAAAATATTCGTTATATATAAAACTTAACATGATATCATAGTCTATTAAATTCGAATAAATGTGATACTTGATCACTAAACTAATTAGTCTAAAACGAAGGAATCATAAATTAGCATTTTTAAGAAAGATTCCATGTTGAGAATAGAGACCTATAGTTCGTATATATATATATGTGTGTGTGGTAATGAAAATGAAGAGTGAAAAATGAAAAATAGCATTTTTTATTCAAATAACTAGCATTTGTAAATTGTAAACGCAAATAGGTAAAAAAATGTCAAACAGTCAAAGGCAAACAAAAGGAAATGATATATTCTGCGTTTACCAATATACTATATTACTTTATATATACTTATACGTAAAAAGCATAGATCTAAACTCAACTAATTAATAACTCGATTAGTTAATTAATTCCCTCGGATCAAATTAATAACATTATAAATTAATAAAATATCGTTATCCTGGCATTATTAATTTATAGAGTTTTTCCTTTAGGTATATTCACAATAAACGGTTTTTCGTATAGTTATAATCAACCACGTATAATTTAAACAATCATGACAATGGAAGACATCTTGTGACTTAGCACCTGTGAAGGATTAGATGACATAATGGGAGATTGCAACAATGCTGATGGACTGAAACCAGGAGAGATTGCGACCATCGGTGAAGAAACATCATTCGAGTTCCTGAAAAATGAAGCAAAAGGAGAAATGTTGTCTGTTTCAAGTCTTGGAGGATTGAACTCTATTCTTGCAGCTAATCTCTCTCCAAGACCATATCTTTGTTCAGACTGATCTCTTGGTTCAGGGAAGATCTCAGCGATCTGATTAACACCATCATCAATTTGATTCATCATAGCCCAAAACGACGTCGTATCCATAAAGTAATCACTCATTTTTTGAGAAATCCCTGAGATATTAAGAAATAAACAAAAACAAACACACACACACAAAGTCGAAATGAAATTAAAAACAAAAATTATAGAATAAAAGTGATAATTGTTTAGATTTAGAATAATGATTGGTAGATTATGAAAGAATTGACCTAGCTTATATAGATGTAAAAGAAGAAACCTTTTTTCTTCAAAGGAAGCTGCTAGCCAAAAACTAAGAAGACAAAGAGAATGTGTTGTGCATAGCAAGGAGATTGTTGTTGTTCTTATATAATAAAATTGGAAACCATTTTATTTTGGTAACGATTTCAAATGGTCAAACTTTTGTCATCCAAGTGTCAAAAAGGTTTTAATTACTTTTTTATTCTTTTATTCTGGTTTTCTTGAGAGTTTTTTTACAATGGTTCGGTTAAACCAAAAACTAATGAGAAAGCAATCTTCTTTGTGAACAATACCGGTAAACTAACGAAAAAAAACGAAATTTTTATTTATACTAAATGAATCTCCTTTATATAAAGGGGAAGATTTCTTGGCTTCTTAAGCTGTCCACATCAGCAATTAAATCAGAAAAAATAATCAACCAACTAAAACACTCGTTTTGACATGTAATCTGATATGTTACAAAGCCCAACAAATAAAACACGTTTTATTACTAAAACCTTCCCAAATTATAAGCCCAAATCCAGATCCATATTTCCTGACCATTCATATAACATCCGAAGACCACCCAAACGATTGCACTTCCTCCAATCTTAAATGCATTTGTACCGTTACAACTCAACAACTAACTTAATTTAACTCAAAGAAATTGATACCCATCCACCTTCGCCCTACAGTAATGGCTCCATAGTGGCCATGACCATTCCATCCTCTTTATATAGAGAACCAGCACCAAAGGTCAATTCGAAACACATATGGATCTTCCGCCGGAGAATGATCAAGTTTTATCTCCGGCGATAATTTCCGATCGAGTTCTCTTAAACAGAGTTGTTACGCCGTCAACATTAGTGGACGGAATCTGGACGGCGGAAATCAACGGTTGAAAAGGAAATCATGAGTTCCGTCCTTGAAGGTAACAAGGTTAGCATAAAAATCGTAGTGATGTGGAGGAAGTACTGGAGATTACGCGAGGAAGGATTTTGTTGAGCCTCGCTCCGATAACTCTAGAAAGCTATGGTAAACTCCATCAACGTCTCAAATATCTGGGTTAGTTTTTATTAATCGAATAACACGAAGCTAATAAGAACTTCTACTGCTAAATTTGGTGATTTCAGTGTCGAAATTTAGGCCTAAGAGATTGTTTGTATTTGTGGTGGGAAGAAATCGGCGGAAAAGATTTTTGTTTAGGAAGTAAAGCCATTGTTTGAAGATGCTAATATTCAAGGTTTGAGATTTCTGTTTGAAGATGCTATTTACATGTTCTATATATTTTGTAAGGCAGAGAGCTCCCTAACTTACTTCCCACAAATGCAGTGATATGTGAGGAAAAAGGTTACATGGCAATGGAAGAACATGGCAGTGGAAGTTTATATTCTCTTTCACATCTCTCAGTTCCTGTTTTGTTGGGATTGAGATCCCAACTGCTCTTATACCTCTGTCATGCTTCAACGATCATTCAAAAGTCGATCAAGAAGGTGGTTATGAACACATCTTCAGAGATTCAACTTAACCCTACAGTGAGAACGAGAGAAAAGGTAAAATTAAATCATCCAAAACCTCCATCTGTGTTCAAAAATAATTTGATTCATAGTTTCCTAACTCTTTATTTTCTGAAATCAAGCCTTACCATTAGGGTTCAGCACTAAAATTTCCCTCCCACTCGCATCTCTGGATTCATCATCATGCTTTAGTTAGGTAACTTTTGCATTTGGAGATTTTGTATCTAGCTTGGGGTCTCCCATTCTATCAATCTCCGAAACGTTTTACACATTGGTGTTTGTAATTTGGCTTTTTAAAAGTTGAAAATGATTTTCTTTCCACTTGAAAAGTAAGTGCATCATCTCTTATTTCTCTCGCATATGCCTAATACTTTGGTTTTATGCATTCTCTCTGGATTTCTTGGTCGATTAATGGATTATATTAGTCTAATTTAAGATTTAAAAACTGTATTTGTAATCTCATGTTAGTTTTTTGGGTTTGGAAGTTCACTTCAGTTAAAAAAGTTAGTGTGGTATCATTTTCAAAATCTTATGTTGGTACAGGTTACTTACAATTAGGCTACAAGAAGATTCGATAAAAGAGTTGTCTCTGTACGTTTTCCTGCTTCCAAGTAATTATTTTCCATTTGATTTTCTTAGTGTAGTGATGTGCTTAAAGTCACATAACATCTATTCTCTTTGTTTTCTTAAATGCCATTTTCAAGGATCTTCTCTTATGAGTCAAAATCAAACGAGAGTGCTTCAAGATGCAGAGCCTTCACTCCTGTAACGGATGTGTATATCAAGAACATATATATTGAACAGTTTGCAAAATGAAGACTCAGATGGTGCTTGAAGTACATGTGTGGTATACTGGTATAAGGTGAATGCCTCTTCGAAATATTAACTTGTGTTTTCTGCCATTTCTCTCCATTTTGGTTTGCCTTTCGGGTTCTTTTTAACATAGCAAAATACAACTGATTTAGGTTTTTTTTTAAAACTTACAACTAATGTAAGCTTTATTGTAGGCAGTAGTATGATAATACAAAATCACAACCTAAAGACAGGGGAAATTGGCGAAGTTTAGACAAGTTTCAGCCGCCAAATATGAAACCGAAGGGTTTACATTTTGGCTAGGATATTCATTTCTTAGTGTTCGTTTGAAGCAGTTTATCTACAAAATGAGAAAGAAGCTTTGGTTTTCTTCGCGCAAGAAACACGAGTTTTGAATTTAAGAGACTTGAAGAGCAAGGACATGTTAAGGGCTTGATGGATCAGGCAACTAGTATGAAACATGAGCTAGATTCATTGAGGAATCAAAAAGATGAATTTGAAGCAAAACTAGAGAAGAAAGTCGAAGAAGTTACCGCGACAAAGGTGGAATTGGAGAGTCTTAAAGAAAAAACAAAGGAACAGAATAAACTGAATGAAGAGATTGACCATCTTAGAGGAGCGAATCAGAAGTTACATACAAGAATCAAAGAACTCAATTCATTATATGATGAAAGAAGCAAAGAACACTAAAAAAAATGAAGATAAGAGCAAGAAATTGGACATTCAAGTTTCTGATCGATTCAGAAGAAACATGTCAAGGACCAAGATGATATTATTCGCAGGTAAATAACATATCATTTTGATTTTTCGACTTCTTGAATATTCACAATTTTAAGTCTTTTGGTTTATATCGTAGGCTATGGGCGAAAATCAAGGATCAACAAAGACTTCTCAAAGAACGAAAGAAACCATTGACTAATTCACTGAAGATATGAAACAATCAAAACGTTGGTCACTCGGTCCAAGCCGGGATTTGAAACTGAATCCATATGCCGTAGAGAAGAAAATGGAAGAATTAGCTGAAGGTTTCCGAATGAAGATAGAAGATTATATAAGGATATTATCCAGAAGAATCCATGTAGCTGAACAAATATACTTAGAGAGCAAGAACGACCATATCAAAACACGAGACATAGTTCAAGAAAACAAAGAAAATAAGGAAAGTTTGATTTTTTCCGAAAACCATTTCAAGAAAATCAAAGATGTTTGGGAAAAAGGGTACTCGAGATCGATAAAGAAGCTAGAAGAAGGAGAGGAACACATAGACCGACTTGGTAGATTAGCGAAGGAGATTGATTCGGCGAAGATTTTGGTGTGTGAGAAGAAGAGCGAGGTAGAAACCGTAACTCCAGAGCTAGAATATAAAGAAGCTCAAGAATCTTTGTTGAAGGAGAAGTTATCTAAGCTTGAAAAGAAGCTTTCAGAAGAAGGAACAGAGAAATTAAGTTTAGCTAAGTGTTTGAGCAAATTTGAAGGGAGAATGAAAGAGCTTGAGATCATAGTGAAGCGAAGAGTTAATTAATTGTTGAACTTAGGAGAAGAGCTGAGAGAAGCAATACGACAACTTTGTGTTCTCGTGGATTATCAAAGAGATCGATATGGAGTTCGAAATCAATCTTAAAGGTTGCTCCTAAGACCTAAAATTTTCAAATTAAACTTTTTTGGATTTACTTTGTTTTATTTTTCCGCGCTATTGAACAAAACAAGGCGAGAAGAAAACATATCATCTCAACAGCATGTATTTTTTTTAGTGGTGGTTGTGCATATGCCATAACCTGGCAATTCCTTTCTCCTAACTCAACCTTTTTAGTATTATCTTAAAGAGAGATTAAGTGAAAGAAAAACAATGACTTGGCCAACAAGTTAGGTCGATGTTTGTGTTTGGTTCTGTTTCATATTTTCCACATTTTTGGTTTACTATTAGTTGTCTCAATTGACAATATATGACGTCAGAAGCTCATTTGGGTTGTCTCGAGCGCAAGAATGATGTAGTAAAATGTCTGCTCGAATAGACGAAAAAAATTAGTTACACTAAAACATGAGAATCATAAGTAAAACAAAAGTTAAATGAACGAAGAAATAGAAAACAATTAAACATAAATAAAAAATCTTGACAAATCAACAACACATAATTGAAGATATAATTTAAAAAAAAAAAATTATCTTATTAAAACAAATAACCAAAATAGGATGTAACAACAAATAACCAAAATCCAAAAACAAACATAATTACATATCTATTAAAACATTAGGAAAAACAAAGACATAATTAAAACATAACAATAGATTCATTTGTAAATCAAGACAAAGCCAAAAAAATACCACTCAAAACAAATGTACCAACATAAAAAAATCTATAATATTTCATCGACCAATCTATAATAGTCTCTCCTTCATGCTAAAAAAAAAATCTACAAAATATATGATATCCATTTTTTTAATATACGTTTATTGGGTGTCTAACAAAGGATCTTTTTTCCCCTATTGCTAAATTAATGATCTAATTTTCTTTCTATTATTTTTAATTTTTGCTTCTAATTATATTATCTTGACAACTTTTTTCTTACCACAAAATATTATGAATTAATATGAAGGATAACTAAAGTGACTAAAAGAAAATAATACATGACCATGAACAATATAACAAGGGTCGAAGTAATATTATAATAGACGGTGATAAATATTATAAGGACTTAGTAAAAGAAACGAAAACGTTGTCATGAGGAATAAGAGGGACAACAATTTAAAGTTTATTATTCAAACCCATAGAAAATAAAATTCATGAGTAAATATTAATGGTTGAACAAAAAAAAAGAGTAAATATTAATTTTGGACGGGATTTCGGGGCACAATAACTTTAATTACATTAACGATTTTCAAATTCTTTTTAAAAAAACCCACGCGTAACGTGGGAACCCCCTAGTATAAAGTTATAAAACACTAGATTTTTAAAGAATATTGTTATAAATCATAGTGGATTGTCATAACTAGTTCTGGTCCGTTTACGGCCCATTAACACTTAGTCTTTAGGCCGGTTTAATGAATCCTAGTTGAATTAGGATTTTCCTTTTATGTACTTTCCTTTTCCCATTAGGAAAAAGAATTTTCCTTTTCTCTCTTGTAATAATCCTATATAAAGGATCTTATGATTAATGAATAAACACAATCTTCCCCATTCGTTCTCTTGATTCACAACACGTTATCAGCAGGAGTTGCTCCCTAAACCCTAAAAACACAAAAAACGCGATTACTGTTCATCGTTACTATTCATCGTACTGTTCATCGCGTACTGTTCATCGCGCACTATTCATCGCGCACTGTTCATCGACGATTACTGTTCATCCGGCGTTACTGTTCAAATCATAGTTCATACAGCCTTTAAGGTTACGGCGAACTAGAAGAAAGTTCATACAGTCTATCAACGGTTACGGCGAACTAGAAGACTCACGGAGGTTAAGGTAAACAATAAGAAACCCTAATCTAAAGAACCTAGATTCATGATAATCTTAGAAACCCTAATCTAAATCATGCTTGTTATTGTTATTGCTTGCTTGATTGTGTTTATTGATTCATGATTCGTAATCACTTGAAACCCTAACTTGAAACCCTAACCTAATTCAATTAAAATCCAAACCGATTGCATGATCTGTACCCGTGTCGATCGACACTAGTTTTATGTCGATCGACACGTAAACTTCTGCCTGAATTTGTTGTTTGAATTAAACTGTGTCGATCGACACAAATCACCCGTCGATCGACAGTAAACACTCTGTCCAAATTTGGTTGCATATTTATTTGAACTCGTTTGTTTGTTTGCTTGTTTGGATTGATTCGTTGATTGATAAACATGAAACTGAAACTGATTGCATCATATAGACATAACATGCTTGATTAAAATCCGGTCATATCATCATACAGTTTAGAATTTGAATACTAGGCTTGCATCATGAGCATATAAAAACATTATGTTAGGTTGTTAAACATAAAAATCTGGTTTCATAAGCATCATGCATCCGTACCCGTTTATATAAGCACCCATGACCTATTTTGCATCATATGCATAAACTTTAAAATCTTATAGTTCTTAGAGAATAGGATGAATGTTTTCAGATGTCGAAAATCAACAATTTGGATTATGCTGCCCTCAATCTCTCTGGAGACAATTACTTACAGTGGGCGTTGGATACTAAGATAAATCTAAAGTCTAAAGGACTTGGCGAATGTATCATTGAGGATAATAATGAGAATGAAAGGAATCGATACAGAACGATATCGATCATTCGTCATCATCTTGTTGAGGGTCTCAAGGATCAATACCTAACCATTGAGAACCCTTTGGACCTTTGGAAAGAATTAAAGATAAGATATGACCACCATAGAACGGTGTTGTTACCAAAGGCCAATTATGATTGGAGGAATCTCAGGTTCCAGGACTTCAAGTCCGTGGAAGAATATAACTCGGCTATGTTCAGAATAGTTTCTCAATTGAGACTATGTGGTGAGAAGGTAACTGAGAAAGACATGTTGGAAAAGACCTTCTCCACCTTTCACACTAATAACGTGTTGCTTCAACAGCAATACCGTGAAAGAGGTTTTGAGACATACTCAAAGCTTATAGCATGTCTATTACTAGCCGAGGAGAATAATACACTGCTAATGAGAAACAGTGAGATGAGACCTCCTGGATCAGCCCCACTTCCTGAAGCGAATGTGGCCACAGATGAAAAGAAAGAAATTAACCACGTCCAAAGTGATTATAGACATCGTGGTCGTGGACGTGGGGGTAGATGGCAAGGACGTGGCCGTGGCCATTTTAATCCATACGGCCGAGGTCAGGGCCGAGGCCACGGATTCCATAACGATCATTCTAACCGCGGGCGAGGACGAGGACGCGGATACCGAACTGACTATGATCGTAATAACCGTGGTATTACTTCTCAACCACGAGAATCAAACCCAAAATCAGTTTGCCATCGATGTGGAAATGAGTAATCATTGGGCTAAGACATGTAGGACTCCTAAGCATCTGGTTGAACTCTATCAAGAGAGCCTTAAAGGGAAGAATCCAGAAACTCATATGATCCAGCATGATAATGAAGGAGATTTCGATCATGAGCAAGATGACTTGATGAATTTTGAAACCTCAGATATACTTAAGTGATTGATTTTGATTTTCTGTTTTGGTGTTTTGTGTTTTGCTTGTTTTACGTTTTACACTTTATACTTTGGTTTTGTGTTATTGCTTTCTATTAAACTTTATGGAATGAAAGAGTGTTATTTAAAAGTATCTATTGTTATCTCTTTTGAAGTATGAACGATATGGATGTGTTCATTGTGGATAGTGGATCAAGCCACTCGATATTAAGAGATAAGAGATACTTCATTGATCTTACACTTAAAAAGGCAAATGTAACCACAATTGCGGGTATAGCAAATTTAATTGAAGGCCACGGTCAAGCCCATATTTTATTACCTAAGGGCACGCATCTAGAAATTTCTAATGCGTTATATTCACCTAGTTCAAAGAGAAGTCTATTGAGCTTTAAAGACATTCGAATGAATGGTCTTCATGTTGAAACTAAGGACGAGAATAACAAAGAATTCCTTCAAATCTTTGAAACCGTCCATGGCTATAAGAAAGTCCTAGAGACTATACCTGCCATTTCTGTGGGCCTTTATTGTGCTAAGATCGGAATGATAGAAGCAAATGCTATGGTAAACAAAGAGTTTACTGAGAATTTCACTTTTTGGCATAACCGGCTTGGCCATCCCGGTGCTAACATGATGCGAAAGATATTAGCAAGTACTAATGGGCACACCTTGAAAGAAAGGAGAGTTATCCCAAAGAATCTCACGTGTGAAGCATGTTCACTAGGGAAACTCATTACTAGGCCATCACCAATCAAAGTAACTAAGGAAACGATAAATTTTCTGGAAAGAATTCAAGGAGACATATGCGGACCAATACACCCACCTTGTGGGACGTTTAGATATTTTATGGTCCTTATTGATGCATCCACGAGATGGTCACATGTCTGCCTATTATCAACTAGAAATGTGGCATTTGCAAGATTGCTTGCCCAGCTCATACGTTTAAGAGCACACTTTCCAGATTTTCCTTTAAAGACTATACGTCTTGACAATGCTGGTGAATTTACGTCCCAAGCGTTTAACGATTATTGTATGTCCATGGGGGTAAGTGTTGAATATTCTGTGGCACATGTACATACACAAAACGGTTTGGCTGAATCGTTTATTAAACGCATACAGTTGATTACTAGACCGTTGCTAATGAGATCAAAACTCCCGGTCTCAGCTTGGGGACATGCAGTTTTACATGCAGCAGAGCTAATTCGTATCAGGCCATCTAGTGAACATAAATATTCCCCATCACAGTTAATAACGGGTCAAGAGCCAGACATATCCCATCTTAAAACATTCGGATGTTCCGTTTATGTGCCTATTGCACCACCATAGAGAACAAAGATGGGACCTCAAAGGAGGATGGGGATATATGTTGGATATGATTCTCCTACTATCATTAAGTACCTTGAGCCAACCACGGGTGATTTGTTTAAGGCCAGGTACGCAGATTGTCATTTTGACGAATCTGTCTATCCAACATTAGGAGGAGATAACAGACTGGTAAAGGAAATTATATGGAATCAAACGTCCTTAAAATGGCAAGATCCTCGGACTCAAGAATGTGAATTAGAAGTCCAAAAGATTATACATTTACAAAAGCTAGCTAATCAATTGCCAGATTCCTTTGCTGACCCGAAAAGAGTAACTAAGTCTTACATACCAGCTGTTAATGCACCGATTAGAATTGATGTTCAAGCGGGACACAATCAAGTTGCTACAGAATCTAAACCACACTCAAAACGTGGCCGGCCAATAGGTTCCAAAGATAAGAATCCTCGGAAAAGAAAGAAAGGTGCTGAAATCGTGGTTGAGGAATCTGATGGAACCCCAGACATAACTGAACCGATAGTTCCAAGCAATGAGACTCGGGACGCCGAGTTTCATGGTTCTGACGTTCCTAAAAATAATGAGATCTCAATGAATTATGTTATGTCTGGAATACAATGGAATAGAAAGTGTGTGGAAATCGATGATATATTTGCTTTTAAGGTAGCACTTGAACTTATGGAGGATCTAGAACCCACGTCGATATATGAGTGCACTCAGAGTGAAAATTGGACTAAATGGAAAGAAGCTATAAACGTGGAGTTGAATTCTTTAAGGAAAAGGGATGTCTTTGGTCCAATAATTCGGACACCCTATGAGATTAAACCAGTTGGACATAAATGGGTCTTTGTGAGGAAAAGAAATGAACATGGTGAAATCGTGAGATATAAAGCACGGCTTGTTGCACAAGGATTCTCACAGAGACCAGGAATAGATTATGAGGAGACATACTCCCCTGTGGTGGATGCTACAACTTTTAGATTTTTGATAAGTCTGGCTATAAGAGAAAAGTTGGATATGCGGTTAATGGACGTTGTAACTGCATACTTATATGGTCCACTGGATAATGAGATTTATATAAGATTACCAGAGGGTATTGAGCTCAAAGATAAGAAAGGTTCTCGAGAACAACACTGCATAAGGCTGAACAAATCCCTTTATGGACTGAAACAAAGTGGGCGTATGTGGTACAATAGATTGAGTGAGTACTTAGTCAAAGAAGGCTATAAGAATAATCCCATCAGTCCATGTATTTTTATAAAAAAGTTTGCAAACAAAGGGTTTGTTATCATAGCAGTTTACGTGGATGATTTGAACATCCTTGGAACCCCTGGTGAAATCGTCCAAACAGTTGAATGCCTCAAGAAAGAATTTGAGATGAAAGACCTAGGCAAAACTAAGTTCTGTTTGGGATTGCAACTTGAGTACATAAATGATGGAATCCTTGTGCATCAAATGGCATATACTGAAAAGGTACTCAAGCGTTTTAATATGGATCAATGTCACCCATTGTCCAGCCCAATGGTGGTGAGATCTCTTGATCTAGAAAAGGATCCGTTTGGTCCTAAGAGAGACTCTGAAAAAGTCCTTGGTCCCGAAGTGCCATATCTCAGTGCCATAGGAGCTTTAATGTATCTGGCAAGCCACACTAGGCCAGATATATGTTTTGCCGTGAATTTATTATCAAGATTTAGCTCATGTCCGACCCAAAGGCACTGGGACGGGATAAAACATATTCTTCGTTACCTACAAGGAACGAAAGACTTGGGTCTATTTTATACTAACCAATCTAAGGACGGTTTAGTTGGTTTTGCTGATGCAGGTTATCTTTCAGATCCTCATAATGCACGGTCCCAGACAGGTTATGTGTTTACTCATGGAGGAACTGCAATATCTTGGCGGTCAATGAAGCAGGCCATTGCAGCTACATCTTCTAATCATTCAGAGATATTGGCAATTCATGAGGCTAGTCGTGAGTGTGTTTGGTTAAGGCTGATGACCCAGCACATAAGAGTGGATTGTGGAATGGTCGAAGGTAAGCAGGAATCGACGGTCTTGTTCGAGGACAATGCAGCGTGTATAGCTCAACTTAAGGATGGATACATCAAAGGTGATAGGACGAAGCACATTCTGCCAAAATTCTTCTTCACATCCGATCTACAGAAAGATGGAGAAATTCAAGTGCAGCAAGTACGATCAAGTGAGAATTCAGCAGACCTATTCACCAAGTCACTTCCAACCTCAACGTTCAAGAAACTTACTTATCAGATTGGAATGCGTCGTTTGAAAGACTTGCAGTGAGGTTCAGAACAGGGGGAGTAATACGTGTTGTACTCTTTTTCCTTCACCACGGTTTTGTCCCAAAATGGGTTTTACTTGGTAAGGTTTTAATGAGGCAACATCCAAAGCGTATTACAAGCCCATTAGAGTTATGACATCCAAGGGGGAGTGTTATAAATCATAGTGGATTGTCATAACTAGTTCTGGTCCGTTTACGGCCCATTAACACTTAGTCTTTAGGCCGGTTTAATGAATCCTAGTTGAATTAGGATTTTCCTTTTATGTACTTTCCTTTTCCCATTAGGAAAAGGAATTTTCCTTTTCTCTCTTGTAATAATCCTATATAAAGGATCTTATGATTAATGAATAAACACAATCTTCCCCATTCGTTCTCTTGATTCACAACAAATATGAGTTTCTCCTTAATTATTTGAGTTATTGATCATTTTATAAATCAATAAATGACGTAACATCAATCTAGTAAAAAAATAATAATTCAATGCATCTAAACTAGATTGAATATCACCGTAATTTTGTCGATATTTATATTGCTTTTAAATTCGATCCAGATTGCCTTGTTCGTAACATCAATTTAGTAAACATTTTTTATCCAACATAAGTAAACTAGAATGAATGTCACCGCGATGAATTAAACTAGAATGAATATCACCGCGATTTTGTCGGTATTTATAATGCTTGTAAATTTGATCTTAGATTGCCTTGTTCGTAACATCAGTTTAGTAAATGTATACGCCAGAAATAAACTAGATTGAATATCACAGCGATTTTGTCAATATTTTAATGCTTTTAAATTCAATCCAGTTTGCCTTGTTAATACAATATAAAATCGCGCTGACATTTAATCTAATTTACTTATGTTGTACTAACATTTGAATAACTTTTTCTCTCATTCTCACTCTAATTCCTACATTTTCTTTAAAAAAATATATTAACTACTATTACTAACTATTTTAAAAGTGTTTGCTTAGTAATTTTAATTTTGGTTAATTATTGGTTCGACCGGTTTCAACTCTACCTTGTGATCCAAACCATTTTGGTTAATTCTTCGTTTTAATTAGATTTCTTGCATATCTAGAGGTAAAAGCAAAGATGGAAACAACAAAAATATCCCCAAAAAATTGTTGACCAAGGTATATGGCAAGTGCATTTTCTTAACATTGAAGGGGAAATTATTTAAATAGCCATAACAGGTAAGAAAAACATAAATTTAATGTTTAGCCATTATCTCTCTTTTTTTTGTCCAAAGTTTAGTGAGTCATTAACTCATGAGTTAATTTGCTTACTAGCACAAAAAACGTTTTAACAGAAGAAAAAAATAATAATTCATATAGAATTTGAAATTAGTCTAGTTGATTTAAATGACACATAAGGAAGGATAAACATATACTATCATAAATAAATCCTTATCCTTCATTTCATACACTTGAATTTGGAAGAAGATTTTCACTTTTTTTTAATACGCAAAATGATCACATGCACATATATACACAATGTTACTTTTAATGCCTACGTTTCGTCTGAAACAATGTAACAATTGTTGAGTGTTTACACGTTTATGTTTAAAGTTTTCATGTAATCAAACCAACAAACGATCTAACTCTAACAAAATCTAGTTTAAAAAACAAATTCCATGATTATATAATTTCTTACATGGAGAAACTTGCGAATAATTTCTTACATGGAGAAACTTACAAAATGATTACAACAAGGAACTTCTCTTACCGTGTTTAACAAGTTAACCAAATACAAAACCTTCCAAATCAATCAGAAGCTTTAACAGCTACAATAACCTCTTCTCCTTCAAGCTTCTTCTGCTATATACACTGACACCAAAATCTGGCCACTCTTTAAGGCTCTTTATCGCGCGATTCTTCGACTAACGGAGTTTCCTTGAGCGAAAAGTCATCGAGACTTTCGTCTTCCTCTGTATCAGCCTTCAGCTCTTTGAACATTGACATAACTTGAATCATTGTCGGACGCTTAAACGGTCGATCATCTAAGCATTGAGACGCGATCTTCAAGTAATGAAACAGTTCAACATCGCCCGATTTCTCGGTTATAAGCTCAGGATCAAGAATCTCAGCTCCTCTTTTCTCTCTATAAAGTTGTTTCGCCCACCCGACTAGGTTATTGTCTTCACCAAACTCCTTTGGATCGATCGGTTTCTTACCGGATAGAAGCTCGAGAAGTACAACTCCGTAGCTATAAACATCTCCTTTCGCCGTACATCGAAAACTTTGGTAATATTCCGGTGGTACATATCCTGGAGTACCCGCGAGCGTGCTTACGCTAAGATGCGTGTCTAGAGCGCTTACAAGCCTTGCCATACCGAAATCCGAAACCCGTGCTTCGAAATCTTCGTCTAGTAGAACATTACTTGACTTCATGTCTCTATGGATAATGTGAGGGATGCAACTATGATGTAGAAACGCTAATCCTCTTGCAGCTCCAATCGCGATTTTTTTCCTCGCGGTCCAATTTAGAAAAACACCGCCTTTTTTCGATGATTTCTCGTGGAGAACGGTTTCTAAGCTTCCCCATTTCATGTATTCGTAAACAAGAAGTCTCTCTTCGCCGATCTTGCAATACCCTAATAGCGGAACGAGGTTTCGGTGTTTGATTTTTCCGATTGTTTCCATTTCCGCCATGAATTCTCTATCGCCTTGTCCCGTGATTCGGATCAACTTCTTGATCGCTACTATAGATCCGTCTCTGAGTTGAGCCTTGTAGACTTCTCCAAACCCGCCAGAACCAATCATAGTCTCGGCGCTAAACCCGTTTGTAGCTTCAAGAAGATGTGCGAAAGTGAGTTTTCTCAGCGGTTTTTCAAACGTAGCGACGTTAATGCTAAGCGGTTCGGGAACGCTAGAGAGCTTCCAGCTATAGCTTCCGGAGGTCGGAAGACTCTCAATGTATTTTTCCCTCTTCGCTTCTTTCTTCTGAACTTTTCTCGCCTTGTAAAGCGCCATGATTAGCATCACAAAACACATGAAAGAAAATGCGATTCCAGCGATCACAGCGGTTGCAACGGTTTGCTTCTTGGCGTGGACGTGGGAAGTTATGGGCCGAGGAGCAGACCCGCAAGGACGTAAAGGAACGCCGCAGAGGCCGGAGTTGTTTGCGTATCTCGAGACAGGGAACGTTGTAAGCTGACCTCCAAATGGGATTGGACCGGTTAGGTTGTTGTTAGAAACATCGAGATCGCTGAGGAAAGAAAGCGATCCGAGTGATCCGGGTAAGTATCCTTGAAGATCGTTGTGAGATAGATCGAGAACCCCGATCGCTTTCAATCCACCGAGACTGTCCGGGATAGTACCTGTTATTTGGTTATGTCCCAAATTCAAGACTTGGAGATATCCCATGTTACCATAACTTGGAGGTATAAAACCGGAAACCGCGTTATACGAAATGTCGAAGTAGATCATACTTCCGTTCGCCGAGAATGTGTACATTGTCATACCCGAGTATATTCGTGTCGCGGGACACGAATGAACCATCGGAAACCGCTCTAATCGTTCCGAGCGAATACCTTCAAACTCGACTAATCCGCCCGCACCTCTACATTCTGTACCGCCTTCGTTCCTCACAAACGCAAACTGTTTACCCGAAACGCTCCCGGGCATTACTAACCCGGCCTGGCTAGCTAACTCACCCGGGAGATCCCCGGTTAGATTGTTGCTATTCAAATCAAGCCAAATCAAGCTCTTACATTTCCCAAGCTGGCGCGGAACGTTCCCGGACAATGAATTATTCCCAAGCTGCAAGATTGCTAACTTAGCAAGATGACCGATTCCGCTAGGGATTTTCCCCGTCAAACGATTACTCGAAAGAGAGATCCAAACCATATTGCTGCATCTCGAGATCGATTCCGGTATTGAACCGGTTAAGAGATTGTTGTTGAGGATTAGAGTTTCCAAGTTCCCTCCTTTAACACAAACACCTTCAGGTATCTTTCCGGTGAGATTATTCGCCCACATAACCAAATTCGACAAATTCGGCAACGTCCAAATCTCATTCGGAATCGAACCGGTAATCGCATTGAAGCTTAGATCAATCGTCTTCAAGCTCTTACATTTACCAAGCTCCATAGGAACTAACCCTGAGAGATAATTATCAGCAAGTAGAATCTTTTCAAGAACCGGTACGCTTTGAACCGAGCAGAAACCAGACGGTACAGTTCCGGTTAAACCATTAGAGCTTAAATCAAGAACTCGAAGATTGGTACAGTTGGTGAGTGAAACCGGAACAGAGCCTGAAATGTTGTTGTAAGCAACGTATAGATATTTGATTCCGGTGAGTTTACTCACGACGGTGGTTAAGAACTCGCCGGAGAAGAAGTTGTTTCCGAGGTTTAGGTTCTGTAATGAAACACAGTCGGTGAACTGTGTCGGAAGCTCGCCGGAGAGAAAGTTCCCGGAGAGATCGAGAGTCTCTAATGTGAAACAGAGTTGAGAAAGCTCCGGTGGAATCTCGCCGGAGATACGGTTGTGTGAGAGAGAGAGATGCTTCAGATTCTGAAAACTTCTCCAATATTCACCTCCGGGGATTTTTCCGGCGAGATTGTTCCGGGAAATGTTTAACGTCTCGAGGGATTTGCAGTTTGGTAGAGAGATCGGAAACTTATCGCCGGTGATGTTGTTCTGTGATAGATTGAGGAAGGTGAGATTCCGACAAAACCCGAAACTGATGTCGGCAAACTCGCCGGAGAAGTTGTTGTGAGTTAAATCGAGATACTTCAACGACGCCGGAAAATCTGAAATGAAAGTCTCCGGGATGTTTTCCGATAAGATATTGTAAGAAAGATCAACAGAAACAAGATTCCGACAAGACGACGGAGCAAAACCCAATTTTCCGACAAGCTTGTTGTTGGAGAAATTCACAGAGACCAGATTCGGACAAGTCGAGAAAACGTATTCCACCATTGAATAATCTGAAATCGAGTTCGAAGATAAATCCAGAAACTCAAGATTGCAACTTGAGGAAGAGGAAGAATCAGAACCAGAGGAAGAAGAGAAGTAATTTCCTTGGAGGTAAAGATTCTTGAGAATAGGTAACGACGAAGTGAGGTTGATTAGGTTTAGGGTTCCGGTGATTCCGCCGTACCGGAGATCAATTCCGATTATACGACCGTCTTCGGAACAAGTAACGCCTCGCCATGAACATGAACCATGACCCGACCCGTATTTCCAGTTACCCAGAAAATTATTCGGATCATATTTTACAGAGATTTGCTTGAACGCCATTAAAAAAGAAGCTTCGTTATCGTTGAGTAGCCTTTTCCCATGGATACCCATCACAAAGAAACAGAGGACCAACACGAACAGCCATTTTTGCTTCATTTGCACACCAAGTGTTCGATTAAATGCCTTCTAGAGATTGAAACACGGAGTAATGATTCATTTACTGTGCTTAATTCCTCTGAGAGCTTCACGAATAAGAAAGCTTGTTATTCTGAGGTAACAAAGAAACAAAAAGCAGAGTAAGTTTCAGAAAACAACAAAGAGACTATCTTTTTTTCAAGATAATATCATGAAACCTAAGTTTGACAGAGACGATTGTGACAGTGAGAGAGTTAAGTTGATGAAGAAGAAGACAAGAGATAAAGTTTTAAGATACTGTTTTCTGCTCTCAAGTACGATGTTGCAGAGATGGTCGGATTCAAGAAAAAAGAAAAAAATAAGTTCCAAAATCAGATGGTTTAAAGATTCTGTACTTACATAGAGAGGAAGCTTCTTTGTTGAGCATGAACATTCATTCACCAAGAAAAGAGATAGAAAATAAAAAAAAGTTGTTTTTTCCAGGAACAAAAGAAGATTTCTTACCGGAAAATGAAAGAAAATCAAAGGTCTCTATGTTTGGGAAAGATGATCAAAGGTCTAATTGTAAAAGTGAATGATTACTTTTAATTTGTTTTTTTCTTTGCGGGGAAAATACAAAAAGCAACACAGAATAATTCTTTAATAGTATAATAAGAGAAAAGAAAAGTAGATAAATGAAGACATAAATCAGTATAAGAAAGAAAAGAAAACATAATCATGGTATTAAAGATTAATTTTCTCTTTATAATCTCTATCTAATCATTAGTTTTCTTTGCATTAAGTTAAACAGAAAAATAAATGTTTCACTAATGAGCTTATCAGTATTCCTTTGTACTACTTAACGAATGTTTCACTAATAACAATGAATGATTTAGTTAGTGTACATATACCACTATAAAAAATGGGAGATAAAGACAAACAAACTTTTAAAAGAGTTTGTAAATATGTCTTTTTCTACATTTTTGCCCGTTGGTGATAAATATGAATTGGGACGTTTAGTCAAACCTATGGATTTGATCAATAACGTTCATAATAATTTATTATCCCCTACTTTGTTAGGGTTAGATCAATGACCCGGCACGCATAGATTTAGGTCTCTTGTTCCCATATTATATAGTAACCCCTACCTAACCTATGCAAAGAAAATTAAATTTGACGATAATTACGATAAAGGCCAACTTTTTCCTTAGTTCTCGTATGTTTGTACGCTATTTATGCAACTTTCTAAATCCTACACGGCACGAAGCACTAGCTTATTTAAATGAAACAATTGAACAAATAATAGTATGGTTCTTGATTTTGTATATGGTCCTCGTTTCCTTTTTGTATATTGGTTTAATGGTCCGTGTTTTGTCTTAGTTTATGTAGTGGCCGCTCAACTTTTTACAACCGTTGCAAATTTATCCAATTTAATATCTAAACCATATTAGCCCGACTAGTTAATCTACCAAGCTATATCAGGAGGAAACCTCCTTTAAAAATGTATTTTTAGAGTTGTTTTAAATTAGTTGTCGTTATTGGTTTTTTCACACAAATGAAAAAAACAATTAAATTTTCTATTTTATCCCTAATTAATATATTATTTTGTTTGATATGAGTAATTAAAGAGGTCAAAAATAGAGATAAAAATTACAAAATTGACAATTGATAAATATGTACTAAAAATAGAAAATGATAAGTAATATGAACTACATATATTAAACATATATACTTTCAAAAAGATCCGTAACATTCACATGTAAAGGTGAACTATAGATTACTAGAAATAAAACAAAATTCTCGAAACCTTAACTTAAGACACTAATACACATCGAGACTATAAAATAACTAGAGTACTTAATTTTAAAGTATTTAGCTTGTGTAATGTCCGATGTAAATGACACAATGCAACAATAGAGTCAAAAAGTTTGAATTAAAACAAATTTATGGTGAGGATAAAGAAAAGGGGGACCTGTGAAAACAATTTAATATTAGTAGGGTACATAATAAGAGAAATAAAATAAGAAGGGATTTTAATGAAAAGACGGAAATGGTTTGGACGCGCGTGGGCCGTAGAGTTGGGCCGTGTACCGAATTTGTCAGTATTCTCTTCCGCACGAGCGCATTTTTTGTCACCTCTTTCCGCTCCAATGATTCTCTCATGCCCACTAAGTTTATTTTTTAATTTTTTTAGTTTGTTGTTATTAAATTATTCAAGTATTAAATTTTAAAATGTATAGTTTTGAAAGAAATAATTCTCAGTTGGTATAAAATTATTATTATTGAATAAAATTATTTAGTTTTGTAGCTATAATAATCATAGAATGATAATTTGACTTAAAATACAAATAAAAGATTAATAAAAAAGTTTGAGTGAAAGTACATAGAATGATAATTTGTGTTTGAAGAAATGTTAAATTCGAAAATAATTCTACATTGAAAAATCCCGATTTTTGTTCACACAAATAAACAATGATCCAAATTATAATTACATGTTTGAATACATAAAATCTTCCTTAAACATACTATGTCATTGTTTTTTCTTTGTGTAATGAAAGGTGGATGATGTTGTCACTCTTATAAGTCACTACATGAAAATGACTATTTTTCTAATAATGAAATGCAAATCAATCCAATAGTATTCGTCTTATTTGTCCAAATTACAATCACCTTTATATATATATATATATATATATATATATGTATGTATAAATTTATTTTCTACTTTATATTTGTCCATAGCTTGTAAAAGAAGAAATAGAAAAAGGTGGAAAAAGACATTTTAATGGTCCAACGTATCATTATTAAGATTAGGTAAAATGAAACCGACGAATAGTTTCTATATATGCATGCCTCTTGAGACATCTTTCAATTCAAATTAGAAAGTTTAAAAATAAAGTTAAATTTCAAAAAAAAAAAAGATTACGAAGCACATATCGAGAACTAATCATTTGAATATTAAAATTGTTTTAGTTTCGTTACGATGAAAACAATTTAAAGATGTTAGACTATATATTGTATTGCAACTTATTTGTGGTCACTAATCGGTATAATGAAACCATATTTAGTTTTGATAAGTTTTGTTTGACATTAAGGACCGACCTAATAGTAAAGAAAAAGCTAACCATAAGTTTATCATTCGGCACCCACTTACCAATATACGACCAACAAATATTCAATCACATTCCAATCAATTAGTCAACTATTTATTAATTTTGTCTCTTTTTTTCTTAGCAAATTCACTGTAAAAGCTCTTTTTAGTGAAAATTATCAATTGAAGGGTCCATTATCAGTCATTACATTATCTTTAGTAGATCTTATTCTTCTGCTTATGATTTGCTCATCAAGATAACAAAAAAACCTTTTAAAATTCACAACTTTAATTTAACAGTTGTACATCACATTCATGCAAAAGAAATATAATTTAATAAAATTTCAAACAAGAGCATAATAAACGTTTAATTAAAGAATCTACGCAAGAAATTCAGTTAAAACTCAAATTAATTTTAGAGAAGAGATTACAAAACAAATGTAGAATCCATCTTCACTAAATTTTCTTTTGATTATATGTGTGTGTGTTACTCTGGTGAGAACAATATTTTCAAAACTAATAAAGAGGTATTAATTAATATTATTTTACGATAATGTTTTGCCTCCGTTCTAAACAATTGGACCTCAAAATTAAAAAGAAAAAAAAAGCTATACCAAATGGCACAAACTCAATTCAATTCCCATTTGCACCAACCTCCTCTTTTCTCCTATCATTGATCAATCTTCTACGACTCATTTCATCTCTGTGTAGGCAAATAATAAAAACCATAATCAATCAAATTAACTTTGGATTCGGTAAATTTCGATTTGTGTTAAAGTAAAAAGTTAAAAAACAAGAGTTTTTTTTACCTGAGAAAAGTCCAAATGGAGTCATAATGAACAAGGCCAAGCAATTTCCTTCTTTTACCTTTTTGAATTACTTCACTTCGTTTTACCACAGGTAATTGCTTCACACCTCTTGCTTCCATCAACTCTTTTGCTACACCAACCGTCGCGTCTGGATAACAAGTTAGTAAACCGCGTTCTTGGCCACGGTAGGTTATATTACGAGTACACACGGAAGAAACCGGACACGTATTCTCCTGCGCGAGAACAAAAGAGTTAGTTGTGATGATACTGCAGGGAGTTTGCTTTGTTTTTACTACTTACGTCTAAGATTGTCGAGACGTTATTGGATAAGTAGCGTCGGATGTCGCCGTGTGTTAGGATTCCGGCTAGGAACTCATCGTCATCGACTACCATGAGGCAGTTTTGGTGACTGTCTTTAAGGATGTTTCTTGCTTCTCTTAGAGTTGTTCCTAGAGAAACTTTTACGTAGTTCTTTGACATAACACGCAAAACCTTTAAGTCTTCGAGAATTGTTTCTTCATCCAAAAAGGATTTGTGGTCAGGGTTGTCTATGATGGAAAGCTCGAGGGAGTCGGAGTTATCCGTATGTCTCCAAACGCCTTCTGTTTTCCGATCGGTAGGTGAAAGGGAAGAGTACCCTCTTCCTGTGCTGCGTCCTTCAGATGATGAATCGCTCTCTTTGCCTTGGTTTGCCACCGAGGGAACCCATATTGCTAAACCAACCGCTCCCTGTTAGTAGCAATCAATAGAGAGAACCGATCAAAATATGAACTAGAGTGCACAATGTAAGGTGATAATAATGTTTACCATGAGAGGAAGCAAAATTCTATAATCTTTTGTTAGCTCGAACAGCAGTAATACTGATGTTAAGGGAACTGAGCACATGGAAGCCAGTGTCGCTGCCATTCCAACCTGCATCACATGTAGCGAGGGCATCTTGATGAGTCAGATTTCGTAATAACCGAATTGGACAGTATTAAAACTGAATTGCATTGAAGCAAAGGGCCTGCGACAAAGGGAATACAATACCAGAGCGTAAGCTTGTGGTTGAGCCACAGCAGCATTACCAGGAATAGCTCTGTTAATAATCTCAGCAGCCGAACCACCAAACACGGCACCAACAGCAGCACCAATCATCAAACTTGGTGCGTATAAACCGCCTACAAGCCCAGAGCCTTTGCAGAGAGCTGTGGCCACGACTTTGGCTGCGGCTAACTGAGTTAATAACCAGATTCCAGGAGCTGAAGCACTCTTTCCAGTATGTAGGATTTCCTCAACATTTGTAAACCCCCAATACAAAATTCCAGGGTACTTAAGAGCAATCATTCCAGCTCCTAAACCACCTAGTGCAGGGCATACGATAGCAGGAAGACCAAATTTGTCTTTGATGAAGTCAAATGACTTCGTAAACCATGTGACGAGGCGAGAAAAAACAACACTGACAGCACCGCACAGCATGCCTAATATCAGGTACAGAGGGAGCTCTGGAGACCAGCGAAAACATTTTTCAGAAGCTTATAAACAAATACCCGTTGAAGCAAATAGAAACCAACCTTCCATTATTTAAGATATCCATAATATATCACCTATCCATCTGGACACTAAAGTATAAGCTTCTAATAAAAATCATACCACAAGACTAACTGGAAGTTTTGCGATTGAGCTTAACAATAAAAGAAACATACCTGCGGCGGACTTCAGGTCGTATGAGGGGACTGTGAAAGCTGATTGAGTCCCAAGCAACGCATTTGACACAGTAGATGATATAACAGAAGCCAAAATTATCATTGCAGTGGTAAATGGAGGCGAGTTCTCGGCGCGTAGAGGTCTTAAAACAGTCTCAATGGCAAAGAAACAACCCGCCACTGCTGCATTGAAACCTGTAACAGGAAATAACGACCCAATAAAATCAGTTTATAACCAACTACAACCCAAAGTACGGTGAAATGAGTTCCTGCTTGGAAAAAACAAATGAATGTAGTAGTGCCTGTCTCATACTCTCATCTATAGTAAGAAACACCATTACCTACAAATCATAATTCAAGCTACCCATAACTAAACTATCTTTCAATAATTACTCACAGGAAGATGCTTGGTCTAGTACTAGAACCTATGATCCATAGACACATTGGTAGGCTATATATTACACATAATTTAGAAAGAGGGCGAAATTAATGAGAAACCATAAAGATTAATTTAACCTAGAAGAGCCAAGGAATCCAGTATGGACATTTATTGATCAGATATAACTAATGTTAGGTAGCAATATAGTAGTATAGGGAGCTATGTTGCTACTCCGTGCAATGACAATCCAATGATACCTATATATAACAAATCAGTAGAGGCATAAACCGTTACCAGATGCAATCCCAGAAGCCGCACCAGCTGCTGTGAGAGCTATTCTCCTTTCTCTATTGTTTTCCATCATTAACGCAAACCCATTAGCACAAGACTTTCCAATGTCGACGCTAGGTCCTTCAGGACCCAACGAACATCCTGTACCAAGAGTCACAGCAGCTTGGATAGCTTTTATCACCGGAAATATCCCAGCAAGAAAATCGACTCCTTGTCTTTGAGAAGAAGTGGATTGCCTAATTTGGTCTAAGATCTCAAGCAAACCATGCATCATTCCTACTATAACACCACCAGTAACCGGAATCAAAAGAATCCGATGCCAAGTATCGGCTAATCTCTGTAGCCGTAGCCAAGCAGCACCTTCATTTGGAGTACCAGCCCATGCCCACTCATGAATAACATGAACCTAGAACAAAAACACTACTCTATTGAATCAGCAATCCAATACCATACCCTAAAATCAAAATTACCAGTAAATGGGTAATTTCTATAATCAATCTAGATCGAGATCTGATGATCGTACCCCTTTATTGAAGCCGGCGACACAAATTCCGGCGGCAACACCGATAAGACAACCGATAAGAAGCAAAGCCCATTCAGGTGGAGCACTATCTCCAAGCACATCGTTAGCATCATCAAAACCATACTCATCATTATTCCGGTAATCACGATCATCGACGGTATGTAAATTACTGCCATCTTCTTCACCAGCCGAAAACGGAGAAGAAGAAGAAGGATGGTGATTCTCTCTATCGACTCGTTTTAAGCTTAGCCGACGACCGGAAATGGAAAATCTCCGATCTAGATGCTTAAACAGATCTCTAACTCCTCCTCCTCCTCCGGTTCCATTTCTAATCGCCGGAGACTGAGATTCAACATCGAGATCACTTTCTCCTCCACCGATTCCGACGACTTCATCTCCGTCGGTGGATCGTAATAGATGTCTGTCTTCGTTGTACTCTCCGGCTCCTCCAGATGACATAGCTTAATTCCTTAGCAATAACAACGCATCATATCACTCGCTGTGATGGTTCAACGACGGAATTAATCTCCGGGAAGAATTCTGATCTACGTCTGAGAGATTCTTCGCCGGAGTTTTCTTCAGATTTGATCGGATTTTTCAGATTCCGAGAATTTGTTACGAAACACGCGGCATGAGTCGTCAGAGAGAAGCCTCAGTGTGAACTAGAGGATCAAAGTCAGTGTTAATGGGCCTTTATTGGGCTGAGTTTGTTTAATTTATTTATTAAATTTTACTTTGTCTAGTTATGAACAATAGGTCGATATGTCCGAGTGGTTAAGGAGACAGACTTGAAATCTGTTGGGCTTCGCCCGCGCAGGTTCGAACCCTGCTGTCGACGATTTGTTTTATCTTTTTGGTTATTTTCATCTCTGGAAGTAATGAAAACAAAGGCTACTAATCTATAGAACATAGTGTAAAAACATGAGAAAATGTGAATGGCTATATTTATTTGATCATATCACAAAATTGTAATTTGAAACCAAAAAAGAAACAAAAAGCTAAGATCTTCTATATTTTTTCATCTTTGAAATTAGATGAACATAATGACCTTTCTCCACCATGCCTTTAACTACTTCATGAGCTTCTAAAACCGTCCCTGCATTTCTTAAATTGTTCACCAGTGTACTATACACCACAAAATTAGGGTTACAACCTCTAGATTCCATTTCCTTAAGCAATCCACACGCCTCTTTAAATTTACCCGCCATACAAAACCCGCGGATCATCGAATGATACGTAAAAACATTCGGAAGTTGTCCTTTTTCTGTCATCTCTTTAAACAATTCCTCGGCTTTCTCGAGCTCCCCGCCCGATATATAACCTGTAATCATAACCGTATAACAAACAACGTCCGGCGTGCACCTGACTTTCACCATTTCGTCCATAAAGTATTCGCAAGCTTCTAACTTCCCAGCTCGGCTTAACCCGTCTATCAAAGTAGTGAAATGAATCACGCCGGGCTCTACTCCTACCTCCTGCATATGATTCATAAGGTTAAGAGCAGCGAGCGGCTTATTACCCGTAGCTAAATGATGTAACAAGATGTTGTACGTATACAAATCCGGAGAAAACCCGTATTTAACCATTTCATCGAGTAATCTATAAAGCCGATCGGTTTTCCCTAACCTAAAATTCGCAAACATAACAGTATTGTAAGTCAAAACATCCGGCGAAAACCCATCTTCTAACATTTGCTCGTAAACCCAATCAATCAACTTATACTGTTTCATCCCAAGTAACGAATGCAGAATCGCGTTATACGAATGTTTAAAAGGCCGATAATTAAAAGCTTTCGACTTCACAAACTGTTCCACAACTTCTCTCGCGAGACCCGCTTCGCCGCAAGTACATATCAACAGATTAAACGTCCGTGCAGTCGTTGGATAACCGTCTTTAATCATTTCATCGATTAACCTACACATCGCTCTATACTCACCGCATTCCGCAAATATCTTCATAAGCAAATGATAACAATTCGCCGTATGCTTAAAACGTTCTTGTTCACTACACCAAACAAAGAACTTGTAAGCTAATTTAGCACACCTCGACTTATTATCAATACTCAATGTTCTTAAGATCCCAATAAGAACCTCTCTAACTAAAATTCCAGAGATTGTAACATTTAACTCATCTAAAGCTGATTTTGTATTAAACCCAGGACAATCTTGTTGTAATGTATCTAAAACACGAGACGCACCGATCTTAGTACTCTCTATAAACCTCTTTCTAACAGAGATTTTCTCACTTTCTTCATCAAATCCACAATTCATCTCAGAAGATTCCCAAGTTATCTTCAATGGACCATTATCGATTTCATCATCACCATTGATGCTACTACTGTTGTAGAATCTCCTCGAAGTGAAGATAAAGCGAGAAGCTTTACGAACAATACTTGTGCTCGAATGAATAACAGAGTTCATCATCATTTTCAAGCTTAATCCAACATTGATGTCTCTTTATCATCTCTGCAACTTCAAAGACGAAAAACTACTCACCAGGAACAACACCAGAAAACTCGGATTCACAAAATCGCCAAAACCCATCAAAAATATTCGACAAAATTAAGAAAATTTGGAATCTTTAGGGTTCTACGAATCCCATCTTAAAATTGACGATTGATTTACCTTGACGAAGGAAATGATGAGCTCAAGGGGTATAATGGTAAATTAGCCTGAACCGAATCGTAGTCCCTTGAAGAGGATCCGACCCGAATTTATAGGCCCATTAATAAAAGTAAACCGGCCTATAGGATTACTTTTTCAAAATTACCCGAAAAATAAATGAAATGTATCAAAAATTGAAATGAAAATATTTATATTATTTGAAATGGTATAGAGTCACTACAAAAAAAGAGGTAGATTACATCATTTATATTGTATCACAAAATTAAGTGATGCTATTTTATATTACTTATTAAGAAATGATATAAAATATCTAATTTAACATCAATTGTTACTAATTGATGTTGCTATTTTCTTATTTAACATCAATTTGGTAAATTTGATTCAAATGTAATGTATTTTACATCACTTGAAAAAAACTGACACATAAATATGAATTTACATCAGTTAAATAATTGATGTATTTACTAATCCATATTAGTATCACTTAAAAAATAATACAAAATTTACATCAATTAAGAAATGATACTAAATATTATTCAATTTTCGTTTTTCTATTTGTTTTGCATAAAAAATGTGTTTTAACATTGTCCCACATCGACAACTTAGCATGAGTATGAAAACAAAACATTTTATAAATAGTTAACACTACTTGCAAATGCTTAAGTCCAAAACTAATATTAGTTATAAACTTGACGGTTGATTTATTAAACTGTTAGGATCTTCCTACTAAATTTGGGTTGATCATTCTTTTTTTAAAATCATTTTTTCATGATTTTAAATATACAATTATTAAATATAAAATACAATAATAATGTTTTTCACGTATATCTGATTACTATATCAAAAAACGAAAAAATAAATAAATAATTTAACATCATTTGTTCTAATCGAAATAAATATTAGTATCATTTAAAATGATTGATGCAGAAATTTATATCAGTTTTGCAACCGATACATATATTAACATCAATAACAATAACCGATGGAAATATTTACATCGCTTCCTAAAATTGATTTAAAATATTTGCATCACCATATTCAGAATCACTTTATCAAACGATGCAAAACTCATTTACGTCAGTTTTAACCGATACAAACAAATAAAATAAGTGATGTTATTTGGCTTGTTTTTTTGTAGTGAGTGATTCAGCCATCTCTAGTTTAAAAGAAGACTCTTAATAAGTTTACTAAATTCAAATCATAAATTTACAACTTTTCTAAAAATGTCAAACCTCAAACATGTTAACTTTTGAGTTTCTTCAAAATTACCAAAAAACAAATAAAATATAAATAAACTTGTGAGGTTATTAAACATAATAAATAGATGTCTTATGAAGCGTAAATACCTAAATAATATTTTTCCAATTTTCGAAACTCAAAGTGGTTAGCCTTCGAATTTCGATCAATTTGTGTATTTTTACGTTAAGACCTAAAAGTTGAATGAAGTGTGTTTAAATAGAAAATAAACTTGTGAGACTATTAAACATGATAAATGGATGTCTTACGTAAAAACCTAAATAATATGTTTTCCCAAAATTCTAGAAACTCAAAGGAGTTTAGCCTTTGAATTTCAATCAATTTGTGTGTTTTTACGTTAAGACTTAAAAGTTGCATGAAGTGTGTTTAAATAGAAAATAAACTTGTGAGCCTATAAACCATGATAAATGGATCTCTCATAAAGCATAAAACCCAAATAATACTTTTTCCAAAAAATCTCTAAACTCAAAGGGGTTGCCTTTGAATTTCGATCAATTTGTGTATTTTTAAGTTAAGACCTAAAAATTGAATGAAGTGTATTTAAATAGAAAATAATTTTTTGAGACTATTAAACATGATAAATGGATGTCTTATGAAGCACAAAAACCTAAATAATATTTTTTTTCAAAAATTCTCCAAACTCAAAGGGGGTTAGCCTTCGGATTTTGATCAATTTGTGTGTTTTTACGTTAAGACCTAAAATTTGCATGAAGTGTGTTTTAAATAGAAAATAAACTTGTGAGACTATTAAACATTATAAATGGAATTTTTATGAAGCATAAAAACCATTACAATATTTTTTCAGAAAATTCTCGAAACTCAAAGTGGTTAGCCTTCGAATTTCGATCAATTTGTGTATTTTTATGTTAAGACCTAAAAGTTGAATGAAGTGTGTTTAAATAGAAAATAAACTTGTGAGACTATTAAACATGATAAATGGATGTCTTACGTAAAAACCTAAATAATATGTTTTCCCAAAATTCTAGAAACTCAAAGGAGTTTAGCCTTTGAATTTCAATCAATTTGTGTGTTTTTACGTTAAGACTTAAAAGTTGCATGAAGTGTGTTTTAAATAGAAAATAAACTTGTGAGCCTATAAACCATGATAAAAGGAACTCTCATAAAGCATAAAACCCAAATAATATTTTTTCCAAAAATTCTCGAAACTCAAAGGGGTTAGCCTTCAAATTTCGATCAATTTGTGTGTTTTACATTAAGACCTAAAAATTGAATGAAGTGTGTTTAAATAGAAAATAAACTTGTGATGCTATTAAACATGGTAAATGGACGTCTTTTGAAGCATAAAAACCTAAATAATAGTTTTTCCAAAAATTCTCGAAACTCAAAGGGGTTAGCCTTCGAATTTAGATCAATTTTTGTGTTTTTACATTAAGACCTAAAAAATGCATGAATTGTGTTTTAAATAGAAAATAAACTTGTGAGCCTATAAACCATGATAAAAGAATCTCTCAAAAAGCATAAAATCCAAATAATATTTTTTCCAAAAATTCTCGAAACTCAAAGGGGTTAGCCTTCGAATTTAGATCAATTTGTGTGTTTTTACATTAAGACCTAAAAAATGCATGAAGTGTGTTTTAAATAGAAAATAAACTTGTGAGCCTATAAATCATGATAAAAGGATCTCTCAAAAACCATAAAACCCAAATAATATTTTTTCCAAAAATTCTCGAAACTCAAAGAGGTTAGCCTTCGAATTTCGATCAATTTGTGGGTTTTTACGTGAAGACCTAAAAGCAGAATGAAGTGTGTTTAAATAGATAATAAACTTGTGAGACTATTAAACATGATAAATGGATGTCTTACGAAGCGTAAAAACCTAAATAATATGTTTTCCAAAAATTCTCGAAACTCAAAGGGGTTAGCCTTCGAATGTAGATCAATTTGTGTGTTTTACGTTAAGACCTAAAAGTTGCATGAAGTGTGTTTTAAATAAAAAATAAACTTGTGAGCCTATAAACCATGATAAAAAGATCTCTCATAAACCATAAAAAAATAATATATTTTTCAAAAATTCTCGAAACTCAAAGGGGTGTGTGTTAACCTTTCAGTTTTTGTAAAATTACCATAAAATGAATGAAATGTTTTTAAGGTTGAAATTAAATTATTTTTATTATTTGATGTATTCGTTGGTTTTGTGCGGTCGACATAAGACCATATGATTGTCTTCGTGTTGATCTTTGGCTCGCTTTGTACATTGTGGATCACGCATTGCCTCCAAAGTTTGGTTCTTGGTATCCTTATAGCTGTTTTTCTTTCTTTGGTCCATGCCATTTTACGGAATCAAAACGATCTCTTTGTACAAGAAAAAAAATTTATTGTTCCTTCTAATTTTCTTCATTGGTACGTTGATGATTTCATGGGTTAAATTTTCTTTTTTAGTCGTTTATAACTCACACGTCTGGTCGAAGCAGACCCAACCACACGTAACCATCACACTACGAACATTTATTGGGTTAAGAAAAGAGAAAATCTCGTTTCCACGTTTCTGTTATCAAAAAATCTTTTATACAAGTCTCGTTTTATCCATATTCTTTTAATATTGCATCGATTCTAGTCGTCACAAGATTTGTATCACAAATTTCATTTTTGATTTTATGTGGTCCTACACTTATATCATTAGATTACAAACTCCGGTGGTTTTCAGTTTATGGTTTCATTTACCATCTGTACTATTTTTGATTAGTCACAATTTTTCTAATTGTTTATTATATCGAGAGATATATTGTGATTGTGCAACAAAATTGTGGATACAATTGTAAGACTTGTTAATTATATGAATGGTTCGTAAGATTATATTGTATGATGTAAATACGTATAAGGTCTTTTATTTATATGTTGACAGGAACAACCATAATTCACATGCATGGCTAGACAAAAAATTTCTGAACCCAAATAATGTTTACGGATCGAAATCACTCAATTATCTCACAATCATTCACGCCAACGATGGAACAAATCACATTTACGAAGTTTATAAAATAAAAAAAAATGATCTCGAGTGCGTTTTGGGTGGAGATACAGCAAGCTAGTACTTTGTTCATGAGTTTGTAATTAAAGAGATTTACAAAAAAGAGAGTCGAACGATAGGAAAATACTAGAGAAAGATAATGGTACAAAGAATGAATAAATTTTCACTCAATTTTTTAACTTTTAGATTTTTTTTATTCAAATCATATACAATTTTTCCCCACTAATTAATGTTTTCTTATAAAATAAAAAATAAGGTATATAACCAAAAATCAATAATAGCTACTTTTGTTTTATTCAATTATTGAACCTGAAAAATCAATTCAATTAAATTAATCTTAAATTTGCTAAAATCTAATACGCTGACTACATTTAAAATATTTACCAAAAAAATGCTAAGAGTTATTCAACATTTTGCTATTAGGCTATAAATTTAAATTTATTCGACGCGTGGACTTTGAGATAAGGGATGTAATAAAAAATTTTGTGGTGGAGAGACAAGAAAAAAATTCTATATAAACATTAGCTAGATTAGAAGAAATTCATCCCAATCATATACGTTTATATCTTTGAAAGTTACAAAAAATCTTATCCAAGGGAAGTCCGTAAGCATCAAGATGGTTTCAAAAGGGCTCAAAGAACATCGAAGACGCAAGATGATATCAATAAGATCATCAGATCCTAATAAACCTAAGTCGCACAGAAGCGGTTATAACTTCTTCTATTCCGAGAACTACCAGAGGTTTAAACCTCATTACACTGGAACAGAACAACTTCTCACTAAAGAAATTGGGATAATGTGGAAAAATCTCTCTGAAGCTGGTAGAGAGGTTAATAAAACTTAAAATAATAAATCTTAATTACGTTGTTAAAGTTCCTCCTATATCAAATGAGATTTAATTAATTTTTTTAATAGGTTTATTTAGAACAAGGAGCTAGGGATGGGGAGAGGTATAACAGAGAGATCTTGGAGTATAGAGCTTCAATGGCACTGCAGAAATTGCAGCTGTAGCCGATGCAGCGATGATTGATGAAGAGGAGACTGATGAGGCTGAGTAGTGTTGCTCTGTGTTGTAACTTTATTTCTCTGTTTTTGTATGTTTCATTTTGAAAACTTTTATTTCAATAATAAGATGTAGAATCTTGGCAACTTTTTAATCAATATGAGTTTTTCTTTTTTTTGGTTATTCTCACTTCTGCAATGACTATTTATGCCCTACAAAACAATAGAGGAACATGTAGAAGAAACAAAAAAATAAGAGAAGCTTGAGATACAAGTCAAATATACGATAAACCGAAAAACCGAGAATGAATCAATCAAACAAAGAGGTCCATTTCAAGAAGTAATAAGCAACAATGTGTCTGTAGAAAACAATAAAGGAAGAAGTAGAAGAAGAAATAAAGATAAGAGAATGTTATTATATAGCTTGAGATACAAGTCAAACATTATACATATAGAGATATTGAAACAAATCAACCAAAGGGGCTTGGAGGAGGATCATATCCATTGCTTGAAGTAGCTAATATGTAATAAGCAACAATGTGTCCAATACTACCCCAAGCAAGAACATCAACAATGTTAAGTCCAATAGGATCATTCGATTTTTGGTTAGTCTCATTTTGCTAATTGTTGTAACTATCAAGAGATACATTGTGAATGTGCAAGTGCAACAAAATTGTGGGTACAATTGTAAGATTTTGTAATCCTTATATGAATGTCTCGTAAGAATATATTGTGTGATGTAAAAACGTAAGGTCTTTTATTTATATGTTAACAAGAAAAACCATAATTCACATGAATATAGCTATAACATTTTTTGTGAACCCAAATTATGTTTACGGATCGAAATCACTCAATTATCTCACAATCATTCACGCCAACGATAGAGAAGAAACCAGATCACACAAATCACGTTTACGAATTTTCTAAAATATGAAAAATGATCTTAAGTACGTTTTGGGTGGAGGGCCCACTAGCTAATGTATAGATTGTAATTACTTGAGGTGGAAAATTTTTCATTCTTTATATCATTATCTTTCTCTAACATTTTCTCATCCTTAAAAATTAGCTATATAACCAAAAATCAATAATAGCTACTTTGATTTTCTTTTAGGGTGACTTAATAGCCACTTTGTTTTTTATTCAAATATTAAATAAAAATAATAAGTCACTTAACTTAATCTTAAATTTGCTAAAATCTAATACGCGTCGTTGACTACATTTAAAATATTTACCAAAAAATTGCTAAGAGTTATTCAACATTTTTCTATTAGGCTATAACTTTAAATCTATTTGACGCGTAGACTTTGAGATAAGGAATGTAATAAATTTGTGGTGGAAAGACAAGAATAAAAAAATCTTTATAAAAGATTAGCTAGATTAGAAGAAATCCATCCCAATATACAAGTTTATATCATTTTTTTACCTTTGAAAATTACAAAAATCTTATCAAACATTTAACAAAAGAAAATGACGTCGACCGACAATCCACCACAAATTCAAGTAATTTCCTCTGATGGATCGTCTTCTGACAGCAACAAGACTATCTCCGATTCTTCTCGTACAACTACGTACGAGGATCTTGTCCGAGACTCTAATCTTTTTCAGGACAAGCTCCTTGATTTTCTTGGATTTACACCTACGTACGAGAATCTAGGATTTGCGTATACGCAGATTATAATTTAATGTTTTTTTTTTTGGGATTTTGTGTGTTTCCAAGATCTAATAATTTTAAACTAATGATTTAAAATCGTAGATGAAAAAAATCCTAGTTTACATCGGACTGAGTGGTTTTGCTTGTTAATTTATAGAGATTTCATGCAAAATTTTGAATTTACTTGAAATATATGACTTGTACTGTATTACATTTAATGGTTTGAGGAGTTATTTAAATTTGTTTGGGTAGATGGAATAAGAAATCAATAAGGGTTTTAATGAAATGACTAGGGGTGTCCCCACGCTACGCCTGGGTTGGATGATAAATTTTTGTAAATGATTTTTTTCAAAAATAATGTTGTTATTCTTAACATATGTTTCGTTTTATAAGGTTATATATTTTTTTTAAATAATTATCGATTTTTTTTGTTTTTCTTATCCGTTATTGTATTGTTTTGGTAAAGAATATTGATTTCGTGGTGATGTGTTTTTTGTTGTCGTCATTAACGATATGCTATGGTTTCATATTCAATTTCATAATTATTTTGTATGAATAAAAAGATATTTTAGTGGTGATTATAATTTTGTATCACTTCTACGTTTATGCATATTTTATTTTCTCATAAAATATTTTATTCAATGATTGTTTGGAATTTAATAATTACTAAACATCTTTTTATTATGTACAAAACATTTAAACGTTAAAAATTCATATATACTTTTTATGCTTCTATTTGTAAATTTTTATCTGTACTTTAAAGTTTTTTAATTATTTTTTATAGAACTCGTAGTGGGTTGATTTGGTATTTTTTTCTCTCTAGATTTGATGTCTCTAACTATGATATTGGATCTTTCCTGGAGATGAGATTACGTTAACATTATATGTATGGTAGAAACAAATATTTGTAACTATTTTTCAAGAGAGCATATTTGGTAGATGAACTATTGCATTCTATTCCATATGTGATAAAAAAAATTAGTATTCACATAACATTGTGTGGAACGAAAACCATTTGGTCATGAATTCACATCATAACCTCATCCCAAAGCACAAAAATATTCACTTTTCACTAAACCTTTTGTCTTGTTATCTGATATAATATTCCAAAAATGGAGTAGATCATAGGTCCCTGGATACGTCGAGAATGTTTCACACCTTTAATACAATAAATACCAAATGATCAAAACAATAAACATGTTAGGATTTCATGTTTACACCCCACACAGCATAAGGATTGTTTATCAGAATGGCAAAGAGGAGGCTGAGTTCCGGGTTCCCTTTCAAGATAGCAATCATTTGTCAAATGTTTCTCCCAAATAACAGTTTGGTTCTTTTTATCGCTATCTTCCTACACATACGCTCCACAAGCACTCATTTCTCTCCATAATCTAATGTCTTCTTCATCTTGCGCATACGCCTTTAGAGATGAATACGCAAAGTAACCACCAGGTTTATCTAGCTCGAGAGGAAGAATCCCGTCTCGTAGAAGCCAATCGATTCTGCAATGTAAACAATGAGCAAGTTCAAAGATCTACTTGGGTAAGGAAGCCGTTTCGTCCCTAAAACACCGAGAGAAGCAGGAATCCCTTTCTCGAGAGAAAACTAGATTTGGTTTTAATGCCCATCGTTTGGAGCCAAAGACATTGTCAAGATATCTGATGACAGAAGATAACTTCCAAAGCTCCCAACACCACAACCGACATCAAAAACTGTCCTTAACCTTCCGATGTTGTTAAAAATGTTATTCAGATAGTCAAACATTTGAAAATTTCCTTGAATACAATAAGAGAATGCAGACTAATACATAGACCAAGTAAACTGCCTTACATAAGCCGTCATGCTATATATTTATCTGCTCTTTAGTGAAAATGTGTTACTCTACCTGGGAAATTGATTTTGTCGCCTTTGCGACCATCCAGTTTTGGTCAGTGTCGGAGTCGTAACTCGCACAATTGAATTTGTAAGGGTTGTAGGAGAAGTGCAAGACTTCTGAGTGAATCACAATGCAGAAAAGTAGAGACTGTCGCTATAGCTGTTAAGTGAGCTTTATTATTGATGTTGTGAAAAATTCTGATCCCCTTTCTGGGTGAATATAATGAGCTATATATAGCTTTTCATCCTAGGTCTAAGTGCTAGGTTTGGGCCTGGCCCATTAAGCAATAAATAGGCTTTAGGCCCATAATACCATTAAACTCATTTTAAATATGGATCTAACTCTATTATGGGCCTAATTACAAATTGGGCCCTTGTAAGCCTGTTTAGGATTTCTTCTTGACTTGGCAAAATTCTTCTTGTCTTTGCATCGATCTCGCAGGGGTGGAATCCGACCCCTACAGTTAGCCCCCCAGCTTGGCAGTGTCAAGTATGATAGTGTCAAGGTTGAAGAACTCGCAAGTGAGGTCGATGCTTCAAGAAGATGTGTCGCAAATGTTGCCATTGTCCTCCAAGATGTGTTTTGGCACATTGTCGAGATAGATAAGTCAGCGAACTTGAAATTCAGATGAAATTTGACTTGCTTCGTCGCCGAGGTAGAATACATAAGTTGTTTTTGTCGTTACATCAATCTCATATGGGTGAAATCCAACCTTTACAGTTAGTTAGCCCCCTAGCTTGGTAGTATCGAGTTAGATGATGCCAAGGTATAAGCTGTTGAAGTTTGAGATTGATGTGGTGGACCGTGAAGCAGCCAGGCGTTGACGTCTTGTCATCGAAATCAGGAAGTTTCAGATATTCCATGCCGAGCTGATGCTGCCGTGTTTTCCTGACTTACTTCTTTTGTTGAGAATGAGCCTAGTGGGCTGATAAGACTGATGGACTTTGCTTTGTTGAATTTTGAAGCCATTAGAAGAATATCTGGAATATTTCCTGAAAATCTTCTGGAATATTTTCTGAAAATTTTTCAGAATATTCTCTAAAAACATAGGGATTTAAGAAATCCCCAAGTATAAATAGACCTCCTTGGCAGTGAAATTTTTTACCGTGCCTCTTTCCTTGAAATAAAAGAAATCGAGGTAAAATTTTTTTTTTTTTTTTTTTTTTTTCCCGTAGTGATTTTTTTTTTTTTTTTTTTTTAAGCTTCTTGTGACCATCTTCTTCTTCCTCCTTTCCGATCTGCTGTTGCCGCCGAAGGTTGCCGGAGCTCCCTCCTTCGCTGTACGCAGACGCCGTCGCTTCGAGATCGCGGCAAAGCTTCCACCCGTCAGCTGCTGCTCGGAGCTTCAGATCCGGCACTGAAGGTGAAATTCAGATCCGGTTCGTGGTCGTGGCGCGGAGCGGTTCGCGGTTCGTGGCACGTGGCTCGTGATGCAGCATGGCGACGATTAGAGCTCCGGCGAGTGAGATCGAGATCGGGATCTCCGACAGGTCGGAAGATGGCGACAGATCTGTTCAACGGCGGCGGGAGATATGTTTGGCAGAGGAGATTCGTGGTGGCTCGCCGGCGGTAGAATCTACGGTGGTGGCCCGTGTTTCCGGCGTCGTTGAGGTGGCTCCGGTGACAGAGAGGAAGCACCGGTTCCGGCGAAGGTGGTGAATTCCGGTGGTTGATCCGGTCAACGCGGTCAAAATCGGTCAAACCGAGTTTGACCAGACCGGTTTGCTGGTTCAATCTTGAACCGGGCGGTTTGGGATTTTCGGTCAATGGTCTATGGTCATCGGTCAACGGTCAACGGAAAGTCAATGAGTCAACAAGTCAGCAAATGGTCAACCATTCACCTGGTCAACAGGAGTCACCAAGTCAACGTTTTTGTCAAAAATTACAGATTTTTGACTTTTAACTCGTCACTGCTGCAGATCCGCCTTCGTTGTCATCGCAAGTCGTCGTGATCCGCTCACCGCAAGTCGTCGTGATCCGCTCACCGCAAGTCGTCGTGATCCGCTCACCGCAAGTCGTCGCGATTCGCTGGAATCTGACCCGCAGATTCGTCTTCGTTCGTCGTAATTCGTTGGAATCTGACACGCAGATTCGTCTTCGTTCGTGGTGACTCGCTGGAATCTGACCCGCAGATTCGTCTTCGTCCGCTACTCGCCATCGTCGGAGCTTCACTTCGTCACAGCCAGGAGCTCGTCACGGATCCGCCATCGCCACCATCGATCCAGCCATGACCATATGGAGGAAGAGCAACAAAGCTTCTCTGTCGCTGCCGGAGCTTCACTTCCACACATCGTCGGATCCGCCATCGCCACCATCGATCCAGCCACGACCAATCGTCCAATCGTTTTCTCCGTTCGTCTCCGTTTGTCTTCGTCCGTAGATTGACAAAGGAGCTTCGATTTCGAGCTACGGCAAAGGAGGAGCTGCAACTCGAGCTGACGGCGGTCCTGGAGCTTCACAGTGGCGGCTCTGGCGGTGCGGTGGAGATCTATGGTGTGATCGTCAAATGGATAAAAGCGGCTCGAGAATAGTTCCAGACTTAGATGATTCCGGAGAGATGTTTGTCGAGCCTTTGCTAAGCGCCGGGAGAAATGTTCCGGAGAGATGCACTTGTTCGTCGTTTTAAAGTGCATTTGTTGAATTCTTCACCAGAAATGTCGAGTAACGGGAGAAAAGTATATGCACGTGAGAGGGAAGTTGTTAATTAAGCATGGAGATATAAGTCAACGCTGTACGCAGCCGATCGAGCATGGAGATTATCGTCTTCAATCCCTAGAGCCGGTACTACTGCTACTCTTCCGTCCAAGCCGCGTCGTCGGGAGTTTGAGCAAAAATTCGTTGCCGCCACCAATTGTTATCGAGGATCGCCTTCCCAGGAACTGAGTTCCCTCTTTGAAGAGAAACGACGAGGAAAGACGCTTATTCGAGCATGGCCTCCACTGCTGGATAGTCTAAATTTTTTGACAAATTTTGCAGCATCTTTCATTTGTTTCGAGCTTGACGACTTTTTTTTTTATAGTTTTTTTCCTCGCTCAACAAGCTGGCCAATAATTGCGAGGTGTCTTTCTGTTTGCAGACTCGTCCACTTAGTAATTTTTGAAGAGTTTGTACTGAGTTCCAGATGCTAAAACATGCCGCGGACGATCAAGTTGCTATTTTGAAGGATGTTGTAAAGGAAAATGAAGACAAGTGCCGCGGGAGAGATGTCACAACTAAGTCTGAGGGGAAACGCTTAAAGCAAGAAGTTTATGATTTGCCCGTTTGTTTGGACATCGCGACCAAGCTTCAAGATACGGTTGCTCCTGCTCCGCGAGGAGATTGATTCAGATTCGAATTCTTCCAGTTTGTTCAATGTCAGGGATTCTTCAAATTCTGTTACCGAGGTTATAGCCAAACAAGTTGTGGAGGCTGTTTACGGCGCACCCTTTTCTTGCTTTGTTTTGCTTTGTTCTGACTCTTTGCTACACGCATTATGATATAATACACAGCTTTTGTTATGTCGAACTTGTTTGTTCTAGAAATGAATTATTTTCTTTGCGACTACCTTGGTTTACAGAAATGTTATCATCACCAATTCTGCTCCAGCAGCAAGTATGTTTCTTTTGTTAAGACCAACGTTTCAGATAGTTGGATTTTGTAATAAACACTGTGGTTTACAACTATGTTACTTTCAACATGTCTGCCCCAGAAGTGATTACTGTTCATAAAAGGTACCAACGCTTATGTTAGTTGGGTTTAGACATGAACATTTGGGTTTACAGATGTGTTTACCTCTAACACACCTGCTCCTGTAATGAACATGTTATCGCGTTGCGACCAACGATTCAGTGAGTTGGATTTAGAGTAAACATTTGGGTTTACAGACATGTTCCCGAGAACATGTCCACTCCTGTAATGATTACTTTTAACGATGCAACCAACGTTTTGTCTGTTGGGTTTCGAAATGAACATTTGGGTTTACGCATACGTTTTCCTCTAACGCACGCGCTCCTGTAATGAACATTATACATTTGTATAGCACGCTGTTTAATCCTACGAAGGAAGTAATAGTCAGATCTGAAGCTTGGAAAGTAGACCGTCGCTGTGGCCAACAGCGAGGTTGAATGTCTGTTTTTGTTAAGACTTAGATTTATCCACGAAGGATGTAGATGCAAATTGTTTTGATAGAGGTCTGCTTTTGTTAAGACAGATTTATCCACGGAGGATGTAAATGCAAATTGTTTTGAAGGAAGTCTGCTTTTGTAAAGATTTAAATATTACAAGCGAAACTGTTTCAGATAAGTTTGCTTTGTTTAACTTTGCGAGAAAGTCGAGTAAGAGAGATGGGAGTATACGAGTATACGTACCCCACTCCCCCCTTTTTTAAGAAGGGGGGGCAGCTGAACTCATCCTAAGATGAGTTGCCTACGTACCCTTTGCAGGGATCAAGCCGCCTCGTAGTTCAAGTGATGCTACCTTAGTGATTGTTTGATAGCTTATCCTCGTGTTGCTGGTTCAGCTTGGACTTCTTTTTCGTCTTTTTGTTAAGCTCTTGAATGGGGTTCCTAAGCTTGTGCGCAGCCAAGAAGCAAGTACGGGATTCCTTCTGGTCTCCCCGAATTGTCTCTACACCACTTTGGGTAGGAAATTTGAGGCAGAGATGGTAGGTGGATGGCACAGCGCGCATCGAATTTATCCATGGAGTCCCTAAGATGATGTTGTAGATAGCTGGATGATCTACTACAGCGAATTTCACGATTTTAGTCACACCGCCGGCTTGGACGGGAAGCTGTATAGTTCCCATTGTTGTAGTCGTCCCAGAGAAACCAGTTACTGGAGTTGGTCGTCCTTCGAGGTTGCTGAGGTTGACTTTCATTTTCTCGAGCGTTTCACGGAAGACAATATCTAAAGAGCTCCCTGTATCAATAAGGATCCGAGATACGTTGAAGTCATTGACGACGAGCTTGAGTATTAGAGGGTCGTTATGGGGGCGGTCAATGCCAGCTGTCTCTTCTTCTTCAAAAGAAATTATTCTATTCGGCACCTTAGATGACTTAGCCAGATTTTTGCTAACTTCGGCTCTCTGCTGGTACGCTTTGATGGAAGCCACTGTATCTGAGCAGTAGGGAGATCCTCCCATTATCATAAGTATCTCGGGACGAGTGTCGTCTGCGGCTTGCTCGTTGTTTCGGCTTCTAGGTGTAGGGAGTTCATCTTGCGCATGTTGTTGTTCATTTTCTTCAATTTCAAAGTCCCTGATTTCAATGTTTCCTTTAAGCTTTCCAGCAGCTAACGCAACAGCAAGTTTCAAGCCAAGGGTACGACACTTTGCTGTAGAGTGCCCAATGTATTTATGGTACTCGCAATATGCTTCTTCATCGTAGCTGCTCTGTTCTCTTGTCCACGTGTTTGACCAGCTACCGCGGCCTCGACCACGGCCGCGACCTCGGCCTCGTCCCCCACTGTAACCTTGGGATTCCACTTGGTAATTGTGAGCGCCTTCGAACTCTTCGTGCTTGAATCCTAGTGATTTGTTACTCTTCTTAGTCTGTGGTTGATTCTGAGTAGGAGGATGGTGAGGTATGGATTTTGTCTTTCCTTGAGTTAGAGCAAAAATTTCTTTTTCGTCTTCGACTGTTGCGAAGTCAGTTGCTCGATGCAAAGCGTTTTGAATTGTTGAGGGTTTATTCAAGATCATCTCTCTCCAAAACTCAGAGTCGTGCCGTGATGACTTCTTGAGTGCCTCGAGCGCGTTTTTGTTACTTATGCCTTCCATTTTAGATAGCACTGTCTTGAAACGCTCCACGAAACTCCTTAAATTTTCGTTCAGACCTTGCTGCAGATTCCAGAGATCCGCATCCGATGTCTCAGGCTCAATAAAGATGGCATAATGCTTCAGGAATGTTGTGGACAACTGCTTGAAGTTATCGATAGAGTTCCTCTCAAGCTTGGAAAACCATTGAAGTGTTGCTCCCTTAAGGTGCTCCACAAAGAGAAGACAGCGCCCACCATCTTCTTCGTCTTCCCTGAAGTTAGCTCGTCCTAGCGCAATCGTGAATGCCGTCAAGTGTTCCGATGGATCTGTTTTGCCTTCATAGAAAGGCACTTTGAGTCGTCCCGGATCGGAGAATTTGATTTGCCTGATGCGATTTGTGAAAGGGGTGTTCTGGACCTCTGCGAGTACTCGATCAAGTTCTGGTGCTTTGCTGACTGCTTTGTGCAACTCGGACCGAATGTCCCTCATTTCAGCGGCCGCTCGCTCTATGCTTCGTCGCATCTCATCAAGCTCAGCCTTCTGAGCCTGGAAAACTGCATGTCGCTCCTCTTCGACCTCGGACTGCTCTAGCCAGGTTACGTCGTCTTCTTCATCGTCGAAGCCTTGCTCCTGCTCTGTGTTGGCGTTGCTTTGTTCAGTGTTTATTGTCGCTCTTACAGCTGTGATGTTTTCCAGATTACGTGCAGCTCTCAAGCTCTCCGAGTTATTTGTTGCTGTTGTTGTGGCATTTGGTTGCTCAGCTGCATTTTGAGTAGTAGCGCCTTGCTCTCTGCGCGGAGTTGGCTGAGGAGTAGGTGGACCCTGTCTTCTTGGTTGCCTGACTGGAGTTGCGAAATTCAGAGATGTCGGAATCACACGTGATGCGGGTTGCCTAAATATTCCCGCTCTTCTGTAGCGAACTCGGTTTGTTGTTGCAAGGACTCGCAGTTCCCGGTTGACCTTCTCCTACTCTGCTGTCTTCTCAATCAGCTTCTCTAGCATTGCCTTCATGTTGGACATGAACTCTGGAGTCACAGTTGTGACTGTTGTTGCTGGAGTGTCAGGGACCATCGTCGTGTTGTTTGTTGTGCCTCCTGTTCCAGTGCTTCCGTTTCCAGATCCGTTGCTGGTGTTGTTGCGATTCTGCTGACTAGCGGTGCGTTGCTCTTCAAGGATGCGTTGCTCTTCGGCGATGCGTTGCTCCTCAGCGATGCGTTGTTGCTCGGCAGTGAGTTGTGGACTGTTGTCTCCAGACATCCTTGTGATCTTCTTGTGTAAGAATGTCTTACTGTTCCCCTTAGTCGGTGCCAAATTGTAGGAGTCGTAACTCGCACAATTGAATTTGTAAGGGTTGTAGGAGAAGTGCAAGACTTCTGAGTGAATCACAATGCAGAAAAGTAGAGACTGTCGCTATAGTTGTTAAGTGAGCTTTATTATTGATGTTGTGAAAAATTCTGATCCCCTTTCTGGGTGAATATAATGAGCTATATATAGCTTTTCATCCTAGGTCTAAGTGCTAGGTTTGGGCCTGGCCCATTAAGCAATAAATAGGCTTTAGGCCCATAATACCATTAAACTCATTTTAAATATGGATCTAACTCTATTATGGGCCTAATTACAAATTGGGCCCTTGTAAGCCTGTTTAGGATTTCTTCTTGACTTGGCAAAATTCTTCTTGTCTTTGCATCGATCTCGCAGGGGTGGAATCCGACCCCTACAGTCAGACTTCTCATGTGCAAGGTCAGTATGAGCTATGTTCACTTTCCACATTTCGTCTCTGCTTTGTGGCCGTTTAATCAAAATCTACAACAGATTTCAAAGATTCAGAACTTATTTTTGTTTATTCGAGATTTTGTAGTTGAAAAACATACATACTGATAATCCAAAAGCAATCGTCTGGTTGATCGAACTGAAGAGTTCTCCCTATTATCCTACAGAAGCCACACAATTTAGCAACCAACAAAACAAAACAGAGAGCAAAAGGCATTAAGAGAGATTACAATACGGGAGAAACTTACATCAATGATTGGATCTTGCCCTTTGAGATTTTAGCGGTAACATACCGTGATTTAGTGCTGCTAGGCACCTCAATGTAACATTGACCTCCTGGAGATTTTGTGGTCATGAGTATTTCTCAAAATCAAGCCCATTCCCAAACTTTTACAATTTACAGCCCCTATAAGAGCTAAGAACCACAAATCTTTCATCAAATTGATGTAAAAACTTAGCTCCTCAACTAAAGTCCATCAATTAAGATCCAATTTTCAACTAACGAAACATAACATAAACCATAAACCAAAATTCAAGATGAAAGACTTACCGATACGACCAGATTCTGGTTTTTCTTCTTCATTGGGCTTCTCCACCTCCATAGGCTCTGGCTTCAAGCTTTCCTTCTCCGGCTTCTCCACCGCCATTGGAATCACACTCTCCTTCTTCTCGATGAGCTTCAAAGTCTCCTTCTCCGCCTTATCCTTCTCCGCTTCCATCAACCTCTCCTTCTTGGCGGAAACAACACCGGCGATCTCCTTCTCCACCATGTCTTTCATCAGAGGAACCAAACAACCTCTCTTTCTTCTAATCCAAAATCTTTTAGAAGTGGATCCACCGTCGTTTTGACGGATTAAGACAACACGTTTGTCCAATCTCTGATAGAATTGAGAATTTGTTCAAGGATCGAATCGCAGAAACTCTGGAAGGAAGAAGAAGAAGATGAAAGAGACCAAAATATCCAATGCATGTGAACAGATAATAATCCATTTATATCCACGATCAGAGCAAAGGAAGTGGAAAAGTTGTAACAGACCTAAGGAGATGAGTAAGGTGTAACGTGGCTTGTGATTAAGAATTCGTAACGGCTATTAGAGAATTGCAGATGACCATCTTGTCTGCGGTTGTTACAGATAAGGCGACATCGACAAAGAAAGGTTGCGCCTATGCAAATGGGCTTACGTGAATAAAGATTTGTGCAATTGTAGTTTCTTTACTAAATGAGGATTACATAGCTAAATAATCTGATTGGCTGAATATAGCAAATATAAGTATGACATGTCAATTCTATTGGCTGAAAATATTCATCATTATTTTTGCTGATTAAATCCTATGTGGCATGCTTTAGAGGGCTTGAAATCTTCTCCTTTTATATAAAGGAGATTTTTTTCTTTATTGAGAAATTATGTATGGCTTATTTAATTAGATCTATGTTGTTGTAAAACTTGTTAGTCCAAAACCACAAGGCAACATAAGTCAGACTGGTTTATATTAAATCTAGAAATGGTAAAGCTATGAAAGGGGTTTATAAGAATGTGTTGTTTTGGTTACCATTAAGGCCAAATTTCTTTGAGTAAAATGTTGGGAAATGAACTTTTCTCTTATCTTCTAATGGTATGTTTATTGCTTGTTATATAATTGATAACACTTTATGGTTTTTGCTTTTTTGTACATGATTTGCAAAAGGGTTCCTATTGTGGGAGGAAACCCTCTCGATCTGCATCAGCTTTTCGTTAAGGTCACAACTCGAGGTGGTCTTGAAAAGGTAACTAGTTCATAGTGCCGTGCATGCCGTTTACAATTGATTTAATTTATGGAGTTCGTTACAACAACATAAACAAAACAAAATTCCTTTTTGATTTTAGGTGATTAAGGAGCGTAAATGCAAAGAAGTGATTGACACATTTGCTCTTAAGTCACCAATAACAAATGCTTCATTTGTTTTGAAGAGGTACTACTATTCGAAATTGCTCTTTAAGTTCGAGCATGTGTATAATTACCTCAAAAAACCAATTTCTTCATTCGCGGCGAGAGGTTTGAATAATACCAATCTTGTTTTTTCTCATAAATCTCTTTCTAATTCTCTATGTAAATCCGAGATTAACATTATTGTTTTCCCTTTTTTCGCAGAAGAAGAATTAAGTGGCCTTCTCGGCAGATTAGCAAAACGTAACAATGATACTATAATACTCAAATGTTTTCGATGTAGATTCCATTAATTGAATTTCATATTTTTGCCTCCATAATCCATTTTTTTCTATCTTTCATTCTTTTCATGTACTCAAGGACCGCGGGCTGGAACCGTGGTTAATGGGATCATCGAAGGGAAGTTCGATGACGGTTATTTTGTAAGCGTCAAGATGGGTTCAATAGAGCTCAAAGGAGTGCTTTACCATAATTCTGAAGAATCTCTAAGACGCAAGAAGAGGATAAGAAGATCAAGAAGATCATCAGTTCCGTTTAAACCTAGAAGCGGTTATAACTTCTACTATTTGGAGAACTACGAGAGGCTTAAACCTCGTTACATTGGAACAGGACAACTTCTCACTAAAGAAATTGGGATAATGTGGAAAAATCTCTCTGAAGCTGATAAAAAGGTTAATATAACTTAAACCAATGAATCTAAACTACATTTTTAAAGTTACTCGTATATCGAATGAGATTTAATCGATTTGTTTAATAGGTTTATCAAGAACAAGCTCTTAGGGATGTAGAGAGGTATAACAGAGAGATCTCGGAGTACAGAGCTTTAATGGCTTTCCACGCTGCAGAAAATGTGGCTGCGACTGATGCCGCGGTTGCGGCTGAGGCAGGTCAGTAGTATTTCTCGGTTTTTTTTTTTTTTTTTTTTCATTTTGAGGAATTTAAATCAATAATAATTTGTAGATATGTTGATTAAATAAAAAATTTAGAAATTGGCACATAGATCTTAATTCATTCTTATGTTGCGACCAATACAGCGATGAATGAAGCAACGGATTCTGATGCAACGGAGTCTGATGGAGCGATGAATGACGCAGAGGAGACTGATGCAGAGACTGCGTGTGAGGAGGCTGAGTAGTGTTTCTTTGATTTGAAAACTTTATTTCTCTGTTTTTATGTTTCATTTTAAAAACCTCATTTCTTTCTCTCTCTCTTTTTAGTTTCATTTTCAGAATTTTCATTTCAGTTATAAGATGTAGAATCTTGGCAACATTTTACATCAATATGAATTTTTCTTTTTCTTGGTTATTATTACTTCTCCAATGACTATTTATGCCCTAGAAAACAATAGATGAACATGTAGAAGAAAGAACAAAATAAGAGAAGCTTGAGATACAAGTCAAATATACGATAAACTGAAAAATAAAGATGAATCCATTGCAAGAACTATCCAAGAAGTAATAATCAACAATATGTCCATAGAAAACAATAGAGATATTAAGAAGTAATAGAACAAGAAACAAAGACAAGAGAATATTTTTTAGATAGCTTGCAATACAAGTCAAACATTATACATGTAGAGAGATTGAAACAAATCAACCAAAGAAGCTTGGATCATATCCATTGCTTGAAGTAGCTAAAATGTAATAAGCAACAATGTGACCAATACTACCCCAAGCAAGAACATCAACAATGTTAAATCCAATTGGATCATTCGATTTCAAGAGACTAACATATTCTTTAGCACGATCATCACCGGCTTCGAAATGGGTTTTACCGTTTTGTTCTGGTAAGCCTTGTTTTGCAACATTTTCTCTTTGGAAATTGAAGAAAACAAATCTTCCAAGGAAGAGAGAGAGACCGGTGCTTAGGCTTATGACAATGGAAGGACTTAGCTCGGCTTTCACGACGGTGGAGGAAGATCTTTTTCCGGCGAGGGATAGCTTTGGTAAGGCTGAGGAGGAGGCACCGAGGCGGAGAGGACGAAGTCCATGGAAAGAAATGGAGTTAGGGTTTTTCTGAGGGATTGCAGTTGAGAAAGTTGATGGTGAAAGCAAAGCAGAAGCACTTGTGGCCATTTTCTTCTTCTTCTTCTTCTTCTTTCTCTTGAGAAAATTATAGTGGTTTTTTTTTTGGCTTAATGATCTTAGAGATATTGTGTTTTGGGTTTTGAGTGGAAGCAGAAGAAAAGAAGATTTTGTGTGTGAGGATATGATTTCGAGTTGATGATGTGGCATTGTTTTATTGGTTGTTTATGGATTATGTGATTTTCAGACAAGTAATTTGCCTTGAAGCCCTTGTAGTTTTTTAGGTTTTATGTAAAAGATCTTAGTTTTTCTTCTAATCGATTTAATCCACATTACATAAATTCATAATTCCACCAAAACCGCAACCACGCAATGCGATTAATTAGGCTAATGAACCGATCCGTTGTGATCAAAATGATGGAAAAAAAAAACTCAGTTGCATAAGTTAGGATTTACTTTTTTTCTTTCGGTTAAGCTTTATACTGAAGGAGACACTAATATAAGCGAAACATTATAAAGTTGATCGAACAATCTACAAAATCAACACACAAACTGAGTTTCTACAAATGACCGTAGCCAAACTCAAGAGCCACGGATACAGACTGTGGTCTCATCCGGGTTTAGCTAGAGCCAAGAGTTGATTCTCAAACCTCAACACTCAAAAAGAAAGAAAATTTTTAACTAAATAAAGTCTCTGTGACATCCTCTACTAGTTCTTGCACAACACATCATTTACATCAATAAAGATCGATTTTACGAGCTAAGTCACGGGAGAGTAAAAGCTCTTTTATTCCTTTGATGGGTTTAAGGTGATTATAGAAATGAATCAAAGTAGGAGTAGTTGCGGTTCCGTCCATACTCAAGGAGACTACCGTAGGTACGGTCCCAAACACCGATGAAGAGTGCTTCAGTGTCGGGGCTGAATGATATTCCAGAGATTTCCCCAAAGAAGTCAATCTCTTGCTCTGTTTCATACCCATTTGAGACGTCGTAGACATGGACAAAGTCAGCCGGCTCAGCCATGGCCATGTATTTCCCATCGGATGTGTAGCGGATGGATCGGATTGCTCCAAGGTTACCCCTCAAGACAGCAACAGATTTAGACAAGTTACGGATGTCCCAAACACGGCTGGTCTTGTCTTGGTTTCCTGTGGAGAAAGTGACCCCATCTGGATGCCATGCCGATGCAAAGGAAAAGTCCAAATGTCCCGCTAGCGTTTGCAATGTCTGTCGAAATTTCCAAAGTTGAGATAGGAAAGCGTGTTTATTCAAAGACATTTAAAACAACAGAGATCGTATCAGTACCTTTCCCGTGTTGGGGTCTACCAAAAGGCCTTCCGGGTTATCTCCCACAATCGTCAATAATTTACCATCAGGACTCAAAGACGTATGCTGACAATAAAAACAACACATTTTCGTCAAATGAGTCACAACAACTAATCGTACCAAATCAAAAACCACAAAAGGGAATTACATTCACTGGCCAAGGATAGCGAAAATGATTAACAAGCTGGTATCTCTCCATATCAAAATCTCTGACTCCGCAATCATTATTCGAGGCAGTAAAATGAAGCGCCCCACTACAGTCAGAAAGACGCAAAAAGGTCGGTCAGAAGCTATATATTGCACAAGTTTGGCAAAAACTACTTCAAGCAAAAGATAAATATATACCTTGGCTTGTTATAAATCTCAATAGCATTAGTGATAGCATTATCGTCATAAGTTGTACGTGAACAAAAGCTCACACCAGGTCTATCAAGATGCTGAATCGAATAACAAATGAAGTTTCTCGATTAGATTGCATGTAAGTGTCTTGTGAAATACAGGATTTGTAAAAAAAATCTCTAGAGCTTACCTTGCATATAAGTTCTCCTTGAAATCCACCTGCAACTAAAAATTTATCTCTCACAGCAAGTGTACTCACTTGAGTCTTCGTAAATCCTTCCAACAAACTTCCAGGATGTTTCTGCACACACACGAGAATAAACATTAATGAATGTCGATATTTAAAGAAGAAGATTTGATCGTTCTGGAAGAAACTAACCTCGGATGGGGCAACATGACCTTGAACATTGAGAACTTCATGCTTACTAGATGTCAAAGTAGAATAATGGCTCACCAAAAATTGTGACATAAGGTAAACATCGTGCTTAGAAGTCGCCCAAACCAAATTCCTCAGCTACAATACAAAGAAACCGACTTTTTTCCTTAGCAGGTAAACGTTCTACGTAATCCATATTTTTCACTTATGCAGACAGTTGTAGCGCTTTGTACATTCTTATTAACCAAGCATACGATGTATGGACTGAATTACCAAAAAGAACATTGAATGAAGAAAATGAGTGATAAGAACCTGGAAATGAAGAATACTTGATTTGATAGATCTCGTATTTCGCCAGAAATCGTAAAACACAGCGCCTTTCTGTGTGGCCATGCAATCCTGTATTCATTAAGCAAACGGTACGTAGATTAGTAATACCAAAGTCGACGACAACTCAAGGTTCAAAGAACAAGAAAAAACTTACTTTCCCTGATAATTCACCAGAATTCGGAACATTTTCGTAGTTTTTATACTGTTCTAGTCTAGTCTGTCTATATTTCTCTCTCGTAATACTAAGCCTGTCCCAAGGAATCCCTTGGATATCTTTCCCTTTCCGCGCTTGGTCAGCCGAAGTATCCGCTATTTTATTATTCTGAAACACAAAGAAACCAACACAATAACGTAAGCGATTGCAAAAACAAACCGAATTCCGAATTTCTATTATAGACTTACCGAGTAATCAAACTCGTCGACATCGGAATCCGATGCACCCATATCATCTCCACGAAACTCCTCGTCTAAATCATCGTCTACCTCTTCCATTTCCTCTTCAACATCGTCCATGTACTCCGCATTCTCCTCTTGGTAATCCGACATTTTAGTAGTCGATAATTACGAAACCTACAAAATCAACTTTGTTAGCTATGCAACTACAATAGTAGAATCCATTATACAAAATTAACTTTACTTACTTATACTCACAACCAAAAGGCTTAACATAACAATAAACTATGGATTAGGGTTAGAAAAAATTATAATATTATGTGAGTTATACAACATGTTTGCATCTAAAACAAGATCTTTCTACAAATATCAAAATTCTATGCTCAATTTCAAATTCAATTCGTATTCCGAACAAAAACCCCTAAAATATCAACCTATCAAAATCCGATTCCGATAAAAATCAACCATCGTAATCCGATTCCGACACACTAAAAGTTTCAACTTCACAAAGCGAAAACAATTTCAAAAAATCATACAAACACAAACCCTAATAGTCTGAATTTAAGAACTACGATTCCAAAAACTCAGGGACAACAAAATCACCTGGTGAAATTGATAAAGGATTTGTGTGAGAAAACCCAGAAGATGAAATTATGGATCTAATTAAAAAGTTTCAAAATTTCATTGGAGAAGCGTTGAGATCGATTACGAACAAGAGAGAGAAGAAGAAAACAGCGAAATTTATCTTCTTCGTTTCACTGGTAATAAAAAAAGGACGGTCCCAATTTTTTTCTAATTTAAAATTCACTTATATTTTATTCATAATATACACTTAAGTTTACCATGTTATCCTTCCATAATTCAGTAGTATATAGTGCCGATTACGAGGGGCTGTTTCGTCTTTTTCTCGTTTCTTGTATTTTATTCATGTTTAAGCAAATGGATTTAAAAGATAAGAGTACTTATCATAATCAGACCTTAAAAAGATTTACATGATCCTCATTTGTTTTTTTATAGTGTAGATTCTTCTTCTCTACACTGATTACAACAAAAAGGGTTTGATACTTAAACTCAATCTCTCAATCTTCTTCTTCTTCATTTTTAACTTAGAAAATGGAAGGGAGCTAACATTATACTAACATTGTTATTTTTTTGGAATATGCTCTTCTCTCTCTCTATATGATTTAAAATGAACACCCAGAACGCCTTCTTCAGGTCGGAGGGTTTCGCTTGAGAGTTGTTCCGATAATGGATTAACAAAGCTAGATTAGTCTTCATCTGGCTATGCTCGTTGTGGTAGTCTAACTCCAGGCTTTGCTTGTTGTCGTAGTCTAACTCCTGCATGGAAATACCAAATTCTTCCATTGTGAAGGAAACACAGAGAGTGTGAGAGTGTTTGATGAAAAAACAAAAGAACTTGCTATATATTTTATATGGTTGCTTTTTATGATACAAGGTAAAGTTCCATTTTTTTTGTTTTCCTTTTCTATCGTAATTTCCATTTTGTGTTGTTGTTTTCGTGGTTAGACAAAGGAAATAAGCTAAATGGGCTACAAAATTCTAATTTGGGCCATTAAAAATTACTAATCACCCGAATTTCGTTGTTCTTTAGATTACTGATCATCAGATTATATATTTTACCCTAAAATTATTTGTGTGCGCTTTGCAAAACCCAAAAAGTGTTTCGTCCACCATGGATTTCGACAATCTGACCGACCAAAGTAGAGTTTTCGGAAAGCTCAGAGCGATATCTGAGAATAAGGTTCGATTATTCCTCCCTCGATTTGATTGTGTGCCATCAGGAATTACCATACCCTGATTTTTGTTTTGTGTGATTAGGTATGCTTTGATTGCAGTACGAATAATCCAACATGGGCATCGGTTACATACGGGGTTTTTCTCTGCATCAACTGTTCATCTGCCCATCGAAACCTCGGTGTTCAACTGTTCTATCTAACTAGGAACACAATAATCTTAATTTGATTATTTGTCTTAAAGTTGTACCTGTTTTATTTTTGGGTATAGGTCAACGAATTTAGACTCATGGAGCCCTGAGCAGCTCAGGATGATGGTGTATGGTGGCAACAACCGCGCTCAGTTGTTCTTCAGGCAACATGGATGGACCCATGATGGTGGAAAAATCGAGGCTGAGTACACTTCAAGAGCTGCTAATTTGTATAGGCAGGTGCTTGCTAAGCAAGTAACTACTTGTCAGCCGTTGAATGTTGGAGTAAGTCCGTTTGGTTTAAGTTTAACAGAGGTAGCATCTAGTTTATTTCACAACAATAATAATAATAATAATCTTGGTTTTTTTTATTACTAGGTTGGAGAATCAGATGATGCAAGGAAGTTGTTCCCAAACGCAAAGTCCATATCCTCTGCTCAGTTTTTGGTTAGTAGATTTGCCACCCACATTCTCTTTGGTAAATGTATTTTATCTGATGAATGTATTTTTATTTGATTGATGAATGTTTTATTTGATGTCTTCACAGGTGAAGAAGGATGTGAACATAGTGGACAAAACAAAGGAGAAGCTCCGAACTCTGGCCTCCACTGTCTTTGGCCATGATCTACAAAGGTAAGAAGTAGTTGTTTTTTTGTTGGCATACAAAATTGTGTTTGTGTAACTAACTTGATTCTTTGCATTTGTTTGTTTTGAATGGGCAGTGCTCTCCACAAGAAACCAAGCCATGGTGAGCTTATTTGTGCCCTCCGTAGGGAGGTGACAGACTTGTTGCAGAAGTTTCACAGCGGAGATGTTGATGCCCTCCCTCTAAGAGCCCGTCTCCGATTGATCGATGCTGTCGTTGTCCGAGTAAGTCTTGATTCTTAAGCTTTTTTTTTCATTTAACCCTTGCCGTTCTGATAAGCATCGTTGTATCCAACAGTACAGGGATGCTTTATCAGAAATTACGAGCGAAGACGAACATGTACGAGCCATGCGTCTTAATCTTGAAAGCGATCTATGGGGATTAGCGGACGAAACGTATGCTACAAGACCGGCATACCAGAAGAAGGAAGACGTGGAATACAAACCAGCATGCCCATACAGGCAAAACATACAAATATATTAGTTGAAATGGAATTTCTTCTTCTCGTCCTTTATGTTACTAGGAATGGAATTATTGCCTTCCGTATCCTCCATCCATCATTAGCTTTCAACATACAATATAACTTTACCAGACACTCGAATACGCAAAGAAGACAATAATAAAATAATTGAGCTTTAAAAAAGATTTACATAATCTCATTTGTTTTTAATAGTGTAGATTCTTCTTCTTCCCTACAGTAATTACAACAAAAGAGTTTTGATACTTAAACTCTAATCTCTATCTTCTTTCTTCTTTTTTTAACTGGAAGGAAGCTAAAGAAACTACTAACAACATGGTTATTTTTGGGATCTGTTCTTCTCTCTTATCTCTTTATGTACTCATGGAGCTGTATTTATGCAAAAATCAGATGTTTCTCTTTATGGGTTTTTAACAGAACAATCTTCTTCTTCTCTGCACAAGATACAATCTCAAGAGTGTTAAGTAAGCTCATTGCAATGTTATTATTCAGGCAAAAGGGTAAGCTCGGGGACGGACTTACGTGAAGTTGAGACTCCCGTATATTTTCGAGCATTTCGGTTATTTCGATCTGTTTCATCACTGTGGCATGTAAAACCTGTAAAACAATGAAATCTATAAGTTTTTTTGGTTTATTATATCTATATACTGAAGATAGTAGTAAATTTAGGAATAAGTGTATCACCCGCTTTGTTTTATCGAGATCAAACTCTACCGATTTGATTCTGTCTAGAGAATCCATTAGCATTCTCTCCTTCTCGACAGGTATTTCAACGGGTTTGTTGCGGATATCCTCATACTTCTTCTCCAGTTGATGAATACGCTCCAAACACGGAAGAATCCGGTCTTTCATTGTTGGCTCTGTAGGATTTGAGATGAGACTAGTCCTACTTTCGTCTTCTGTTGAACTTGAAGGCGTGACAGTTCTCGAAAGCTCAAACAGGATAAAACGGAAAACTGAAGCTAGTTTTAGCATTAGCGAAAGTATACTCTTCACTAGATTCTCGGATTTTATCTTGTCCATTGTTCCCTTTATATCATAAAGCCAACGGATAATCGGAGTATCTGGATGATGAAGAAAGTTATAATATTTAGCACTACGAACCGTTTGGTTTTGAAAAGCTAAATGTAATGAAACTGTTTTTAAAGCATGGATAAAAGTATAACCTGGTGAAGTTGTTTCGTCCTTTAGACCGAGCATTTGGTAATCGGATTGCCTTTCTTGGCCATTTCGGTTAGTAGATATGTCAGGTATGGTAAACTTGTCGTCGCAACTATAATAACCGTTAACATCCGATGACCTAGCCTGCAATTGCATATAGATCATATTGTAACGGTCAGTGTTAAAAGACTAGCACTGTCTGTAAAACAAATGTACCGATACAAAAACTCACTTCCTCGTAAGCTGGATTCACTTGAGTAGAGGCTGAGCTCATTCTTCCATTTAGAGAAGTTGGAACATCAGAACAAGACACAGACTCTACTGCCTGAAATCCAAAGTTGCATTGTCATATTTACGTTTTAGAAGAACCGAGACATTTTAGAAGAACCGAGAAATTGCCATTTACCTTCGATAATAGAATACTTATGTAAGAGGAGGAATCTTGTGGGTCACTTAGTTTCCTAGTGATTTGCCTAATGAGTGACGCGTCGTCTCCATGGTAGATAAGCTAAATCAAAGCATAAATCTTAAAAATGAGCTTTATGTACAAGTCTGGACTAAAAGAAACATCGTCCTCGATATTTTACCTTCATTATTTCAGGATCATTCCAAGGTCCTTTATTAGAGCGAAGACAACCTCCATCGCCAAAGCAAGAGCATGAACCACCAAGAAACTCCGGCAATTGACTAAAAACCACAGTAGCAATGGAACCGGTAAGTATATGACAACTGAAATTTCCGAGATGCCGAATAAAATGGAAACAAAAACTACCTTGAATCAATAACTTCATGTAACTTAGATAAAGACTTGGGTTCTAGCACCTGCAGCGAAAGAAACACGATAAACTACACATAGCAATATTTGACCAAAAGAGAAACCAAGACTGAAGCTGTTCACGTACGTGTATCTTTGAGATAGTCTTTGCGTCAAGAAACTTCTGAGCAGCAGGCCAAAGCACTTTCTTGAAACCAGTCCCAGCATTTACGACGTACATTCTATGCAACGTCTGCAAATATAACGACTTTGTCACAACCCGTTATGTAATACAAAGAACTAAACCAAGAAACAAACTCAAGTACCTCGGGGTAGTAGTTGTTATCGATCTTCGAAATTGCAGCCACGAGATTCGCAGCTGTTGGTGTAAAATTCTTCATTCCCTGAGCCATTAACAATGAACACTTCAGAGCTAAAGAATCTAAAGGCACTCACTAAAAAAGCTAAGTTCCATTTAAACCATTACCAGTCCATGTACGTCAAGTATTGTAGTAGTGGAACAGATTCGACGCTTAGCTGCAATAGAGCATGCAGGGAATTTCTCTAGTAGAGCTTTCTCAAACTCTTGAACATGGTATTTAAGATATCTATCTATGGTAGTGATACGCATAAGCTTAGAAGGATGAGTTTTTCCGAGTCTTTCGATGTAGACAGGTCTTCCTTCCTTGTCAACTCCATGATAGCCTTGAGGATAGTGTTGCAAAACTTCTTCAAGCTCTTCGAAATCAAAATCCTAGTACGTAAAAGAGTATAATTAGATATGGAACAACAACAAAAAACCCGGTTTCGAGTTTAAATCAATGATTCGTTACCTCTAGTATTGTGTCGGTTCCATATTCTTTTCTCCATCTAAGCATTTCTTCCCACATTTGGATGGTTTTTTCAATGTTAAGATCTCTAGCTTTCAAAAATCTACATTTTTTCGCGAATTGAATCGTTAGTTATTGCATTTTAAACCTTAAAAGCGACTAGAGTGGACAAAAGTAACCTTAGAAGAGTATGGTATTCGTCATGTCTAGGAGGTAACAAATCTCTCTCAAGAAGCTTACGGTGAAATTCGAGTACAACGCTCTCTTCTTTTTCGTCGCGTACATCTTCGATGGAGACCGAAGGAATCCGGTAATCGATTTTTCTTTTCCCTCTTTTCTTTAAAGAATGAGTGAACTTAGTTGAAGCATTAATCGCCTTCTTCTTCAAATTCCCGATTTTCGAACGTCGCCTTTCTTCTTCGGAGATTTCAAAATCTGATCTTCTCTCCCTAATTTCGTCAAAGTTTCCGTTTTCTTCAATTCCTTTAATACACAAACAAATCAAAGTAAGTATCTCTGTAAATTCTTCAATACATAAATCAAGAACACATAACAAAAATTTACCTGACATATCACTCCTTGATGCAAAAGCTGATTCAGAGAACATGCAAGTGAATCATACAACCATAACTAGTGAGGCAAAAACAAAACCTGGAGAAACAGAACACACACTGTTATTCAAAAGATAGAGAAACTAAATCAAGATTCAATTTTTTCTTGGATTTTTCATTGTCAAAGTTAATATTCATGTGAAGCCATTAAATATTCCTCTAAAGCATGTACACACAAGATATTTGCCTAAGCCATTACAATAAAAACAGTACACAAAGAAACAAAAACTTAACCTTTTTTCTTTTTGTTTCTTCTCAAAAACACAGTAAAAGCTCCAGATCTGCTCTTAAGAATCCATGATTCCTCTCTGCATTTAAGACTTGTTCTTACACTTGTCTTCTTCTCCTGAAAAGAAAAAACGCATAACTTGAGCTATCGCCATAAATGCAATCTCGTAACTTTAAATGTGTCTTAAAAACAGAGAAAACCGTTAAATTGAAAACAGTAATCACAACAAAAAAAACTCGTCTTCTCTATAACACCGACACTTGAAATTGTATCAATGCAGATTGATGAACAATACGGATCTCACTTTCGATTTCTTAACAGTGATTCCACCGACAAACAAAAAGAAAAGTGAAACAGGACTTGAAGGTAAGAAATTTACCTAGAAATGAGACACGATCTTTTCGATTCCAAAAAACCTTCAAAAATGATCGAAAATCCCTAATCAGAGGAGAGATTTTGTCGAACAGAGACAAACCCACAAGCAAGAACACCAAATTCACACCGATGAAATGTAAAGTTTTGATCTTTTTCGGATTTTGGAAGAAATGGAGAACAGAGAGATTCGAGAGAGAGATTAGAGAAAAAAAAAGATCTGAACTTTCTCTTCTTCTTTACTCTTGTTGAGTTTCGGGTACTTAATAATAAAAAAGAAAAATTCTCTTTTTTTGGTTTTGGTATACATGTGTGTGTGTTGGGTCCAATGGTCCATGTTGTTGTGTGAAACAGTTGGGGAAGGTAAAAGAAAGCAGTATCGTCAGTAACCTTTGGTCTGTCTTCATTTTGCATGCGTGTCCTTTTCTTCCCTCATTACCATTTAATTATTGCATTCAAATGTTACAGAAAAAAAACTAAATCCAAAAATAAATTATTTAATTGCATTGTTAGTACTATCATAATCAATATTTGAATATAAGTGTTTTTATTAGTGTCGTTATCAAGTCATAATCTATATTAGAGTTTGACCACACACAAAAACAATACTTAGTATTTATTAATTGTTGACAAATAAAAGTCTTTTTATTTATTTTGTTCTTAGGAAATCCATTTATTTACAACCAAAACCAACAAACTAGCTAGCCACAATTTCTATTGTTTGTACTTAATTCAATAACTACTTAATCATGGTTAGTTTGTTGGTTTTTGTTGTAGATAAATGGTTAGTTTGTTACCAATTTATTTGCAAATTTTTGACTAAATCTCTTGGATTATTTTATCCAATTCAATATATTAGTGGATATGCTGAATTGTCTTTGATCTTAAAACGTTGACTGTTTATGCTGAAATTATAGTTGGAATCTGTCATTCAATTTTATATCTTTGAAAAATATAATTCAACCTATAAATAAATACGTCAATATATAGGGGATGATTGGTTGGGCTTTAATTTAGTCTACAACCTTCTCTAAAAAAAAATTACAAAATCTTTACCAATCATATTGTAGTTTTCTTCCTAAAACTAAAGTCTTGTTTCCAATTTTTACCAATCATGATGTAGCTTTCTTTTTCAAAGTTACAACCCAAAAAATAAAAACTTTTTTTTATGGTTGTGACTTGTCAGAAACCTAAAGCCTATTTTTTGGGCTGTAAAATTTATTTGGCTGTAGCTGTACATTTTTTTTGCTGCAGATTTTTTTGTTGTACATTTAGAAGATGTAACTTCAAATTTTTAGATATAAAAATATTCTAAAATAAAACATGATTAGTAATATACAATATGTGATGTTTTAATTAGTTTATACATATAAAAATTGTTATAATTTAAAAATTTACTGTTACTTTTAACATATAAAATTGTTTTTTTTTAACAAAATTTATTTTATATGTTTAAAGTAGCAATGAGTTTCTAAATTATAATAATTTTTATCTACACAAACTAATTGAACTAAAACTACATCACATATTGTATACTTATTAATCATGTTTTATTTTAAAACAGTTACAACTAAAAACTTACAGCTACAGCTTCTAAATCTACAGTAAAAAGAAATCTACATCAAAAAATTTTACACAAAAAAAAAATATACAGCTACAGCAAAAACAATTACGGCAAAAATTCTACAGCTACAGCCGAACAAATCACCCCCATAGTCTAGTAACTTAATAAATGACATTTAGTAATGATAAAGGTTGATTAAAATAAATGATAGTCATATACTAGTAACTTATAGGGTAACTTATATGACATTTGATAATATCAAAGAAAAGGTTGAATAGTAAATAATTAGTCAATAAACTTGTATGTAACGTATATTTTTAAAAAATTGTTTGGTCAAAAGACTATGTAACGTATACGATATGACAATTAGTAAAGCTTACATTTGCGTTTTCAAGAAAAAAAAAAAAAACTGGTTTTTGTTTGATGAGTAAACAAAAAGAGTGGTGGTAATTAATTCGATTAAGTTGACTTTTTATACAACCACATATGGTTAAGGACACGTGTCAATATTGCTCAGGCCTGTTTAATTAAATGCATGCACCCATCATTTTAGATTCATACTAGGATTGTGGATTTTATAAGGCATTAAAGAAAATCCTAAACAATCTGATAAAATTTATTAAATGTGTTGTAAGAATAAATAATACACAATACCTAAGTTTTTCCAAACCACATACTATATCAATTGTTATATCACATTTATATCAGTTGTATTCAAACAAATTTTTTTCTTACATCAAAAAACACTTATCAACAAATTTGTACCTTTTTATGTTTCACTGTTTTTTTCATAATCTTTCACTATTAATATTTTTTTTGGTTACAAATAAAAAGGGTCCAGCAATAAATGAGAATGGTCCCATCAGACATAACATTACGTTAAAAAAACAGCTTAGAACATGGTTCTCGGAAAATAAAATTTACATCATTATCAAATGATTGTTGTAAATCAAGAGAACGAATGGGGAAGATTGTGTTTATTCATTAATCATAAGATCTTTATATAGGATTATTACAAGAGAGAAAAGGAAAATTCTTTTTCCCAATGGGAAAAGGAAAGTACATAAAAGGAAAATCCTAATTCAACTAGGATTCATTAAACCGGCCTAAAGACTAAGTGTTAATGGGCCGTAAACGGACCAGAACTAGTTATGACAATCCACTATGATTTATAACACTCCCCCTTGGATGTCATAACTCTAATGGGCTTGTAATACGCTTTGGATGTTGCCTCATTAAAACCTTACCAAGTAAAACCCATTTTGGGACAAAACCGTGGTGAAGGAAAAAGAGTACAACACGTATTACTCCCCCTGTTCTGAACCTCACTGCAAGTCTTTCAAACGACGCATTCCAATCTGATAAGTAAGTTTCTTGAACGTTGAGGTTGGAAGTGACTTGGTGAATAGGTCTGCTGAATTCTCACTTGATCGTACTTGCTGCACTTGAATTTCTCCATCTTTCTGTAGATCGGATGTGAAGAAGAATTTTGGCAGAATGTGCTTCGTCCTATCACCTTTGATGTATCCATCCTTAAGTTGAGCTATACACGCTGCATTGTCCTCGAACAAGACCGTCGATTCATGCTTACCTTCGGCCATTCCACAATCCACTCTTATGTGCTGGGTCATCAGCCTTAACCAAACACACTCACGACTAGCCTCATGAATTGCCAATATCTCTGAATGATTAGAAGATGTAGCTGCAATGGCCTGCTTCATTGACCGCCAAGATATTGCAGTTCCTCCATGAGTAAACACATAACCTGTCTGGGACCGTGCATTATGAGGATCTGAAAGATAACCTGCATCAGCAAAACCAACTAAACCGTCCTTAGATTGGTTAGTATAAAATACACCCAAGTCTTTCGTTCCTTGTAGGTAACGAAGAATATGTTTTATCCCGTCCCAGTGCCTTTGGGTCGGACATGAGCTAAATCTTGATAATAAATTCACGGCAAAACATATATCTGGCCTAGTGTGGCTTGCCAGATACATTAAAGCTCCTATGGCACTGAGATATGGCACTTCGGGACCAAGGACTTCTTCAGAGTCTCTCTTAGGACCAAACGGATCCTTTTCTAGATCAAGAGATCTCACCACCATTGGGCTGGACAATGGGTGACATTGATCCATATTAAAACGCTTGAGTACCTTTTCAGTATATGCCATTTGATGCACAAGGATTCCATCATTTATGTACTCAAGTTGCAATCCCAAACAGAACTTAGTTTTGCCTAGGTCTTTCATCTCAAATTCTTTCTTGAGGCATTCAACTGTTTGGACGATTTCACCAGGGGTTCCAAGGATGTTCAAATCATCCACGTAAACTGCTATGATAACAAACCCTTTGTTTACAAACTTTTTTATAAAAATACATGGACTGATGGGATCATTCTTATAGCCTTCTTTGACTAAGTACTCACTCAATCTATTGTACCACATACGCCCACTTTGCTTCAGTCCATAAAGGGATTTGTTCAGCCTTATGCAGTGTTGTTCTCGAGAACCTTTCTTATCTTTGAGCTCAATACCCTCTGGTAATCTCATATAAATCTCATTATCCAGTGGACCATATAAGTATGCAGTTACAACGTCCATTAACCGCATATCCAACTTTTCTCTTATAGCCAGACTTATCAAAAATCTAAAAGTTGTAGCATCCACCACAGGGGAGTATGTCTCCTCATAATCTATTCCTGGTCTCTGTGAGAATCCTTGTGCAACAAGCCGTGCTTTATATCTCACGATTTCACCATGTTCATTTCTTTTCCTCACAAAGACCCATTTATGTCCAACTGGTTTAATCTCATAGGGTGTCCGAATTATTGGACCAAAGACATCCCTTTTCCTTAAAGAATTCAACTCCACGTTTATAGCTTCTTTCCATTTAGTCCAATTTTCACTCTGAGTGTACTCATATATCGACGTGGGTTCTAGATCCTCCATAAGTTCAAGTGCTACCTTAAAAGCAAATATATCATCGATTTCCACACACTTTCTATTCCATTGTATTCCAGACATAACATAATTCATTGAGATCTCATTATTTTCAGGAACGTCAGAACCATGAAACTCGGCGTCCCGAGTCTCATTGCTTGGAACTATCGGTTCAGTTATGTCTGGGGTTCCATCAGATTCCTCAACCACGATTTCAGCACCTTTCTTTCTTTTCCGAGGATTCTTATCTTTGGAACCTATTGGCCGGCCACGTTTTGAGTGTGGTTTAGATTCTGTAGCAACTTGATTGTGTCCCTCTTGAACATCAATTCTAATCGGTGCATTAACAGCTGGTATGTAAGACTTAGTTACTCTTTTCGGGTCAGCAAAGGAATCTGGCAATTGATTAGCTAGCTTTTGTAAATGTATAATCTTTTGGACTTCTAATTCACATTCTTGAGTCCGAGGATCTTGCCATTTTAAGGACGTTTGATTCCATATAATTTCCTTTACCAGTCTGTTATCTCCTCCTAATGTTGGATAGACAGATTCGTCAAAATGACAATCTGCGTACCTGGCCTTAAACAAATCACCCGTGGTTGGCTCAAGGTACTTAATGATAGTAGGAGAATCATATCCAACATATATCCCCATCCTCCTTTGAGGTCCCATCTTTGTTCTCTGTGGTGGTGCAATAGGCACATAAACGGAACATCCGAATGTTTTAAGATGGGATATGTCTGGCTCTTGACCCGTTATTAACTGTGATGGGGAATATTTATGTTCACTAGATGGCCTGATACGAATTAGCTCTGCTGCATGTAAAACTGCATGTCCCCAAGCTGAGACCGGGAGTTTTGATCTCATTAGCAACGGTCTAGCAATCAACTGTATGCGTTTAATAAACGATTCAGCCAAACCGTTTTGTGTATGTACATGTGCCACAGAATATTCAACACTTACCCCCATGGACATACAATAATCGTTAAACGCTTGGGACGTAAATTCACCAGCATTGTCAAGACGTATAGTCTTTAAAGGAAAATCTGGAAAGTGTGCTCTTAAACGTATGAGCTGGGCAAGCAATCTTGCAAATGCCACATTTCTAGTTGATAATAGGCAGACATGTGACCATCTCGTGGATGCATCAATAAGGACCATAAAATATCTAAACGTCCCACAAGGTGGGTGTATTGGTCCGCATATGTCTCCTTGAATTCTTTCCAGAAAATTTATCGTTTCCTTAGTTACTTTGATTGGTGATGGCCTAGTAATGAGTTTCCCTAGTGAACATGCTTCACACGTGAGATTCTTTGGGATAACTCTCCTTTCTTTCAAGGTGTGCCCATTAGTACTTGCTAATATCTTTCGCATCATGTTAGCACCGGGATGGCCAAGCCGGTTATGCCAAAAAGTGAAATTCTCAGTAAACTCTTTGTTTACCATAGCATTTGCTTCTATCATTCCGATCTTAGCACAATAAAGGCCCACAGAAATGGCAGGTATAGTCTCTAGGACTTTCTTATAGCCATGGACGGTTTCAAAGATTTGAAGGAATTCTTTGTTATTCTCGTCCTTAGTTTCAACATGAAGACCATTCATTCGAATGTCTTTAAAGCTCAATAGACTTCTCTTTGAACTAGGTGAATATAACGCATTAGAAATTTCTAGATGCGTGCCCTTAGGTAATAAAATATGGGCTTGACCGTGGCCTTCAATTAAATTTGCTATACCCGCAATTGTGGTTACATTTGCCTTTTTAAGTGTAAGATCAATGAAGTATCTCTTATCTCTTAATATCGAGTGGCTTGATCCACTATCCACAATGAACACATCCATATCGTTCATACTTCAAAAGAGATAACAATAGATACTTTTAAATAACACTCTTTCATTCCATAAAGTTTAATAGAAAGCAATAACACAAAACCAAAGTATAAAGTGTAAAACGTAAAACAAGCAAAACACAAAACACCAAAACAGAAAATCAAAATCAATCACTTAAGTATATCTGAGGTTTCAAAATTCATCAAGTCATCTTGCTCATGATCGAAATCTCCTTCATTATCATGCTGGATCATATGAGTTTCTGGATTCTTCCCTTTAAGGCTCTCTTGATAGAGTTCAACCAGATGCTTGAGAGTCCTACATGTCTTAGCCCAATGATTACTCATTCCACATCGATGGCAAACTGATTTTGGGTTTGATTCTCGTGGTTGAGAAGTAATACCACGGTTATTATGATCATAGTCAGTTCGGTATCCGCGTCCTCGTCCTCGCCCGCGGTTAGAATGATCGTTATGGAATCCGTGGCCTCGGCCCTGACCTCGGCCGTATGGATTAAAATGGCCACGGCCACGTCCTTGCCATCTACCCCCACGTCCACGACCACGATGTCTATAATCACTTTGGACGTGGTTAATTTCTTTCTTTTCATCTGTGGCCACATTCGCTTCAGGAAGTGGGGCTGATCCAGGAGGTCTCATCTCACTGTTTCTCATTAGCAGTGTATTATTCTCCTCGGCTAGTAATAGACATGCTATAAGCTTTGAGTATGTCTCAAAACCTCTTTCACGGTATTGCTGTTGAAGCAACACGTTATTAGTGTGAAAGGTGGAGAAGGTCTTTTCCAACATGTCTTTCTCAGTTACCTTCTCACCACATAGTCTCAATTGAGAAACTATTCTGAACATAGCCGAGTTATATTCTTCCACGGACTTGAAGTCCTGGAACCTGAGATTCCTCCAATCATAATTGGCCTTTGGTAACAACACCGTTCTATGGTGGTCATATCTTATCTTTAATTCTTTCCAAAGGTCCAAAGGGTTCTCAATGGTTAGGTATTGATCCTTGAGACCCTCAACAAGATGATGACGAATGATCGATATCGTTCTGTATCGATTCCTTTCATTCTCATTATTATCCTCAATGATACATTCGCCAAGTCCTTTAGACTTTAGATTTATCTTAGTATCCAACGCCCACTGTAAGTAATTGTCTCCAGAGAGATTGAGGGCAGCATAATCCAAATTGTTGATTTTCGACATCTGAAAACATTCATCCTATTCTCTAAGAACTATAAGATTTTAAAGTTTATGCATATGATGCAAAATAGGTCATGGGTGCTTATATAAACGGGTACGGATGCATGATGCTTATGAAACCAGATTTTTATGTTTAACAACCTAACATAATGTTTTTATATGCTCATGATGCAAGCCTAGTATTCAAATTCTAAACCGTATGATGATATGACCGGATTTTAATCAAGCATGTTATGTCTATATGATGCAATCAGTTTCAGTTTCATGTTTATCAATCAACGAATCAATCCAAACAAGCAAACAAACAAACGAGTTCAAATAAATATGCAACCAAATTTGGACAGAGTGTTTACTGTCGATCGACGGTTGATTTGTGTCGATCGACACAGTTTAATTCAAACAACAAATTCAGGCAGAAGTTTACGTGTCGATCGACATAAAACTAGTGTCGATCGACACGGGTACGGATCATGCAATCGGTTTGGATTTTAATTGAATTAGGTTAGGGTTTCAAGTTAGGGTTTCAAGTGATTACGAATCATGAATCAATAAACACAATCAAGCAAGCAATAACAATAACAAGCATGATTTAGATTAGGGTTTCTAAGATTATCATGAATCTAGGTTCTTTAGATTAGGGTTTCTTATTGTTTACCTTAACCTCCGTGAGTCTTCTAGTTCGCCGTAACCGTTGATAGGCTGTATGAACTTTCTTCTAGTTCGCCGTAACCTTAAAGGCTGTATGAACTATGATTTGAACAGTAACGCCGGATGAACAGTAATCGTCGATGAACAGTAATCGTCGATGAACAGTGCGCGATGAATAGTGCGCGATGAACAGTACGCGATGAACAGTACGATGAATAGTAACGATGAACAGTAATCGCGTTTTTTTGTGTTTTTAGGGTTTAGGGAGCAACTCGTGCTGATAACGTGTTGTGAATCAAGAGAACGAATGGGGAAGATTGTGTTTATTCATTAATCATAAGATCCTTTATATAGGATTATTACAAGAGAGAAAAGGAAAATTCCTTTTCCCAATGGGAAAAGGAAAGTACATAAAAGGAAAATCCTAATTCAACTAGGATTCATTAAACCGGCCTAAAGACTAAGTGTTAATGGGCCGTAAACGGACCAGAACTAGTTATGACAATCCACTATGATTTATAACAATGATTTTATTATTTAAACGATTATTGTTTTTTTTACTTTTACCGCTTTAACGACATAAGACACTGTCGTTTGTTATCATCAAACCATCATTCGCCATTAAATTTTCACTTGGCTTTCTTCAATTACATGCAGGACATGCCGACAAATAAATCCGAGTTAAAATCATTTAATGTTCAGAAACTTTCACCAGGAAATAACCACAGTACTAATTACATAATTATTGGTACAATTCTTTTTATACTTTTGCTGTTTTGCACGAAGTGGTGTGGTCCAAAATAAAAGTAAATGCATTTCTTACATATTTACGTGTGTATACGCACCATGCATATGTGTAGTCCAACACGGCGATACATCCAATATAAAATTAAACAATTTAAAACTAGATTCCCTAATATTTCTTAATTATATGTTTATAGGAACGATCCATTGTATCAATTGTCTTATGGAATACAAGTGGTGGTCCAAAATAAATATAAATATGGATTTCTTACATCTATATGTGTGTATACGCAAAATACATGTATACTTTATGTATATATGTGTACATTCAATATATATTTGAAACATTTCAAAAAATAGATTCCCTTAGATGTTTATAGGAACGATCCTTTATATTAATCTTCTTTTGAAAACAAGTTTTAGATATGTTTATTCAAACTTTTTTTTTGGAAAAATTGTTTATTCAAACTTTTACGGGAATGTAAGATGGCATTAGTATAGATATGTTTAAGTTAGATAGATATAACTAGTATTGTCCAACCAAATTAAATGTAATACGATGTACATTATATTCATGAACTAAAAACATATAATCTAAAAGTGTTTATGAACTTGGGTTTTTTTTAATGTACACCATATAATATAGTATATTTCCAAATACGTCCTTATATAATTTAGGCATGATAGTAACGTTAGCGATCTATTCTTAAAAAAATACTCAATACGAACTACACAAATTAAAAAAGATAGTCGGTAATAACTAAAAAAAAAATTGGGATATGGAAGAGGAAAGAGCTAAAAGAAAGATTTGGATGTGATGTAGAGAATCCAAGAATTGAGAGCAACTTGACATTGAGACAAATTAGATGTCGAAATCTTCGTTTTGCAGTATAGTCCAGTGCTAAATAAAGCTTTTGAATAAAATTATAAAGAAATAAAAAGTACGAAGGAAATGTCACTTTCTTCACAGAAGTGATAGCCATAATTATAATATCTACCATTCCAAAACCCCAAATATTCTGCAGTTATTGGTCGTTTTCGTTACAATTCATTTTGTACTTACAACAATTTTTAAAACTATTACACATTTTACATCAAAGAGTTTTGTATCATTAATTATACATTTACTAGTAAATCGTCTGTTTTCACTAGGAATGATTTGTCCAGCAATAAAAATGTGTAGCGTAAAGATTAATCAAGGTTTTAAACAACGAGCAATGTAATCAGTCAGTACCATGCATCGGCATAGATTTGACTGACCATTTACATGATTAGTTTGTAATAATTCGTGGCTAATATTTCACGAAGAAAGCATAAAATATGTTTTGGCCATAACAGTTTTGTCAGAAATTATAAAGTAGTTGTCGAAAATTTTGTAAAATCAAAGGCTTGTGAGACACTTTGCTTTTCCTGATTCACAAGCAAATCTTTCTATATTTTTCTCGAATTTCCAAACCTTACACATTATGGTCAAATGAGTCGGTCCTCTCTATATCATATAAAGCAAAAGATTCAAAATTTAATACCTCTCTCTATATATACATATATTCATATATTTCTTATAGATCATTTTCAACTTAGTGTAAATATGTATACTAAGAGATATTCAAAACTCTTCCATAAAAACATTATGTGTAGTATTTTTCAGTTTTAAAAGTGGAGTTATGAAAAATCTAGTAACCATATAAAAGTGGGGTAATCCGGGTTTGACAGCAGCGGGAGGAGTCATACGTGACTCGGAAGGAAGGTGGTGTAAGGGCTTTGCTCTTAATATTGGGATATGCTCGGCCCCGCTTGCTGAGCTTTGGGGCGTGTACTACGGATTGGTAATTGCTTGGGAAGGTAGAGTGAGGAGGTTGGAGATTGAGATCGACTCAGAGTTAGTGGTTGGGTTTTTTCAGACAGGGATAAGTGAAACTAATCCGTTGTCGTTCCTGGTACGGTTGTGCCATGGCTTTATATCGAGAGACTGGATAGTCCGTATTTCACATGTGTATAGGGAGGCTAACCGTCTAGCAGATGGGTTAGCGAACTATGCGTTTTCACTTCCGCTTGGTTTTCATTTGTTTACTACGAAACATGATGTTGCTAGTTCAATTGTTTTAGAGGATATTGAGGGTGTCTCGACTCCTCGACAAGTACGTTTGTAGGTTATTTTAATTTTAATAAAAAGGGATTTTGGTCCCTCCTCCGACCAAAAAAATTAAGGAATTTATTTTCCACAAGGTAATTAATTCGTGATTATATCATTAGATTGATCGATTAATAAGTTTTTGGATGGCTTTACAAACAAAGCTGACACAGACTCTTTAATCCATGGAGTCAACTCTTTGCCTTTCGTTTCCTTTTTCACCTTTTCAAGTTTTGAACTGTTTTTGTTCTTCCCGTGAAATACTGTTTGCCACAATCGATGGTCACTCTTTTTTATAATAAAAAGTTATTAATTAACACAAAACACACCAATTGCCAATGTACATGTGTATTACATTGCGTCTTTGTTCACTATTCCCTCGATATTAAATTATTTTAATTTTTAAACACATACTTAAAGGATATGGAGTAGCAAGTCAAACAAATACATTTAGATAAATCCGTACAGTAGACTATAGAGCTAGTGTGGAAGTTCTTTGTTCTAGCTACTAGCTAGTGACTATTGTGTTTAAAGGTTTATACATTTTATAGAATTCTACGTCATGATTTCTCGTGTTGCATAAAGAGATGTTCAAACTATACAAAATTATTCGTCGTGGTTTCTCGTGTTGTAGAAATTAATTTCCATTTGCAGAGCTAATATTCGTGTAAATGTTTATCATTATGGCATGTTTCACAGGTAAGTGAATTCGATTCATTACTTATAATATGGTTAAATCAAATATTTGGCTTGATGATATAACAAATGAAAACAAAAACAATGGTAATTGTTCAAATCGTATTTTTACTATTCACTAGACAAGGGATGGACCTTTTGATAGGCTTGGTCTCAAATAAATGGACTCCGTAAAGTGTAAATTTTTTTACTGTTTAACTTTTGGTTATTGTTGTTGAGTAACTAAAAAGTACTGCACTTTTACATTATATTTACTGCTGAGCCAAAAGATATGGAAGGACCAAGCTACAAAAACGACGTGTGGTTTTTATTCTTTCTGCTTATACTATTATATAGGCCCCACCGTATAATTTTGGAGGTAGCGAAAATGATCGATTTGCTACAGCTCATGGCTCTCGTTTTGTAAATGACGAGTGTAACTTCTCGTCGTTTTGCTTAGTCCCAAACCACATGCATTTCTCTTTCTTGTCATTCTTTTTTTTGTTGGTATTATTATGTTTTTGATGCTTCTTTAAAATTTCACTATATATATTGAGTAAAGAAGTGATACCAAACATGATTGTGATTTATGTAAATATTTTTTGCGGAGTCTAGCATATTTTAAGTTGCTACATATATAGTACAATTGCTACATAATCAAGTCTTGAAAATCCGGAAAAACTGAACCAACCCAAACTCATAGACCTACCAAAACCCTTGTCTGGTTTACTCGTAGGTCCGATTTTAAAAGCAATGAAAAAACTAATTTATCAATATTTAATTGTTTATAAAGATTTTCTCAATGAGAATTGACTTAGTTACGATCGAATTTATTTTATTTTATTTAATAACAATTATGTTTGGGTCTTAACATAGTTGATTTTAAATCTTGTTTACCCATTGAGATCTTAAAACGATAAAGCAAACCGAAGAGCGAAAAACAAAAACTTTTTTTCTTCATCAAATTGCCGAAACGATAAAAATAACTGCGAAAATTGCCTATAAGGCTTGGAGTCTATAAGCCTAAGATTTTTCACTATTGTTTCATAAACATTTCTTCCTTTCCCCAACTTGCACATATTTTGAATGGAAAGTGCTTTGGTCGTAATTTTTTTTCTTTTCTCTCGTTCTCTTATAATCGTAAGACCTCCAAATCTTCCGCTTTAGACTAACGACCGAATGAAAGTAGTATTGGGCTTACTAGGCCCAGTAAGAGTCTCTCTATTTGTATCAGCGTTTAAATCTTTGTTCCGTTGGAGAAACAAAGCAATCTGAAGATACAGGGCAAGAATCAAGAATCACTCGTCTTCTTCAAACCATGAATATAAATTTTCAGCGAAAAGCGCTTATAATATGTATGACGTAGCAAGTAACGTCTTCAAGAAGATACTGGAGCCTTATTACAAGAGGAACGAGTATGCAACGGCATGTATACTGGACCTAACATGTGTCATAATGAAAATCTCATAGGTGGCAAAAAAATAATAAAAAAAGCACAAGTATAACTTTTATTGTATGCATGCAAATGCATGATAAGTTCTTCATAATGAATTCACAACAAAATAAATTTTGCCATTACATAAAAATTTGCTTAAATAGTGATTTAGTTTTGCAAACAAAACAATCTAGAAAATGCCAAGTATAATGTTTTGTGTGCATGCAAAGGCATAATATGGATTCACTACAAGATAACTTTGCTTGTAATGATTGTGTTTTTCACATTGGACAAACATTGATTCTATTTTATTTTTTACAAACATTAATGATTCTATTACGTAGACAAAAGTAAGCAAAGAGACGATAACTAGAAGCCATTGCAAGAAGAATCCAAACTTCTTCAAGACCTCTTTTAAGATTTACTCCATCGAATGATGATGAGCTTCAAAAAAAAAAAAAAAAAAAGAATGATGATGAGCTTTGCAATGTTCATGTTCTACATCCTCCATTGCTTCCCCATTCGTTAAGTTGGTCTCCTAGATACTGAGCTTTGAGCAGTAGTCTAAATTCGTAGTGCATCAACGATAAGTACTTGAACCATTGCATAAACTTTGGTATATATCTTATTATATAAAGGAGAGTGCGCAAAATTCTTACACACGAGATCGCGACACGTGTTAAGTAGTCGATTAGATTATAACACATGTCAATTATTTAAATATGTAAATTTTTCAATATCAAAATTGTTAATTATAAAAAAAGGAAGAAGTTAAAATGGAAAAAAACACAAAGTAATTTTACAAATTGCACAAAACCTCTATGAGAATAGTTATATAAGATATTTAGTTGAAAATAATTAATAAAGAGAAATTTAACATAAAACAAAAATTAGAAAAAGAAAAATAGCAAACTATGTAATTAAAAATAGAAACAATCATGTTTCTATTGTTATATATAGGCAGTGGTTTAACATATGTAAATTTATGAGGAACACAAAATAATTGATCATTGATAAACGGAGAACTATATCAAGAAGAATAAGCAAAAAAATAAAAAAAATTTGGTTAGTAGAATTTTTTTCATGTGTAAAATTTACAAAATATCATAAAAAAAAATCGTCAAAACATAAAAATGATTTAGTTTGTGACAAAAAAAAAATATATCAAAAATGATTTAGCTATTATATAAAATAGTTTAATGATTCAAACCATATTTACATATATCATGCGTATATACTTTATTGATTTCCAAATTCTTCAATTCATATGAGATATATTTTTTCAAATTACATATGAACTTATAACTTTAATCACTACAATATCTAATTTGGGGTTTCAATTAAGAATATACTATACTTCTCTTCCAAACATTCTTTAAACATAACTATTTACTATGAATCAAATAATCATCGCATCGCGAGGGTCTTATTCTAGTGCTACATAAATATACATTATTTCTTTTTAAAACAGTAAAACCTATAAATAAAATAATCTTAGTTTAACTAAAAAGTAAAACATGCTGGTTTGATGATATGTAATAACAGAAAAATTAGGTTGACTAAAATATAGAAAAATGAAACTATTGATCAAGGAAGAAAAAAATAACCTTAAGAAATTGAGAGATAAATATCGTGGGTAAGAAGTTAAAACTTGCCCACGCGCAATATAAATCATAAAATCCTGATTCGTTGAGAAAGGGTGAAAATGAGCGCGTGTTGAGTCACGCGATGAGCAGGCGCGTAAAAGGAGTTGACGTCTGGTTCAGACTGCAGTCCGTTTGCACTGTTTGTGCAGTGTATGCACGCCGTTTCGATGGAGAAAATGTTTAAACAAAACGGTGTCGTTTGCTACTTCTTCTCACGTTAAAACGGTATCGTTTGATCATTTGCTTTTCTTCTTCGTTGTGTTGTTCAGTTTGAGAAGAAGGAAGTGAAAATGGAGGAATCGAGAGATATATTGATGTCGACTTTGATAGAATCAGGGGTTTTGATTCCTGGAGATTTCTCTAGTATTGGTGAATTTTCTTCGGAGGCTTTAATATCGATTTGTGCTCAATTGCTCAATCTCATTGACCCATCGTCGTCGTCGTCGTCTTCGATCTCCGATGAATCAGCGGATACGATCTGCACCGATATCGCTAATTCCGTGAAGAATCTGGGTTACATCGGCGACATCAGTTATTATAAGGTATATTCGTAGAATCTAAGAACCCTTAAGCTACAATCAAAATTTGCTTTGGTTTTGAATTGTTAACTTTAGGGTCTAAACATTTCTTTGTAGATTGAAATGTGATTGGAAGAGAGTTTTATGATCAAATGTGTGTGGATTTTTCTTATTTGTGTGAAATTATGATGCTGAAACAGATTGTATGTGTTGCTTGCTGCAGTTTCTGAATCCATCTGAAGATGATTCGTATAGGTTGATTAGATTTTTGGTCGAGAGGCTTTCGGAGAAAACCGAAAGGATAAAAGCTTCTCCGGCAAAGATGGAGATAAATGTCAGAGATAGTTCTGAAGAGACTTTTGATATGCATATACAGAAAGTTGAAGCTGTTCTAAAAGATCTTACAATGACTAGTGAAATCTCGGAATCTCCTGCCATTGTTGATATCTTGTCCCTAAAGAGAGATGAACCTGTTACTCATCAGCCATTACATCAGTCATCTGGATTTGACCAAATTTCTTCCGAGGTACTGTTGCGACATTTTCCATAGGAATAGTGATTGTCTATGAATGTTGAAGGCTTAAACATTTACATTTTTATGCTGTGTAGAAAAATTATGAGACTGTTGAGTTACAGAACCAACGTAATTTACTCTTGGCGGAGGTAGAATCTGGATCTTCCGAGCTATGCAGTCTTGACTGTGAGCTGGAGTTGTTGAATTTGGCTGCGCAGAGGTTATTGGATGACTCATATCTCCAACAGCTTAATCAACAACTAGTGGTCAAAAGGTGTAATATCATGGAACTTAAAAAGCAATGGTATGAACAAGGTTATTAATATAAGATAGATATAGACATCAGGGGAAGATTATGACTACCAAGTATATCATGTCTTCCTTCAGGGACGATGTAAGGCGGACTTTGGAAACAAAAAAGCTACGACTCTTGGACCAACTTCATGTAGAGGAGGAGACAGAGGCTAAAGAGAAATTCCATAAGTTGAGAAAGACTGAATTGGATTTACAATCTCTCTCATCAGAAATACAAAAGAGGTAATCCTACTACTAGTACTAGTACCAAAGAGGTAACCATATCAAATGTGTTAAGTTGTTTCCCCTACAGGGAAGATGAACGGTGTAACCTATACGCTCAACTTGAGAAGCAGCCAAAAGCAGCGCCTCGGAAGTCTTATATACATGGAATTAAAGAAATAACAAAAAATAGCCGTAAACTGGACACTGATATACAGAGGATTTCAGGGGAGACTAGGGTGCTACAATTAGAGAGTAACTCAATCCGAGAACGCCTGCACCGATCTTATGCTCTTGTGGATGAAATGGTTACAAGGTATTAGCTTTTTCGGCTTCAGAGAAAATGTATAACCTACTGATAAGAATGGTTTCTCTTTTCCGAGCAGGGAAGTTAAAAAGGACCCAGCCGTACGACAGGTCTACAAGCTGTTGACTAGTATCAACGGTATTTTCGAACAAATCTCTGAAAAAATCCTATTGACTGATCGGTTAAGAAGAGAAGCAGTCGACTATGAGAAGAAGCTGAGATCCATCACAGCTCGAGGCATGAGTCTGGAGAAATTACAAGCCGATCTCGATGCCATCAGGAAAGAGAATAGTCTTGACAAGTAACTAATTCATTGTGGTTGAGAAATGGATGACTAAAATGTTAATGTGCTTGCAAATTTTGAGGCAGTGTTTGTTAACTTTATAGGAATGAGAATATTTTTGTGGGTGTGATACAATTTCGTCGGTAACAAAACTAGAAATTGACCATCTACAATATTGGCTTTTAATCATTTGGCCTTGTTTCATTTTCAAATAACCAACTAGTGTTGAAGATTGGTTATATATACACCCTTAGGTTTTGTTTTTTACACCTCATTTAAATCTATGCCCAAATCAAGATAAGCTCACGCAGCTAACTTCCACAAGATAACTCGAGAAATTTGTGGGAACAATGTTTATAAAGGAAGAGGAGCTTTTGAGAGACATTTCAAAGAACACCGTATGAATTGCCTAGGAATGCCAAACCAAAAGCGCGAAGTATGAAAGAGGATATAAGAGAAGTGAACAAATGGAGACTAGAACTCAAAGAAGACTTGATGAAGCCGTGGAGAAATATAAACCAAAACACTTAACAAATAACTAGTCCAAGAGATTGAGTGTGAAGCAAGTTATCAGCTTATTGTAAAAGAAATAGACTTGCTCGTGTGTTAGGGCAGAGAAACGAATTAAAATCAAGAAGAGAAGAAATAAAAATTGAATTAATGCCTGATTAACTCAACGACAACAATGGAGGAAAAATATTTTAAAAGACCTAATTTTCTTCATCGATCATCGACGATTCATGGCTTCTTTTCACTTCATATTGTTGCACGAAGTCTTGCCTGCTGCAAGATCCACTCATGGCGAACCCTAGAAGACAACGATTCGTGATTCGCTTGTGGCCGAAAGAAAATGCTCACTCTTCGCTCTCTCTCTTCTCTCCTTCTCATACTCATACGGCCGAAAGAAAATGTAACATTTCTTCCTTTTCCCCAAAACTTGCACATATTTTGAATGAATAGTGCTTTGGTTGCATCTTGAAAACTTGCAAGCTTTTGTCGTAATTTATTTTCTTTCCTCTCATTTTCTTAATCGTAAGGCCTCCAAATCTTCTATTTTAGACTAACGACTGAATGAAAGTATATTGGGCTTACTAGGCCCAGTAAGAGTCTCTATTTGTATCGCGTTTAAATCTTTGTTCCGTTGGAGATTCATAGCAATATGAAAAAACATAGCAAGAATCAAGAATCACTTGTTTTCTTCAAACCATAATTATGAATTTTTCAGCGAAAAGCGCTTATAATATGTATGACATAGCAAGTAACGTCTTCAAGAAGATACTGGAGCCTTATTTCATGAGGAACGAGTATGAAACGGCAAAAGGAACGAGTATGAATGTTTTCAGCGAAAAGCGTTTATAAACATTCTTGTGTATGCGATAAATCACAAGAATGTTTTTCTTGTATTTAGCTTCAAGAATATACTAAGACAAGACACAACATTCCTCTGTGTAAAGCTTTCAACTATTGGGCTAAAAATAGGATAATAAACAAATCATTTGTGAGCTAATGGTTATAACAAAAGATGAAATTTTGGTTTCACCATGAAAGAGATTTCTTGTTCTGCAAGTAATAAGACTACTTTGGTAATTTGTTGTTGATTACATCTTTTGAAAGTGATTTCTTGTTCTGCAAGTAATAAGACTACTTTGGTAATTTGTTGTTGATTACATCTTTTGAAAGTTTACCGAAATTCAATAATACATTTAACCTAGAAAAACACATACAATGAACAATCAAAACCCTAGAATTATTCAGCCAAAAAGATCAAAAGCCCATGGTCATGCTCTTCAAAGGCCCATGGTCAACACCACTAGTACTCTCCTTCTACTCATAAAAAAAACATGATTCCCATATTTTTCCCTACATTCAATATTTTTTCGTTTTGTTTTTATATAGACAATTAAATTTGAAAACTTCATGATCCATTTTGAAAAAAATAAAATTATGGTTGTAAATTTTAGGAGACATCTTCTAACTCAACACTACCATTTGACAAAAAGTGGATAGTTTCTTTTCCTTGAAATCTACTATAAAAGTTTATAAGTGTAATTTTACAAAGTTATAATGAAAAAAGAACTTTTAATTGTTCTGAAACAAACTCAAAAAATCTCAAATGTACATGTAAGACCGTGTGTTCCTGAGGATCTTTGTATTAAGCTTAATACGAAAACCGATTTATTAATTAAGATCCTTATCAAGTAAATTATATATCATCTGTCAAGAAACAAGAATACAAACACTTTTTAGTAGATTCGACTGATCGAAGAAAAAGATGTTGTTTGCTCTGTTCTTGTTCTTAGTTCTTTATTTTTCAAAAATTTAACGGCAACATACCATATTAAAGGGAAATGAAATACAGTGTAAATTTGGTAGAAATTTCACTCAAACAATGAACAATCGAAACATTAGTAATTTCTTGTTACATGGATTAGTAATTTGTTGAACAATCGAAACCCTAGAACGGTGAAAACCCTAAAAAACTGTTCATAAGAGAAAAAAAAAGAGATGGAAACGTTCTTCTTCAAATCTTCTTCTTCCACGACACACCCAGAGCCATCTCCCCCAAGGTCGTACGTTGTGTCGGAAACTCCCTCTCAATCCTCTGCCAAACTGTTTCTTCATATTTCTTCGTCGCCTGAGGAGAAAAGATTATGATCGGCCGTTCTTGAACGAAAGTAATCGGAGTTTCTTTCTTGTTACGAAAGTAATCGTAAAGCTTCTTTCCCAACGCTTTTGCTGTTTCCACAAAGTCAAAAACCGTCTTCGTTGACAAGTTCATCGTTTCCATCAGAAAGATTCGATTGATCGAAGAAAAAGATGTTGTTTGCTCTGTTCTTGTTCTTAGTACTCTGTTTTTCAAAATTTAACGGCAACATACCATTTTAAAGGGAAATGAAATACAGTGTAATTTTGGGCCTAGGCCCAATAGACGTTGAGATATATAAACCAATCGATTAATTCGTTTTCTTACAATCGGACCGGCGATTAAACCGGACAATCGGTTCAATTTTTCCTTTCTTTCTCTTTAGCTTTAGTTTTATTTCTAAGTATATTACGGAGGATATATGCTACACTCAAACACATCTTTTTTGATAACTAGTATTTGGTTTGGAGGTCGTCTTTTGCTTATGATGTCATTTATCAAGTCATTGTTCTTTTAGAAAAAATTATAAAAGTGATATACTAGACTAAGGCATCAGAGTCCTTATTCATAGGTTTTTTTACAAATTCATATTTATAAAATAATCGAGTAAACTATAATTTGAAAAGTATATGAAAATTGTTTTATCAAAGTAGAAACCAGTCATAAATCTTAAAATCAAGGGCGGAGATGGTTCACCACGCCACAATCTATTCTTTTAACAAGATTTATTAATAGTAACAATTGTAGCTTGTTGAAGTTAGACTCCAGAGTATGGGCATATCTAGAAATAAAATTTAGCGCGTGCACAAAAAAAAAAAAAAAAATTTGTGGGTGCCCTTTGTCTTACAAAATAACAAAGATTATACTAATTAGTTGATATGTTTTTATTTTACCTTACAAAATAACAAAAACTCAAAAAAGTAGTGGATGCACGCACATGCACCCATTCTCCCTCTCTTGCATCCGCCCCTGCTCTAGAGGAGACATGAGGGAAGACGCACGCCGAATTTTAAGGCTTTACTTGCATGTCCACCTTTCACAATAACAGTTTGTGAGTCTTGTGAACCATCATTTGGTCAGGACATACATTTGTTAACTTCATCTTCTTGCACAATATTCCAAATTTATACAGATTGTAAACATGAATTTTGCAGATGCATTTCAAACTTATTGTCATTAGATTTATGTATTTTGTTAAAAATGGCCTAACGATTATGAATTCATGTGGTTGTCATGCAGACAATGACACCCTTCAATAAAATGATTATGATTGATTGCTTCAACATCATTCATTCTTATAAATAGGTGTGTGCCCTAAAAAGATGATGAATAATTGAAGAAGCTTAGTCTAGAATAGAATTTAAGCTTGGCTTCATTTTGTTGATTCACCAAGATTATTCTGCAAAATCTTCCTCCATATTTTAATCACCGAAACTTTTTGTCCGGAGAGCTGAAATATGGAATTTTATCTGGAGAACTTTGAGAAAAGAGAACAAAATCCGGGGCAAACACACCACATAAGAGTTGTCTCTGATCTCCCCCAAAATCCCATAAACACCAATCCCACAGTAGACACGTTATAAAAAAAATTTAAAGACCCAACTAGTGGGAGATAAGTAGGAAAATGCGGTTTACAACCCAAAACCCAAATTAGAGGAAGAACTAAGTAGGAAAAGAGATCCGGTCGAAACCAGATAAAACAGTCTGAACAAATCGGAATGGAAATCCGTCAAAACAGAAAATTATTCTTCCGATGAAAGAAAACTAAGCATCAAAAAGATCCGATCGTAGTCGGAAACAACAAACAAAGATAAAAGAATAAACGAAGCCACTAAATGTAACTTGAGTTTCTTAACATGGACATCGATTCAATTATCTTGGGATTATTCAATTTAATCCCAAAATCCAATAATTGACATCCGAAATAAACCATAAAAATCACCCAAATCTTCTGAATTCATCCATAAAAGCTTGCTTCCTGGCAGCCAATGCATCATCCGTCAAAGCTTGCTTCCTCGTTAGGTACACATCGTGCTCCTTGACTATATGTTCTCCAACTGTTTTGAATGACGCAAGCATCGGTTGATAGTAATCAGGATGAGAACACATACAATTGTACATCTTCTCAGCTTGTTCCCCACACTTGTTGCTACCATATCCGTTTTCATCCACACAATCTCCCATAGCCCTGAATAATTCTTTGCAAGCACCCCCTCTCGCGAACTCGTCAATCCTCCCATATGGTTCCGTTACGATATCTGTGAACTTCTCTAGCAGTTCCTTTTTCATTATTTCTCCAACAGAATCTTCCAACATATATCCCCACACATCTCCCACTATACGTGACCTTACTTGTTTGATTACAGCATCCGATGATGATGTGATCCCCATCTTTTTTCTTTGTCAGATCTTCGTATTGAAATTCGATCTAAGGAAGAGGAGGATTAAGAGAGAGAGAAAAAGGTTTATTCACGGTGATAACGTTTTTTTTTTTTTTTTAATGTATATCTCAAATATAATTAAATACTATTTTATTATGTAAAAAGTTTATGCTATTAGCTTTCCATATAGGATTTTGATCAATCGATAGTGGATATTCAAATTTTGAGAAATTTCTTCTTCTTTTTTTCGGTCAATATCTGAAAATTTTCTTAATCATAAAATAGTAATGTTAACTTAAAAACAATTTCTAAGATAAGAAAATATATTAAATTAGCATTCAAAATAAAATTAAAAAGGAAAGATATATATTAGTAAACAAAATTGATGCAATATGTATATAAAAAATCTGTGGTTTTTTTTTATATAAAAATGTAAAACTTACTATAAAAACATATACACAGCATAACGAAAAAGTATACACATACCACATAAATTTCAAAAAAAAAATAAAAGAAATTATATAGAATCCCTGAAATCATATAATTTAATATCACTAAAATAAGGAATCACTAATGAAAACGTAGTAACCCTAAATTCATTCAATATTAGATGTTCTAATAAGGTTTTAGTCCCGGGATTCTTTTGTAAAAGAAGATCAAAGCCCCAAGTTTTCTTATTTACATTTTGTGTCATTGTCTGATGACTTGTGAATCTTGAGAGCCCCAAGCTCTGATGACCCAGCAAAAGAACCTTGCTGTTCGTGTAACGAAGAACCATAAAAGTCACCCAACTGTGGAAAATTTGTCAAAAACAATAAGGAATCTCGAAAAAGAACCTTGCACCGGAAGAAACCAAGTCATAATACCATTACCAGTAGAGCCTGTGTAACAAGCCAATTGCCTGTTACAAAAACAAATTGTTAAGTGTTGATAATTTGGTAACTTCAAATGCGAGTAACGACTTACTCTGTGGCGTATCCGAGGCGTTCAGCCAAAGGTGTGATGCCTAGTAAGCTCAGTAAGAAGAACCATCCCTGAGCCACACATAATACTGATAATTAATCATTTCATGAATATTTACAAGAAATGCTAAGATTAGTAACTACACAATTAATAACCTTATTATCTGTCAAGTAGTGAACTAGTATTGCTAAAGGACCAAAAGGCAACAAAAGATTGAGTTTATTCGACAAAATCACGATCTTGAAAACTACCCGAAAGTGATCCTTGTTCTGTTTCTTGTACGACAAGGCTCTCGAGCTCAACTTCATTAACCAAACCCATCTGTTTCACATTAATAAACTTTTCCATTAAGCTAATCACAATGAGGAGCTAAATAACTCAACAAAGAAACAAACAAACTCTAAATCAAAGTACACAAAGTTTAGTTTGTGATCTCAGTGAGCTATGTTTTTGATGTGATATATAAAGAATACTGAGAGTGAATGGAATGTGACACATTACTAGCACTGAAAGTGATCCACTAACTCTTTGCACGAGGAAGAAAATACAACAAAATGGCCTCTTAATTGTTTATAGACAAGAACAAGATTATGTACTAAACACAAAGTATTAAAGTTTCCATTGCACTGTCTCTTGTTTTTTTCTACTTTAAAGGTGCAACACCCAAGCACGCTTTCGATAGATATATATACATAAGTGTTTGTATCACCCATCTTGAGTACACTCGAACTTGTTTAGTAGATGCAAAAGTTTACTCTTGTTGGTCCAAATCTTGTATAGAAATCAAACAAAGCCAAACAAAGCAAAGCATACAATGTTTAGCAAAATGTTATAAGAAAATAAGTTCTTGAAATAACCATACACTTTTTCCAACCTTCCCATAATTATGAAAGTAAATTTTACAAAATTGTATGTAACTGGAAAGCCATAATCTCAAATGTACAAGTAAGATCGTGTGTTCCTGAGAACAATCATCAGGCCGGATTGTGATTCTTCGGGTCGGTTAATTATATATCATCTGTCAAGAAACAAGAATACAAACACTTTTTAGCAGATGTTGGATATTAATAAGGTTACATATCTATGGAAGAAATAGTAAATTGAAACACTTGCCTTGATGAGGATCTTCGTGTACGAAGAAACTAGCAGCGACTATCAAATAACAGAGAATCAGCATCAGTCCTTTAAAGTAATTAGATGTCCCTTCCTGCATAACAAATAAACAGAGAGTGACATTTAACAACTTCATGTGATAAACTCGAGATTCGTTTAGTAATTAGCTTCAGGAATATTAACCCACCTGGAGAAAGAAAGCTACAACTATAACAGTTATGAACAGAGTCGCCGTCTCAAACAGCTGGAAATTTAGATCCATTTGTTCACCCATCATCCATCCGATCACTACGCAGAAAGGAACCTAAAATCCAATCGAACCAAATCCGTAAGAGAGTGTTAAGTACTAGACCTTAAGTTGACATTTCTTATACGTACTGCAAACATAGAAATCTGAATTGAAGATCCAATAGCCACTCCTAAAGACAGATCCTGTAGAGTACAGTAAAAGAAATTAGACTTAAAGAAGCGAAACCAAAGTTATTAAAATGCAAGAGACTTGTACACGTACCAGCTTATCTTTCATAGCGAACATAATCGCACCTGCATGCTCGGCCGCATTCCCAACTATAGGAAGCAAAATAACACTAATAAAAGATATCGGTATCTTCCATGAAACCGAAGCACCCTGTCACATATTGAAAAATAATAACAAAACACCATAATAAGCCAAACTAGTATACTCGCATTATAATGTCGTACTAATCATATTGAAATTACGGGTGATTATTTTACCTCTATGGCATCAACAAGATAACCGGAAAGAAGAGAAACCCAAGCCGTCAAAATCGAAAGCCAAATAATAGCTTCCCACTTGGAAATCTCAGGTTCTTCATCATCTTCCAAAGTTTCTTCGTTCTGGTTCGTCTCCTATTAGGCAAGAACCATTAGTGATAATGCAACTATTTACAACTTGTAATAGTAATATGTACTTATCTTCATTACTAACGAACCTCGGTAAGAGCGGTATAAGAACTTGGCTGGCTCTTTAACTGGAAAAAGAGGTAAGCAGCATAGGCCACAAGCATTATGCAACTACTAAACCTCGAGAGAGCCAGCTCTGACGAACCAGCATGGACCTCGCTATGCGTATAATGAAGAACAGCGGGAAAGAGTAGTCCCATAACCGCCATCAAAAGCAATCCCGAATTCACAACCGCATTCCCCTGTATTAAATAGGCTCAGAAACATTGTACAGATTACAGAACAAGTGAAATGATATGCTTACTTTGTCAAAGACTTGCTCTTTACGGGAAAACACAAGCCCGCCACAGAAAAATGCGCAGCCAAGTACAAGCAACATGTTAGAAAGAATCGATCCGAGTAAAGTCAGCTGTACAACGCGTATCATTCCACTTTTAAGAGCGAATATCGATATGATCAGTTCTGTTACATTTCCAAATGTTGCGTTCAAGAGCCCTCCAACTGTGGAACCTGTGTAACAAGCCAATTGCCTGTCACAAAATAAACAGTTACGGTTTAATTAAACGTAAAATCTTGCTCGTATACAAGTTACAAAATGCAAGCTACGGCTTACTCTGTGGCGTATCCAAGACGTTCAGCCAAAGGTGTGATGCCTATTAAGCTCAGTAAGAAGATCCATCCCTAAGCCACAACAAGAATCATTTCTTGAAACATAACAAGAATAAACAATTGGTACCGAAAACTCCAATTTTACTCACCTTATTATCCGTCATGTAGTGAAGTAATATCGCAAGAGGACCAAACGGCAACAAAAGATTGAGTTTATTCGATAATATCACGATCTTGAAGCTCTGTAACACACTGTTCTTAGGTGATTTAACCGTATGTTCTCGGAAACTTCCAGAAAGCGGCGGTCCTCCTTGCTCCATCAAAGAAGCGGCTTTCGTTTGCGGAGAATCTGTTTCTCGTCTAAAAAGACTTTTATGCTCAGCTTCATTAACCAAACCCATCTGGTTTTCCAAGTAATAACGATCTTTCCATTAAAGCTAAACAATGAAGAGAGCCAAAATAATCGAGACAAGACCGCAAACTTACTTCTACCTGCGCCTGAATAAGAGCTGGTACCTTACAACTACCCATATACTACTACACTAGAATCTTCTCTTCTCTTCTAGAACCTGAAGATTGAAGAATCTTGTCAAAATGTGAATCAAATTAAACCCAAAATCTTGAATCTGAACAATCATTAACATCAAAGAGCAAGATTGTATGATTTAACACAAAATGTGTTACTCTAAGCTAAATATTCTTTTATGCTTGAGAAAGCAATCACCAGCATCATTAGTTCATTACATTGACATAAAGCGAATCCAATTCGAAAAATTGTCTAAAATAAAAATCAAAGCTTTAAGTCAAAACCCAAATCGAGGAAATTACATACGAATCAAAGAAACTTGTAAAAGTCGAGAGTTTTACCTAGTAGTCAACGAAACGGTCAGAGATTAAAGACTTTGAACAAGTTCATCAAACAAAACCAAGAAACTAGTTTGGTTTCTTGTTCTTGTTCCGATCTGGTGAAGGAAAAAAAAGTGAGAAGCTTTGGCTAAAGAAAATTGATGGGTCTTCGAATTGGTTAAACTTGAAGAAACACAATAATAGTTAGCTACAAAGAGATCTCAGTGATTTGGTTTGTGACTAAAGAATCTCAAAGATCTCAGATTTCAGTAAAGAGGAAGTTTCCTTGAGCCTAATAATTATTCATTCATACGTTAAAGAAGAAGCAACAAAGTTTCAATTTTTTTTTTTTGTGTTTTCAAAAGAATGGAGGTTGGAGAGATCATAAATAAATTGTTTTCTCCTAATAATTATTTGAAAATAATGAATATAGTTATGGGATAATTATTCAGACCAAATAATAATCTTACTTCGTTTTCGTTGAAAAAAGAAAAATTAGTTTCCAACATTTTTATATTTATTGTATGAAATTTGGTTGTGTGAATTACTATATTAAGATTTGAATATAGTAAAAAAAAAAAAAAAAGGAGAAGGAGCACATGGGACAGTGGTTCCAGCTCACTCCTGCCTTCTCACCAACCCAGGTTCGAACCTGGTAAAAATCAATAAAAAGTTGTATGGACTAGTGAGCCAGTCCGTTGTGGCCCACATGACGACAAAAAAAAAAAAAAAATTGATTTAACTATGTTCTAGTTTATAACTTACAAGTAAGTGGACCCTTAAACATGACGTGTTACCATAAGAGAATAAAATAATTATCGTTCGCATCAAGTAATCTCATAATTTTTTATTTGATTCGATTCCTTAGATTTCAAAAAAAAATTTGACACTTTGCAAAAAATATTACTATCACTATTTTAAAATTGTAAAGTTATTTATGTTAGGCATTAAAACGTATTCTAAATTGACATTGAGATATAAAGTTTATAAATGGTATATTTGTAAAAAAATAATTCAAAAATGACATATTTATAAAAATTAATTCAACAAAAGATTTAACATTAACCAATACAATTGTATTAGTATTAAGTATTAAACATGACATGATTAGTCTCTTGGACCTAGAAAGTGGGAAACTGGGTATAATTCAAAAAAACATGACATGAATCGATACATAACCAATACAACAATAGGAGCAATTCTTCGAATAACTCAAAATTCAATAACCACGTCCCAAAGATACAATTCTTTCTCCGGAACTCCTAATGTAAATGTAACTAAACCGGAATCCGGTTTATACCGGTACTCCACATCTTGAGAATCCACCCTAACATTCAGTGGTCGTCGAACAGAGGAGTAAACCCCAAACAAACCACTACCTCTAAGTTTCATCTTGATGACAAATTTAGTCCCATTGTTTTCATGGTATGTTAAACTCACAATGGCTCCTCCTGAATTAAACATCTCCATAAGCCCCACCGGAGCAAACTTACTTCCATTGGAAAATTCTTTCACGGGAACCACCGTGAAAACTTCGTATTCACGCGATTTCAATGTGATTGGTAAAGATGCATCTTTAGGGAGATACACTAACTCTCCTAGTAACACAAAATACACATTAGAAAAAATATAAAAATTTTTGACTAAAAATTCAAAAATTCGACATCTTTAGACTTATTGTTGAAGTTGTGTACCTTTGAGATGCGAATAGACGATGGAATCGCCGGTCCATTCAAAGTTTGTGACTTTATGAAGGTAATGAACATCATTTGTTCGAACATAACCAGAAATGGTCCAAGGTTGTTGGTCATGGATTAAGTATTTCTTCTCGTTCTTACACCATCCGGCGCCTTGGCAGTTAAAGACTCCAATAACTCCGGTGAATTCGTTCAAGTTCCATATTTTCATAAGACTTGCAAAATTATAAACAAAAGTTAGTATTAAAGTTTTATCTCCTCGTTCCAAAGACGAAAAAATGTGAAATTAGAAAGATACCTTTTATTGTCTCTAACAGGATCGCTGAATAAGCAATCAGTGGTCGGTCTTCCGGGAAGCTTGGCTCGTAGAATGGAACCATCTCGAAGTACTAATTTTCTTAAGAGGTTGAAGTCATGTTGTCCCGGTTTATCGCTGTTTAACAAAGTTTGAATATCTAGAGTTAGCTTGTAGCTTATTTTTACTAGTGAAATGTTGTTTTTTGTAAATGTTCCTAAATCTTTTATGATTACCTGACATAAATGGCACATCCGCCAACCGCTCGAGCTGCTCCGTGATATTCAGCCATTGGATGCAAACTCTGCATTGAGAAACAAATATATTCACATTGACTCTCTCACAAAGCTCAAAAACGTTTTCAAAATGTTGTTTCAATTTAACGTACATGGAACATGTCCCAATCTGGCTGCATAAACTCGCCTAGGAAAAGTGTGTTATATGCAACAGAAGCAATATGGATCGTGTGTGACGCAGGATCTCTAGGCCAAAAATCGTCTGATGCTCTTATAACAGCCGTCTTTTTTGCGCTGAAAATCGATATAAGAATTAAAATCAGAACGAAATGAAACGGTTTCAAGGAAGAATTAACTTTACAAGAATATACATTTTTCACCTGTAGAGACCATCTGTGTTATGACTCATGCAAGAGATAATACCACTATCAGGGAAGTTTCTTGAAATGGAAGCTTCCAAAGCATGGTGATACTTCTTTGCAAGTTTAACCCGACCGCCATGTCCAGCTCCAAGAGTTTCTAGAATGTTTTGGACATCAACTTTGACACCATCGACCCCAACGGATGCAAGGTACGAGTGAAGGTCGTTATAGAAGCTAAAGACTTTCTCAGGATTCACCAAACCGAGACCGTTCTTAGTTATGCTTTCAAGACATTCACAATTCTCATTGGACATAACTCCGGGCGAAGAAACTGGATACGAAACCTTTGATTCGTAATGCTCCATACCCGAAACACCAGGTTTCACTCCTCCCCAGTATCCCGTTATCGCGTGCCAAACATAAACATACTTGAGTGAATTGTTACTCTTAATATCTGTTATAACATGTCTTAGACTCGATGCAGGATCGTCCACTCGATGACCCTTTTTGCCATTCTTTTGAAACTTGTGATTCTCCTTGATATGTGTTAATCTGTTTGCGAAACTAAAGAAGCAAAGATAAAGCGCGGTTAGGAACCGAAAGATACTTGTGTGGCAATGCATGAAAGAGTCAGACATTTATGAATATAGAACTTACTTGGCAGAATTATCGGCGCTAAATTCAACACCGGTCTCATCCATACCAACGGATTGCCATCCATCATCGATTATAACGAATTTCGGAGTAATACCACCGGCTTCAAGGCTACATAGAATTGTTACATTTTAGAGCTATCTAAAAAAGTGTGAAAATATAATTTTGAGCCAAGGAAAGAGATTTATAAGTACCTTTCAAGACCTTGCTTGACGTCACTAGCTGTGACATTAGTGTAGAAAGCATCCCATGTGCACCAACCAAACCAGTTCAACATATCTGGCATCTATAACACCACAAAACAGAGGAAATTTTAATTTCACAGTTTAATATTTGGAATATCTGATCGAAAGATAAATAAAGTAGACAAGTTTGCGTACTTTCTTCCTCTCGCGATGTGAAAACGTTTGAAGATGTTGTTCAACCGCCCTGCATAAATAATCATTGTAGAACAAAGATTCTTAACACTAAATTTTTCGATATAACGAAAAATTAAGAATTTGAGGTAAGAAATGTTGCATACTTGACAGCTTTAGTAATGACATCGAAAGGGTCGGATCCAGCAGCCACGAAAACCAAATGACTTCCCTCGAATTCGTTAACAGTTGGATCACCTAACCAAGTAAACCATATAATTCTTAGAGATGAACTTTGTTTTAGTTGAATTTAAAATTTATTCAAACAAGAAAAAACTGTTTTTACAACAAGTGCCTCATTGAGTTAATTAATGAAAGCTAATACTCGTTTTAATGACTTAAAATGAAAAATCATGAACTTAGTAAAATTACTTACCACTTTCAAGACAAATCTCAAGCTCATTTGCCTCATTCCCTTGCAAAACAGCTCTAAAGTCTCCTTCAAGTATAGGCAAGAACACAACATACGAGGAAGCTTGATCTCCTCCTAAATCAGATCCTTTGTTTGCTTCTACCATTAGAAATTGAGTCTCACATGGAATCTCTTTCCCATTAGTCCCCATTCTTTGAGTCATCCACCATAATTTAAATCGAAACACACACATAAACCTCAAATCTCTGCCAAGAAAAAATTTCAAAAAAATCCAACAAAATTAAATCAATATTCACATATAACACAAACCAAAAGTCAACTTTACTAAATCAAATTCCCAAAAATGCATCTAGTCATATCAAAGTACTTATTTACCAAAAATGTAGACATTTCAAAACTAAGAAATGAAAGTGGAGGAGAAGACAATTGGAAGGTCGTTGGATCAAATGACACTTATGAGAGGACGATTCCCCGACAAGATGGATGTACGAGCCTAGGTTCAGAACCTCTTAGTACTAAGAAAAGAAAAAGTCCGAGGAGAAGAATATTACTCGAGTTTCCCTAAGGGGAAGACACGGTGGCTTCCTGTCTGATCCGATGAAACGCCGATGAATGCACCGTCAATTAAGGCATTTCCTGAAGCCGGAGTAACCAAAACATTCTCCGGTACACCGTGAAGAACACGGTGACCTAATAAAACTAAATCGGAGTTGTTGATGCTGATTCCGGCACCAACGGTCATTGTTTCTTAATCGAAAAAAAAAAATCAAAATCAAAATCTTGTAATATGAAAATGAAAGAATGAAACCTCGAGACTCACGACTTTCTCAAGAGTAAGTTAGTTGGACAAAGCGAAACGTTAGAGGGTATTTATAGGAACGTAAATGATGATGTGTATAAATTAATTATTTTGCAATTTGGTAATTTAGAAAATTTAGATTTATAGAGTAAAGTTTATCTGAAACACATATAAGAAAAATGATAATTATGTATATATAGCTTACGCGGACGTGAATGTAATGTTTGACATTTATTTCATGATGGATATGATCGCTGACTGTGTAATTGGTGTAATGGTCAAAGTATATAACACGTTTTTCAAATTACCAAAGAAATAAATAGTATATTGAACTTTATTCAAGGAACAAGTTAACAAGAAAATCTAGTTTTTCCAAAGTTGAAAACATAACAAAATGTAGAGAAAAAAACTAAATTTAATTACTACCAATGGGATAAATAAATAAACTCACGAAAATGTTTTCGATCTTCATAATAATAAGATTCTCCACCTTTGAAATATAAAAAATGATATTAAAAACATAACAAAATAAATAAAGTTGCTACTTGATGTAATAAAATAATAACCCACTAAAATGATTTTAATCTTCATATTAAAGAGATTCTCCTCCTTTAAAATATAGAAATCGATAATGATATGAACCGAACATTTGGGATGTTTTATCACCGATAATAATTATGCCTTTGTCCTCTTTCATTTTTATAGATAAAGCTAAAGTAAAAACAATAAATACTCATATAGATAAATAGAGTAAATTATACACATTTGTAGAAAATATTATTACTAGTGTTGTTGTCGGTAATTATTTATAGAGCGGCGCAGATCTAAAGAACTGGCTGGGTCCACCACATGCACGATCACTGGACGGTTGTTCTAAAATAAGGTCACACATCTATTACCAATGCACCATAATAATAATCAGATTATATCGTTTCTTCTGTCGGGAAGATAACTTCAAGGTAAGGAAAGACTAGATTCATTTTGAATCAAGTCAAAAAAAGAAGAAGAGGTTTTGGATTAAATGTTTACACGTTATTCAAGTCTTTGCTCATGAGTTTCGTCATAATGCTGAAAAAGTTTTCAACAAATTATCTAACCTAAGAAAAAGTTTTTATCATCCAATCTTTTATAACTGTCGGTTTATGAATAAGTTACACGAAAAAAATGAGCATGAAATGTCAAAACTTAAATCAAGGGTTTGGTGTGTGTAATCATGAAGTGTGTGTAAAAATTACAAGATCTACGTGTACACGTTGACATGACTCATTATCTATTGCATAGCTATGAATTTTAGAAATAAGCGGTGATTTTGTAGAGAAAAGACTTAAAAACGAATCATTATATTAAAGAAAAATGATCATTTAAAAATGTTTTCAAGCTTTCCACAAGTGTTTGGTGGGGATGTGAAATTTTTGTATCCATAATGTGTAAAGATCAAAAATGTATTCTTACAAAAAAAAAAAAAAAAAGAGAGGATCATATATACTTGATAAGCTGCCAATATGTGTTTATTGTGAGAATCTTCCTTTTTGTCCTTTGCTTATGTAACTTGAACTTCAAGGACTCAAGATGACAAGTAAAAGTAACTTAAATCATAGAATGTAAATAATTTTATGACCGTTTTAAACTTTTTTATAATAAAGTTTGTAGAAAAATTAGGATCTAGAAGACGTCCATTACCTATATATACACCAAATTTATTGGATTTTTGTTAACTTAAGTTTAAAACAAGAAATAGGAAAAATCTCTTACTAATCCATTCACTACCTCCACGTTTCTTTTCCTCACTCTCACAATCAACAATCTATTTAACGAACCATCTATATAGTCCTTACACGCCCAAACATTATACAAATATCAAAACTAAAAGAGGGAGAAATATTATTGGAAATTGTGATCAATCGTAGTAACAAGAATCAATAAGAAGAAAGATTCATTTTGATTCCGGGGTAAAAAATGATGAAGAGATTAGGATATAAATTTTTACACGTTATCCAAGTATTTCTCATGAGGTTCGTCATTGCCTTCAGAATTTTGAAATGTCAAGCACAAAATCAAGGGTTACGTATGATTTTATTTTTACCATAGTACGTAATCAAATGTTGCATGCATATAAATAAATAATGAAGTTGTTGTGTGCAAGAATTTATCAACACGGTCACATGATTCGTCATCTATTGCATAACTATAAGTTTAGAGAAAAATATTCTGTAAACGAAGACCCAAAGCCCGAATCATTCTCAATGATTTTAGGAATTTTAAAAGTCAATATATATATCATGTCTAAATTATTATGAGTAAAAGATGTTTGGAATCTTATAATGATAAGATGATATTGATATACATACCAAATTTTAGACCCAATTAGGTCAGCATCTTGTACAACCCTTTGAAGTTAAACAATGAAAATACAATCGTTTGTATTTTGGTTTGATGCATTTGTTATTAGAGACAGATTAATGATCATACTGTAATGACACGTTTAGTCATTAGTGAGAGTCTCCCTTTTTTCTTTCCTTTGCTTACGGAACTTGTATTCGTATATGCCCTTGATGACAAGCAAAAGTAACTTCAATCATTGCATTAAAACTTAATTAGTAGTATAATTAGTCATGAAAACATTTTTCTTTGTCTTTTTCAAAAGAGACTATAGAAGCAATGAATGTGTTTTTTTACTTGCTCCATACATTTATCTATTTTGTTCTCAAATTAAATCGCATCATTTAACTTCAATGATTGTTTTGTTAACTCTTCAATTCGGAATGTTTTGTCTTGTCATTCGATCATTTCATCCCATTAAAAATCTATGTAACCGAAGCATTTCTCTATGATTGTCCCAACTCCCACGTGGTAACACGCACGCTCTAACTAACTAAATAAATAGAGCATTACGAGGTTTCTTCGAGCTCAAGCAACATTTTAAACGTTAATTTAACGTTGTTAAACCAGTGGTCCAGTACACCTTTGATTTCGAATTTTCTCAAATTATTATTTTGCAGATCATAGCCCATTTTATTCAGTATGTGCAGTCGATATTAAAGATTCTGAATTAATATTATTTAACCATCCATAACAAAAAGCCCATTAGCCAAATAAACCACGGAAATGAAAGTTTATCAAGACGACGTCGTAACGACGCAGACCATATTATTGGATTTTCCAAAGCATTTGATTGTTACTTCAAAACTTCAAATAGAGATATTTATTTAAATCGGTTTGGTCAAAACATAGAAAAAGAGTAAAATATTTACGTACCTGCCCTTCAATAAAACCTTACGAATTTTCATATCGGCATCATTATAAGGAAAACTATCAAGACAAGTTTATTGATTAGTAATTGCAGAGCTGATTAGGGTTTTGAGATCATCGGAACGTTTCCGCAAAGATTTTCCATTAGGATACCGACGAAGGTCCTCCACAGCCACGTGTAACTCATCTAAAGTCTTATCTATACGAATATTTTTAATGATAAAATACTAGAAGAGTTTGTTTAACAAAAAAAAAAAAAAAATACTAGAAGACCAAAAACAAAAACTATAAACTACAAAATTCTCTCTTTGATGTTTGTAAGCACATACCATTGGTCCAACACTTGATTTTATCCACACATATTGTACCTAAGTCCTTCTCATAATAATGCATGGACATGATATATAAACTTTTTTTTCCACTAGCTAGATGACCACGGCTAGATTCGTGTATCATGTAAGACTTGTAGATGCACAAGGTTGATGTCACTAGATCGATGGCCATGCATGTCATCATCTCTTATACCCACATGCACCGGATACAAGATGCCACTAGGTATCATCAAACCAATTCTGTCGTGATGTACGACCTCCATACACATCCATATATGACATATACACCTTGCATGGTTAAGATATTAACTCAGATGGGACCAAGTTGTTATAATTTCGTCTTTATTTGTTTTTCACTCTGCTCATGTAATATCGCCACCCGACAATAGGATAAGTGTAGTAGTCAACCCCACGTTTCTAAGGAAGCCCTCCGATTCCTATATATATACAAACACACAAATCCCTTACTAATCCATTCACTATATATATATCTCCACGTTTTTGATCTCCCTCGCTCTCACAACCAACAAACTAACGATCGAACCCTCTATATAGTACATCATACAATTTTAAAAAATATAAAGAATGAGAAAGAGAGAAACAATACTGGAAGTTGTGATAAAACGTACATAGTAACAAGAATTATGAAGAAGAAGAAAGATTCATTTTGACTCATGGATTGGAGAGATTTTGGATTTAAATGTTTATACCTTATTCAATTCTTTGCTCGTCGTCATTGATTCACAATTTTGAAATGTCAAACAAATAATCAAGGGTTACGTATGATTTTAGCCTATAAATAAATCATGAAGTCATGTACGAATTTATTAACACGTACGGTCACATGATTCATCTTCTATTTGCACAACTATGAATAAAATAAAATATTCGGTAAAGGAAAGGCTTGAATTCCGAATCATTCTCAATGCTTTTGGGGATTTTAAAAACGTGGGGTTGACTACACTCTCATAGTGGTTAGTTAGCTGGCGATTAAGGGGGACCCAAAATCGAATTTCCTTTATGATTCTGAATTTTTGAGACAAGTGAGAGCAAATATTAAACTAACTAAGAGCATCCTTAAGGCTATGTTCAATGCAGATTTCACGGGATCTTATGTGGTGTTCTTATAATATAAAATTATTAAAACACACACTCTCTTTTCTTTTTAATCAACTTTATACCTTCTCTTTCATCCTTTTACTCAACTTTTATTAATTTTATATTTAAACACTCTCTTTTCCTTTTAAACACACTCTCCAAAAGATCTAATATTAGATCCCCCTCTCTCCCTTTTAAACACTCTCTCTATCTTTTACTCAACTTTTATTAATTTTATATTTAAACACACACTCAATATACCCCCACAAAACACTCTCTTTCTTCCTTTTACAACCATTTTAATAATTTTATATTATAAGAACACCCCATAAGATTCCAAAATGTCACCATTGAACATGCCCTAATGGAGAACACTTCAAGTGTTCTAATTTTTTTTAAAATTAAAATTAATTGGTTTTAGACACTTAAGAGTAAAACCCTCCAATGGAAACACTTAAAAATTGTTCCTAAAATATTATTCAATTTTTTTTTTTTATAAAACATTATATTGAAGATAAAACATTTAAAACATAAAAAACATAGAAAATTGAAAAATATTTCAAACATACATAACATAAAAAAACTTCTGCAATTGAAAGTTCTTTAAGAAATCCATCCTCCACCTGCAACAATAATACCACCATTTAAACTTTACACAAATCATCCCCAAGGTTAATAACAGGTTTCTCTACTATATCATACCTAATCTACAACTATCACAAAGCAAAAGCCATCAATAGACAGATGAATACCTTGAATTCATTGCTATGACTCATGCCAAATCCAATTAGTTTCTCCACCTCTGCTATAAGTCATGCTAAATCTTTTCATCACATATGAATTAAACCTGCAAATGCACAACGAAAATCATAGTTAGCTTCACATCCACAGACCAATAGCTTTGCACAAATATATACAATGAGAAATCAGAATTAATGCGTAACTTTCTTCCTGACTTCCAAAATCTCTGCAAAAAAAAACAAAAACACACAGTGTGATGCAAACCATTCAAGTCTCTTAATCCCAAATAGATGCAAAAAAGAACAGTTCTGATCGAATTGTTAGTAAAAGAGAAAACGAATCGAATTCAAATCAAAATCAAACCGTAGTTATATGATTAAACAAGTAACAAGAAACACCAAATCTAATTATCAGATTTACTCTAATGCTTATTCATACTCTAATGAATCAGAAAGTGTCAAATGTTAAGCATAAGAGCCACCAAGATCAGTGTTTGGCTAGTCAACACACTGAATCCAACTTATTCTAATGAAGTGTTGTTGATACTAAATGGAATCTTGAAATGAGCAAACGAAGAAGTAGATCAGGGGAAAAAGAAGAAGCTAGACCTCGTGACTAGCTTGATGCGAAGAAGAGGAAGAGGAAGAAGATGAAGACGAAGACGAAGACGGCTTTGAAGTAGAACCGTCGTCTTTTTCGCCGGAATTAGCGATTGGAACAAGAAGCTCTCGATCTCTTTCTCGATTAGCCATTACAATCGGTGGCTTTTCGTCTCCCATCTTCCCGGAGAAGAGAGAAACGCCGGTGAATCGTGAATCGCCTTCGGATACGAAGAGAGAGAGAGGAAGAGAGAATTGATTTCTCAGAGCAACATTTTTTCACGCCAGTGTTTTTTTTCCCCGCAACCAATCATAATATGCCACTTGTTTGTTCCTATAGTTGATTTCAGATCCAAAATTAGACCCTTAAACTTGTTTTAAGACCTATTTTTCTTAACTATAGTATTTGTTTAATTATTAGACCAACAATAAGACACTTAAGTGTCTCCATTGGGGATGGTCTAATGCCACTAATTAAAGTGTGATTAATAGTTAGAAAATTGAAAAAAAAATTGTACGAAAATGACACTTTTCTATGCATAGGGGATCGGACCGGCATTGGCACTGGATGTTTTAGGTACTTTTGTATTCGTGCATATGATTTGGTGGGGCCTGTTGGTCCGACATTCGTCTCCTGTGGAATGGAATTTTTATGTACATTGGCCTTAAATGGTGTAAGATTAATGGTTCTACTGTGGGTATAACCATTCTACTGACACCATTCGTTTAATGGTTCTACTGTTAGTATAATGGTTCTACTGTCAGTTTAATGGTTCCACCATTTTTTTTGTCTCTAGAATGATTCTACCATTGGTATAATGGTTCTACTGATACCATTAACTTTCATTTATTCTGCCAGATTCTGCCAGAAAAATAATCATTCTGCTAGAAAAATAATCATTATACCATTACCTTTTAGAGCCATTATCTTTTTAAATAAAATGTAATGCTTAATGCTTTAATATATTGAAAAGAAGCAGCGTGGATTTCTTGTAATCAAATTTTTGTATTAGTTGGAAAACATCAAATCCAAAACATTTGCGTTGGTTTTTCGAATTGAAAGATTGTCTGATCTAATATATTAATTTTGAAAATTTAAAGTAAGGGTAATTTATTAATTTAGAAAGATTGTGGTATGGAATCTAAAGGTTTTTGTTTTTGTGTGCTAAAAAATAATTTTTGAGAATTAAACTTTGTAAAGAAGTAAAGAATTAAAGGACTAAAGGATAAATTCTGATAATAAAGCTTTGTAAAGAAGTAAATGAATTGAAGGGCCAAAAGATAAATTTTCAAAAAAATAGCTTGGTAAAGAAGTAAATTGTGGACTATATAACTCACACTCCATTCCACATAAAAAACTCACACTCCCAATTTCTTATCATTTTCTCTTAATTCGTAATCATGACTTCCACCCAAGATTCTTTCACTCAAGCTCTTGAAGAAGTGAAAGCCGAAGTTGTCGCCGAAGTTGTCGCCCTTGGTGTTTGGTTTCGAGGAAAATTCTACGTTGAAGGCATTGGCGGATCGTCGTACCGAGATAGTTGACGGTGAGGTGCACGGTCGCACGAAACGTGCCAAGCACATCCACACCGAAACCAACCACGTGGAAAACCGGGCTGCACACGACCGTGAGAAAGGAAGAAAACTTGTTAAGAAATCAAGATCCAGCACTGCTTGTGGATTGTCATTGGCGACTAATACAACAAAGCCTCTATACTTCTAGCTCTGCCGTTACAGTTGAAATGTGATCGTGATAATTTGTACATGTTTTGTTCATTAAGAAAAACAATAATCATGAAGAGGATTAATTCATATATCTCCAAGTTGAATAACCTAATGAACAATGTATTTATGAAATTTAATGATGACATGAAGATTGGGTAATTTTATTAATTTAGAAAGATTGTGGTATGGAATCTAAAAGTTTTTGTTTTTGTGTGCTAAAAAATATTTTTGAGAATTAAACTTTGTAAAGAAGTAAAGAATTAAAGGACTAAAAGATAAATTCTGATAATAAAGCTTTGTAAAGAAGTAAATGAATTGAAGGGCTAAAAGATAAATTTTCAAAAAATAGCTTGGTAAAGAAGTAAATTGTGGACTATATAATATAACTCACATAAACAGAGAAGGGAAAATCAAAGCCTAGACACAAAATCACCATCGACAACATCTCGACGCAGAAACAGAGAAGAAAAAATCAAACCTAGACACAAAATCACCATCGACAACATCTCAACACAGAAACAGAGAAGGGAAAACCGTACCCGAAGAGGAGAGAGTGAGAAACTCGACGGTGGGGAAAAGTGCGATCGGCGAAAGGGGGAGGCGATAAATAACACGTTTTTTTCTCTCGATTGCTTTTTGCTTAAGTTGCTTAGGATAAATTGATAAGTTTGTTGTGATAAATAACACGTTTTTTTCTCTCGATTGTACCATGCGTAATTTTGAATAAACATAATTTCTAACTCATAAATATATAATTTATGTTTCAATCCATTTGTTTTAAAAGATAGATTGATTTTTTTACAACAATTATTAAGCCATTTAGATGAACAAATACTTATAGATAAACATGATTATTATTCTTTTGTATTTGATCGTACTTATGAGGAACTAGTACACTTGCTTTGAACAAAAAAATATTTTCTGTTCCGAAAATATAGGGCTTCAGTCCATTTATTATTTTTGAAACATAATATAAATGAAGAAAAATATAGATTAAATCAAAGTTTTTGGAGATTTTATGGCAAAAATAAAATAAAATTTAGCCGTGCCTATAAACAAACCCTTGTTAGATAGAGAAACCCTATTAATCTCCAATCAGAACCACAACAAGAACAAAAAACAGAGAGAACTATGGTGAGTGAAATGTGTGAAGTGATATGGACATTTATAGTGATTTTGTCTACATTTGGCATTTACATATCACTCATCAGTGGATGTATTTCATCTTCTTTGTCCTGGTACGCACCAATCGGCGCCACAACTTTGTACGTAGTGTTACTCCTCATGTCGCATTTGTGCACAAATATTCGTATCTACAAAGAAGAAGAGCCTCCTCTACCCGCTACAAGAGCGAGCTACTCTATGGTTCTTATTGTAGCCATGTTTTATTTCCCTTACTATTACACAAACTTTGCGGTTTTGTTTTACGTATGTTCCATGTTTGCATTCGGCGTTGGTATCTTCCAGCTCAATTCTCCTATGGACACTAAACACGCGGGTTTCACCTTATTCTTTGGTTTCCTAGCCGCTTGGCAGGGATTCTGGCTCGCTTATTGTTGGCCAGATTCAGAACATTCCATTTTGTGGGTTATTATGTTTGCGATCATGTATGCAAAGCTTATGTTCCCCATTAATGGCATCTATTGGTAGTATCGATTTTTACGGTTACCATTATTGTTCCATATGAGATTCTTTTAGACTCAGACGGTGTGAAAGTTTCGGGCTAGGTGTTTTAAACCATATGCAATAAAGAACATATTCTAGTGTTACGAATACAAGTATTTTATTTTCCTCTGTTAAACAAGATAACAATTAATCAACAATGATCGATTATGTTACAGATTTAACGACTAAAAAAGTTTTATAATGTTTCTCATGCAAAATTTCAACACAAATTTCGTAAACGTTTCCTCCTCCAAACAAATGACAAACCATATCGCTCTTCAAAACAAAATCCGATTCAACACAGTTCTGCTAATCTATCAGAGACTACTCAGAGCTTAGCGTAAACCTTACCAGCTGGAGATCCCATAATAAGACTGCATAGTGAACTCCTTACGACTTTAATGTTAGAGAAAGCTCCTAAGATATGAATCCTTGTGTCTTGAGTTCTCAATAGCAAATCTCATCTTCCCTCCTTTCCCTGACAATCTTTCCTATAGCTCGGGACTGATGCTCACTCACCTCTAAGGGTCTTCACATCCTTGATCTCAAAATACAGCTCGTCCAAGCGGAAATAGCATCATGAATATAAAAACTGAGCATGCACGAAATCCATAGACTTGTGTTATAAATGTTTCTTTTCCCCACTAATAATAGTGAAGCCTGAAAAAATGATGTATGACGTCAAGTTAAACATCACCCTATTAGTCTGAAAAGAAAAAACAATGAAGAAGGTGGTAAGTAAACCAGATGATATAATAGCAAACGGCTGGCTCTACTTCAATGCTTATACAGGTGCATTATTTTTTTCCTACATAACTAAGTAATTTATGCGATGAGAATAAATTTGGTAATTTAGACGGTACTGAAAAACCACAAAGAATCAACCTTTCTTGTATCCCTGAACTCATCTTCCGTCAAGAATTTACTGTCCACAACGCAATCTCTGCTATTCACTTCATATCATGATACTCAATACTAAAAAGACTATAAACTTTGAACCCGAAAAAGCAGGCTTAATGTTGCGATTACAATTACATAGCTATTTTCTTGAATACTGAGCTGATTTTCATATTTAGCATAGTAAAAAGATACACTGTCCAATCAATAAAATCAAAAATTCCAAACTCAACAAAGTGGATGGATCATGAAGATTACAAATGCCAGAGACACAATCAAACTCAAACGGAAAACATGGAAAGACGGATTAAGTGCAACTACGACGGATCCATTTTTTCCATACCTATGTACCAACTATAATATCGAATGCTCTCTTGACTCCCAAGTATTCAAAATTCACATACAAAATTTAGCTTTAAGAACAAAGACCGTCTCTTATCCAACAATAAGCATTCTGAGAAATTAGTCATGAATCTGATTAAAAATTACATACTTTTGATCTTCTGAGTCTTCGAATCTGAATTTCAATCACCAAATGCTCTACATAACTATACACCACTTTCACCAAAAGGAAATTTAGCCACAGAGAGCGTACGAATTCTGCATTTGCCTCCATTTAATCGCAAGAAAAATAGCTAAACTAGAATCGAGATTTACAGTAATACGAATCCAATCGATGAATTTAATCGATTCTCGAGAAACGGGTCAATCAAAAGGATCCGACCCGACTTGGCTTCTAATTAAAATATTATTAACACGATAAATACATGAAACGTCCACGTTTTATTCTCTAATCTTCTCTAATCTTTTCCCTCTAATCCTCTGGAGATTGATCTAAACCCAGTCACCATCATCACTTCTATTCGTGCGTTTTACCCAAAGTGGCAATCGATGATCTTTCTTGTTGCTTCGGGAGTCTTGTTTTGTTTGTCAACATACTTCAAGAATCACATGGATCTTGAGATCAGGTATTTCGTCGACTTGTTTCTCGCTTCCTTCGTCTTGACTCTCCTTCCGAGGCGAATTGTAACCATGAGACTAAGAATCGTCGCTCGACTCGGCGAATGGGGATTTGTTATCTTCAAAGGAATTTTTACTGTTGCTTTTTTTACCCTTTTCCATTGGCTGGGTAAAAAGTTGCTCAATGATAAAGATATCTTCATAAGCCTCTCATGTGTTCTCTTCTTTTTCCATCTTCTCGCTCTCCGAGTGATTCACGAGATCACGGACGATGTAGGCCTAGCACAGGGCGTTCTAATAGCCGGTTATACACTTCTTATCGCCGAATACCTGACACTACATATAACGGGGTTAAGTGCTGCTTTAACCTTCTTCTTAGCCATCTTGAACACTCCGCAACCACCGTATCAAGCTCCCCATGAAGAAATTGACAATGATTTGGCCGACCAACCTCCCTACTCCGATGAAGATCTTGAGGCCGGACATGCTGATCCGCCGGCAATCGCACCGGTGATTCCGTTAGAACCCAAAGTTTATGAGGGTAATGTTGGAAATAAAAGTTTTAAAGAGATGGAGAATGTATTTGAGAAATTTGGAGAGAATAGAAATTTTAAGAAGTAGAAGATTTTATTACTTAGAGATTTTTGTTGGAACAACTTGATTACAAATGAAAGGGGAAGGAGGTATTTATAGCCTCCAAGGTACAAAATATCTAGATTATTATAGTCCTAAATCTAGAGAGTTCTAACATTATTTTATTACAATTATCTAGATAATTTCATGGAAATATCTAGATGCTTATTCTCTACCATATTCTAGAACATTTTAAGGAGGTGGAGATTTAGATATTTTCTAGAGAAAACTCTAGAACATGGATCAAGTATTGGGTTTGGCCCAATATTAGAATATTGGATTATTAATCCAATAATTAATCTTGATCCAAAATCAAGTTTAACTTTCAACACCCCCTCTTAAACTTGATTTTGCTACTCCAAGCAAACTCCTCATCTTGATAAAATCTTCGCGCTTAAGTGGCTTGGTGAAAATATCAGCAACTTGATCATTCGTCTTCACATACTCCAATTGCACTTCCTTCTTGGTGACACACTCTCTGATGTAGTGATAGCGCGTGTCAATGTGCTTACTTCGATCATGGAAGACTGGGTTCTTTGCCAAAGCAATTGCTGACTTGTTATCCACAAAAATCTTCGTTGGCTCTTTTTGTGCCAAGCTCAACTCCTTTAAGAGATTTCGTAACCAAATGGCATGACAAACACAAGAAGTGGCTGCTACGTACTCTGCTTCGCAAGTAGAAAGCGTTACAATCGGCTGCTTCTTTGACATCCATGTGAAAGCTGTATCTCCAACATAGAACACGAAGCCACTTGTGCTTTTTCGATCATCAACGTCGCCACCCCAATCGCTATCGCTATATCCAACAAGCTTGTAATCGTTAGAGCTAGAGTAATATAAGCCAAAGTCTATAGTACCTTTGATATAGCGAAGGATCCTCTTAGCCGCCTTGAAATGAGTTGTTGTTGGATGCTCCATGTAGCGACTAACAACTCCGACTGCATATAAGATGTCAGGCCTAGTGCACGTTAAGTAGCGTAGACTTCCTACCAAACTCTTAAAGAGTGTTGGATCCACCATTTCTCCCTCTTCATGCTTTGATAACTTGGCTCCACATTCCATTGGTGTACTAACTGGGTTTGAGTCATCCATCTTGAACTTCTTAAGTACCTCCTTAGCATAGCCTTCTTGAGTAATGAAGATTCCATTATCTTCTTGCTTAACTTCAATCCCAAGGTAGTAAGACATCAATCCAATGTCCGTCATCTCGAATTCTTTCGTCATCTCCATCTTGAACTCCTCGAACATTCTTGGATTACTACCGGTGAATATCAAGTCATCTACATATAAGCATGCGATCAATATATCTTCATTTTGAATTTTGATATAGAGTGCATACTCATATGGACACTTGATGAAGTCTTTTTCCTTGAAATACTTATCAATCCGAGTATTCCAAGCTCTTGGGGCTTGTTTTAAGCCATAAAGTGCCTTCTTCAACCTTAGGACCTTGTCTTCTTCACCCTTGACTATGTAGCCTTGTGGTTGCTCAATGTAAACTTCTTCTTCAAGATCTCCATTTAAGAAGGCTGATTTGACATCCATTTGATGTATCTTCCAATTGTTTTGAGCCGCCAATGAAAGGATTAGTCGAACAGTTTCTAAACGAGCCACAGGAGCGAATACCTCATCATAGTCGATTCCGGCTCTTTGACTATAGCCTTTTGCCACCAATCTTGCCTTGTGCCTTTCAACTTCTCCTTTAGAATTCTTCTTTGCTTTGTACACCCACTTCACACCGATCGCCTTGTGCCCATTTGGAAGTGATGCTAACTCCCAAGTATCATTCTTTTGTATCGCCTTGATTTCTTCATCCATTGCATTTCGCCATGTCTTCTCTTCCATAGCTTCTTGGAAGTTCATGGGCTCACAATCCGCAAATAGGCAAAATAAGGTAAGATTGTCTTGGTTTTCGGTTACCTCATAAAGCTCTTGTATACTCCTAAAACGTGGACTCCTTTCACTTGAGCTTTGATCTCCTTGAGAACTAGGTGTTGGTGAAGTTGGTGGTGTAATGGGCTCTTCTCTTGGTTTCTCCAAGTCTTCTTCTTCAAAATGTGGAAAGAAGTTATAATCTTCACTATTTGATCTCCAATCCCATTCTCCTTCTTCATCAAAGATGACATTTCTGCTTGTGATTATCTTCTTTGTGTTAGGATCGTAGAGCTTGTAGCCTTTGGAGTTGGCGTCATAACCAATGAAGATGTACTTCTTGCTTTTATCATCTAGTTTGCTCCGCTTCTCGTCCGGTACATGAGCATGAGCAATGCTTCCAAAGACTCTTAGATGAGAAACACTGGGCTTTCTTCCACTCCAAGCTTCTTGTGGTGTTTTCCCCCAAACACTTCTTGTCGGAGATCGATTTGAAATATAAACCGCACACGCAACTGCTTCTGCCCAAAACTCCTTTGGTAGTTTCTTACTTTTTAGCATGCTTCTCGCCATCTCAAGGATTGTTCTGTTCTTCCTTTCTGCTACTCCGTTTTGTTGAGGGGATCTGGGCACCGTTAATTGTCTTCGAATGCCATTATCTTCACAATACTTCAAAAATTCTTTGGACGTGAACTCTCCTCCACGGTCAGATCTCATGGCTTTGATCACAAGGCCACTTTCCTTCTCGACATGGGCTTTAAACTTTTTAAAGTTTTCAAAAACTTCTGATTTCTCCTTTAAAAAGTAAACCCATGTTTTTCTTGAAAAATCATCAATAAAGAGAAGGAAATAGTTATTTTTACCGAGTGATCTTGGCTTGATCGGACCACACACGTCCGTGTGTATGAGTTCCAGCGGCTTTCGAGCTCTTGTACTTGACTCCTTTGGAAAACCCATTTTGAATTGTTTTCCAAGTAAACACCCTTCACACACTTGATTTGGATGGTTTATGCAGGGCAAACCTCTCACCATTTCCTTCTTTGAAAGAAGCTCTAATCCTCCAAAGTTGAGATGCCCGAATCGAAGATGCCAAAGCCATGAATCCTCTTTGTAGCACATCTTGAGACATTGCGCGATGTCACTTTGAATGTTAAGTATAAACATTCGGTTTCTTGACATCGGTACCTTAGTAATGAGATTGCTTCCTTGGTCTCTTATAGAAAGGTGATTATCTTTTAAGCGAATATCATAACCTTTCTCTAAGAGTTGTCCAAGGCTGAAGATGTTAGTCTTCATGCTTGGAATATAGTAGACGTTGGATATAAATTGGTGATCTCCATTCTTCAATCGGATGAGAATATTTCCTTTACCTTTCACCTCCATCTTCGATTCATCTCCTAAAGCCACGTTTCCTTTCACCGATTCATCAAGCTCCACGAACATGCTTCTTTGCCCGCACATGTGATTGCTTGCACCACTATCGAGGAACCACTTGTGGTTTTCTTCCTTTCCATCATTCTTGCACGCCATCAACAACATATCTCCTTCGCCGCTTCTTTCTTCAACATAGTTCGCCTTCTCTTCAACTCTTTTGTTGTGAGGAGCTTTACATTCGGAAGCATAATGACCAAACTTCCCACAATTATAGCATTTAACATTTGACTTGTCGTACCTTGGTCTTGGATTTCCTCTCCCACGACCTCTTGAAGAACTTTCTCCTCTTTGGTTGGTATTGTCTTCATATGGTCTCCAACCTCGTCCATTTTCATATCCGCGACCTCGTCCTCGGAATTGGCCACCACCACGTCTTTGTTGGCTTCAACCGCTTTCTTCTTTAGTTTCATCAATCCGCATCTTGAGTACTTGGTCTGCGATATCTTCTTTTTTCTTCTTCTTTTCTTCATACGCTTGTAGGGATCCAAGAAGTTGCTCCATTGTCATATCCTCCAAATCCTTTGTTTCTTCGATCACGGTGACTATATGCTCAAATTTTGGATCCAACGATCTAAGAACCTTCTCCATGATTCTTACTTCGTCTAACTTCTCTCCATTTCTTTTAAGGTTATTAGTAACCGTTAAAACCCTTGAAAAATAATCGGAGACGAGTTCACCTTCCTTCATTTGCAACGCTTCAAATTCTCCTCTTAGAGTTTGAAGACGTACCTTCTTGACTTGTTCCGCACCCTTGTAAGAGGTTCGAAGTTTTTCCCATGCTTCTTTGGCCGACTTTGCTCCCGCGACCTTCTCGAACGTGTCTTCATCTAATCCTTGATAGATTAGACAGAGAGCTTTCTTGTCTCTCTTCCTTGAGTCTCTCAAACTATCCTTTTGAGTTTGAGATACACTAGCTTCGTTCTCCGGTTCATCGTAGCCTTTAACGACTATCTCCCACACGTCATGTGCTCCTAGAATCGCCATCATCCTTAGACTCCAATTATCGTAGTTGCTCTTTGTAAGCATCGGGACTTGGAAGGGAATGCCGCTACTCGCCATGTTTAGGAACCTAACGCTCTGATACCACTTTGTTGGAAATAAAAGTTTTAAAGAGATGGAGAATGTATTTGAGAAATTTGGAGAGAATAGAAATTTTAAGAAGTAGAAGATTTTATTACTTAGAGATTTTTGTTGGAACAACTTGATTACAAATGAAAGGGGAAGGAGGTATTTATAGCCTCCAAGGTACAAAATATCTAGATTATTATAGTCCTAAATCTAGAGAGTTCTAACATTATTTTATTACAATTATCTAGATAATTTCATGGAAATATCTAGATGCTTATTCTCTACCATATTCTAGAACATTTTAAGGAGGTGGAGATTTAGATATTTTCTAGAGAAAACTCTAGAACATGGATCAAGTATTGGGTTTGGCCCAATATTAGAATATTGGATTATTAATCCAATAATTAATCTTGATCCAAATCAAGTTTAACTTTCTTTCAACAGGTAATTGGGCCGAAGCCTCAACTTCAAGATGGAAGTTGGCCCAAACTACTGAAATGAAATGTAAACAAATTTAAGATTTCTTTTTTTTACTTAGGATCCCTCTATTAACCCATGTTTAGGAAGTTGATATGATACATGACACACCTTCTCTTTCCTTTTCTCAATTGTAAATAAGAAACGTATTTTCTTTTCACAGATATAATTTCAGTTTCAGTTATTCTGTTTTACAAATTTAATGATGAAGAAAAACTTATAGGTGATTGAATATAATTTATGTTTCAATCCATTTGTTTTAGAAATTTAATTATAAAGATAAAACGATTTCTGTTCATAAATGTTTTTTAAAATTTGTAAACAAACCAAATAATTGAAAAATCCGTAACCCTTTTTTTAAGGAGCATTAATAATGTTATAGATTTAACAATTAAAAAGTTTGATAATGTTTCTCATGCCAAAAATTTCAATACAAATTTTCATAACCATTTTCTCATCCAAACACATCAAAAAAACCATATCACTCTTAACAAGAAAAGCCGATCCTATCGTATCGCAGATCAACACCGTTCTGCTAATCTATCAGAGACTCCTCGGAGCTTCGAGTAAACCTTACCAGCTGGTGATCCCATAATAAGACTGCATAGTGAACTCCTCGCGACTTTAATGTTCGAGAAAGCTCCCAAGATATGAATCCTAGTGTCTGCAATCACAATCCTAGTCTTCGTCGAATTCTCAATCGCAAATCTCGTTTTCCCTCCTTTCCCCGACAATCTCCCGATTGCTCGAGACTGATGCTCGCCTTTAAGAGTCTTCACATCCTTGATCTCAAAAGATTCCACATACAACTCGTCCATTCTCAGAAGCGAAATAGCATCGGGGATATCGAAACCGAGCATGAAAGCGTGCACGAAATCCGCAGACTTCTGGAGGTTACTTACATCAGGTGTGTCAGCTCGGGTTTTGAGCTCGACTTTACGGGCTTTGAGATTCATCCTTATGTCGATTTTCATCTGGTCGTAAACCGGTGTGTAGATATCTAACCAAGCTTTCTTCAGAGGAGAGTAACGGTTCGATGGGACGGATATCTTTCTGAACTCAACTTTCCCATCAGACATCTCGTGAGCTTTCAACGGCCTAAAGATCGGCTTCGCCGGCATTGGCGCGGCTGCGGTTTCAGTAGCAGACTGAACTTCCATCGGAGTAGATTCTGCCATTGACTTCAATGATTTTCCTTCAAAACCTATACAACAATCAAATCATACATGAGCAAACTACAAAACTCACCACTCTAACCACAAAACCACACTAACTTAACAGATATAAAACAGAGCATATTGTGAATCAAGGTCTGAAAAACTTATGGCTATATCAATTTCGTTATAAGCTTAGCTATTTTCGAAAATACTACAAACAGAGATTTTCCCAAGAATCACAAAAGAGAACAAGTGTTATAATTTGTGTATGCATGAACTAAATTAAGGTTTGAAAACATCAATTAACAGATATAAAACAGAGCATATTATGAATCAAGTCTGAAAAACTTATGGTTATATCAATTTCGTTGTTCGAAAAAATCACAGAACAAGAGTTATAATTTGTGCATTTATAAACTAAATCGAGGTCTGAAAACACTAACTTAACAGATATGAAACAGAGTATATATGAAACAGAGTATACATGAAAAATAATTAGAGTCTCATAATTGATGGCTATATCAAATTCGTTAGAACCCAGGAATCAAAAAAGAGAAGAAGACTTGCAATTTGTGCATTGATGAACAAAATTAACAAATACCAAAACAAACCAGAACCAGATTAAGCTGAAAAACCAATCCTTTTCGATAGATAAGCTTCAAAAATGGAATAAAATAGCTAAAAAATCAATAGAAAGATAGAATAATTTCGAGCTCTACAAATTTGAAGATGAACCCTAGATCGTAAATTTGATTACTTAATAAAACAAGATGAAGAGAAGAGCACCTTGGGCTACTTGAGAATGTCGACGGCTGAGGAAGAAGAGCTTTGAATCGTGAAGGATACAAGAAACTTAGGTGAAGAAAAGGTTTATTTTAGGGTTTTATTCTCACAAGGTCAAAACGACACCGTTTCTGATTGAAAATATTGGGCCACAAGGCCCATTAGTGTCACACGGTGTTATGAAATTTCGAATGTTTGGAAAATGTAACCCGGGAAAAAATATATATTCTTCTCTTTTCCGCATCTTATGAACAAAGATTCCTTCTTCCTCTCTTCAATTTATATTCCCGTTTCAGATCCGAATCTCTGCTCCGATTTCGAAGATGAAAAACGCGATTGGTGGTGGTGATCGTTATCGGAAAATAAGTCGTCACTGTTATTCGATTTTGCTTGTCTGATTATGGTGTTTAATTTCATATATTGCTCATATGCTTGAAATTCTCTGGGTTCCAGAGATTCATGTTTATCCTCAATATACGCATCTATGTTATAGTGGAATTTGATGTTAATTTTTGTTCGCTTCATGAGTTTTGAGGATGAATTTTGGGATTTCATTAATCTTAAAGAGTGATTGATTTGCTATTGCTCTGATTTCGTCTCCATGGAAACGAAAACGGCGATCTAAAGAACGAGATGGTAAATCTTCACTGCTCTTCCATTTTATTGTTTGATTATTGTGTTTAATTTGACGAAACTGCTCCTATGACGAAATTTTGGGCTTCATAGGTCTTAGAGTGTTCTCAGAGACATTTGTGAGTCTTTCTTCATGGAAGAAGATCTGAAATCGATTACATATCAATTTCCAAGCACAAATTCTTGTCTATGAGTGGAAAGAAGTGTGTATAACTTCCTCTATTGAAACTAGTAGTTTGGTTACTGTGGAATTGCTGAACCATTCCTGTAGAAATTGCTTGTATGATGAAGTTGTTAGCATATATGATGATTTGTTAAGTGAAATTGTTGAGTTACTCCTGTAGTAATTGCTCTCATGATGAATTGTTAGCATATATGATGATTTAGTAAGTGAAATTGTTGAGTCACTCCTGTAGAAATTGCTCTCATGATGAATTGTTAGCATATATGGCCATTATAACTAGGGCAGATTTCAGATTATGGGAGCATATGCCTGGTTCTTTAGCTTTACCTAACATTAGAATAATCCTTTTTATACATATTAGTATTTCTTTGTCTGATATCTTGCTTGGAACTCAGAATCATGAATGCGGAAAATGGCACTTGTAATCCGAAAATGAGATGCAAGATTATTTCAAATTTTAGTAGTAATAGTGTTATAGTGTTATAGATCAACATTTCAAAGTTCAAGCTAAGAAGCTCACATTCAATCAAATCATGAATTTACATGTTGCTGTTTTTATCCTTGCAAGGACACAATAATTTGGGGTTTTGAGTGAAAACCCCCAATACTTTAATCTGTACATAAAAGATCAACAAATCCTTTTGCACAAAAAATTGTTCCATAAATCTTCTTGTATATTAGCACACATCAATTCTAATCCATTCCTTTAAAATCCTTTCCAGGTACTGAGGACTTCACGGAACACTTCAGAAATCAAATCTCTGTCCGCGCATTGCATGAATTCGTTGAACTCATCGCGAATCTCGAAGATCTTACCAAACTTCACAAGATACCTCATGCAGCTAGCTTTCAATTCAGGTAACTGATAGAGATAAGCATTCTGTAGCCTCTCGAGTACATTCTTTGTGTCAATATCGTCCAGTAGACTCAAGTGGCACGCATCTTTTAAATCAGCAATATCGTACTTATCAGCTGCTTGTAAGAGTGCCAATCTGTGTATGAGAAAGTCTTCGTTTTCGATATTGCCATAGATATAACTGAGAAAAGCTTGGCAAGCTTCGAGCGGCATGTCAGGTATGTTTATTGCTGATAGCTCCTTCTCTTTCAGGTCATGTAAAAACATACTGCGGAAAACAGGTGAACGTGCAGCAAGAACCGCTCGGTGTGCTCCAATGCTTCCACTAGAGGCATTGATCATTATGTCAGTGTAAATGCTTTCTGTTAACATACGTCCTAGGGATGTTACCGCGTTAACTTTCGATTGATTCTGCGTTGAACCGTCTGCCCAGATTGAGTAAAATTCCCCACTCTGCCAATTCAGGTAATAAACCAGTTACAATACATACATTTCACCATACATATTGACTAAATTATTGCATATTGGAGAGTAATAAGACACTTACATCTTGAGAAAGAACCTTCAAGTCAAGAAACTCGATGTCGATGATGATTTTTCCGGTTAAAGGAACTTCAATCGTCCAAAGAAAATCTTCGTTTGTCTTGATCCGCTTATCGATAACTTCTGCATTCAGAGTAAACATTTTGATTCATCTTTTTGTGAAACAGAAACCATAAATCAAGCTACTGAAATCAAGGCAAGATCTTCTCTACCTGGATGAGATAAAGCTTTCCTCTCACCAGTAGAAGAGACAACACGAAGAGCAAATGAAGCAACTGGTGGATTTTCTCTAGTAAGATTCGATACTTCTGGATACAATTTTACATTCAATAGCATTTTACTCTTCTCCACAGATAAATGCCTTCAAAATCAAACACCAGATTATCAAAATTCTATCTGATTAACATATAAAGGTACCTACTTTTCTCATTGTTGATCAGATTTGAAAAAGGAAAGAGAGAGAGAGTTACCAATTCCAAAGACCCATTTTGAAAGGATCGGATTTGCGGTAAGTGGAGGAAGAAAGATTGAGGATTCGCCATTGAGCAAGTCTTGAAATGGTATCTACTCTATAAGCAGAATCAGTCATCTTAGCAAAAGCCAAAGCTGCAGTGATGTCATGGATACAATCAAATATCCCTTCCAACAAATTATCTCCTGACTTTCCCAGGTTTGCTCTCTTCTTCTTCTCTTCTCCTTACCATATACAAATCTCTCACCTTTTCTCTTCCTCTTCCCAAAAAAAAAAAATCACTTCTTTGATTTGACCCTTTTGTTCTTTATGATCAACACAAAACCCAAAACACAAACTTTAGATCGAATCTGGGTTTATGAAAGAGAAACAGAGAAGGATTGAGATTTGGGTTTTTAAGGAGAGGAATTGTTTAATGGAGGAATCATTAGCTTTTCTTGGATTGGTGATTTCGGAGAAGAAAGTCTTGGTTTTGCTTTTACGTCATTCAAAGGGTTTGTTTTGCTTTTGGTTGAGAGAGAGTAAAGTGTTTATGTTCGTTTATTGGACACTTAAAAATCTTCTCTTCAGACTAATTTTTCAGACTTTAGGTACCTACAAACTTGATCATTTGCTTGGATATGGCTTGTGAATTACATAATTACCCCTCTCCCATGAATTATTAATTTCTTGATTTTGTTTTGTTTTGTTTTATTTGTTTACTGTTATCCATTAAATTTCACGAACTAAATGGGATTATAGGTTGTGGTAAAAGTTTAGAGTAGGAGTATATAACTACTATATATAAGCATCCTATTAATGAAAATTTAATGCATAATCACTTCATAGTGTAGGTGTTTACACCATAAATAGATATATAGAAAGATCTAAGCTTGTATAAATCTAAGTCTAGAGTTAAAAAAAAATATGTCTAGAGTTTCTCTGTATTATTTAACTCATGTTCTATAGATTGTACAGGTAGCATATGAGTGTGACTGAAGCAATTGGAATATTGTGTACTTCCAAGGTAGGCAATTCTACTTTAATATCTTTTTATACATATAAATTTGCGTGACAAAGAAGAATTATGTAGATTAATGTGAAAGTGTTCTTTTCAGCTCTCACATAGAATTGCGTGCATTATTTATATACCAACTTGGGTTTACTTTGCCCACTCTTTCGCAACTTACAAAATCATCTGATTTATCAACTTGAAATTTTCCCATACTTATTATATAATTCAAAAATCACATAGTAATATCTTTCATTCCATGCTCATCACTACACTTGATTTTTGGTTTAGAAAAATTGAAACAAACCTTCTCTACCATTAGAATTTGTTATGTCTGGGTGTTTATCGAATTTCTTTTATAATGGATGTCTATTTGTATGCCCCATTATAGCTACTTAAATACCAGAGTAGTCAAGTTGGTTGATAAAATATAGTATGTATGATTACTGTTTTTCTCTTGATAAGATATTGAGATGACAAAAAAGAAATACCAGAATAGTCAAGTTGGTTGATATAATATAGTTTCATTCACAGATATTTCAAAAAGAGAAAGCAAGATTCTATCATTGGTATTAATAAGAAAGGCAACTAATGGTGGTGGGGTCTTATTGGAATCTTGAATTCCATTACAAGAGTGCAAGTTTTATCTTATGATCTCATCTTTGATGTGCAAATTGTTTGAATTCATTCACATAGGTTTCTATCTACTATAATGAAAATAAAGCTTTATATTTCTAAATACCTAGTGGATACCTAGTAAATAACAAGGAGAATTTCCCTTGATTTTATGGGGAAACAAATAATTAAAGGGTAGAACAAGTGTGTATAAATTATTTGTCCAAGTGGAGAAGAAAGGTATCTGTGATTTTGTCATTTTGTGGGACATTGAATCTGGAATCTAATCCAACCCCTATCTTACAAGTAACCTCTTTAGATTTATCGTGACCGTCCATTTCCGAAAAATATCAACAATCTTGATTGTCAGCAAAATGTGACACTTGATCACCATAAATTATTTAGAAATATCACATTTTAGAAATTTTGGTTTTATTGAGAGATAATCGAAGTATAACATTGGGTACGGTAAGAAGATGGTAGGTCAACTATGAAGTTGGAATTTGGTAAACAATTTGACTAGAAAAAATTGCATTATGGGTCGAGTAGATCTCCACCATTGGTTTCGTTTTTATTGGATTTCCACCATTGTTTTGCTTTTACACAATTTTTCTACACCTTTTAATCATAGTGTTTGTGAGACTAGTTGAAAGTAGAGACGCTAAATTTGAATAAGCCGAATTGATCCAATGTCATCAAAATTAAAACATCTTAGCTTAGCTAAAATGAAAGTTTTCCCCCAAAAACTTAGGAAAAGTAGCATGTCTAGTGGTTAGTGGTTCGTTTTATTCAAGAAAGGAGAATGCGAGTTTGAAGCTTGGCGAGTGCATATATCATATTTTTGAAGTTTCAAAAAAAAAAAATAATAACAGCTTAGCATTATTTATTTTTTGAAAAGGCAAAGAATCAAATATGTAGTGGAAATTAATCAAATACAATATGGCCTTTTACAGTTTGCGTTGAACTAATAGTCTCTGTTTGGGCCGTGTTACAATTGTGTTATGCGAACATAAATAGGATCATAATCTCCTTATAAATTGGTTTTTCAATCTCGTCTTAATTAAACCAACAAGCAGTCCACAAAGAAAAAATAAAAATTTTACAAACAAGAACCAAATATATTATACAACAGATTCAAGTTTTGTAGATGATTAATAAATGAAAAACTCAGGTCAACAATTTGTTAATCACCAAAGCATTTTTGCACAACTTGAGAAAAACAGAGTTCCTCTTAGAAAGCTCCTCATCACTCCCAGCTCGTGAATCCAAAGCGCTTCCACAAGACTCGATGGCGCTTATCGCCGCGTTTAGCCACACATCAACATCTGCGTGAGCATTGGCGAGCATAGCCGAGATCGAATCATCGAGCTGTTCCACGGCGTCTTGGTAATTCTTCTGACAATCTTCGAATGTAGCCTCGATCGACGGTTCAAGATTATCGCGGCTGAGTTTTTCTTTGATGTAACCGGAAGTCGCGGATGCGTTGGATGATGCAGTGGAGATAACTATGATCTCGATTTGGTTGGTTGTGCCGGCGAATTCGCCGGATTCAGGACGTGAGTTTATGCTTGAGACACAGAGTTTTGGGTCGTTGGTGTGTTTGCAAAGATCGGAGATTAAGCCGGAATCGGCATTTCCGGTGAAGGAAGAGAGGAGAACAATGCAAAGGAAGAGAAGTCCGGCGAATTGCTTCATCTTTTGATTATTGGAGTTTTGGATTTAGGATTGTGGTTGATGAATGATTATTGATGAAAGATTTATATTTGCAAAAAATGAAACCTCTAAAACAATAATCGATTCGAAAAACCGAATTTTTTGTTTGTTGTTGAAGGATTTCTGTTTTTAGTAAATTTTGTTTATGTTATAATGATGAACTGTAATGCTTTCGAAAACAGGCGGGAATTATGAGACTGCATAACAGAAAACAAATAACTAATTGCGCCATTAAGACAATGGACTTACCGCTCGTTTTAATCTAGTGTCATTAATGGGCCGAGTTAAGACAATGGAGTATGTTTAATTAATCTAGAGATGATTTGACATTAGTGAATAACTTGTACCACATTGCATTATACTGTTACGGAATAGAAGCATTGATTAACTTTTGGTCAACCACTAGACCAAAAGGCTTTTACTTTCTGAAATCTGAATCAGATTGAAACTAGTGATTATGATAAGAAATATTGTGTTTCCCTACTTGTGATTTTTAAGGTATTTTGTTGGTCTGAATATATTTATTCATATTTTGTTCAAATCTTTATAAATCAGTTAATTCGTTTACGATTTGATATGAATACCTTCAACTTTCTCAAATCTTTTAAATTTTCCGGCTTTTGAGAAATGAGATTATTGACACGCATTGAATAATTTATATTGACACGATCACGTTTCCCGTCTTTGAGGTAGAGAATATACTTAAAGCTTAAGGAATGTTTAGTATTAATATTGTGGAATTAAAAACTAATTTCCTTTGGAATATGGACATCTATAACAAAGTCCTTAGACAAAAAGATAATCGTGGACTTGAACGACCCGGTATGAAGCTTGTTTGAGCCGGACTAATCAACTTCGTAATCACTTCCTTCAATCTGTCCACCATCGCTTTTGTGATAGTTTAAAAAGCATATTGCAAAACTAATCGGTCGGAATTGAGTAATATGCTCTGGTTTCGTCACTTTCGGGATAAGAGCCACCAATGCATCATTCGTTCCCTTTGGTAAAACTCCTGTCCGAAAGAACTCTAACACAAACTTGGTGACTGAATCGCCTACAACCTCCCATCCTTGCTGATAAAAAACTGGCTGATACCCATAAGGACCTGGTGATTTAAACCTCCCCATGCTGCGGACCGCCGGTTCTACCTCCATTGCCGTAAATACCTTATGTAACCGGGTCTGATCATCTGCAGAGAGAGCCTCAAAACCATGTTGTGGCAGCTGAGTCATAATCTGAGGAACATCCGCCAAAGAATACAAACGTGTATAATAAGCAATAGCTAGCTTCTCTAACTCATCCGCATTAGAAATCCAGCCACATGCATCGTCTTTTAGAGTTTCAATCCGATTTCTTCTCCTACGAATAACTGTCGAAGTATGGAAAAAAGTTGTGTTCCTATCACCATGGACAATATATTTTTCACGTGATTTCTGAAACCATAATATTTCTTCTTGTTCAAGAACAACATCAAACTCCTTTAGCAACTCGTCCTCTTTACGTAATAGAGTGTCATTCTGATCATGCTCTAACTCATCCTGCACTTTTTTAATATCACTTACCAAATCCTCCTTTCTCTTCTGAACTGATCCAAACACATCCTTATTCCAGCGTCGTAAGTGAACTTGTAACTCCTTCAAAGCCTTAGGTGTGCTCAAATTGCTTCTCCAAGATGCTAACAAGAGATCTCGATAACCCGGATGAGTCAACCAGGCCGCTTCAAAGCGAAAGGGTCTTCTCTTGGGATTACAAGCCAGCCCCGGTGATAACTGTACGTATAATGGCGCGTGATCAGAGGCTAAGAAAGGAAGATGCTTAATTGTTGCTTCTTGCCATTTAAGGCGAGCTTGAGCACAACAAAAAACGCGATCGAGTCTTTTCGCCACAAAAAACCGTTCCTCCCGCCCTCTCTTCCAAGTGAATTTGTTACCTTGAAATCCCATATCGATGAGAGAGAGATCATTTATCCATTCTCCAAAAAATATCTAAGAATAAAGAGACTATGGGAGACGGCGATTGAGGGTTTGTGAGTGCGACGGATCGAGATTCATCCATGACGGATGTTGGATATCATGGGCGACCGCCGGATGTTAGGGCGGCTTCGTGGGTGCAACGGGTATCGGAAGGAAGTGTATGTGGACGGCTGAGCCCGGAGAGTGTGATGGATGATGAGTTTGTGTCGAGTAGGTTACAATTGGAGTTTCCGAATGGGGAGAATGGAGAACCGGTGATAACCATAGGTGCGGAGGTGTTGGACGTGATGAATGGGCTGTGGAAACAATGTATGAACGTGAGGTTTCTCGGGCGAAGTGTTTCGATCGCGGTTTTGAACAGGAAATTAAGAGAAATGTGGAAACCAAAGGGTGCGATGCACGTTATGGATCTTCCTCGTCACTTCTTTATGATCAGGTTTGAGATGGAGAAGGATTATATGGCAGCCTTAACTGGTGGTCCTTGGAGGGCTTTCGGGAGTCATCTCACGGTCAAGGCCTGGTCCCCGGAGTTTGACCCGCTAATTGATAATATCGTCACGACACCGGTGTGGATTCGATTGGCGAACATTCCGGTTAATTTTTACCACAAATCTATTTTGATGGGTATTGCACGTGGATTGGGGAAACCAATTCGAGTGGACTCAACAACCTTAAATTTTGAGAGAGCTCGGTTTGCTCGTGTTTGTGTGGAGGTGGTCTTGACCAAGCCATTGAAAGGAACGGTCATGATCAATGGTGAAAGATATTTTATCACATATGAAGGGTTAACAAATATTTGTTCGGTGTGCGGGATGTACGACCATGTAGTTTATTCATGCCCTAGAAAACCCCAAGAGAAGATAGCTGTGAACACGTCACAGGTTTCGGTGACACCGGCTGGGGGATCCCAAGCAAATGATGGGTTCACGACGGTCAGAGGACGGAGGAGAGGGCAGGTGGCACTGGAGAGTAGAGTGAATGCTACTGCTAAGAAATCAAGAGCTGATTTAGGAAGGAATCTCCAAGAGATTTCCGAGAATATTGTGATCTCTAATAAATTTGGTACCTTAGGAGAAGATTTGATGGCAGAGGGTTTAAGGGAAGTGGAGACCTTAATTGGAGTTAATATGGGAAAGGATAATATCACGGGCCAATCAAAGGAGGGGAAGAGTGTTGACCAAGGTGTGAGTAAGGAGAGTAGAGGTAACTTGGGAAAGAAGATTGATGGCTTAGGAGAGGGTTTTAAAGCGAAACGTGGTGGAATTAATAAGTTAAATAAGCCTATTAATGTTGTTGGGCCAAGAATTAAACAAACCAAGCCCATAAGACCTACACGGGGACTTGTTTTTGGACCGGCCAGAGGAGAAGTGAGCTTATCTGAATCCGGTAAACGACTTCATGTTGATAACAGAGAGTTTGGCCGGGAAGGAGACAGCTTTGGTAACCAAAAGGAACTAAGTATTGAAGAGGCAGCGGGTAATACGAGTACTGGAGGTGAGATGGATCAGTCTTCCACGAGACTTGAGAATGAGAAGTTGAATATGGAAGGTATGTTATATCGGGAGCCGCAGGCCGTTGCGGTGGATTCCCTAGTCGCATAACAGCTTGCCCCGACGTTTCTACGTTCGTTGTGTATTTTAATGATGAATTTTATCTTATGGAATTGCCGGGGGGCAAATAAACCCAATTTCAGAGGATCAATCCGTTATTTATTGAAAAAATTTAAGACGGATATTTTGACGGTTTTTGAGACTCATGCGAGTGGTGATAGAGCGAGACAGATTTGTGGAGGCTTGAGATTCGAGAACTCTTTTAGAGTAGATGCAATGGGTCAAAGTGGGGGTATATGGCTTTTTTGGAGATCTTGTGTTGGTACGGTAGTGATTGTGGAGTCTTCTAGTCAATTTATCCACGCTAAAATTGTTAATGGGGAGGAAACAATTAATGTTATTGTGGTGCATGCGGCTCCGACGGCTGAGAGGAGAAGTAGTCTTTGGGAGCATTTGAAGACCGTTGTGAATGAGGCAGAAGGTCCCATTATGATGGGAGGGGATTTTAACACGATAGTAAAATTAGACGAGAAGACGGGGGGCAATGGTAGTCTATCCTCTGATTCAATTTCCTTTGGAATTGGAATATGGACATCTATAACAAAGTCCTTAGACAAAAAGATAATCGTGGACTTGACTTCATCATATAACACGTACAAATAATCAACACAACTTCAGATAATAATTAACATTATATTTGAAAATAACTTTAAACTTATATCCTTTCTATATTTGCTTTTAAGACGGTAGGGCTTTTTATATACAAAATCTTGTTTTTTTTAAGAACACATTTTTAGTTAATTTAGATGTAATCAAGAAACATTGACTTTCAATTATTATTGGGTTTATTAAACAACTTTTTTTTCCTTTCTTGAATATATTGTCACAGGTTACAATATTTACAGCACTGAATATATAAAAAAATCCAGTTACAATAACATACTTTGATCAGAAAAATAAGAAAAATAAGATTTTTTTTTTTTTTTAACGACACAAGCTCAAAAAAAACAACTCATAATCATCCAAAAAAAAAGAACCACTCATAGTCACATCACATAATTATGCAACCATCGGAATCCTCACGGTAACCACCGTACATCCCAGGAGTATAATACGACGGAGCCGCCACCACCGAAGATCTACAAAATCCACAATAACCCGAATTCGGAATATCACAAATGCATCTTCTCGCCGGAGCCATCTCGTTATGATGCTCTCCCAATTGATAACCCTGCGACTGCGACTGCCACTGCTGCTGCTGCGGCCGTGCGGGTGGTGCGGCCTGAACGGCAACGATAGTCGTGTGACCAACTTTCTTCCTTAGCTCACGAGTTAACTCCGCCGTGTCGATTTCTTCTCCTAACACGACCAACTGGTCATTTTGTCCTTGAATCGTGACAGATGTTACACCTAAAAACGTTAACACAAGTTGATGAAAATAATTCAAAATATATAACCTAACTTGGTTTGCAAGTAACTTGCTAAAGAAGGAATTCATATAGAAATACAGTTACCTCACGGTAAATCAACAGAATTTTCCGGTCACGAACTAAGTTTTCAATCCAACTAATCTCTCAATAAATTTTTATCTTGCTAAATTAATAAAATATTAGGATCCCGACGTCATTAATTTATAAAGATTTTAGTGTAGGTTTAATTACCTGAAGTTCCCGATACGATTTTCATTGCTTTCTTCCTTGATTTCTCGCCATCACTCATATCAATCTTCAAGACTATCCGTTGCTGAAGAAAAAAATATAACGCAAATGTAAATTTTTTAATTCAGAAATGCTTATTTTCATGTCTTTACATATAAAGAACATAAGACATGAACATATAGAAGAGATATTTACCTTCATTTTTATGCCGGAAAAAATCACCGGAGATTATATCACGATATGTAGATTGTGTTGTTGTGAGAGAGAGACCAAGGATTTGCCTTTGGGTACTCAAGTGAAAATGCCTCAATAGATGTGTGATTGAGTCTACTTCTCTATTGGATTATATAGAGAACAATAATCACACGCAATGAATGAGAGATATTTTTAGTTTCCTAATTTTTCTATAAGAATAATTTGATTATCTTATTCTATCATTAAGAAACTTTCTGTTTTAAATAATGCAATCTTGTAGCATTGACATAAACCTACTATAACGACCAACGACATAAAGCCAATCATAAAGAAGTTACAATACTAAAATCCATTCGGGAACTAAATGGAATGTGTATTTCTTAGTAATCTTATATCATTCATTATTTTATGATGTTTAGGCAACCATTTTTTTATATAGTCATATGTATGTTTACGCGGTACCATAGAAGAATACGTCATAAGCAAATTCCTTGTAATAATGTAAACCAAAATAACGAAATTCCTAGAAATTTACTAGTTGTATTATTCATTCTTATTATTTACTATCAATTTCCTTGATGTTTGCTTGACACTGTCATTTTCCAATTATTAAATTGCTTATATTTTAATTATTTGATTCGGTTAGAAGTTGAAATTGAGTTTATGCTTCTCTGATAGTGATTGTCTTCGCCTTGTCGGCTAAGTTTAAGTTTATACTAGTCTACAAGTTTTTTCTTAACAAAAAAAAAAAGAATAATTATCATAGTGTGAGTAAATCAAGTGAGATAATAAAATGCTTTATATCAAACCTTTTGGTCGAAGTAGTATCTTTGAGTTAAAACAAAAAAAAACTCAAGTTATGAGAAATTAGAGATATGTATCTCCTTAAGGCTTAAGACAATGCAAGTCACAAAGACTTGCACAACAATTGGTACTACACATTTTCCAAAACCAAATAGATACACAAAATTACACCAACTTATCATATTTGTATCGAGATCATCGCGGTTTTAAGCTGTCAGTAGTAAGCCTAATAAACAAAACAGAACATGGAATAGTTTTCTTGAAATTTTGTTGGCGACTCCAAGCTTCAGTCACCATTGTTTCCATTGAAGATCAGTCACCTGTATTCACAATGACTTAGCTTTTGTGGTCATAATATAACCAAATATTGATGATTTACCAAATGTTAAGGTTGCTCTGCCTACTCGTATGGATGACGAAAGCTGGTCAGTACTTCCCCGTTATAAATTCCATGAGAAACTCCATTGAAGCGGTTAGAGTATTAGAAGAATGGTACTCGACTAGCTTGAACTTGAAAGTCTTGACAAAGCAAGCGGCGTCTTTCTTGCAATTCTTCAGTATACGGATGAGGAAAGCTCTTCCAATGTCGTTCCCTGTCATAAGTTTCATGCGAAACTCCATTGACGAAGTTAGAGCGTTCAAGGAATTGTTCTTGACGATAATGACTAGCTTGAAAAAGAGAGTCTTGAGGCTGAAAACACCTTCTTTCAATAGATATGAGCTTGTCCAGCCCAATTGGATTGTCGTGAAACCGAGTATGGTCTCTTTCAATGGAAAACGACATTGATCTTTGCGTTGCACGAATAGAGACATCTTTGAACTGTAAATGTCTATGTTCTTGGTAATAAGAAAGATCCAATGGAGATGTTCTCTGTCTTGATTGAACCAAAAAATCTAAGACTTGTCCAAGATTATAGTCCCGGCGATAGCTGAGATCAAACGAAACTGGTCTTTGGCTAACACCGTGAAATTCTGTTTGGAGAGAACGCTTTGATTCTAGTTCCTTCCCTTCTCGCCATTCATTTTCTCCGCGTAAAGCTCCGTAGCGACGCGACATAATCTGAACTTGAAAGTACTACACTCTCCCAAAGGGAAAGGTTTGTCACATCTAGATCCATCTCCTCTCTTGTTCTCATAACCAGGATACTTGCTCTTCTCGAACGGCACAGATTGAACCAACACAAGAAAGCATCTAGTGTTGAAACCTCTAAAACAATAATCATTGAAGTTGAAAAAACGAATTTTTTTGTTGATAAATAAATTTGACATTTCAACAAAAAAAATAAAAATAAAGAACTGTAATGCTTTCGAAAACAGGCGGGAATTATGAGACTGCATAACAGAAAGCAAATAACTAATTGCGCCATTAAGACAATGGACTTGCCGCTCGTTTTATTCTAGTGTCATCAATGGGCCGAGTTAAGACAATGAATGTGTTTAATCTAGAAATGATTTGATATTAGTGGATAACTTATTATTAATGTCATTAATGGGCCAAGTTAGAAACGTTTGTTACATTAGATACTATGTTTAATCCAAGATGATTTGATACTATGTTAGTGGATAACTTTATTCTTGAACTAAGGGCGGCCCTGAGTTCTTATGGGCCATAAGTAAAAATACGAAAATAGACCGATTTGACCACTAAACTAAAGAAATTTTTAGGATTTTAGAGCCGATTGGTTATAATAAATTTGAGGGTCGATATGAGGACCACAAGTATAAGCTTTGCCCGTTTGCCCTCAGGGCCGGCCGTGCATACGAGATCACGAACCATTTTATTTGTACCACATTGCATTATGAGAAGGAAGCATTGATTAACTTTTGGTCAACTACTAGACCTAGAGGCTTTTAGGTTTTAAGTCAAATTGAAACTAGTGATTAGGAATAAAAAATATTGTATTTCCCTACTAGTGATATTTAATGGTGTTTTGTTATTCTGAATATTATACATATTTTGTTCAAATCTTCAATAAATCAGTTAATTCGTTTACGATTTGATATGTATACCTTCAACTTTCTCAAATCTTTTAAATTTTCTGGCTTTTGAGATTTGAGATTATTGACACGCATTGAATAATTGATTTTGACTCGATCACGCTTCCCGTCTTTGTTTAGTATTAATATTGTGGAATTAAAAACTAATTCCTTCTTTATCGTTTATGTGCTTTGCACGGCAAATATTTTAGCCGAGTTTTTACCATGTTGTTTCTTGTTAAACTTTAACATTTGCTCCATGGTTGGAGTTTAAATTATCTATAAAAGAATCGGTTTGGTCAAAAAACCATTCTCCAAAGTCTCTATCCAAAGAGACTATTCAACCCAAAGAGAAACCAAATAATTTTTTTTTTTTAATTATATGAGACTCCATTAGTCTCATTGGTAAACATGCTCTTATATCCTTTCTATATTTGCTTTAAAGACGGTAGAAGGACTTTTTATAGAGTATTTGCATTGCTCGCGCTACGCGCGAGTGTCTCTTTTACAATTTTAAAATATTTGAAAACAAATAGTTTGATTTATCTATACTGCATAAAATATTATATTTAAAAATAAATAATATGTGCTTCTTTGTCTCTTATTCTTTTCGGCTATCGGTTTTTAAATTTTAAGATGGGTTCTCCATTTTGAGATGTAGATCTAGTTCTTCAGAGGTGGCTTTTTCTGTCGTTTCTCTAGGTGTCTTCGGCTTCTCATCTCTCATGTGTTATACTTACAAACGGTGATTCAAGATTAGTTTGAATAATCGATTTACTTAAAACTCGGTGGTAAATCCATTTGTTTAGACTTTATTTTGATGCGACTTTGGTGTTTCACTACCTTGGTTGCTCTCGGATGTGTTTGGCTATATCAAAAGTTTTGCTCTCTACGGGTTATCTCCTCTCCGGTCTCTGGTTTTACGTATTGTATATTTTTAGTCTTTCAGACCAATTTTCGGGTGTGCTTTGGTCTTTGGTGCTTCGTCTTACCTTGCATGTTTCTTCTCTATAGCTCATCGCTTTGTTTCGATCCAGAACCGAGTATGAAGCGGTTCCTGTTAAGGGTCTCCGTTTAGTTGGTTTAGGGATCGTTTGCTCCATGATTAGGGGTGGGCAAAATATCTGAAACCAAAATACCGAACCCAAACCAGATCAAAATTACCTTAACCGAACCCGAACCAATTTTCTAAAATATCCGAACGGGTCTTCCATACTTAAAACTGAAAACCCGAAATCGAACCCGAACCGAATCGATAACCGCACGGGTACCCGAAATATACTAAACATAAAAGAACCAAAATATATTTAGAGTTAATGTCAGATATGTAATTCTAGTTTATGTAATTTTTTTTTATTACTTTTTTATAAATTCGAATATTGTGTATATATTTCAATAAAAATAACCAATTTATGTTATTATTTGAAATATTTCAATAAAAAATTGTTAATTTCTTTAGGGTTTTTGGATAAGTCGAATAACAAAGAACTAAAATTGATCCAAATTAAAAAGAAAGTAAGGTAATTATAAATTTATCGAGTAGTTTTTGAATATTTTCGACAATTTTTAGTATTACGGATAATCAAAACCTGACCCGAACCGAACCCGACCCAAAGGTTTCTAATACCTGAATGGGTATTATATCTCTAAACCCGAATACCCAAAAATCTGAAATACCCGATCCGAACCCGAACGGGTACCTGTTATTTTATTTTAAGATATTATTTTCTTATGGCTTTTGCTCAGTAATGTTAATAAAACACAACTATTAGTAGAATAAAAAATTTCATTCTTTAAAATTAAAAATACAAATTACATTTGTAAATTTTTGAACTTTGTAATGACTTTAAAATATAATGTTGTATGGTTTCAATATATATTGCAGTATTGCACTTACATCATATGATGTATACTATATTTACTTGATAGTTTAGAGTTTTTTTTCCCTCATCCTCCTAATCTCTTATAGTTCCACTTAAATCTTCTTTTTAGGTTAAAAATAAAATCATAAATCAGATTACTTTGTGTCTAAATTAGAATAATTTCTTTAAAATACCTAAATTTAATTTATTTTCTTTTTATTTGATGTAATTGCAATAATTTCTTATTCTCTGATTTTTTCTTTATGTAATTATGAACTTATATTTGGTTTTATGAATTTAGTTATAGATCAATTTGTTTTTTTTAATTTTAGGACTTATTTGATGATTTATAACATGTTTAAAAATTGTTATTAATTTAGTGACCTATATTTGTATAATTTTTAAGGTTTAAAGTTTAATTTTAAATATTGAAAATGACTTTTGAAATTCTTTGCATAATGATATAACCAATTATACCTAAATTTAATTTATTTTCTTTTTATTTGATGTAATTGTAATAATTTTTTATTCTCCTATTTTCACTTTATGTAGTATGAACTTATGTTTGTCTTTATGAATTTAGTTATGGATCAATTTTTTTGTTTAATTTTAGGATTTATTTGATAACTTATTATAACATGTATTAAACTTGTTATTATTTTAGTGAACTATATTTATATAAGTTTTGAGGTTTGAAGTTTAATTTACAATATGGAAAATGACTTTTGAAATTCTTTTCATAATGATATAACCAAATATATTAATTGTGAAACTGTAAAAAAATAATTGAAAACATAAATAAATATACATGTGGATGATGAGGTGGATGCATGAGAAGAGAGAAAAGCTAACTTTATATATATACTAGAATTGGCTCGCGCTACTCGCGAGTAGCTTTCTACAATTTTATTACATTTAAAGACATATAGTTTGATTTATCTAATAATTTAATAATTATATATAACAAAATCAATCAATGTTTTAGAAATAAAAAATAGTGATTGGTTTGATATGAATTAGAGTATTTCTCTTATCTATATGATATTGCATGAATATAAAATTAGACATTATTGATTACTATTTGAAAAAGTATATCATTATTATTTTAAAATAAATCAATTTATTTTCTATTTATCATCTAACAATACACTTTTTACGTAAATTCAAGTTTCATTATTCTTTAAGTTTTTAGATATTTTTTACTTTGACTTTTGATTAGAAATATTACTAATATGAAACTACTTGTTGAATAAAAAACTTAGTGATTTAAAATTAAAAATACAATGTATTTGTAAAGTTAAAAATATGAGTTTGTTTTTCATACACCGACTTAGTAATTTATTTTTTTATTGTTTTCAAGATATTTTTACATGATATATGTTATATTTACATATGAATTTTTCTTTTTTTCGTGAAAAGTATTTAGATTTCTCATGTATGGCCTCATGCTCTTATAGTTACATTATATTTTTGGGTTAAAAAGAAAATCACAATAAAAGTCTTTAACTTTTTAAGCTTATAATATTTTTGGGGCAAATATTTCTAATTTGAGTACCCATTAATTTCTCTTGTTCTATTTTCCCTTTTAATTATGTATAATTGCAATAACTATTTTAAGTATAGCTGAATTTAAAATTTATTAAACATGTTATTAAGCTAGTAACTATATATAGATATCTATATATATTTGCATAACATGATGACTTTTCAAATTCTTTTTCTTATGTTAAAACCACATTTATAATTATTTATTAAACATGTTATTAAGCTAGTAACTATATATAGATATCTATATATATTTGCATAACATGATGACTTTTCAAATTTTTTCTCTTATGTTAAAACCACATTTATAATTGTTAATTAATTTATAAATTAAATTTAAAATTAAAAAAAAGAAATAGAATTTATGATGTGGATGATGAGGTGGCTTAAGGAGAAGAGAGCAAATCTAACTTTATATATATATAGATATATAGATTTGAGGTTTGAAGTTTAATTTACAATATGGAAAATGACTTTTGAAATTCTTTTCATAATGATATAACCAAATATATTAATTGTGAAACTATAAAAAAATAATTAAAAACATAAATAACTATACTTGTGGATGATGAGGTGGATGCATGAAAACGAGAGAAAAACTTACTTTATATATATATATATATATATATTTGCATTGTACAGCAAAAGAAAATCATATAATTGGTCGAACACAAATTAACCTCCTCTCTCTCCTCTCTCTCCATCGTTTCTCCTCTTTTCAGTCTCTCTCCTCTCCTCTCTTCTCTCAACGATGCCTCTATGTATCTCTCACAAAATCTCAAATTTTGACTAAAACTTTCTCAGGCTATTTGGGTTGTCAAAGGATCAATTTTAATTTGTTTTTGGTTGTCAAATGATCAATTTTTGTTTGATTTGTTTTTAGGTTGTCAAAGGATCTGTGAATTGGGTTTTTGAGAGGAGAGGACTGTCTTTAGCCACACAAATTTCCACAGTCGAGATTAGTTTTAAAAAGTTTTTGTCATGCACCTAATTTTGTATTTTGCCATGTATATTCAACTAAATTACCCCTTTTTATATACAAAATCTTGTTTTTTTAAAGGTAATTAGCAAGTATATTATGTATTGTACCTAAATTAATTATCTAACAACCTATAAACTAAAACGTAGTAACTAGCATAATATTGACATAGAATTCTAATTTTACCCTTATGTAACTTTGTTGTTTTTTTAAAAGAAATAAAATTAAAAAAACACTAAAAATTACATAAATTAAAACACACTTTTACCCTAATTGGTGTCCTCTCAGGCTCTCACCGCCACCTCTCTCCCCTTTCTTCTCAGTTCTGAGAAAATCAATTATGATTGCTGCTATGTTCATTCGATTTTATTCATCTTCTAATTATTATTATTTTTCTACGTATTCATTTTTCCATCGTTTTTGTATTCTTCTTCCTCCTTTATTTGTTTATTCTTCTTCCATCATTTGTTTCTCTTTCTTCTTTGTGTTCGTTTGACACAAGCATCATAATCGATTTTGTATCTCTATTTGGTGATCTACAAAACCAAATCACAATCACTTTTTCTTATTTCGTTGTCATGGATCAAAAATCTCCATCATGGATCAAAATAAAGATCGAGATATTGAGATAGTTAACTATGTTTGGAAATTATTATAATAGATAACTATACATGTCAACTATGTTCAAATTTTAGATATGATAATTGTCAAGTTATGTATATTTTTACTATAATAGTTAACTATGCATGTTATGTTTTTTATTATAGTCAACTATGTTTATGATAATAGTTAACTACTGATAATAGTTAACTATGTAGTAGTTTTTTTATAAAATAGGTAACTATGTATGTTATTTTTTTTTATTATAATCAACTATGTTTTTAATAATAGTTAGCTATGCATGTTACAATATTTTTCATTATAATAGTTAACTATGTATTTTACTTTTTTCATTATAGTTAAAATTCATCTACTTTTTGGAGACATAAACTGTATTACAAATTTTTTCAGTGGATAAAATCAAGAGAAATTTTTTAGAGATTCTTTTTAATTATACACCTTAATTACATAAAATCTTTTTTATTATATTTGCCTTAACTGTATTGTAAGGGTAATTTCGTCATATTTTTCATTCTCTCTGCTATTTAACTAAATATAATTTTAGTCATGTTAGTTACTTAATTTTTGCTCCAAAAAGTAATATTCACCTAATTCAACCTTTTTTTAAAGAACACATTTTTAGTTAATTTAGATATAATCAAGAAACATTGACTTTCACTTATTATTGGGTTTATTAAAAATCTTTTTTTTTCCTTTCTTGAATCTATTGTCACAGGTTACAATATTTACAGCACTGAATAAAAAAAAATCCAGTTACAATAACATACTTTGATCAGAAAAAAAATATTACACAAACTCAAAAAAACAACTCATAATCATCCAAAAAAAAAGAACCACTCATAGTCACATCACATAATTATGCAACCATCGGAATCGTCACGGTTATAACCACCGTACGTCCCCGGAGTATAATACGACGGAGCCACCACCATCATAGATCTACAAAATCCACAATAACCCGAATTCGGAATATCACAAATGCATCTTCTCGCCGGAGCCATCTCGTTATGATGCTCTCCCAATTGATAACCCTGCGACTGCGACTGCGACAGCTGCGGCCACGCCGGTGGTGCGGCCTGAACGGCGATGATAGTCGTGTGACCAACTTTCTTCCTTAGCCCACGAGTTAACTCCGCCGTGTCGATTTCTTCTCCTACCAGGAGCAAATGATCTCCTTGAATCGTGACAGATGTTACACCTGAAAACGTTTACACAAGCAAAAAGTTGATGAAAATGATTCAAATATATAACCTAACTTGGTTTGCAAGTAACTTGCTAAAGAAGGAAGTCATATAGAATTAGGTTAAATTACCTGATGTTCCTGATACAATCTTCATTGCTTTCTTCCTTGGTTTCTCACCATCACTCATATCAATCTTCAAGACTATCCGTTGCTGAAGAAAAAAAGATAACGCAAATGTAAATTTTTTAATTCCGAAATGCTTATTTTCATGTCTTTGCATATGAAGAAGATAAGACATGAACATATATAGAAGGGATATTTACCTTCATTTTATGCCGGAAAAAACCACTGGAGATAATATTACGATATGTGATTTGCCTTTGGGTACTCAAGTGAAAATGCCTCATCACACGCAATGAATGAGAGATATTTTTAGATTCATAATTTTACTATAAGAATATTATTATTATTATCTTATTCTATCATTAAGAAACTTTATGTTTTAATTAATGCAATCTTGTAGCATTGACTTAAATTTACTATAACGACCAACGACATAAATCCAATCAAAAAGAAGTTCCAATATTAAAATCCATTCGGGAACTAACCCCCCCCCCCCCCCCCCCAAGGGGGGAACTAATAACTGTGTATTGGAACTTCTTTATGATTACGCGGTACCGTAGAAGAATACGTCATAAGCAAATTCCTTGAAATTTACTAGTTGTATTATTCATTCTTACTATTATTTACTATCAATTTCCTTCATGTTTGCTTGACACTTACATTTTCCAATTATTAAATTGCTTATTTTAATTATTTGATTCGGTTTGAAGTTGAAATTGAGTTAAAGCTTCTCTGATAGTGATCGTCTTCGCCTTGTCGGCTAAGTTTTTTTTTTTTTTTAACACTTTTTTAACACTTATCGGCTAAGTTTAGGTTTATACTAGTCTACAAGTTTTTTCTTAGCAAAAAAAAAAGAATAATTATCATAGTGTGAGCAGGGCAGACCGACGCTTTGGCATATGTGGCACGTGCAAATATCATATTTCCATTACGTTACTAGTACAATGTTAAATTAGACATTAAACAATTTGAAGTCCACTTGTCACAACCCATTTAAACAAAAATTGAAACTCATTGACTATTTTTGCAAATTTGAATAATTTAGCCAGCTCCCAAACCTAAGGTGAGGTCTTATAATAGTAAAACAGGACAGAACAGAAGGATTAGCTTTGAACAATTTCCATGCATAATAATGTAGACGAAGAAGTATATTTTTACATATTTAAGTTTATCAAAGTTTTAAACTAGTTTTAGATATTACATGTAGCGGTATAAAATATGTTTGTGATAAATATCAATTATAAAGACTATTTTATACAAACTTGATTTTTGAACGATTATCTAATTTGTCCTGTCAAAAAAGTAACAAAAATGTTATTAATATAGGATAAATTTGTAAATTTTTTTTTATCACAACACTTACGTTTGTGTCGATATCATATTTCTTTGCTAAAAATATTTTGTAATATTGTGCCCAGGTTAAAAAAATTTATGGACCGCCACTGAGTGTGAGTAAATCAAGTGAAATAATAAAATGCTTTATATCAAACCTTCTGGTCGAAGTAGTATTTTTTAGTAAAAAAAATCTCAAAGCTATGAGAAACTAGAGATATGTATCTCCTTAAGGCTTAAGACAGTGCAAGTCACCATAAGACTTGCACAACAATTGGTACTACAAATTTTCCAAAACTAAATAGATACACAAAATTACACCAACTTATCATCTTTGTATCGAGATCATCGCGGTTTTAAAATTTGTTAGTGAGCCCAAGCTTCAGTCACCTTTGTTTCCATTGAAGATCAGTCACCTGCAAAATGTTCACAATGACTTAGCTTTTTGTGGTCATAATATAACCAAATATTAATGATTTACCAAATGTTGCTCTGCCTACTCGTATAATTGACGAAAGCTGGTCCGTACTTCCCCGTTATAAATTTTATGAGAAACTCCATTGAAGCGGTTAGAGTATTCGAAGAATGGTACTCGACTTGCTTGAACTTGAAAGCCTTGACAAAGCAAGCGGCGTCTTTCTTGCGATTCTTCAGTATACAGATGAGGAAAGCTCTTCCAATGTCGTTCCCTGTCATAAGTTTCATGCAAAACTCCATTGATGAAGTTAGAGCGTTCAAGGAATTGTTCTTGACGATGATGACTAGCTTCAAAAAGAGAGTCTTGAGATTGAAAGCAGTTTCTTTCAACGGATATGAGCTTGTCCGGGTCTATTGAATTGTCTTGAAACCGAGTATGGTCTCTTTCAAGAGAATACAACACTGATCTTTGCGTTGCACGAATAGAAACATCTTCGTACTGCGAATGTCTACGTTCTTGGTAATAAGAAAGATCCAATGGAAATGTTCTCTGTCTTGATTGAACCAAAGGGTCTAAGACTTGTCTAAGGTTATGGTCCCCGCGATAGCTGAGATCAAACGAAACTGGTCTTTGGCTAACACCTTGAAATCCTGTTTGGAGAGGATGCTTTGATTCTAGTTCCTTCACTTCTCGCCATTTCACTTTCTCAGCGTAAAGCTCCTTAGCGACACGGCATAATCTGAACTTGAAAGTACTACACTCTCCCAAAAGGAAAGGTTTGTCACATCTGGATCCATCTCCTCTCTTGTTCTCATAACCAGGATACTTGCTCTTCTCAAACGGCACACATTGAACCAACGCGAGAAAGCATCTGCTCGCAAGACCTTCGAGATTCCAGTCAGAAAAAGGTGCTTTGTTCTTATGAGAGACATGAATTTCTCCATCAGCTCTTAGCAAATGGCTTGCATAACGGAAAAACCCGAACACTAGGTCCCTATGTTTCCTACAACAGACAAAGTCCCAAACCGGTTTACACATCCAACTGCAAGAAGATAGTTATCTATATATAGAGTCAAAAACATGAACTTACCGTATAAGACTGGGATCAGACTCTTTGCTATGGAAACCGGCGTGCGGGAAGTTGAAGATGATACGGTCGAATCTTCTGTAATGAAGATGAGGATGAAAATGCAGCTTGGTGGCATCAACCCCATGGAAAAGAGAAGCTCCTAGTCTCTTCAAAGTTTCAAGATTTGATCTTGCATTCTTGTACTTTCTAACCACATCATCTGCTTTCAAATTACCCATAAGGAGACATGAAACAACAGAGGAAAATCTAACCTAAAGCTACAACCTTTATAAGCTATACACAGACATGAACACAAGAACAATGCAAAAGCTTAAAAAATTATCAATCTGCTTCAAATTACCATAACAGAGCAAATCGAACATAAAGCTTGAACCTTTATACATGTTTCTAAGCTATACACAGAGAAATGACACCAAAAGATCCATAATCAGTAGTTTAACCCTAGAAATTGATTTCGATTCTGAAAGTGACACAAAACCCTAAAACCTCGATATAACAAAACGAAATCAAAACCCTAAAATTGTATAACAAAGTAAGGAAACAGAGTGTTAACCGTATGAATCGAGAGAAGAAGCAACGATATTGGAAGCAGAGCGGAATGAAATGGCTAAACTGTGAGAGAATGAGAAATCTCCTTCGCCTACAAGAAGTATTTGATGATTCGATGAATAGTGAGTGACCCATACTTCATCATCATCATCTCTGTCTCTGATAAGCTTTCTCATCGCCATTAGAGTGATAAAGGATGATCCTTTGAGGAAAGTTTATGTTTTTATTTTTTTTTTAGTTTCAAAATATATTAACGTTTCAAAAATCGACAATTATTGATTTTGGTTTATTTAAGCACATAAAGTATACTCGTATCGTATGTATATCCATAAACAGTTTTTGAGAAATGAAACGTTTTTTTTTATAGCGTTTTGGTTGTAATTACAATGATGACAATGAGAGAAGCTTAATGGGCAACTTGAAGAAGAGAGTGAAGCAGGAAAAAAAGAAACCTTTTTGGCTATCTCCCTAAACCGGAGCTTCAACATTTCATGAGTCATTCCTAAACCAGAGCTTCAACATTTCATGAGACTGGTTTGTGTGTGTGTGGTAACAAACGATTTCATGACCAAACTACAAGTTTAGAAAACACTAGTGTTACCATATGAAGAAGATTCATCGCCATTGTGCTCAAATACAGAAGAGAAGATAGAAATGGTGCTCCTCTTAAAGCTTTGTTAGTGAGTCCAACTTTCAGTCACTGATTCAGTTTCTAAATGCAAAGAGTTCATAGAAGAAACCACTAGAGAGACCCAAAAACTCATAAATGCAAAAAAACATCCAAATTGATGGTAAAAATTCATTCTTTGAAACCACAATAAGCATAACAATGTCAAATTCTCATAAGAGAAAAACAGAGGATACAATGTTGCGGTACCGGAGATTCTTCTTAACGATTGGATTCCGAAGGTGTCTTCGAGACGATCGAAAGCGCGTGTAATCCACTTTCGAGCTCTTCCTTGAGCAAATCGTAAACAAGCCTGTGTCTCTTCACCAAATTCATACCTTCGAATCCTTTCGAGACGATCTTCACATTGAAATGGGTTTCTTCGTCGGTACTTCGACCTTTCATTCCTGCGTGACCTGCGTGCTGATACGAAACGTCTTCGATCACTAACTCAACAGGTTCGAGCTCTTTCTCGAGTCTCTGCTTTATCCTGCTCGCCCGATTCTCGATTTGACCCGGACTCGAACCCGACCCGGTTTTCTCGCTAACGCTGCTCATTCTGAAACCAGCGGATTTTGATCCGATCTCCGGAGAATTCGAATCGGGATTGAAGAATTTTGGAACGGAGAAGACGAATTTCGGAGGATTTAACGGCGATTTTAGGATCTGAGTCCGGTGGAATCCCGATGCGATTAACCTAATCGAAGACGATAACATTGTCACTGAGTGAGAAGAAGAGTTTCATCGAAACCATAAGAAAAACGTCGTCGTTTATTAGCTTACTTTTCCTGGGTAATTACGTTTTACGTCACAAGTTATTACGTTTTGCAACATAATTAACTAATTTTTATTTAAATATATGTAACTTTTACGACATTATTTATGAAATCGGTAAAATAGACAAAATAGTTAATATGTCATAAAAATAATTAATAAGCTATGAAATTAGTTAACTATGTTGTTAAATTGGTAACTATTTTCTCAAAAATAGTTAACTATGTTTTAGATAGTTATAAAATGGTGTGAAATAGTTAATTATTTTTTGAGATCAATAAAATTTGTAGTTTTGCAAAAAGTTAATTTGCTAGATAACCAAAAAAAAATTATAATATAAAATCTAACTGAACACCCTAAATCTAATGGTTAGAAATTGGCTACATAGGTAAGTTTTGGTTAGATTTTGAATTATATTTTTTTTTGAGTTATACAACTAATTATCTCTTTTGCAAATAGTTAATTACTGTAATTTCAAAAAGAGTCAACTATTTTATCAAATTGATTTATATAGGAATAATTTTGTCTTATATTTAATTCTCTCTACCACTTTCTTAATTTTATTTTCTGATATGTTATTTACCTACTTTTATATCTTGAAAATGTTTGTCTCATCTGCCCTAGCTGCTGAAGCGTGGGCTCTTCTTTCGTCTCTGCGTTATGCTCTTGAGGCGGGCTGCTATGATCTCCTTGTGAGGTTAGACGCACAATCTCTTGTCTTGCTCCTCAATTCTGAGAAAGCTCACAACGAGATCCAAGTCATTCTCGACGATATCCGAGAGTTGGCTCTATCTTTTAGTTCGATTGTCTTTTCTTATGTTTCTCGAACAGTTAATATAAAATCTTATTCACCAATTGCTAAGAAGGTTTTACAAGCCTTGAAAAACTCTGTTGATTATGCTGTTTTTTCTGTTTAATCAATGAAATCTATTTTGTGACTAAAAAAATATATATATATCCTGAAAATGTTATTCAACTAATTATAACTATAACATCGTTATATTTTATACTGCATCAGTACAAAAAATTATCAACGAAATCCGTCGTGTATAGAAATGGCAAAAAAACTATAAAAATTGCGATCCAAAATAGTTCTTCTAAAAGTATAACTTTTAGATCCAAAATATCAAAAGTCTATGTATCACATTTGCAATTACCAAAGACATTATTCGACAGTTACATTGTATTCGACCACACTCTATCACTCATTTCTCAAAAGTAGGTCCCACCACCAAATCAAGGCTGACGTGGATCCTCGATCACCTTTTCCACCTTAGGACCTTACACACACACGAATTTACAACTATTGCCACTAAAACTGCGTACAAAGCCAAGGGTAGTTTCGTAATTATCAACATACCACTTTCCGGTTTTTGTAAAAATCCGTCTCCGCCGCTGCATCCTCCCTTCCTCTCTCTCTCTCTCGTCGCCGCATATACATATACGTTACGATGTATATATACGTATATATATGTATATGATTCAGATTTTGACTGGACATTGATATTATCAGGCAATGCTCGTTTCTTTGTCTCTTATTTATGGTTTTGATTTCCGAAGCTTTCGTGTGATCTGAAAGCTAATTAAATCTCTCTGTTTTTTCGTGAGTTTTTCTTCTTCTTCTTGTAAAAGTTTGGTTTTTTGATTCATCAATGAACATTTTCATTTTGTTTGATCTATATATTTCTTCTCTGTTGATCTTTTCCCCCGGGAAAAAAACTGTTTCTTTTCGCGTTTAGGATCGGCGTTACATTTTTATGATTCGTGCTCAACGCGTTTCAAGTTTCGTTTTTGTTGCTTAGAAATGGGATTTTGGGAAATGGGTATTTCAAATTTCGATGCTTTTTGAGGAATTTTGTGACTGAATACGAAAAAGTAGTCTTCTTTTTTAATTCTTTGTGTACTCTTTAGATGGTCACAAGCAAAAAGGTGATAGCTTTGGAGTTTTTCATGTGTGAATTTAAAATGTAAGTTTTTTTGATGTAGGAATGGCTTCAAAATCGTCTCTTGATGTAATAGAAACATCAACAAAGGTTCATTTATCTGGATTGTATCAAAAGGATGGTTTAGATTCACCTAGATCAAATCAAATGGCTGAGGAAGAAGAAGAACATGGACAACCTTTTGTAATCGGTGAGAGACGCTTTGGATTTTTATATTTAAAGATGGTTAGAATCAGAAATGTTCGGTTGTGTTCAGGAGTTGCTGGAGGAGCAGCATCGGGGAAAACGACTGTTTGCGATATGATTATGCAACAATTGCATGATCAGAGAGCTGTTGTTGTTAACCAGGTGATTCTTGTACTCGAAATGTTACGGTGTTTTTAAGTGAATCACAAGTGGTTATATAGTGCATTTTAATTTGTAGGATTCGTTTTACCATAATGTAAATGAAGAGGAGCTTGTAAGAGTTCATGATTACAATTTTGACCATCCTGGTTAGTAAGTCTCTTAAAAGCGAAGAAAAAATCGATCTTCTGGCCTATTTTGTGTTTAGATTATAGTTTTGCTCATTTTCAATGTAGATGCTTTCGATACCGATCAATTGTTGTGTTCTATGGAGAAGTTGAGGAAAGGTCAAGCAGTAGATATCCCTAACTATGATTTCAAAAGCTACAAGAACAATGTTTTTCCACCTAGAAGGGTAATTAGCTACGTATAATCTATACTTTCTTGTCGAATAGTCACTTGGTACTTATGTCTCGTTGTTTATGATATCTTTGCAGGTAAATCCTTCTGATGTAATAATTCTTGAAGGGATACTTATTTTCCATGACCCTCGTGTGCGAGATTTGATGAATATGAAGATATTTGTAGATGCAGGTCTTGTGCATTATATGTATATACTCATGTTGGTAATAAAATTTGTTACTTAGTCTACACCATGGGGGTTATGTATGCAGATACTGATGTGCGTTTAGCGAGAAGGATTAAACGTGATACTGTTGAGAAGGGCAGAGATATTGCGACTGTTCTTGACCAGGTTTGTAATTAATTTATTCGATAGCTTTCGTGTTACCTCTTCATGAATGTTTGATTTACGAAAAAATTCCTATGCAGTACTCAAAGTTTGTGAAGCCAGCATTTGATGATTTCATACTCCCAACAAAGAAATACGCAGATATAATAATTCCTCGAGGTGGTGATAATCATGTTGCTATTGATTTGATTGTGCAACACATCCACACGAAGCTCGGTCAACATGATCTTTGTAAAATATATCCGAATCTTTATGTCATTCAATCAACATTTCAGGTTTTACTTATTCCTCTTTTCTCGTCTTGCACTCATTTTCTTGTTTAGTGGCGCAGAAGACTGATTCTTTAAACGTTGATTGTAGATACGTGGGATGCATACTCTAATCCGAGACGCCAACACAACAAAACATGACTTCATCTTCTACTCCGATCGTTTAATTCGTTTGGTAAGTGCAAAATTTTATTTATGTTTTCATGTGTTATTACTTATTACCATATTCGTTCTACTAATTTCTTCTTGCCAGGTCGTTGAACACGGCCTCGGTCACCTTCCCTTTACAGAAAAGCAAGTGGTAACTCCCACAGGTAAGCTAATGCAACAGTTTTATGAAATCACTAAGCAGAGTAAGATTATAAACTCATGTTGAATTTTCGGGTTCTTTCTTTAATTTTAGGATCGGTGTATTCGGGTGTGGACTTTTGTAAGAGGCTGTGTGGTGTCTCGGTTATCAGAAGGTACATAAACCAGCTCAAAACACTCAACACTGATAGTTATATCGTCAAGACCGTTATTAATGATTCTGTCTGGTGCAGCGGTGAGAGTATGGAGAATGCTCTAAGAGCATGTTGCAAAGGAATCAAGATTGGGAAGATTCTTATTCATAGAGAAGGCGATAACGGTCAACAGGTTTGTGTTTCTTTGCCTTTTTCATCAGTTCTCTTAATGGAAAAATGTCTGATCAAATGTGGCACACACACACCAGCTCATATACGAGAAGCTACCTTCGGACATTTCGGAAAGACACGTGCTTTTGCTGGATCCAATCCTTGGGACAGGTCTGATTTATGGTTCAGTGAACTCTGCATTGGTGAACAAAAGACAAGACATGGAATTGTATAATAAGAAGCATGTTTTCTTTTGTTTTGTGTGTAGGAAACTCCGCGGTGCAAGCGATAAGATTGCTTATAAGGAAAGGCGTACCTGAAGCCAACATTATATTTCTCATTCTCATATCCGTAAGTTAAAAACCGAGACCATTTTATCGTCTTTGTTTTGCTAACTTAGTCACAATGTATGGTTTTTTCGTATCTTGAAGGCACCTCAAGGAGTAAATGTGGTGTGCAAAAGGTTCCCAAAGATAAAGATTGTGACTTCTGAGATAGAACTCGGTTTAAACGACGAATTCCGAGTTGTTCCCGGAATGGGTGAGTTTGGAGACCGCTATTTTGGAACAGATGATGAGTGAGAGTGAGCTTGACTCCCTTGTTTACTCAGTAAATTTTTTTTTGGTTTGAGCTGTTTGTTATACGGATTTATGATCAGAATTCACTCATATATGTATACCGGAATTTTAGACTGATGAAGTAGCCTCTACTACCTACATTTCATTCATATTTCTGGTAATTTCGCCAGAACTTAAGTTTTTGGGAATTTGTAGGCTACATGAGAGTGAGACCTTTTTACCACATCAAAAGGTAGGAATAATTTGATTTCCACTTAAGACAGATTTCATTATTTTTGTAGGTAATTTAAACTGTACTAGTTTTTATGAATTTGTATGTTAACCACTTTGAGTTGACATTTTTCTAAAATGTTGTAAATTTATGCTATGAGTTTAGTAAATCTTTTTAGAATCTCCTTTCTAACTAAAGATGGTTGAATCACTCGATAGTCGATACCACATCAAATAGTAGAAAGAAGTTCATTTTTAACTTTACATACATTTTATTTATTTTTTGGTAATTTTCCAAAATCTCAAAGGTGAACCCCTTTAAATTTTGACATTTTTTAAAAAAAGTTGTAAATTTATGTTGTGAGTTTAGTAAACCTCTTTAGAGTCTCCATTCAAACTAAAGATGGTTGAATTACTCTATACCACATCAAAATAGTATAAATAATTAATTTCAACCTTAGATACATTTCATTTATTTTTCGGTAATTTCCTTAAAACTCAAAGGTTACCCCTTTGAGTTTTGACATTTTTTTGACACTGCCTCATTTATTCGTGTCGCCACGACCTCATAGTGCGCCGGATTCGAGCCTCTCCTCTCATGGCTCGATTCCGATGTACCCGAATCGCGTTCATGCACAAAGAAACCAAAAGGTACACAACAACAAGTTCACAATCTCACAAATACCACACATATCAATAAAACACATAATCGTTCCACGAAACCGCATTATATCAACTTATCCTCGCCTAGAAGTCATGGACACGCATTCACCTTTACATAACAAAGAACAAGGATATGAACACGAAATAAGTGACTCGAACCCTCGCAGCTTCTGATCTCACACACAAACACCGAGCAACGCTTCCTCAATCACCTAGAACTCACAACTAGGGTTTTCCCTAAACCCAAATTAGATTTCATGAAAAACAGAACAGACGCGCTGACTTATAATCAACGCTGAGGACGAAGATTACCTCAGAATCCAGATCGGAAACCCAATATGAAAACTAGACCAAGAGAGATTTCCAACGATATATAGATGCTCTCCTGAATTTTTCTGAATCATCGGGAAACCTTTTCCCAAGAGGACTGATCGAAACACGAAACTGCACAGATCACTCACGGAAAAACAATCATAACTCATAAGATACAGATCGGAACGACAATCCGCTTACTCCTATAGTTAGATAAGAGATAGGAGAACCTACCTACAAAGTTTCACACCGATCAGATCTGTTTTGATCATTCGTTTCTCCTCTCCACCGAACAGTCAGCTCTGTCCTCTCCTTTCTCTCAATCTCAACGCACAAAAACCCTCAAGAACACTCTCAATCACCTTTTTTCTCTCTTTTTTTTTTTTTTTTTTTTTTGGCAACAATCTCTATATATTAGATCACATTTGGTCGGTAGAAATATCCCGAAATCGGGTATTATCTACCAACTCATCGAAATCTACATGGGAAAAGATATGGTTACGTGCTCGTGCCGCTTTAGCAAGGATATCGGCCCGAACATTACAAGAGCGAGGAATATAAACTAACTGAAAGGAGATAAACAAACTCTTAAGTTCTACGAAGTGATCTAGCTCAGACTGGAAAGCAGGCCAATCTATAGGATCATCGGTCATCGTCAATAAATTCGAGCAATCCGTCTCAAAACGAGTTGTAAGAACCCGTTTCTAAATAAGACAATCCATCGCCCAAAGGAGTCCTTCAAATTCTGCATGAAGAGGTGAGAGACTTCTTCGACATCCTTACTCGCCGGTGTGTGTTTGGCCTGATGTATCAGTGAGGTACCATTCGAGACCACTAGTGGGCCCTTGCTTAGCCCAAGACTTCTTCAATCACCTTTTCTCTCTAACTCACGTGTTTTCTCCCCTAAAACACGGCTGCCCCATGGGAAAAGTTTATATATGATGCCCTAGGATTTCCAACCCTAAACCGAGCCAAAACGCGTTCAAAAGTTAAACCGATTATGTCTCAAAAATGGTCGTGTCGAACGACACAAACCAATGTTGATCGACACACCTCCACAAGTCATGTCGATCGACATGACACCAGATTCTATAATCTGGTTCGCGGTCGTTACAAATAATATCTCATTTTAACCCATAATAAGATCGGGATGTAAACAACCAAACCAAGTATGGGTTAAAACAAATAAATAAATTTATGCACAAACCGAGATCACTTTTGTTAAGTAGGACGTAGTATAGCCATTAGGCCACATAGCTATTTGGGAGCTTATCAAGTTTATTCATATTTATTTAGTTCAAATAGATGGATAAAAAGAGGTATTCGGGAAGAAGTCGTTACAGATAACAACTGGTCTTTCTCATCGGTTACTTTGAGAACCGTTATGGCCAATGAAAATTTCCAGTGGTTTTAAATTGAAGAGGTTACAGGGTTGAAGTTTCTGGTTTTTATCATCTGTCAATTTGAGAGTTAGCGTGGCTGATGGACTCCCCAATGGCATTTGTAATGTCTTCTGGACATTTCCATCGGCTATTACCATCGCCCATAACAATCTCAGGGTGCCCGATGGCAAAACCAGTATAAAAAACAATTTATATATCAAGTTTGATACCAAGAACTTGTTAATACTCATTATCATATAGTGCAAAAGGATTGTATTAGAGGTTCCATAAGAAGATTGTATTAATATATTGTCTATAACCACACAACAAAGGAAAGAGGTTCTATAAAAAGAAAATGGGGAGCCTATGAACGTCACAGAAGAAGTCTTAAGAAGAGCCTAACCATTCGCTCCAGCCTCAATCTGATTCCACCATGTGGAGGAGCACCATAGCTATAAACATTATTTGTAGTTATGATTAGATGACAACTATGATAAGTATAACTAATTTGATGCATGGTTTGGTTTGTGATTTACCAGGATAAATTGAAGTCACCAAGGCTGCACGTTTTTTGCACGTTTTTCCAATAATTTTTGTTCATTGATACGTTGGCCTTCTGATATGATCTTGCCTAATACAAATCGCAAAACATAATTAAAAGATATCTCTCAAGAAGACAACAAAAGATACATAATTGGTGGGAAGAGACATAGGTAAAAACAAAATAATTAAAAGATACCTCTCAAGAACACAACAATAGAGTTGATGTAACGAGAATCATCCTCACAAGGCTTCGTGTAAAATGGGGTAAGTACCAGAGGCAATCGATACAATATGTAAAAGTCAGTGTTGTACCTATTCCAATATCAAAATCAAGGGTGTTATAAACAAATACATAACTTAAGCTGGCTATCAAACGAGAATATATAAAAGGTGGATTACTTTTCCAGAATGAGTTGACCAAGTTTTCTCTTCAATGTTGTGTTTAACTTTTCACAAAGATCATCCTTCTCACCAGCTTCCTGTCGGATTGTCGGATTACCATCAGGATTACCAAATGTTATTGAAAACCATACCTCAAGCATTTGAATCCCATTAGAGCAAACTAAAATACAGAGAGCCTGGAGAGTCACCTAAAAAACAGATACATTCTCGATTAGGGATTTCCTAGTTTACTCCTGCGTGTCGGTCAATGTCCATGGAATTATTAGTACCGCATATACCATATATGCCCTGAAATCGGGGTGTCACAAATAGCCTCACAAGTTTATTTTCTATTTAAACACACTTAATTCAACTTTTAGGCCTTAACGTAAAAACACTCAAATTGATCTAAATTCGAAGGCTAACCTCTTTGAGTTTCGAGAATTTTCAGAAATAACATTAATTAGGTTTTTGCGCTTCACAAAACATCCGTTTATCATGTTGAATAGCCTCACAAGTTTATTTTCTATTTAAATACACTTCATTCAACTTTTAGGTCTTAACGTAAAAACACACAAATTGATCGAAATTCAAAAGCTAACCCCTTTGAATTTTAACATGTTTTGCATAAATTGTAAATTTATGTTTAGGTTTCATGAGAGACTTGTATACCACAACAAATACTCCAAATAATTTAATTTCAACTTTAGATACAATATTCATTTGTTTTAATTTCGCTAAAACATACTGAATTTTAGAAATTTGTAGGTTAACTCCTTTGAATTGACAAATTGTCAAATTAGGTTCATTATACGTTTTACGAGAGAGTTCTATACGATATCAAATAGTAGAAATACTTTTATTTTAACTTAATTCATTTTTAGTATAAATTGCAAATTGTGGAACTGAGAATGAGCTCAATGGCCTAGGCCCAAGTAATTATTACGTCAGCGTTTATTTCAAACAGTTATATATATATTTGGACGGTTGAGATAATTATCGGGGATTATCAACGGTGTGGATGAGTTATTGAAAAACGAGCAAAGTCTAATCATTTCGTCTTTATAAGTAATCAAATCATCGGTCTGACTTGTGAGTGTGACCGAAGAGGAAAAGGTCGAGTTCTATGTTTGAAATTCGAAGCGGGAAATTCGGAAAATCAAAAATTGGTGACTCTTTGTTTCTGGGTTTTGTTCTTCGATCTCAAATCTGAAAGCTTGCTCGCGAAATCACTGTTAGTGTTTCTCGATTTCGTCTTCCTCGTTTGCTTTGAACCTAATGTTGATTAGTATGTATGATTGCGTTTTCGTATCGGTGATTTTGAATCTAGTGTATGCTTGATCGATTTGTGATATTGAAATTAGGAATTGAGAGTTTAAGGAGAAAAAGGTTTATTGATTCTGTATTAACTTGTGTTGTCTACTTTTTTCAAATGAGAACGAAGCTTAAAGTCTCTGCCTTTTTTTCTCTTACAGTGTGTTGATTGCGAATGGAGAATCATTCGGATGTAGACAGTTCACAAATTTTAGGCGATTGGGATTTTACTCTTCCGGTTAATACCGAAAAGGAAAGAGGTTCAACGTCAAATGTTGGAATAGGCAAAGAAGACGCGGCGAAGAAGAGGGTTTTGCCACCGTGGATTGATCCGTCGTGGGAATGGGGAGGTGGGAAATGGAAAATAGACGGAAGAAAGAGGAGGAAGAAGAAGAAAGAGAGTGTTAGCTCTAGAGCAGCTTCTGAATTGAGCATTGAGGATTTGATTGATGAATATACTTCTAAACCACCTCAAATAGCTGAATGGTTTTGGTGTATCGAATATGTAGCCAAATACGTTAAGGATCTACTCTGCATAGACGGTAACTCTGATTTTGGAAATCTCTTTCCTTATATGTTATTGTTTTGTGTTTTAATAGTAAAAAGGAAATCTCTTTGCTTTCAGCGATGATGGACATGGGTTATGACTGCAAACATGACTATGGGAAGAGAATTAATGAAGTCTTATCTCTTAGAATCTTGGAGTTTCTGTTTGATCCGAGCAAGAATGATGTTGGTGTTGCAGCGGAGTCAAGAATTGAGTTTGATTTATCGAAGAGTAACACCGATGTTCTCGATGCAGTTCGGAAAGATGTATGAGCAAACTGTAAATAACTTGATTACCAGTAGTTGAAATCTAGGATGTTATGTATGGGTTTTCTGATTTTAGTTGCTTGTTCTGGAATGCTAGATTCCGTTATCAGAACTACGACAAGGCATGCCGGAGTTATCAAAGTTCAATGTTCTTCCGTTTATTGCTCATAAGAACATGTGTTTGCCCCAATGTGCACTAGAGAAGGTAAAGATTTCTTATAACTCTCCTTTACTTTGTTTCATGTTTTTCTTTACAACAATGCATTTTGTTTGGTTTGGGTCTTGTAGCTGAGAGATGTGGGTTTAATGGAGAGTCAGACAGATGAGCAGCGAGTGGAACAAAGGAATATAAACAAAAAGGATAAAGTGATTGAGGAGGATCCAAGGCAGAACAATGAAAAAGATGAAGTAGTTGTGCTAGATGGCGATGACACAACCAATGAACCTATTAACAACGGTAATACTACTTGCAAGACCTTTGCTCCAATCTCGGATGCACGTGTAAAATGTACAAAAGATGGAATGTGGTTAATCAGTGGGAGCGATGATGAGTCAGATATGGCCAACAAGAACACGAACATTTCTTCAAGCTCACGAACAAGACCCGAGAATGTTTGCTGGAAATGTGAAAAAGAAGGAACGTTGTTGATATGTAGCAGAAGCCAGTGTGCAGCAAAAGTTCACAAGGAATGCTTGAATTGTCCGGTTAACTTTGACGAAGAAGGGAACTTCCACTGCCCTGTATGCTGGTATGAACGAGTCACCATGGAGTACCATGAATCTCAGAAGTTGATGAGTATTGCAAAGACAAGGCTGGTGAAGTTTTTTCCCGTAGTTTCCAGACGAAGCAAGAGACTCAAGTGATGGAGTACTACTTGCTGCAATTTACACTATTATCTTTTTGTGGTAGTTCAGGGAATCGATGTGTAACTTCAGAAACGCAGGGATTACGTATGTCTTTTGCAGGTTAGATCCCTCTTTTTGTGCAGATTAAAGCGATCCGAAACCCGCTTGGTCTTGGTATCTTTTGCTCATATGTTAACAAGCTCCATGTATAATTTTCACTCTGTTGCACAAGTGATTTATCCAGATTCCCAATAATTTTGCTTAAATGTGGCCAATAATCTTACTTATATACGATTAGAGAGTTTTGATAACGAAAAAGATATGATTAAGTTGTTCTAATACATTTTGAACACTGAATGGTTTAATAATGATCTTTATTGGACACAGTACAAGTGTTCCACACAGAAAAAACGGAGCTACGAGAAATAAGGAGAGGGATTAAACAACTTCGTCTTTGACGTTAAGAGACTCTCTTTCTCTAATGCATTGGACCTTGACCACCGTAATACGGCGGCATATGACCACTTGGACCTTGATGCATCGAGCTAGAGGACGGTGCCGTGTAAGGATTGTGACCTTGCCCTCCTGATTGGACCCACCCACCTTGGGGCTGTTGTTGTTGTTGCTGGTGGTGGCTCGGACCTGCTGCGTGGTATTGTTGTGAATTACCGACGTATGGATTCTGGCCAGGCTGTTGAGTCATTGTAACGGCCGGGTTTGGCATCGTGTAGTCTCTGCTTCTATCATTGTTCACCTACAGAACCCAGTTAAACCAAACTCTTTACTTTTTGGTGTTTGATAAAAGATTTAAAACTTTAAAACAGAGAATACTAACTAACTACTACCTTAATGCTGAGGTCGGTGTGGCGTGAATAAGTGATGTGGAGCTTACAAAATCCACCATCATAGATACAATGTCCTTCCAATGCTTCTTTCGCCACCACAGCCGTTTGAACATCTAAAAGAAACCCGCCATGTCGTTTGAGAATTTCCTCTAACAGATCAATAATGACACAATGCATATCCTATAATAACAAGTTACCTGGGTATTGAATCAGTGCTTGCATCCCGCCATTCTTGTCAAACATAGCAATCTTTTGAACAGTCCCAAACGCAGAAAAAACCTACTCGTTGTAAAAAGGAAGGGGAAATGAAAATTCATATATTTTCAGAACCAAATATTCAACGAGGATTCTCAATATGGAGCAAATATTACCATGTGTAAAACATCCAAGGTTACTGCATACTGCATGTTCTCAATGGATGCAAGAAGAACGTTACTTTCAGGCTCTACCTTCTTTCCGTCTACACCCACAATCACCTAAAATGAATGACATATTAAACTTTCACGTTAGTAGCAACACAATGCATGATGTGTCCATTTTCATGCATCTCTTTCTATAATGTGCATATCACTAGTAAGAGATTAAACTAAGTAACAAGCGGATTCACAATCATAAACGCATTATCCTGGCAAGAGACCATTTTTCATTGTGCTTACCTGACCAGAACCATCAGTGGCTGATGGAGCAATGGGAAGGTAAGCATTAGTATAGTCCCTGCGAAATTAAGACGATGTGATTAAGAAATTGTGATCACAAAAAACATCCAACCACCAGGAAAACCAATATATGTTTCCAACACACATTGTGAATAGACATACCTGCTCCGATGACTCTGAAATTTTACAGTCAAATCTGTATGAGCTGAATATGTGATTTTAAGATTGCATTGTCCTACTGTCTCAGGGAGTAGATACCTCATGTCAAAAAGACAAGTGATCAGTACACCTCAAATACAACAGATATGCAGAATCCCAAATCGGAAATCGTGTATGGTTAACAATAATTAGCACACGACAGACACCTAGGGATGCTTCTTCCATCGAGGGCATTTTTTGCAGAGGTAGCAGTTTCCGCATCAGAATATTGAACCAGTGCCTAAGAGCAATTCAAACAACAAACACTATGAGTACATACCTACAAAAACACCAAAATAACAAAGCAAATGTTTGCTTGGTAATATACCTGATATCCCGCTGTCTTCTCAAACGTAGTAATCTTGTGGACAAACCCAAAAGCTGAGAATACCTGCATTGCAAACCAGCAATTAGAACGCTCAACAAAAAAACAGACTCCAATGCATTTGTCACTATTATTCACTTCAGCAACATTCCAAGACAAAATATGCTAGAATAGCAAATTAAACCAACATAATATGCACAGTATCACAAAAGTTAGGACAGTATCGTAATATGAGCAGCACCCTATCAGATCAAATGGAAACTAATAACTAGGCCTATGTAAGATCAAATCCTAGAGTATTTGATAAAAGGGAAGTGTGAGGGAGAGAGTAGGAAAGAAAGAGAGAGGCTCAGAGAAAAGAGAAAGAAAACAAACACACATGTGCTCTTTCTCCTAATGCATTAGGCTTCCACTGAAGATATTGCCTTGACATGGTCCTGCTGATCCATTTACATTCGTCGTTAAAAAAGTTAAGTTCCGAAAAGCACGAAAAACCTACACAACCTAATTATCTCGAAACGTGTTTCAGCAGCAATTACATTACTTCTTCTTCCTTGTTCTAATTAAAACCGAAAAGAGTTGCATGATACCACTTACCAAATGCAAGACATCAATGCTGACCATTCTAGCATCTTCACCTTCGATCGTCACGAGAAGAACATTTCCCACAATATCTGCCGTTGTTTTGTTGTTGACGATTTCTTGCCGGTTGGAGTACTGTAGGTAGACGGTTTTACCTCGTACTTGAGCTGGATCCGATGAAGATGCTTAGTAAGAAATCATTTGTATAGCTTGATTCAAATCTTCCTGCGAGGACGAAACAATGCGAAATAAGAAATCGAAAACCTACAATACAAATTCAGCATAATCACTCTCTTCTCTTGGACTTACAAATTCGATGAAAGCTTGGTTCCGATTAGCTCCAACGTTGCATTTGGTATTCACAACTGAACCAAAAGGCTTCCCGAGTTCGATTAACTCGTCTTCAGTGCATTCCCAAGGCAAATTTCTCAGATGAAGAACCTTAGACGGAGGTTGCGTGTAACGAAACTGTGGCTGGCTTGAAACCGAAGACATTTTCTGAATAATCAACCCAAAAAAACAAAGCTCAATTTGAAAAATCGAGTACTAGAGCTACGTAGGTTTTCGATTTAACAATTCGTTTCATCGAGAAATTCGAAAAAAAATAATGTACGATAGATCGTTGAAACTCCATTAACATGACGCGAAGCTTCTAAGGAAGAAAAAGCGATACAAGAGGAATCGGAACGAACCTGTAGACGACGGAGGAGGAGGCGGATCCTTAGGAAGCTAAGGGAAAAATCGAGTCTGCGAATCCCAAATCTACGAACATGAATTTATCTTCCAAAGATGGGCCAAAATTACGAGCTACTGTGAGTTACTATGGGCCTTATAAAGCCCATCTTTGTGTGTACGATTGTGTTTTAGGATTAATTTGCAAAATAACTAATAAATGATTTTATGTGGCAAAGATATAGCCACTAAATATAGGGAAATTTTGTTAGTTTTCTAATTATAAAATTTGATTGGTTATTCATGCTAATTGCCCTTTTTTACAAGATAATTAATCTTTATATGATTTTTAATGAAAAATTATTTAAAATCAAAAGTTAAACAAAAACAGAGTCGGCCTCAAGGACTACAACCTTTAAAACTTAAACTAGGTCTTTCCCGCGTGTATTTATGGTGAACTTCTTCTCTTTTTTTTTTTTTTTTGTTATTTGTGTGTATATGTTGTTGGTTTATTAATTTTGAAGTTCATTATATCTTCAAATTTGGTTGATTTATTTTGTTTTTTATTTTGAAGGTATGTTTTTTTTGTTCTAATTTTTTGATTGTCTTATGTTTCTAAGAAAGTAAATAGGTTATCTTTAGATAAGTACTCTCACTATATTATTTTATGGTACAATATCTTGGAACGTATTTTCGATTTTGCTATTCTTGTTTGATTTTGCATGTAAAAAGAATGGTAATTGATGACAATTTTATTCAAAGATTATTTTGTAATGGAAACTGTAAATCATAAAAATTTAACTCGAGAATAAAACTAAGAAATAGAATGTGTGAGCTCACAAATTAAAAAACGTATAACGGTGGAAGGTTGTTTGAAAATGAATGAAAATGACATAGTGAAGACTAATATGTCAAATGCCAGAGATTCTCCTCTTCTTTTGTGTGGCGTTTGTTTAGCAACCGTCATGTAAATTTTTTGGTGTACCTTCCGATATCTTCTATATAGTTTTAATATATTTATATTCAATTTCTTTGAACTTTTTATAGGATCATCTTCCGAAAACTATACATATATTTATATTTACACTCAATTTTCCAAATACTCATCTATCAACACATCGATAACTTAATTGGGCAAAAATACATATTTGTGGACCAATAATAAAAGGGAAAGAATAATCTAGTTTGGGATGGGCTTTATCTCCATGCTTTTGTGTATTTGCTTGAAATTCGTTTTTAGTTTGTAAAATGTCAGACTTTCATATATAGTTTGAGACATTGGAAGCAAAATGATATATTTTTTCGTTTGGTAGAGACCAAAAAAGTAGCCAAACGAAATTTAATTTACATTACTAATGTCGCTTTTAGATTACTTTTTTTTATCTCACTTAAACGTCATCTCATTTGTTATTGGATTTTAATGATTTGGTCTTAATTTGTAATTTTGGGTTGTTAGGCTGTAACTCTTGTAACTTGTACTGCCTATTATTATTGGGGTGTAATGAAAAATCCTTGTAATGGTTAGTTGTCTTTTTCAAATTTTCGTTTATGAAAAATCCTTCCGATTACATGCTGAGATGTGGAGTGGAAAAAAATATTTCCATTTACCTAAGAGTTTGTTGTTTTGAAAGAGCTTTGTTAACTTGAAGGCTCCTAATCTTTGAATTCTGAGTATTTCACAACTATCTCTTAATGAGTAATTGGTTTTTTCCTGTATAGATTAAACATATGGTTATGATAATTAGCAATACTAATCCCAGAGTACTATACATTTTCAGATCAGGTTTAAAAGGAATGTTTTCAACAAAAGGCAGAGACTTTACAGATAGCTAGGGTAAGTTAAGTTACTACGAATATACAGAGACCTCAAACTAAGTTAGTAACACAGATGTTAGATCTATGAGACTATAACTTGCTTATTCCATGGGGCAGACATAATTTCCCGAACTCCTGCTCTACAATTTGAACCTTTTGATCTAGAACCGCTGTTTGAGTGTGCGTCGGAGCTATCTCGAAAAAGCTCTAAAAAGAGCTTCCAAACTTTCACTTCCTTTGACATCACAACATCAACCATCTTACTTCATAATCCTCCAGATAACTACAGCAGAAAACAAACAAAGTTAATCCTAATTACCCAATTTATGTCATTAAACAAAATATATCTCTAACAGCTGCAGTTTCGGAGAGCGGTATTTCACTCTCAATTAAAGATTCTTTAGCAATTGGTTCTTCAGCTGCAAGTGGACTCTCCTCATTAGTGTAATCCACAACCTCGAACTTTGGTAAAAACACACATTCAGAATTCAATGCATTTTCCCAAATATAAACATCAGAAAATATGAACCATTCACATCTAGGTGTGCAAAGAATCAAACCTAGTTCAATTAAAAGAAACACTGTAATAGAGAATTACAGTTTCTTCAGGGTGCCACGCTCAATCTTTCGACTCCAACAATCGTGTTAATTTTGAGTAGTTAATCCTCACTTTGCATGTTTCGCCCCAAACGAATAGAGTATCTATCCCCATAAAGATTTTAACTTACTACTACTTTACACCATCCATACCCAGTGAGCGCCTCAAATTTTTCCATAAATTTGTAAGCTCTTAACCCAACTGGTGATGGTGGAGGTCGGATTTTGGAGTAGGGAACATATACCTGAAACTCAAACACACACACATTCAGAATTCAATGCAATTTCCCAAAACAAGTTCAAGAATGATCCAATAAATACATACAATAGTGTTTCAGACTATCTTGAATGATGCATCACATCTATCAGAGATTCCAGAATTATGATTCCGAAGTTGTACACATCATCCTCTCTTTAGTTATTTTCCTGCATAATCCCCAAGTGTAACAACGCATGTGTGTTAGCTATAATTTTGAATTAATTTCTCCTAAATGGACAAATAAGGTGTGAGCAAGAGAGGAAATGAAGCAACCTCGAGCTATCCATTCTCTTGAATGATGGCAGAGACTCCATAGTCACTGAGCTGTGCAATCTTGTGTTCGTCAAGCAAAGTGTTGTTAGTGTTAAGCTGATTGTTAAATGAACCAGGCATTACACCGGTGTGAAGAAAATGAACATCCTTTGCAATCTCAATCAGAATAGCTACACTATTTGAAGACGACATGATCTTCTCCGAGAAAGACTCCAAAAATAATAATTGAGTTCCTAAGTACAGAGAGACAATTTAACATTGAGTTTACTACAATATATCAACCTGACATGATAGATGTGCGTGATAGTTTCCATTGGGCATATATTCATATACACGGTAGAGTATAGGCACTGCAGGATCAAAATACAAAAGCATAGAACACAAATTTGAGGAAAAAACTTCGAACTATAGAATTAGTGGACTTGAAATCAAAGATTTGAGAAGAAGAAGTTGTTACTAACGGCGGTAACACTTGGATAATGAACAGCGGCAGAGACATTGAGCTGACGGCGACCACGCGTATAAACCACGCATATCTTCGTCCTTGAAGATCTACTCAAGACTACCTGATCAAAATACAAATCATTAGGCAATGCAAATATTTTCGAGATTTGAGCATTTTTGGTTGGTGAAAAGATACAAAGAAATGGACAAACCTTTGATATTTGCATCACTAAGCTTTGGAAGCCTATGAATTTGAACCTCGTTTTGATAACATCGAGAGGACACACAAACATAGCTGCGAAAACCCCTAAAACAAATTCTAAATCAAAACCAAAATCATGATAACCAATTACGCAATCGTGAAGGTGGTTGTATATATATGAGCATACACCGATGGAGCCATAACGGCGAGGAAGGTCAGCCGGAACTGGAGTAATTGCGAGGGAGAGGGATCGTGTGTAACGGTGGAGTCGGATCGTCGATTGTATGTCTGAAATTGAGTGTTGCAGCGTTCGACAAATAAGAAGAAAAGAGGAAGACGATAGGTTTGGTTTGGGCTGGGCCTGAGGCAATTAAATTGCATAACCAAAAACGGTTTTAATGTTCGGTTGTATTTTTCGTTTATCCTAAACAATACTATAACGGATCTGACGTGTCAACTTGATTGGATGATAATATTCAGATTATTTTGGCTGATGTGGATAGCCTTAGAAGCTTAGAAATCTTTCCTTTTTATATAAAGGAGACTAGGTGTTCCCGTGGGTTGTGTACAAACTTTTGCAATAATTTGTTGAAATATTTATTCATAACATATGTTTAGTTTGATATTGTTATATATTTGTTTGTTTTGTTTATTTTTCGATTGTTTATGTTTTTCTTATTTGTTGTTTCATTGTGTTGGTAAAACATATTGATTTCGTGGTGATGTGTTTTTGTTTTATTGTCATTAAAGATATGGTGTATTGTTCGTGGCTAGAAAACAAAGTGTCAAATCGATTCATATTGGTGTTGGTTTCATATACCGTTTCTCCTTATGTATTTGACTCTGGAATAATGAGTATTTAATTTTTTTTTTATTTGTTAAATAATACTCGAATAAGTTATGGTAAAATTTTTATATTTTATTTTTACTTTGTATTTGGTGTAATTATTTGTCTATCGGATATGGTAGTTGTTAATTTTTTGTATTATAGAGAATAGGTCAATCAAGTATATGTATGAATCCATAAATTAGGAGACGTAGTACTTTATGATCCTCTATTTAGTAATTTGTGTCGTAATCGTTACTATATACTCTCTCCGTTTCATAATACTTGTCGTTCTAGAGGTAAATTTTTGTTTTATATTACTTGTCGTTTTGTATTTTCAATGCGTATTTATTGTTAATTTTTACACTTTTATCCCTACCTTTTGACCCTATTAATTACTTCTTTCAAACAAAACAATATATTAATTAGGGGTAAAACAGAAAATATAATTATTTTTTTAATTTGTGTGAAAACCTTAGAATGACAACTAATTTGAAACGGATGGAGTATTTAATTGTGTTTTTTTTATAATTAATTCAATTGTGTTAACAGAAAGAAATTTCAAATATCGCTTAATAACATCCCTTTAAAACTGCAGATTCAGAAATCCTTGTTTGTAAAATGCTATCACTTCCGCTCCTTTAAGAAGGGAAGTTTGGTTTTATGTAGTTGATGTGAAGACCTAGGTTTTTGTAACAAATCTGAAAATGGTAAATGGACGAATAGAGATGTGCTCTGTTTAGGTGTTGGCTTTGTCTCTATTTCTCTGGTTTTATTTTTTGTTTTGCTTATTGGGATAAAGGTTGATGTGTGAAACTTGGGTTAAATTTGTTATATAATAATATAAAAAAAAGATAACCAAAAACCCTAATTTAAATGGTTAGGATTGTCCACATAGCGGAATTATGCTTAGATTTTGATAAGCATTTTTTTTAAAGTTATAGATTTTGATAAGTAATTTTTCGAACAACAAATGTCTGGTCCCTTGAAACTTTTGAATCTTCCTAATTTATTCAATAGATTCCTGGACGACAAAAAAACAAAAAAGAGACAATAAAAGTGGTAAATAACTCGTTTATACACATCCGAAACATTGTTCATCTTTACTATGACCCTCTTCTTAGAGTACATATCTTTATGTCAAACTAAGAAATGATTTAAAATTTTTGGCAGTGAGTAAATGTCTAATAACAACAAACAGCAGTTGTAATGGATCAAGGGCTTTCTTCCTTCATTCTCCACGTCACCTCCTCATACTTTCTTCCGCTACATCTCCTTTCTACTTCCTGTACATATTCAAACATACACCGCATTTTCATATAAGTAAAACTTCAAGAGACGGACTAATTCAAATATGCCCACTGTGTATTTGCTTATAAAAGGCATTTTCTACTTGATTTTACATGAACAAATAGCAGCAAAAGAGATGACATAATAATAAATTATATATGTAGTAACTATCACCTCAGGATTTTGATGGAAATGTGCTGAAAATTGAGACACGACTAATCAAAACCAGTTTTGCTACAACCTAAGACTAAATCAAAATGTAAGGAAAAAGAGTAAACCCCTTTTTAGATGAATAGCTTTAAAATTTCATAGAAAGATCCAAATTGAAGCACGAGATACTCACTTTGGTGCTTGGAGCCCGAGGTGGTGCTTCCTTTGGTTCATTATGTTTCTGTTACTCAGGATTCACAAGAAAATAACCTGGAGAAGCTGGTCGTCATCTGCATCTGCAAATTGTTGTTCATGGGCCTGACAAAATAATGATGACAAACAGAAGAGAAATCATCTTTCTTCTTCCATTATTGATTGTCAAGACTTTATAAGCATCAACTCATCAATACCATATATTGGTCATGGTATATGCTATTTATTGGCAGTAAAGATGACATTGGTCATGCCAAATTATTTAGCTTTACATATAAATATGTATTGCTCACCATTTTCTGTTTCTTAGGAAATTCAGTCTCATCTTCATCAAGATCTTTTGGTGATCCTAAAGGGTTAACAACTCTCTTCGCCAATGATGTCATTAAACAAAAGGCAGAAACTTATTTGAGAAAGAAGAATTAAACAAAAAATCCAGCAAACTATAAGGTTTTGGCATAAGAACCGTTCACATATTTGGTGTGTCAAACATGGTAACTCCCTACGCTTGAGTCGTTCTTTATACTCTGCAGGCTTAAAGTCGTTCTTCTCTTTTTTAATCTGCAGTTGGTAGGTACAAGTAAAGAAAAATGTAAGGAAGCGTTTTGGTCATGGTAGGTAATGTTCACCAGAACCCTAAATCATTACCTCTTAAATCAATAAAGCTCCCGAATTTCCTCTAAACCACCAATAAATTACTCAAAATTCTGAGAGAACCCATTGTTTGATTTGAAGAAGTAACGAAAAAATTAGCAACGTTTCATAAAAAAATCAAACAGAGAATCCAAGCTCATACCTTAGGTGGTTTAAAGGGATAATCAGAAGGAAAAATTATATCAAGGAAAGTGATCTTTCTAGAAACATCTAATAGCTCCACCATTTCTTCTGTCAATATCCAGTGGGAATAGCTTACCTCTGAATCGATTAGGAGGAGTTCAAATCATGGCTCCTCAAAAGTGGATTAGCATGCATAAGATCTCTTGGTTACACAATTCTCCTTCGAGAATACCGAAGCTTTTTGGCACGTTTTGGTGAGGAAGAAGATGTGAGTGCTATGTTTGAGAGAAGTGGTTCTATATATATAGGATTCAGTGGTTTCGGCGATGGAGGAGCCATTACTACGGGTTAGAGTGGTTAATTGGGGGATTGAGAGTGAGAGAAGTGGAAACGTTTATGTAACTGTGGAAGGATCGAAACCGTAAAGGAGAGGAGATGGTTGAGTTAGGATTTATGTCGGTCGATGTTCTTGTTCGGCGGAGAAGAAGAAAGAGCTGTGGTTGTAATTGGGTTGAGCCTAACAACCAAAAACAGAATTGTGGGCTTCCTCTTTCTCAGAATCCAAAACGTAAAGCACCGGTGACATGTCAAATTGGTTGGCATTCAGCATTATTTTGGCTGAGGTGAAATATATTTTTATATATATATTTTTTAATCGTCTGGAATTATTATATAGAAATTACAATCATCCTTAGACTAATTTGATCAATTTGACTTAATCCTATTTTGATGATACTCCATTGCATGTTGTCTTTGCAATTAGGGTGAACAACTTCTGCATAGGAGATACTCTCTTTAGGTTTAAGATATAAATAAATAAAAGTTTTATTTAAAATCCTCTATTCCTCTGTTACTTGATTCATAAAAAAAAAAATGGGGAACACGTCATCGGATTGTAATTGTCGATTCTACCAAACCCTGTCACGTAAACTGGTAGATCCGTGGCATGAACCAGTGAAAAAATCTGGTTTCGAACTATTTATGAGAGAGTATGGAGCTTCTTGTGAATCAGAAACAGAACAAGCTCGGTTTCACGAATTCGTGGACGGAGGTGGTTGCAAAGAATCATTCGAGGCTTTGGTAGCTTGCGTGGAAGAACATGAAAGTTGCATTGATAGAAACTGTACAGAGCAAACTTTGGTGTTTTTCAAGTGTTTGATTTCTAACCCTGATTACTATAAGCCGATTTTCGCGGTTATGGATACTTTAAACGATCATGACGCAAGGAGCACGACGCCTTGAATACGATGAAGCAAGCTTTGAAGGATGATACATTAGATGCGAGGAATCAAACTTTCAGGGATAATAAATTCAGAAGATTTATGTAGTTTCTAGGTTTTGATAGATTATTTTCTCTAATGGTTATTACTTTGTTGATGCCCATGAAGATATCTTGTTTTCTTAGTGGTTTTGCTTAGCTATTTACTCTCTTTCATGTGATTTGTTGCTTCTAAACTCACAAAAAGGTTACACCTTTATTAGTGTTTTGCTTCTAGTTTGTCTAAATATTGGAATTTTTTAGTCAATGGTTGTTTTGTAAATGTAATAATGATTTTACCTTTTAAACAAGGGTGGTTTACTCAAATGACCTTGGAAAGTTCGTTTTCCATAAAACAGACCTCCTCCTCAAAAAGTTGTGTTTTCGAAAATTTTTGCCCTTTTTACCCTTGTTGGCCTTGATAACAAAAAACGTATTTACGAAACTGCCATTAATGAATCGGCAGGAAAAGTTCCCGCCAATGAAAATAAGTCTACCATTCTTTGATGGTAGACTTATTTCCGACAGGTAGACTTATATTTTGGTCGATAGACTTATTTTTTGATCGATGGACTTATTTTTTGATCGATAGACTTATTTTTTTATCGGTAGATTTATATATGAACGGTAGACTTATTTGTCCACTTGATGGTAGATTTATTTTGGAGCGGTAGACTTATGTTGTGATTGGTAGATTTATTCCGAAGATTGATAGATTTATTTCCTTTAACGATAGAGTTAAATTTTCGTGATAGATTTGTTTTGAGACTGGTAGACTTAGTGACTGTAGTGATAGACTTATTTTACTGACTGTAGTGATAGACTTATTTTAGTGGTGATAGATTTATAGTAATTGGTAGATTTAATGATTTTGACGATAGACTTATTGAATCTTTTTCTGTTTTACTGGAACGATTTCCCGAAAAACATTGGTAGACTTATTTTTTCTGTTACGATTTCCCGAAAAACATTGGTAGACTTATTTTTTCTGTTTACCTTATGGTAGATTTGTTTTTCGGATGGTAGATTTGTTTCTCGGATGGTAGACTTATTATCTGGAGATGATTTTCATATAGTTGTGGTAGACTTATTATCCGACGATGGTTGTTCATATAGTTGTGATAGACTTGTTTTCCGACGATGATTGTTCATGTAGTTGTGATAGACTTAATATCTATCACATAGTTGTGGTAGACTTGTTTGGTGACATAGTTTCATATAGCTGTGGTAGACTTGTTTGCTGACCTAGTTTCATACAGTTGTGATAGACTTGTTTGCTGATCTAGTTTGTTTCACATAGTTGTGGTAGACTTGTTTGGTGACATAGTTTCATATAGCTGTGGTAGACTTGTTTGCTGACCCAGTTTCATATAGTTGTGATAGACTTGTTTGCTGATCTAGTTTGTTTCATATAGTTGTGATAGACTTGTTTGGTGACATAGTTTCATATAGCTGTGGTAGACTTGTTTGCTGACCTAGTTTCATATAGTTGTGATAGACTTGTTTGCGATGAGGTTATTCAAATTACAATGTTGTGAAAGATTTGTTGTGGTAGGTGGTAGACTTATTTTGTAATTACGTTTTTACCCTTACGAGAGACACATATTTGCACGAAAAACCTGCAACAATGGTGAATTTTTAGGGTGCCGCCGCCATAGCTCAAACTCATTCTTTCTCCATCTTTGCTGAATTTCTCCACCTTTGATTTAATTTCCGAGCAAAATAAGAGGTTAATTTGTAATAGAAAATGTAATTCTTGTATGTGGTGGATGGCGTTTTGTCAAAAATCGCTGGGTGTTCTTCGTCGACAACTCAAGAGGTGGTAGAGTGGTTGGAGTGGATGATGATACCTCGTTCAACGAATTCCTTCAAATGGTGTACGAGGATTTCGGGGTGGATCCACAAGTTTTCGAGGTTAAGTTGAGCTACAAGTTGGCAAGGAAGTTTTTGTTAAAGTTACCACTAGATACACCACCAATTTTTGTTGGGAATTCAAGACAGTTGAGGAGTTTTGTGGAACAATTCAAGAACGACACGATTCGTCTATGCGTCGAAATTAGTGACAAAATTTGCAAAAATGATGTTGGTGATGGCAAAAGAGAGAGAGCCGTAGATGATGAAGATGATGATGATAGTAGATTTGACTATTGCGACGATCCCGACGGTGCAAGCTCAGATGATGAAGATTATGGCTCGCGTTGTGGTACACTTATTTCAGATGAGGAAGAAGACAAAGATCCTTCAAAAAGTCTACCACCTAAGAAACGGGGTGTATCATCATCGATTCCTGAAAGTGTTCAATTAGAAATGCGGTCCGTAGACTTAGCTGTTGGACAACGTTATGCAACAAAAAAGGATTTGGAGAGGAGGTTGGAGATTCTTGTGGTTACACAAAAGTTTGACTATAACGTGAGAAAATCAACTCCAACGCTCTTGACGGTTCGTTGTTGGGTGGAAGGATGTACATGGAGGGTTCGTGCAGGAACAATTGGAGGTAGTGACAGTTTCCATATCAAGACTTATATTAGAACGCACTCGTGTTCGGTAACTGAACGTTCGTCCCGTGCTCGGAATGCAACGTTTAAATTGCTAGGCCATCTCTACAAAGAATTCATTGGTGGTGTTGGACCAACAGTTTTGCCAAATCATCTTGCTGATGCTATAACAAAACGATTCAGAATAAAGGTATTTGTAACGGTGATGGTAGACTTGTTGGTATTTGATGGTAGACTTGTTTATATTGATGATAGACTTGTTGGTATTTGATGGTAGACTTGTTTATATTGATGATAGACTTGTTGATTTTGATGATAGACTTGTTGATATTGATGATAAACTTGTTGATATTTGATGGTAGACCTGTTTGCATTTGACGATAGACTTATTTTATCTACCTTGGTAGATTTATTTGTTGACTTTTTGTTTGTCAATTGGGACAGGTGGAGTATTGGAAAGCCCATAGGGCATTAAGGTATGCTAGAGAATTAGTTACAGGAACCCCTGAGCATGGTTACGAAGATCTTCCGACGTACTTATACATGATTAGGCGAGCTAATCCAGAGACACTAATAAGGCTTGAAGTTGATGGTGAGAATAGGTTCAAGTTTCTTTTCCTTGCATTTGGTGCAAGTATACATGGTTTCCAGTTTATGAGGAAGGTTGTTGTCGTTGACGGGACATATTTGAAAGGAAAATATAAAGGAACATTACTAATTGCGACGACCCAAGATGGAAATTTAAACATATTTCCTATTGCTTTTGGTGTTGTTGATACCGAGAATGATGAGTCTTGGGAATGGTTCTTTAGACAGCTACACCGAGTAATCCCAGATGATGAAGGTCTTGCGATTATCTCGGATAGGCATCGATCAATAGCGAATGCGATAGAGAAGGTATACCCGCTTGCTTCTCGTGGTATTTGCACATACCATTTGCATAAGAACATTTTGCTGAACTTCAAAGGTAAAGAATCATTCGGACTAGTGAAGAAGGCCGCCACCGCGTATAGGCTTGTAGAGTTTAATCAGTTATTTGCTGAGATTGAGGCTTCGTATCCTGCTCTTCATGCGTATTTACAGAAAGCTAATGTTCGTTTATGGACTCGTGTTCATTTCCCTGGTTATAGATATAACTTCTTGACGAGCAATATAGCGGAGTCCATTAATCACGTCTTGAAAGATGCTCGGGCATATCCAATTGTGCAACTTTTAGATACTATAAGGTCGATGTTAACCAGGTGGTTTGCTACTAGAAGGAATAACGCATCTTTAATGACTACAACCCTCACCACTGGGGTTGAGAAACTGCTTCAGGTTCGATTTATTCGTTACATGGTAGACTTATATTTCAATTATGATAGACTTATAGGCAAATTATGGTAGACTTATATATGACGGTAGACTTATAGACTTATATTTAGATTTTTATGGTTTTGATGGTAGACTTGTATTGAAATTTGGCTTGTACTACCATTTTGTACAGGAGAGGGTTGACAAAGCGAGGCTCTGGACTGTACAAGAGATAAATGACGACCAACTCGAAGTAACCCTGGGGTCATCATTGCATGTTGTAAATTTGGGAGAAAAAACTTGTACTTGCCTAAGGTTCGACAAGGATAGAATACCTTGTGTTCATGCCATTGCAGCAGCAAAAAAAGCGAAGATGTCACGGGTCGACCTTGCCCATGCGTACTTTCACACTAACTACTTGTACAATGGTTACTCAAAAAGTGTTATGCCAAGAGATGTTGCACTTCCCGCGCCAACAATTGTGATGGCGAAAGTTTGTAATCCTCCGGTCGTCCGTGAACCACCAGGTAGGCCAAAACACTCAAGGATTAAAGATGCTTTGGAAATTGCCATGCAGCGGAAGCGACCTAGAAAAGATCACAAGTGCTCAAATTGCCATGAACACGGTCACAATCGTGCTACTTGCACAAATTAATGTATGTGTCTACCAAAACATTCGATGTGTGCTCTCTCTTTCCTTAAAAACATCAAAGTTGTTAATACATTCATTACATAACAAAATATACCCTAAACAAGTCTATCATTGAAGGTAAACAAGTCTACCATCGAAGGTAAACAAGTCTATCATCAAAGGTAAACAAGTCTATCATTGAAGGTAAACAAGTCTATCATCGAAGGTAAACAAGTCTACCATCAAAGGTAAACAAGTCTATCATCGAAGGTAAACAAGTCTATCATCGAAGGTAAACAAGTCTATCATCAAACAAATACCAACAAGTCTATCATGAAATGCAAACAAGTCTACCATGAAATGCGAAAAAGTCTATCATCAAAAGTAGATTTCATTACATAACAAAATATACAAGTCTACCGCAATGTTCTGTATATCAAATCAACGGTCACAAAAAGGACTTGTCTAATTAAGTCTACCATACTTTTGAAGGACCACCAAGTGTACCATAATGACACATATATGGTCCTTTGAAAGTATACTAAGTTAAATGGTACTACAAAATATACAAGTCTACCGTAATGTTCTGATTTGTACTCAATCTACGGTAACAAAAGGACTTGTCAAAATAAGTCTACCATCATGTTGCATCTCACTGACCCGAATCTGTTTGCAAAGGGATCCTATCATCTGATTGCCCACGAGGATTTGGATCTGACATTTGGACCATTCGTTCCCCATCTAACTCGTCTAGCATCTCAGCTGCAAGCTTCAAGCGAAGATCCGGCATACTTCCATCACACATTCCATTCATGACGTGTCCAAGAGCTAAACACTCGATAAATTTCAGTGTGTACACACCACAGTCGCCCGTTTGGTAGTTCTGTGGTAGATTTCTCATCCTGTAGATGGAAAACGCCTGCTCCTTCATCTTCAGCCTTTGCTCTGGTGGTGCCGCCTGCTTAAGTAACAACGGAATCATCTTGGTGTAAGGTTTGCACGATTCGTAGATTGCGGTGTCGGTGAATGCTGTCAAGATGGAATCGTAAACTTGTACCCTCTTCTTAATGAAGTCTACCACAACAGCCACCCAATGTTGACAGTCGATATTATGTGCGATGTACAATGTGTCCACATCCTTTACCCAAACCTTTTTAGTCGCACCAACAGCCGGAGTTAAGCCATTGTACATATCAAAATAACCAGGGGCAAAAACCCATTTCTTCCCCAAAGAGACGAAGTCTTTTTAGTACTCTTGACACCAATGGGCTGTAAAAATAGGATCGATAAAAGCTATCCTTTCACTTGTAAAAGGAGTTGGCTTTTGTAATGCTCTTTGTCGAAGCAAATTAAAACCAGCCTCCATATGCTGCAAATAAACATGTGCAAGCAAGTCTATCGTCAAATACCAACAAGTCTATCATCAAATAAATACCATTAAGTCTATCTTCAAATAAAAACAAGTCTATCATCAAATGCAAACAAGCCTACCATCAAATGCCAATAAGTCTACCATCAAATGCCAATAAGCCTACTATCAAATGCCAATAAGTCTATTATCAAATGCCAATAAGTCTACCATCAAATGCCAACAAGTAAATTTCAATAAGTCTACCATCATGATTTCAACAAATAACAAGTAAATTTCATTACCGAAGTATTCAACCACCCATAGCTAGTATTCTCTGGTGGCCACATTTCTTTAGGTGTCATCAATATCAAGTACCATTCAGGTCCTTCAAGGGTATCTAATGGGTTGTCCCTGCAAAACACAACATTACTTCCAAGGATGAAGTTATTGTACATTGAATGAAGAAGGAGAAATAACTTACAACTCTGTCTTCACATACTCTAGCAGCCTATTTTTTTTGGCATCGTCCACCTTGGCAAACGGATCGTAGATAGCAGGCGAAGGGGTTACACCTAAAAATTACCACAACATGGCTTTAGATAAATCTACCACAACATGTAATTAAATCTACCATCACATCGAATACGAATTAAATCTACGCAAACAAGTCTATCATCAAACGCCAACAAGTCTACCATCAAATACAAAATAAGTCTTCCATCAAATGCAAACAAGTCTATCATCAAATGCAAACAAGTCTATCATCACATGCAAACAAACCTATCATCAAATGCAAACAAGTCTATCATCACATGCAAACAAGTCTATCATCCCATGCAAACAAGTCTATCATCAAATATAAACCACCTTGCATGATCCTTATAGTAGTTGAGTTTCCATAGTATGGAGAAATCTGACTTCTTGCAAGGGTTTTTTTGCGACCAACTTCAAAAGGACCTTCCTTTGCGAAGTGAAGAAACTTATCCAATGCTTTGTTTATGTTTTTCGCAGCTTCATCAGAATCTGATGACAACGACGAGTCATTGGGAGGTGTCCTTTCTTCAGAGATACTGTGAACGGGGCTTGGTTCCTTCTTTTCCTCACTTTCATCAACCTAAATCAAAACCGAATAAATGTACCGTAACACCAAAATAAATCTACCACAACATATAAAAATCTAACATAAAATACCAGGTGTGGTATTATAAATTCGTTCTTTGGACGACCAGCAGGTTTGGTCTGCTTTTGCACCTTCTTTTCCACCTTTTTATCAACCTAAGTCAAACCCCTAAAAAGACAAAATATTAAACAACATAAATCTACCACCACATGCAAATAAATCTACCGCCACATCGAAATAAATATACCATATGAGATTCTTTCTTTGGATGACCAGCAGGTGTGGGCTGGTTCTTTTCCACCTTTGTATCAACCTAAATCAAAACCGTGAAAAGAAAATATTAAAAGATATTAAACTACAAGTCTATCATCAAATGCAAACAAGTCTACCATCAGATGCAAACAAGTCTATCATCAAATGTAAACAAGTCTATCATCACATCAAAATAAATATACCAGATGAGATTCTTTCTTTGGATGACCAGCAGGTGTGGGCTGCTTCTTTTCCACCTTTTTATCAACCTAAATCAAAACCGTAAAAAGAAAATATTAAAAGAAATGCAAACAAGTCTATCATCAAATGCAAACAAGTCTACCATCAAAAGCAAACAAGTCTATCATGACATCAAAATAAATATATACCAGATGAGATTCTTTCTTTGGATGACCAGCATGTGTGGGCTGCTTCTTTTCCACCTTTTTATCAACCTAAATCAAAACCGTAAAAAGAAAAGATTAAAAGATATTAAACTACAAGTATATCATCAAATGCAAACAAGTCTATCATCAAATGCAAACAAGTCTACCATCTAAAGCAAACAAGTCTATCATCACATCAAAATAAATATATACCAGATGAGATTCTTTCTTTGGATGACCAGAAGGTGTGGGCTGCTTCTTTTCCACCTTTTTATCAACCTAAATCAAAACCGTAAAAAGAAAAGATTAAAAGATATTAAACTACAAGTCTACCATCAAATGCAAACAAGTCTATCATCAAATGCAAACAAGTCTATCATCACATCAAAATAAATCTACCACCACATCGAAATAAATCTACCTGATTAGATTGTTTCTTTGGATGACCAGCATGTTTGGACTGCTTCTTTGCTCCATCTTTCTTTATTGGTGCACCATCTGGTTCAACTTTCACATTCTTCACTATCTTTGGTGTAACCTTTACCTTTGGTTCAGATGTCCCTTGTTGTTCTACCATCCAAGACTGTGGTCAAAGGTAAATATTGCAAGTTGTAAGAAAATTGTTGGATATGAGATAACAAGTTATAATATAAGTCTACCATACAATGACAATTAAAAATAAATCTACCATAACCACGGTCAAGTACATCTTTTCCACACTTAAAAAATAAATCTACCATAACCATATAAAGTCTTTTATTTGATTAAAACAGAGACCTACGTACCAGGTCCAGGCCTTTCTCCCCAGATGCATTTCCACCACAATCCACCTTGGACTGTTGATCAACCTCTGCATCCGGGGCTTTCGATCTATTACCCTCTAAATATGTAACCCTACCTTCTAAGCTATCAAATTTGCCCAACAATTTCTGGAGCAGTTGAACTACTACACCACTATCTTCAGCGTGCTTCTCTTCAGGTGCTCCTTCACTAGGGATGTTGACATTCTTCTTCTCCGTAGATGTTCCTCCAGCACTACGACTCTCTGCATGGTTCACTTTCTTCTTCTTTGCAATATCCTTCAAGTGGATACTCATGTCAACATCGTCGCTTTCCTTTCCATGTTTTTCTTCGGAGCTCATCTTCCTCTTCCCATGCTTAACATGTTCCTTCTTCTTTTCTGATACTTTTTCCTTCTCTTTCTTCTTGTCCTTGTCCTTAGACTTAGGCTTTTCAGAAGACTCATCATCACTTTCCTGAACCTTTCTTTTCTTGTTAGCAGTGGGAGTTTTTAACTCCCAAACCGTTTCATCCAAACATCCACCTAGGATGTCACGAATCATGTTATCAAGTGCCTTATCATCCTTGTCATCCCACGGAGGATAAATCTCTGCCAAAGGCTTCATGACTAAGTGCCTCACACGAACCTACAAAGAACAAAAGCACAGTCAAAAACTGGACTAAAGTGTCTACCATAACATAAGAATAAGTCTACCATAACATAACAGTAAGTCAACCGTAACATAACAATAAGTCTACCGTAACATAATAATAAGTCTACCATTCAACAAGGCTATCATCAATAGCAACCAAGTCTGTTAGCATCCAAATACAAACAAGTCTATCATCAAATGAAAGTAAGTCTATCATCAAATGAAAGTAAGTCTATCATCAAATACCAACATCAATTACGAACAAGTCTTTTATCAAATACCAACAAGTCTACCAGAAAATTACCTTGCCATCCAATAATAAAATGCCAACAAGTTTATCATCAAATGCAAACAAGTCTATCATGAAATGCAAACAAGTGTATCATGAAATGCAAACAAGTCTATCATGAAATGCAAATAAGTCTATCATCAAATACAAATAAGTCTATCATGAAATGGCAACAAGTCTATCATGAAATGCCAACAAGTCTATCATCAAATACAAATAAGTCTATCATCAAACACAAATAAGTCTCTCATCAAATAGTTGCAAGTCTACCAGAAAATTACCTTGCCATTTGCTTCCTTGTCTTCATCCAACACCTTCTCAAGGTTGTATCTTGTCCTGCTTGATTCCCAACATAGCAGAGGAACTGTTGCTTCTCTTCTTTTCCCAAATTTTTCTCCTAGTATGGGAACTACCTCATATGCCCATACAAGTAGCACCGACACACACCCATGAATTGAGTAAGAGCCTCCACCATAATTTGCAACTGCTATGGACCGCATTAGATGTTCAAAGGACACACGTCCCCATGGGTACTTGTTAAACACCTCTGTATCCATAACTCGTTTAGCTTCCTTCAGAGGAAGTCTACTACGACGAGCAATACCATATACTCCAACGTGCAAGATGAACAACAAAGCTACCCATTTCCTCTTCTCCAGAGTCCATGACCTACAGTTTTCAAGCACCATCAAAAGCTCATCCCAAGTAGGTCCATCACATGTCTTCACACCCATCTCTGTCCAGAAATCATTGTGGTTGATGTCCCAATCATCCTTATCATCAATCTCATCACAATTCATCTTTGTTATCTCTTCAAACTCATGAAGAGAAAACCTCACTGGTCGACCACCAATCAAGGACCACATCTCATAAAACCTTTCAGTTTGCAGTTGATTGGTTAGGAAATGATGAACCGTATGACCACTCCATATGAATTTCTGAGATGCCAGCTTGAGAATGACTCCAACTCCAGAAGTATTCATCACATCATTGTACACATCGTCACCAACGGCATCATGCATCGTTTTAAAGTCACCTAATTTGCAATTATGATTCATACTTTTCTTCTGCAATGGTGATTTTCCTGGCGCAAACATGCATTGAGGATATTGCTTTGGAGAGTCCATATCTGCACAAGTAAACTGCCAAAATTAAATCTACCATAATACACTAATAAATCTACCATCAAATGCAAACAAGTCTATCATCAAATGCAAGTAAGTCTATCATCAAATACCAACAAGTCTATCATCAAATACCAACAAGTCTAACACTGAAATGCAAACAAGTCTATAATCAAATGTAAATAAGTCTATCATCAAATGTAAATAAGTCTATCATCAAATGTAAATAAGTCTATCGTCATCAAGTCTACCAGAAAATTACCTTGCCATCCAATAAGTCTATCATAAAATGCCAACAAGTCTATCATCACATACCAACAAGTCTATCATCAAATGCCATAAGGCTAACACTGAAATGCAAACAAGTCTATCATTGAATGCAAATAAGTCTATCATCAAATGTAAATAAGTCTATCATCAAATGTAAATAAGTCTATCATCAAATGCCAATAAGTCTATCCTCATCAAGTCTACCAGAATATGACCTTGCCATCCGATAAGTCTATCATTAAATGCCAACAAGTCTATCATTAAATATCAACAAGTCAAGGCTAACACTGAAATGCAAACAAGTCTATCATTGAATGAAAATAAGTCTATCATCAAATGTAAATAAGTCTATCATCAAATGCCAATAAGTCTATCATCAAATGCCAATAAGTCTATCGTCATCAAGTCTACCAGAAAATTACCTTTCCATCCAATAAGTCTATCATCAAATGCAAACAAGTCTATCATCAAATGCAAACAAGTCTATCATCAAATGTAAACAAGTCTATCATAAAATTGACTATGAATTTTATGAAATCGCAAAACAAAACATTCACACTCACCTTAACTGCGCCGGAATCTGTTACGGAAGTGAAACTTCCCAATCTGTGAAAATAATATCGACATTAGGGTTTCGAGATTTTAACAAAAATTTCTTTACAACCGAAACAATGCACCGGAATTGTCATTTATACCTCATGTACAATGAAGATTCGAATACTTCGCCGGAACAAGATTGGGAGTCCGACGCAAACACAAAGAGGAGAGAGGTTGATAAACGAGAAAAGAGAAACGAAGAGAAGAGAAGTGGAGAGGAGTCCGACGCTTACATTCTCAGTCGCAGGGCTCCGGCAAATACGCCCGGAGAAGACGATGGTCCACAGAAGGAGAAGAATCGCCGGGAAGGAGAAGAATCGCCGGGGAGGGGAGTTTTCTTTTTTTGTTTTGGCGTGAAAGTGAGAAAAAAAAAACAGTTTTATTCTCATATGAACAGTTACCAGAAAACCTAATTATTTTTTTTCCTAGTGGCAATTGTGTAATAAAAAGTTTTACATATGGTTTACAAGACTTTTCAACTCTCCTCATCTCTACAAGGTCATTTGAGTTATTAAATAACTTTTCAAGGTCATTTGAGTTATTTTCTCTTTAAACAATGTGTGTGTAGTTGATCAAGAAAAAATAAACAATGTGTGTGTGGTGTATGGTCCTACCAAACAAATGGAGTCACGAGTCATAACAAGACAAATAAAAGAGCAGAGACAAGAAGAGAGTCACAATCTCAAGATATATTCTTTCTCACTTTCCGAGCTTTTTTTCCAACAATGGCGTCTTTCACTTTCCTTTTCTTCTTCTTCTCTGTCTCCGTTGTCTCTGCACTTAACATCGGTGTTCAGCTCACAAATCCTTCCATTACCGTGGTCAGATCATGTTTTCTTGATCTCTTTTGGTTTAGATATCCTCTTTTTTATACTACTTAATTCACTTTTTTTCTTTTGGTTTTTGAAATTGTTTTGGTAGAGCAAAGAATGTAGCCGGAAATGCGAATCAGAGTTCTGTTCAGTACCGCCGTTTCTTAGGTATGGCAAGTATTGTGGACTCTTGTATAGTGGATGTCCTGGAGAAAGACCATGTGATGGTCTTGATTTATGTTGCATGAAGCATGATGCTTGTGTACAATCCAAGAATAGTAAGTTCTTTAATTCTAGTCCTAATTTATACTAAATTTTTAAAAATTTTGATTTTACCATTATGTTGAAGTGCAGATGATTATCTAAGCCAAGAGTGTAGTCAGAAGTTCATAAACTGTATGAACAGTTTCAGCGATACGAAGCAACCAACCTTCAAAGGTAACAAATGCGATGCCGAACAGGTTATTGACGTTCTCTCCCTTGTCATGGAAGCCGCTCTTATCGCCGGAAAAGTCTTCAAGAAACCTTAAAATGTATTGTGTTTTTATTTCTTGCTTCATAGACTTTTGTCTCTAATTATCCAGTTTATGGAAGAACAATATTCTAGTATTAAGCAATACTAATCTGCTTTAGCTTTGTGCTTGTGTTAGTTAGGGAATGAAAATTTGCTCTAAAGGTTGATGCTTGTGAATGTTTCATTAGAGACATGTAGCTAATTGATTTGTGTTAGTATCGTTATTATGTCACCAATAAGATTCAAACCCACCTAACGCATGTTTGTTTTTGAACTGCCTTTTGAGCTTCTACTTTGTCCAAAAGATCAAGTTAAAAAGTTTACATTTTTGTTGTTTCATTTTGTGCTTAAGATACACTAAAAAGAGCACAAGGGATTTTTTTGACCTTAATTTCTGTTTGTGGAGCTAAATCAAGATTTAAGAAAGGCACGTATGATGTATCCTATCATAATCTAGAGATAATTGGATGCCCATGATTTTTTTTTTGTTTTAATCTAAAAATTTTCAAATCGAATTCGAGATACCATGCTATTATCACTTAACTAATTCATATTTCTAGAACATGTTTATATCAATGTCTAAAATAAATGTACATTAAACTATGGGTTTGAGTATTTTAGTGTAGCAGCATAATAGTGTAGCAAAAACATTTTTTTTTTTATCTTGGATAAAAGTTATATAACGAAATAGAGTAGATAAACACATTTAAAAACTAATTTTATTAGATTAAAAACTTTCCCTTTTTTTTAACACGTATTATATAACGAAATCACATTTATAAAAAAAAGTAAGTAACACTTTAGTTTTGGCTTTTAGGGTAAAAGTTTTTCATAATAATTACAAAACGCTACTTTTAGCTAATTAAATTTTTTTCCGTTTTACGACACGTATTGTAAAACAAAATCATATTTTTTAAGAAAATAAGGAAAGTTTTGTTTTGACTTAAAAAAGTTTTACAGAATAATAATAATAATAATACTCGTTTTTAACACGTATTATATAACAAAATCACATTTCTAACTAATTAAAACCTTCTCGTTTTTTAACACGTATTGTATAACAAATCACATTTTTTTTTTAAAGGTATAAAAGTTGAAAATTTGATAAATAATAACATTGTATTACCATTCATCATCAATGAAAAACACCAAGAAAATCAAAACTAATTTCACAAAAATATAAATTTTGAACAAGTGAAGTGACGTCACCCACAATAAATCTCTCTTATGTGTATATATATATATATATATGTATTGTATTTTTCATTTTTTTGCTGATTTCATAAGATTCCAATTATTATTTTTTTCAATTTTCAATTTCACTTGACTTTCTCTCTCCTCCCGCTTCTCCTTCCCTGCTCTCTACACACCTTCTCTCCTCTCTCTAACCATGACCAGCTCCTCCTCCGATGGCGGCTCTTCTAGGGTTTCGATTCCTAATCATCTCCGTAAAACCCTTCACAGTATCAGAGAGATTACCGGAAAACAACACTCCGATGAAGATATCTTCGCCGTTTATAAGGAATCCTTCAATGATCCTCACGAAACCGCACAGAGGCTTCTCTTCTTAGGTACACTTGCATCTCTCTCTCTTTAGGGTTTTAATAAAAGCGTGACTCTTGGGTTTGCATTTTCATGCCCTTGGTCGATTTGGGCGATAGGGTTTTTTTTATTTAGTTACTGCTTTGGAATTTCATATGCAGATTTGTGCTATGTACTTAAAAAGAGATCATTTTTATTGTATGAGCACTTTGGGATATTCAATATAGTGGTTCTTGATGTGAAGATATTGTGATTTTGTCTTGTGTAGAATAACAATGCTGGGTCTTTCGAACTTGTCCTCTCATTGTACTCATGAAAGTTGTTGAACTGTACTTTGTTTAGTTTCAGTGCCACTTTTTTTGTTTGGTGTAGTGTATCTTATTCTACACTGTGACTTTTTGATATTGCAGATACATTTCATGAAGTGAAAAGTAAAAGGGACAAAAAGAAGGAGGCAAGTTTCCTTTTTTTTGGTTCTGAATCCCTTTTTGGTTCTATTGAATAATATCATTTGATTACTGTCTATTCTCTGTTGCAGAGTTTAGTGCCAATTAACCAAGGAGGTGGTAGAGGTGGTCAGAGGAATGTTCAATCGTATCAAGGTAGTTTGTTTTCTATTATTGACACCTTTGAAATGATAGTTGTAATTCTCTTCCTTGCTTTAAGCTCTTTGTTGACATTCAGATGCAGGTAAAAGGGAGAGTGGAGCTAATCATGTAGCAAGAGGTTCTCGTACTGCTCCATCTGCCATTAACAAAGCAAGAAACCTCGCAGTACCTCGTGCAACAAAGTAATTTAATCCTTATGTGACTAGACTACTCTGTTCAGATATGAATGTTTTCGCTTTTTTCGCCTATCAAAAGTTGTTACAAATTAAACAATACCTTTTGCAGGGTTTCCGGTCCTTCTGCTACTGTGAACAAGGAACTTGCAGAGAAAACTCCTCTTTCCAAGTCTACATCTTCCTCCGAGGATTGTGTTGAGCTAGAGACGTCTAAAGCAACTTCAGAACAACTTGCTGCACCTGTATCAGTTTCTCTTGTACAAAACCATATACTAGATAACAACCAGCCAACAAATTTGCAATCATCTACACTTGGTCAACAAGATCAAGGTATATCAGCCTTTTTTAGTTTGCCTCGAAGTTCCATTCTCTGTTCATCTCGTTAAGTTAGTAATGTTGTAGCAAATATGATCTTATTTGATTCAGCCTCTGTTTTTTTTTTTTTTTTGTTTCAGTCGTCACCGTAAAGAAGACTGCATCCATTAAACGCAAAACTCAATCCCTTCCCAAGTCAGATGTTGGCGAACGGTCACATGTAACATTTCCATTCCACCTACAGGTTGACGAAGTAGTGCAAAATGGTCTGACGTTTGGCAGTTTTGATTCTAATATTGTGAAAGAAGCATCTTCTAACAATGGTGCTAGTGCCGGTGATGATTCTTCTCTCACTACCAACTGTATTCCTAGGTTTGTTACTGAGATACCTTTGATTCTACATTATTTTTTGCTTTAGTTATACATGTTTGTGCCTCATTACGATAACTAACTTCTTGTGCAGAGAAGGAGCAACATCGTTTTTTGAAGACAAGGATCATGGGATTGCAAACTCAGCACCTGGTACTGAGCTTGTGCTGCATTCGGACCATGTTATCTCACCTGTAGAAGATGAACGGAGGGAGGAAGCTTTACCGAACACACAAGCTCATCAAATTTCTTATGGTCAGGAAGCTCCATTCAATGTGTTTGGTCTAGTCCCCTGGTTGTCAGCATTAGGCCAACCCGTAAACACAGAATCAGCAGAGACTCAGGCATGTGGTATATCTTGTCACAATATATGCAGAAAAAAAATATATTTTTCTATTTGATATTTTCCTGACAATTGCTTCCTCAAATTGCAGCCTGGAAATTCCAATGCTCTTGCCGCCATACTATTAGCATCATATCCTCCAGATCAACGCTCCATAGTAGCTGCCTCTCAACAGGCACTTTTTAGGCAACAATACCCTCACAATTTCTTTCCTTATGGTCCCTATTACCCACCATTTTACATGCCACCACCATACATTCACCAGTTCTTAAGCGCAAACGGGATCCCTCAGCAGTCTTATTTTCCACCACCACCAGCTGCTTTAGCAGCACCTACTGAGAACCCTCCCACCACACATGCTTCTTCAACAGACGCTACTCAGATCCCGTCTGCAACCGCATTAAACACTATCCATAGTGAAGGAATTACTTCACCACTGGTCAGTTTCTTGCATTGATATAGTTGTTGTAGACTGTAGACTATGTAATTAACAGTGGTTTTATTGTTGCAGACCGAAAGTAGAGCTGCGTGGATAGCGCAACTTAGCAACCTGCAGGTGAATCCAATGTACAATCTCGCCCTGCAAGGTCAGCCACTTGGATTCCCATACGTGCAGGCTGGTCACGGTGGGCTGATGGGAATACACCAACCAACACAGCCCATGACTGCTGCTTCAACTACATATCAGACCTATCAGACCTTACCGCCACCGCCACTCACTACAGCAGCTATGACTGAATCCATAGGACAAGCACAGATTGCTTATCAGCAACCTCAAGCTGCCATTACAAATTGGGTCAACAACTATTAAGGAAAGATGAAGCAGCTATAAAGAATAGACAAGAAACGGGTAAAAGAGGTGTTTTGAAGTGTGGATTTTTGGGTGTAAATACTTAGGAAACATCATCCCCAAAGGAATTTAGGTTGAAAATTACAAGAGGGAAGAAGATGTGCTTCAAAGTAGCATTTTGCCTTATTTTTTGCATCCAAGACAAATACATAAAGAATGTTTGGGAAGAAAATCCCTATGGAATAGTTTTGTGATGATGATGATGCCTCTCTCTTTTGTCTGTATTCCTTAGCTTTTACAAACATATAATCAAATGTGACTAAATTGAGATTCTCAGCTTTTGCTGATTACTTTTATAAACAAACAGTCTCAAAATTTAATAGATGATTCTCTGACAACTAAAACGTTATAAAATGTAAGTCATCCGTTCGCAACCACTTGTCAATACTTTCTCTTTCGGTTTGTAATTTCTCCAGACTCATGCCTCGAGTTGTGATGGACCTCAGCTTCTTCTCATAGTAGACTGCTTCTATTCTTAACCGATCAGTCAAGAGCATTTTTTCGGACGAGGATTTCTTCATCGTCTGACATGATATAATACGCTATACATTATCCTCCCATGATGTCTAAATCTATTTCATATAAACAGCCATTGTTCATAACATTGCTTTTTCAGTTCCATGATTTTGACAACTAGTTGTTGATTAAGGTGTTGGAGATATGACCCACCGGACCGTTTATCATCCAATAACCTCTCTGCAGCCAACTCCAATTCACTATCCTGCATAACTCTGAAGATCCAGATTCTAGCGTATGTTGGTTCTGAAACTCAACAGTCTCATAATTTGTCTACAAAGCATAAAAACAATAGAGTGAGGAAATATTCAACCAGTAGATCTCGTCGGTAGATCCCTTGACTTTCTTGAGTAAATGTCAAGTATATGGTTTGTTGTGCATAGAGTGGGGAAATAGTTCACAGTATTGTTCCAAGGCTTGGAACAGATTGGAAAGCTAGAGATGTAAGTACTCTTTAACGAAATTTCAAAAAAAAAAGGTACTCTTTAACCTCTCTTTAACCTTCCAATGTTGTCTCTCGCAGCTATCCCACATGGGATCGATAGAAGGAAGTTTTATGATGTATTTCGAAAAGCTTTAAGTGACAATGGATTTCGTGGACAGATAGAATATACAATGGTCGGTGGATACAAAAACTCAATTCCAAAAGACGTTAAAGACTGTTGACAAAAGAATCAGAATCATATAAATGCCAATAATTACGTGAGTAAGTAGTCTTTCTCCTTATCCGATAGAATAGGAAAGTGTATAATTCTCATTGATTAAAAATCTTTATAACTGATAGAATAGGAAACTGTATAATTCTCATTGATATTGTCTTGCAGGACTAGCTCACGAGCCAAAAGAAAATCAAGCAGACAGATTTATTGAAGAGCTTATAAAACATTGGATTAAGAAGAGAAAGGGGTATCCTAGTCAGAATACCATGGTCATTACGGCTGATAACGATTATGAACAAATTCTAAAGCGACTAATCAAAGCGGGGCATACAACATTATTGGCATATCCTTCCAAGAAGAATTTCGATGAGAAGCAATTAGTGGAGATAAGTGAAAGTGCAACGCAAGTTTTTTACTGTAAATCTTTGTTAAGTGTTCATCCTGATACGCCTACATTATCTAAAAGGTTTGCTGCAAAAATACAAGGAGAACAATATTTCAAAAATAAATTATACTTTGTTGTTTTTCATTTATTTCTTACTAACTATTTGGAATTATAAACGGTTTAATAGAGTTTTAATGTGGTTTTTCTTTATTTAAATTACTATTTTTACGGTATTAGAAAACGTACGAATATAACATTTTTTTACATATATGCATAGACATCCAATTGGACCGGCACTAGGCGTAAGCACGTGAAATTTTGTAATAGGATAAGGCTTGATCATGAAAAGGAAGAGCTTCTGATAAAAGCATTATAGGTGCTGCTAATTTTTTATAAAAGTAATCTATTTAATCCTAAGATATTTTGAACGAACTAGAAGTATGTATATACGTTGCTTCTAACCGTTTTAATCTTTTTATAGTACGCTCTATGGATAACGATCAAATGCCGCACAAGGAATGATATGGTATTTAGCCCGGATAATGGCATAGCGCATCAACGTAAATTTTTGTCTTACTTTTTTTGTTTTGTTTTTGACTTAGTTATTCTCAACTTTTTTTTTTGAGAAAATGATTTTGATATATGTTTTTTGCAGAGTTGTGGGTCTGCTACGATCCGGATCTAGAACATTACAACCTTTTTCTTGACGTCTGATTAGATCGTTTGCATCAAAGTTGGATACTCTTTTTTTTTGTTGTTGCATTCTAAAGCCATCTATATTTGCTTAAGCATTTTTCTCTATCGAAAAGAGATAAACGATACGGATTAGTATGGCCATTTTCTCTATTAAATTCACTCTTTTATTTTGGTTAGTGCGTATGTATTGGATCTCAACCATCAAATTCGAAAGAATTAGATTCGATAATTCTCGTTTAAAGAGTATTTTCCTTTCCTTATATACGTAAATTAAATCAAGAATTGATGTCATGTTTTAAGCATGCAAATTTGATTAATTATTCCATCGTTACACCTATTTTTATTTCAGGGAAGAATATTATCAGAATCAAATAATTAAGAAAAGGGTGAATTTGCTGAATATACAAAATCAGATTAATAATAAATGATATATACTCCAAACTAGATAATAATTTAAACAACCTTGAAAAGTCCACTAATAACTAAAACAACCTTGTAGAGATGAGAAGACATGAAAAGTCTTTTAAACCTTGTGATGTTCTTTTTATTACAAAATTGTCATCGAAAAAAAAAATTAAGTTTTTGTAATTGTTTTAATAAAACCTAATAAAACACTTTTTATTTTTACATAAGTCGGGGAAAGAAAAAAGAGAACCATCGGCGATTCTTCTCCTTCGTGTCTCATCGTCTTCTCCGGCGATTCCAAGGTAAGTTTTGGGTTTCTCTTAACTTCTCTTCTCTTCCTTTCTCTTTTCTTCCTTTCATAATATAGATACAAATCGATTTTGTAATTTGTTCTTGTTCGATTTCCGGGTTTGTTCGTGTTCGATTTCTGGGTTTGTTCTTGTTCTTGTGCACTTTTCGAAAGTTCTGGTGCATTCAACAACATGTAATTACAATTCCGGATTCGTTTCGGTGGTTTTGTTCCGATTCAATTTATGGGTTCTTGTTCTTGATGGTAGATTTATTTTTCTTTGATGGTAGATTTATTCTGCTGGACGTGGAGGCTTCGGAGGTGGTGGCAAAAGAAGCGGAAGCCGTGGATCTATTGGATTCGGCGGTGGTAATGGTAGTTTAATTTGGTAGGAAGTTTGTTCTGTCATGGTAGATTTATTCTATGTTCAATGGTATGGTAGTTTTTCTTCGATGGTAGATTTATTTTTCTTTGATGGTAGATTTATTCTGCTGGACGTGGAGGCTTCGAAGGTGGTTGCAAAAGAAGCGGAAGCCGTGGATCTATTGGATTCGGCGGTGGTAATGGTAGTTTAATTTGGTAGGAAGTTTGTTGTGTCATGGTAGATTTATTCTATGTTCAATGGTATGGTAGTTTTTCTTTGATGGTAGATTTATTCTAGTTTGATGGTAGATTTATTTTTCTTTGTTGGTAGATTTATTCTGGTAGACGTGGAAGCTTTGGAGGTGGTGGCGGAAGAGGCGGAGGTCATGGATCTGTTGGATTCGGTGGTGGTAATTGTAGTTTAATTTGGTAGGAAGTTTGTTTTGTCATGGTTGATTTATTGTTCTGTAATGGTAGATTTATTTGTGTGTCATGGTAGAGTTATTTATGTTCCATGGTAGATTTCTTTTGACAATTTATGATGTCGAGACGGACCACAATGGACCCCAATTTCTGGTTCAAGGAACCGCCGCTGATGCTGGTTCATCAGGTGGACGTGGAGGCTTCAGAGGTGGTGGCAGAAGAGGCGGAGATCATGGATTTGTTGGATTCAGAGATGGTGGTGGTAGTTTAATTTGGTAGAAAGTTTGTTCTGTCATGGTAGATTTATTGTTCTGTAATGGTAGATTTATTTGTGTCTCATGGTAGAGTTATTTATGTTCCATGGTAGATTTATTTTGACATTTTACGATGTCAAGACGGACAACACTAGATCAGAGGGTACTCCGATTCAAGGAACCGCCGCTGATGGTGGTTCATTTGGTGGACATGGAGGCTTCAGAGGTGGATAACTTACAAATTTATGTTTGATGGTAGATTTATTCTCTGTTCAATGGTATGGTAGATTTGTTTTTCTTTGATGGTAGATTTATTCTCTGTTCAATGTAATGAATTGGCAGAATTTATGTACTCTAGAAATTTGCTCGCTATATAATCTGTTTCCAAATGCCTTTAGCATCAATTACTATAACATTAAAACAGGAAAAACAAGTTAAAACTGAAAAGACACACATAATAATAGACACATATTTAAGCTTCACTAGTGGTATGATTATGATCGTATTGACGACAATTAGAACACTTGTGTTCTTTCCTTGGCTGGTATCGTTCCATCTCAGTCTCCAATGCATCTTTTATCCATGAGTCAGATAATAAGTCTACCACAACATTATTTAAAGAACTTAAGTCAGATAATAAGTCTACCACAACATTATTCAAAGAACCTAAGTCAAATAATAAGTCTACCGCCACATTGTTTAAAGAACTTAAGTCAGATAACAAGTCTACCACAACAGTGTTTAAAGAAGCTAAGTCAAATAACAAATCTACCACTACATTGTTTAGAGAGCCAAATTCAGATAATAAATCTACCACTACATTATTTAAAGAGCCAAAATCAGATAACAAGTCTACCACAACATTGTTATTTAAAGAACCTAAGTCATATAACAAGTCTACCACAACATTGTTGTTTGAAGAACCTAAGTCACATAACAAGTCTACCACCACATGGTTGTTTGAATAACCTAGTTCAAATAACAAGTCTACCACAACATCATTGTTTGAATAACCTATGTCAGATAACAAGCCTACCACAACTATATGAACAACAATCGTTGGATAATAATTCTACCACAACTCTATGACAACCATCTTCGGATAATAAGTCTACCATTCGGAAAACAAATCTACCATAAGGTAAACAGAAAAATAACTCTACCGATGTTTTTCGGGAAGTTGTTCTAGTAAACGGAAAAAGATTGAATAAGTCTACCGTCGAAAATATTAAATCTACCACTCAGTATATATCTACCACCACTATAATAAGTCTACCACTATAGTCCACTAGTATAAATCTACCACCACTATAATAAGTCTACCAATCGCAAAAATAAATCTACCACGCAAATTTAACTCTATCGTTAAAGAAAACAAATCTACCAATCTTCGGAAATAAATCTACCAATCACAAAATAAGTCTACTGCTCCAAAATAACTACCACTGAAAATAATAAATCTATCAATCACTCTAATAAGTCTACCATTCGGAAACATCTCTACCACCAAGAGGACAAATAAGTCTACCGTTCGTATATAAATCTACCGCTCAAAAAATAAGTCTACCGTTCGTATATAAATCTACCATCACAGAATGGTAGATTTATTTTTTTTGGCGAGAACTTTTCCCGCAGATTCATTAATGGCAGTTTCGTAAATACGTTTTTTGTTATCAAGGCAAATAAGGGTAAAACGGGCAAAAATTCTCTAAAACACAACTTTTTGAGGGAAATGTTGTTTTAGTGCAAAACCAACTTTCCAAGGTTGTTTGAGTAAACTTCCCTACTCCAAACATAAGCATTTGATTGTGACTCTTTTGCCCTTCTTACGTGTGAAGGTGAAAAAGGTTTGGGGTTTAGGGAGAGAGAAGAATTTTTGGATTTTGAATGTTGAGACTAAAACAAAAATTCTTTTCATTTTTGGAAAATTATGTCTCTGTTTCTGGGAATTGAAAATTTTTAGAATTGAAGAAAAGAGAGAGAGAGAGAAGAGTGGTCGGAAGTCAAAGAGTCTTCGTCTTCTACGGTGGTTAAGGATCTCCGACGAAAGCTCAGTCGACTCTTTGTCTCCTAACGGATCAAGCCAAAGCTTCAAGTGTTCTTGTTCCGTTTTTCCAGAGTAAGAGAGAGAAAGAATCAAATGAATATTAAAGAATATGTGAATTACGTCTCGTACCACTCAGGTTATTTTCGTCTTAATTACATATTACACAAGGTGTATTCTACACAAAAAGCTTTATTAGTTACTTTGTTTATTATAGTTTTTTTCTTGTATATATGTGCCAATTTCGTTTAAGAAAATGCAAAGTAAATAAGTAAAGTTTGAAGAAAATAAATAGAAATGCAAAATATTATTTAAGATTCTTGTTTTGACTTTTCTCTCCAATAGTGAAATTGAGTGGAGATTTCCAAAATAAATTAAAATAATTATGAAATTTCATAAAAATGGAGAAAACTCGAAACTCTAAAAATCTAGCTTCTTTATTACAAGAACCATAATAATGTGAGCTAATTTTGTTGTTTGTTGTTTCTGGTTATTCAATGTTGAAATGTTTAGTTAGTTTAATTACGGAAAACTGTCTATTTCCCAACCGTAACTATGATATACACATATAACTCCACGAAATATTTGTCTTTGTACAGATATCCACCAACTGAAAGTTCCATGTCTATTTCCCCACCAACTGGAAGTTCCATGTCTATATCTCCACCCGTTCTGATTTTGATTGGTTTGTAAGAGAACCCGACATCAACCAAAGAAAACCGTATGTTAACCGAATCGCGACCCGATTGAGAAACAAACCCGACCCATCCGTAACCCAAATCTGATTTTGAAAATTAAGGACCCTAAATCTTCATTTTTGAAATTGAACAAAATTGAGAGGCAAAAATCGTTTTGGAAAGAACATAATGTTAGTTAATGATAATTAACATACATTTTTATATAGGTAAAGAGAAAAAAAATTCTAAAATCACGTTTTAGAAAGCTTGAAATGCATCAATAGCGAATTTTTAATCAAAGTACGGTATGTAGCAATCTATAGATTTTTAGAAAGCTCTTTACAACTGGAATTTAATGATAACAACCACATATGGTAATTTCTACTAAGTTGACCGGAATTTCACCGAGAAGTTTTCGTTGTCAAACTTTAAAATGAAATTCCCAGAGTTCTACAATGAATCTTGAAAAATCGAGACTAGTTCCAAACTCGTAAGACCATAATTAAGAAAGCCCAATAGTTTATTTCAAAATCAGAGAATATTTGATTTTCGGATATGAATCTCCGACTTCGATGAATTTTTGATTTGGGTCAAGGTTTCTGATTTTGTCCTGTTTTTGGTTTACTGTACAATCGGGTCAAAATTCCGTTTTAATTCGGTTAAGCAGGTTTTCGTTGGTTAAACAACGATTTGAAAACAGTAAACCAAACAGAAAACCGACGGGTGGAGAATTAAATACGAAACTTTAATTTCATGGAGATATAGACATTTATCTTTCAATTGGTGGGGAAATAGACATGGAACTTTCAGTTGGTGGATATCTGTACAGAGGCAAATATCTCGTGGAGTTATATTTGTATGTCATAGTTATGGTGGGGAAATAGACAGTTTTTCCTGTAATTACTGATCTAGAGTTTATTCTGTGACAAATGTTATTAACTTGAATCTTTATGTTCTTCTAGCTTTTGAGGAAAGACATTTGATTAGAAAATGGTGGCTTTACAAATGTTTGTGTTAGTGTAATGACTGATTTAGAGTCTGTGTGGCAAATGTAACTTGAATCTTTATGTTTCTTCTAGCTCTTGAGGAAATGCATTTGATTTTAAACAATGGTGATTTACAAATGCTTGTTTGTGTTGTGTTCTGATGCAGAACTTTTAGGGTCTCCCTGTCATTGCCATCGGCTTAGCACATATGACTATGAGTCTCGTCCACATTTCTGTAAAAGAGAAGGGTCTGGTTCTGGAAGGCATATCTCAAACGGATCAGTAGACAATTTGTTTATAGAGTTTCTATTATATTTGTTTAAACATTTTCTTTATCAAACGGCATGCATATACTGCCCAAAATTTGAATAAACGGCATGCAGTTTGAATTAGCTGGCAGCTAGGCTGGGCCCATCTTAGAATTAGAAAGTAGAAACGTCAACTCGCTTTACGCGCCTACTCATCGCGTGGTTAAACACGCGCTGATAGTCCAGGACATTTTACCCTTTTCCAACGAATCAGGATTTTGTAATTTATCTTGCGCGTGGGCAACTTTTAACGTCTTCCATTGTTTTGGTCATTTTTTTGATGAAATTAAAAAACGTTTTTCTTTGTCAATTGTTACCGACGATTTATCTCTTAGTTTCTTAAGGTTATTGTTTTCTTCCTTGATCAATAGTTTTATTTTTCTATATTTCAATAGTTTTATTTTTCTATATTTTAGTCAACCTAATTTTTCTGTTATTACATATTATCAAACTAACATGTTTTACCTTTTAGTTATACTATGATTATTTATAGTTTTTACTATATGTATATTTATGTGGTATATACCAAAGTTTATGCGATGGTTGAAGTACTTATCGTCTATGCACTATGGGTTTACACTACTGCTCAAAGCTCAGTACCCATGCGACCAACTTTATGAATGTGGAAGCAATGGAGAATGCAAAACATTAAAAAGCTCATCATCATTCGATACAGTAAATCTTATAGGAGGTTTTGAAGAAGTTTGGATTCTTCTTGCAATTATCGTCTCTTTGCTTACTTTTGTCTTCGTAATAGAATCAATGTTTGTCCAGAGTGAAAAAACAATCATTACAAGCAAATTTATCTTGTAGTGAATCCATATTATGCCTTTGCATCCACACAAAAATTTATACTTGGCATTTTCTTGATTGTTTTGTTTGCAAAATTAAATCACTAACAAGCAAATTCATTATGAAGATCTTATCATGCATTTGCATGCATACAATACAAGTTATACTTGGCATTTTCTTGATTATTATTTTGCCACCTATGAGATTTTAGTTATGACACATGTTAGGTCCAATTTGTAGAAGCATTTTAATAGAAAAGAGAATATATTCTATGAATGATATTTTTGTTTATTACATTGAAAATTATAAGTTGAAAACCGATATGAAGAAATAAAATAAATTAGAGAAAAAAGGTAAGGGAAGATGGATTCACGATGCATGTGTCATATGGGGTCTTTTTAATTTGTGATTGAATGAGGAGAACTAACACATGACGATGGACATTTATGTTTCTTTTATAGTATTTCTTTTTCTTGAATCTCACTTTATATTTTAGTGTTATAATAATTAGGTTTTTGTTTTTGTTATTTACTTGCATGATGTAACATTGTATGGTGCACGCATCTTATTCTCTTTTTGTTGCATTCTAAAGCCATCCATATTTGTTTAAACATTTTCTCTATCGAAAGAAGATAAACATAAGATTATTATTATGGGCATCGTCTTAATTAAAATTCACTCTTTTCTTTGCGTAGTGCGTATGTATTGGATATCAACCATCAAATTCGAAAGAATTAGATTCCATAATTCTCGTTTAATGAGTGTCTTTCATTCCATATACAAGTAAATTAATTCAAGAATTTATTTCATGTTTTAAGCATGCAAATTTCATGAAATATTCCATCTTCACGCCGATTTTTATTTCCGGGAAGAATATTATTAGCAGGATCAAATAATTAAGAAAATGCGAAGAAAATAAGTAAAGTTGAAGAAAATAAAGAGAAATGTAAAATATTATTAAGATTTTCGTCTTGACTTTTCATCAAATGGTGGAATTGAGTGGAGATTTCCAAAATGAAATTGAAAAAAATAAATTTAAAATTTCATAAAAATGGAAAAAACTCGAAACTCGAAAATCTAGCTTCTTTATTACAAGAATGTGATAATTTGCTTTCTCCTTAAACTCATTGGAGAAGAAGAAGAAGAAGAGAGAGCTTTGGTTTCTCTCTCTAAAAAAAAGTTCACTTTTTTCTTAATTTCTTCTCTCATTATCTCTTAATGGACTATTGTCCATAAGATCAGAGATTTATCTTCTTTAGATTTGGATTTCGCATAGAAACTTTTGCCCAAAAATTTCAGCTTTTTTTTGTTTTTTGTTTTCTTCTTCAAGTTCAAATCTGAGCTAAGATCTCTAGAGAGAGAAAATGGGTATCACTAATGAAGAAGCAATCAAGCAATTACGTTCTTTAATGGAAGATGGTATGTTTAAAGTTTGCTTTTTTTTTTTTTTTTTTTTCTGAAGATCACCGACGCAATTTGAGATTTTTCTAAGCTAATTTCACTTTTTTTTGTTGTTTCTGGTATTGACAGTTGATGATTCACTGAGAGAGTCGTATCGGGTTAGTCAAATTACTCAACTTTTTAATTTCTCTCTTAGAAACATTCAGCTCCAAATACTCTTTTGATTGTTGAACCGATTTGGTATTTTGTGGATTGATTTTAATTACTTTTTTTTTAATTTTATACTTTTTTTAATTTGGTCAATTGGAACAAATCTTGTGTCTTTGTGTATTTGATTGGAATGAGATAATTAGTTCTAATGATCTGGATCTATATTTGAATTTGGCTCTATGATGTTGCATTGGTTGTTGAAAATATCTTTTTTATATATATAATGTTGTTAGATCTGTGTAATGGACAGGTTGAAATTTTTAGTTATAGTGTAATGGACTGATTCAGAGTTTGTGTGGCAAATGTAAACTTGAATTTTTAGTTATAGTGTAAGACATTTGATTAAAACAATGGTGGATTTATAAATGCTTGTGTTTTGTTGATGTTATGATGCAGAACATTCATCAAGGATATCCAACAGAGAATTTGTTGCGCTTTCTTAAAGCGAGGGATTGGAATGTTCAGAAAGCTCATAAAATGGTTTGCAAATCTGTTTGCTTTTGTTTCGTATATATTAGCTTTTTTTCGAATCTTGGTTTTTCGGGAGGTTATACTAATGACTGCAAGTGTTTACAGTTGATCGATTGTTTAAAATGGAGGGCCGAAAACGAGATTGATAAGATACTGACTGTGAGTTATCGAATTCTGAACTGTCTACTTTTGCGTTGTTTTCTCGTGACCGTTTTATCTCATTCGCGGTAATTGATTGATTTTTGTTACAGAAACCTATCATTCCTGTTGATTTATACCGAGCAATCAGAGATACTCAGCTTGTCGGTGTGTCTGGTTACTCGAAAGAGGTACATTTTGAGTCTCTGACTTTGACATTAATAAGCATCAAAACATGTTTTGATTCCTACTAAATTTGTTTAATCATTACCTTTTAGGGTCTCCCTGTCATTGCAATTGGTGTGGGGCTTAGCACATATGACAAAGCCTCCGTAAGCATCTCTATTTGTTATCCACTCAACGACTTGATACGAAGTTGAAACTCTGACTATCGCGCTTCTGATCCTTTATTCAGGTTCATTACTATGTACAGTCTCACATTCAAATGAATGAGTACCGGGATCGTGTAGTATTGGTAAGTAAGACCAAAATGATTTTGTTTAGCTTTCTTTTTTCCTTATGTATATTTACATATGTTTGTCTTTGTTTATGTAGCCTTCTGTGTCGAAGAAACAGGGACGTCCAATTTGCACTTGTTTGAAAGTTTTGGATATGTCTGGTTTAAAGCTTTCAGCTTTGAGTCAAATTAAGGTACTAATCTAATATGTGTTCTTCACTAATTACATTTACTTCTGATTTATTCACTTTTTCCATCGTTTGTTTTCGTTGTGTAGTTAATGACTGCTATAACCACAATTGATGATTTAAACTATCCGGAGAAGACCGAGACATATTATATTGTCAATGTACCGTATATATTTTCCGCTTGTTGGAAAACTATAAAGCCTTTGTTACAAGAGAGGACAAAGAAGAAGATTCAAGTGCTCAAAGGTTGCGGGAAAGACGAGTTGCTAAAGGTAAGCAAGCGACAAACGCAATACAATTCAGTTCGATTCATTTTCCCGAGTTTTAGCCTTTTTGATGTGGTTACTAATGCAGATAATGGACTATGAGTCTCTACCACATTTCTGTAGAAGAGAAGGGTCTGGATCTGGAAGGCATATCTCAAATGGAACGGTAGACAATTGTTTCTCTTTGGATCACACTTTTCACCAAGAGCTTTACAGTTATGTCAAGCAACAAGCTATGGTTAAAGGCTCAAGTGCACCGATCAGACATGGTTCGGTCCACGTTATGTTCCCTGAGCCAGACACCGAAGGAACCAAGATCTTCGATACTTTAGAATCCGAGTTCCAGAAGCTTGGAAATGATCAGAAGACCTGATTTTCTAAGTTGAGTCGCCTTGTAACACGAGAAAAATCAACGATAAACAGGAATTTTCTCTGGTTTTATGAGCAGTATTTAAGATAAGAATCACCTTTTTTACTTGTTTAGTATCTACTTGCATCAGCTCGATGCAGGTTTTGTTATAAAAAAAACCGCAATTTCCTCGGAGATCTTATGATCTAAGTAATATATATATAGAACTCATTTCTATTTACAACAAGAGAGGCTTCTTCTGATTGACTTGGATTTAAAGGTTAGTTCCCTGATTGATTTTCAAAGGAGGGATTGGAATTTGGTAGTCCTCAAGGATCTCTTCTACCATGTGGATATTAAATAAACTCATTGTGGCCAAGAAACATGTCAGTCTTAATGGAGGATTACCAATGTTGGATGCATTCAAAGAGTGGTGAGTATTCAGTGAGCTCTGGGTATTGGTTAGCCAATCAGATCAATCATGCATAGGTGATAAGAGAAGCAAGCAGTACACCTTCCCTCAACCTCAACTCAATAAAAGCACACATATGAAGCTTGAAAACCTCTTGCAAGATCAAGCTATTTTAGTGGAGGATTCTTGCAGGAGCCGTCTCTGTTGCTGATAATCTGCCTCATAGAAGAATGGAGTTGGACATGAGATGCCAAGCGTGTGGTGCTGATGTGGAGACCATCAATCATGTGCTTTTCACATGTCCTGCAGCTAGGATTACTTGGGCTTTATCGGATTTCCCTAGTCCTCCTGATGGTTTTGACCGGGTTTCACTCTTCTCTAATTTCCATTATCTCTTTATGGTTGAAAAGAAGAAGAGTACCAATAGAGAGTCTTGTCAGTGTTACCCTTGGATTTTGTGGTACATTTGGAGGAATAAAAACAAACTATGCTTTGAAGGAAAGTGTTTTTTAGCTCCTGAAACTATCCTTAAGGTTTGGGATGAAGCTTCTCAAAGGGTTTTGGCTCAGGGGATTGATCAACAGGTTGATTTTGCAATCCAGGTACCTGTTCAGAGAGTGGCTGTCAAATGGAAAAGGCCACCTGCACCATGGTTGAAATGCAATATTGGACTGTCTTGGTCTAAGCGGGATAGTGTAGGTGGTTTCTCATGGGTTTTAAGGAATAAGAATGGTGTATTAATGATGCACAGCATGAGATCTTTCTCTGGTATAAGGAATTGGGAGGAAGCTTAGCTTAAAAGTATGATATGGACTTTTGAATGTATGGTAGCACACAGATTTAGCAAGATTATCTTTGCTTCTGAGGTGTTCAATCTGGTAAAGGCAATTTCTAACCCGAAAGGTTGGCCTAATTTTTGTCTGTGAAATGAATCGTGTTTTGATAAAAAAAAATGATTGGAGGTTGGTTTTTGAAAGTCAAAGAGCTGACAAAGGAGCCTTCTTAATTGATCAGAGTGTGACTCGTGAGAATCGTTGGCAATCATACATTGCTTATGGTGGTCATCCTTTGTGGCTGGCCGAGTTCTTTGATTGCGAGAAAGGTTAGTTTGGAGTGTTTCCTCTTTGATCATTTTGTGGGGCTCTGGTCTCTTGTAGTTTTGAGTTTTGCTTAATGTTTTGTTTTAAGCTTTACTCTTCTGCTTGTAATTGTCAAACTCATTCCCCATAGTAATATATTTAGTCTGATGAAAAAACATGATTCAATACGGAAGTTCACTTTACACCAACCATTTGCTTTAAAACTTCCTCAAGATTAGATCTTTGTTACTCCACTTTACGCCAACCATTTGCTTTAATCAGCTTTTTGTCTTTGTTGATACGTTTAAGAAGTATACTCTTTGACTACTGAGGCTATCTGTCAATTTGTCTACTCTAGTGACGTCAGCGACTGTCTTTTTTGACAATGTCCAAAGTTATAGCATCCACAAATTTCTACATATAGCAACAAACAAGAAGAGAGACACTTTCTCTTATCTTCTAAACTTGCCTCACTTGGCGCCGCCTCAGAGAGAGAGAGAGATGATTGGAAAAGAAGTAGACCGGTTAAGTCCGGTTCACGAACCGCTTTTCAAGATGAGGAGGAGAACCGGGAGACTGATTGCATACCGGGTTTTCTCGGCGTCGGTTTTCGTGTGTATCTGTTGGATTTTGTTCTACAGAGTGACTATACCGGTAGAAATTGATGATAACCGGTTCGGTTTGGTTTGGTTGGTTATGTTGATTTTGGAGATTTGGTTTGGTTTGTATTGGATACTCACACAAGCTCTCCGGTGGAATCCGGTTCGGCGATTCCCCTTTACCGATAAACTCTCCCGGAGATACAACAATGATCTCCCGAAGCTCGATGTTTTTGTTTGCACGGCGGATCCGGTGATTGAGCCACCGTTGATGGTGGTTAACACAATTTTATCTGTGATGGCTCTTGATTATCCACCGGAGAAACTCGCCGTATATCTCTCAGACGACGGTGGTTCTGAGCTGACTTTTTATGCTCTCACAAAGGCGACCGAGTTTGCGAAAATTTGGGTTCCATTTTGCAAAAGATTCAATGTTGAACCGAGATCTCCGGCGGATTACTTGCAATCCAAGGCAAATGGTTTTGGTTCTGTTGAGGAGGAGGAAGTTGCTGAATTGTATAAAGATATGGCTGTGAGGATTGAAACGGCGGCAAAACTTGGGCGAGTACCCGAGGAAGCGAGGTTGAAGTACGGTGACGGGTTTTCGCAATGGGATTCTGATGCTACTCGGAGAAACCATGGAACCATTCTTCAAGTAAGTTTTAGGGTTTTAGGCCCGAACTTCGAATTTATCAAAAAATTATGATATTTTTAACTTTATTATTAAAGAGTAGATTAAATGTGTCCGAGGGAGAAACTAGAGTGAGTTAACCATTGTAGTGATAAAAAAAAAATCCTAAAGAAGCTTACTAAACTCACTTTCTATTTTTTTGCAAAATTGTCCAAAACTCATAGGTCCGAAAGAACGGATTAAATGTGTCCGAAAGAGAAAATAGAGTGAGTTAACCATTGTAGTGATAAAAAGACCATAAGGAAGCTTACGAAACTCACTTTCTATTTTTTTTTGCAAAATTGTCCAAAACTCAAAGGTGTTGTTAACCCACCGATTCCAACAATTTTATGATATTTTTGATTTTATTACTAGTGAACGAAATAAATGTGTCCCAAGGAGAAAATAGAGTGATATAACCATTATAGTGATAAAAAGACCCTAAGGAAGCTTACTAAACTCACTTTCTATTTTTTTGCAAAATTGTCCAAAACTCATAGGTGTTAACCCAACGTTTTTTTTTTTTTTTTTGAAACTTGTGTTAACCCAACGTTTCCAACAATTTATGAAATTTTTGATTTTATTACTAGAAAATGGATGTGTCCGAATGAAATACTAGAATGGGTTTGTAGTGATAAAAAGACACTAAGGAAGTTTACTAAACTCACTTTCTATTTTTTTGCAAAACTGTCTAAAACTCATAGGTATTATTAACCCACAATTCCAACAATTTATGATATTTTTGACTTTATTACTAAAAAAATGTGTCCCAAGAAAATATTAGAGTGAGTCAACCAATTTTAGTGATAAAGGAAACCCTGTGTTTTAGTGCATTTTAGTTATGTTCTGTAATTACAGCAATTTGAGTTTATTGGTTTCTTCATCAGATTTTGGTAGATGGAAGAAAAGAGAATGCAATAGAAATACCAACTTTGGTGTATCTATCAAGAGAGAAGAGACCTGAGCATCATCATCATTACAAAGCTGGATCCATGAACGCATTGGTAATGGTATTCTTGTTTCACAAGGCATTCTAATTCTCAAATAGGGCAATGTTTTGATTAGGGTTTTTTCTTTTCATAGTTGAGGGTTTCTTCGAAAATAACTTGTGGGAGATTCATATTAAACTTGGACTGTGATATGTACTCAAATAACTCAAAGTCAGCTCGTGACGCGCTCTGTATCCTCCTCGATGAGAAAGAGGGGGAAAAGATGGGTTTCGTGCAGTTTCCACAGTGATTTGAGAATCCTACAAGGAATGATATATATGGAGGCATGTTGCGAGTAATTTCGAATGTAAGTTTTTTTATAGAGAGAGAGAGTTTAAAAGATTCATAATTTTTTATTTGAACTAACTTTCATGATTTGGTTTTGGGATGTGAAAACTTAATAACAAAAGCTGGAGTTTTATGGACTGGATGGAAATGGTGGTCCGTTGTACATTGGAACTGGTTGCTTTCATAGAAGAGATGTGATATGTGGAAGAAAGTATGGAGAGGAAGAAGAAGAATTTGAGAAAGTTCAAGAAGTTTTAGAGCTTACGACGATTAAGCGTCTTGCGAGCTGTACTTACGAAGAAGGCTCTCAATGGGGAAATGAGGTAAGACACTGATTAAACACCGTTTTTTTTAATACTAAGAAGTTATGGGCCTAGGCCCGTACGACCCCTCAGGCCCCCGGACCGAACATTTTATATAATCTCTTCCCAAGTGCCACACGAACAAGCTGGCTATTTTCCACTCTCTTTGATTCAAAAGCAAGTAAATAAGGTTGTTTTAATGGCAGATGGGTTTGAAATACGGTTGTCCGGTAGAGGATGTGATAACCGGTTTAGCGATTCAGTGTCGCGGATGGAAATCAGCGTATTTGAACCCGAAAAGGCAAGCTTTTCTCGGGGTAGCACCAACTAATTTGCATCAAATGCTTGTGCAGCAAAGGAGATGGTCAGATGGAGATTTTCAGATTTTCCTTTCAGAGTATAGTCCGGTTTGGTTTGGACAAGGAAAGATCGGTTTAGGATTGATACTTGGTTACTGTAACTTTTGTCTTTGGGCTCCAAATGCAGTACCTGTGGCTATTTACTCTGTTTTTTTTTTTTGATAAAATGTGAATTTTATTACCAGACGGAAAGATTATTACACAAGCTTAAAAGCATTGAACTTACTTGACCCAAAAAAGAATAAAAAGCCAAGAAGAAGTTAAATTAAAACGACATAGCAATTGAGATACTAAATCATAAGCCAATTATTTAGGACGTTTGGGATGTTTCCCCTGAGAACAAGATTTTTTGTTGAGGAGCTTCCTAGAAACCACTTCCATGAACTGAGCATAATTTATTTGGTCATCATCCGCGCTAGACTCATCCGAGTAAGATGAATCTTCTGGCTCCGAAGATTCCTCCTCCTCCTCCGAAGACGAAGAAGAGGATACGACTAGAGACTGATTTTTAGTAGCCGAGTTTGCTAATCCATTCCTGCTATCAGAAGTAGATGTCCTAGAATTGGCGCTCTTTTTTTCCTTATGAGAGGACTTTGAAACTGGCTGCATAGAGCCTCTTGTTTCCTTTACTACCTTTCCAGCATCAGGACTAGTAGCCTCTACTGCCTTCTTTTTATCCTCCTTTCTTCTGACCGGATTTATCAATTGAGGCGTGTTGTTAACCATAACATCATCATGTATAACTGCAACCTCTGCCACTTTCTTTTTGACCCGAAGGCAGGCTTCGTCAACATGAGATGTAGACTTGCAGGTTTGGCATGTTACCGGAGCAATTGGACAACGCCTTATGCTATGACCAATCTCTTTGCAATGGTCACATATTGGAGGTAACCATGGGCAAGCAATCTCCACTTTGTGTATTTCTCCAGACTCGAATTGAACATTCATAACCTCTGGAAGAGGTTTCAATGGATTAATGATAGTGAAAACTTTGGCGACCTCGAGATTGGTCATGTTTGCTGTCGAGGGATGCAAGTGTAAAGGATGACCAATAGCACCTGCGACATGTTCGAGCCCTTCTTCAGAGAAGAAATGTGGAGGAACTCCACGAAATTCCAACCAAACTGGGATGGAGGTTAGAGCCGGCATAGATGGGGTTAAACCTGGAGTATACGCAGCAACAAACATTGATTGGCCTTCAATATGCCATATACCTTGACTCAAAACTCTATTCCTAGTAGCAGGACAAGGAATTTTGATGAGGATAGTGTTAGAGCCTAATTTGGAGATCGTGATGTCTCGGGATTTCCTACTCCAAATTCCATTGAAGATAGCATGAAGGGCTCCTTTAGAGGCATTCCTCTGTTTTGAGGATTTCCTACTCTGTTTTGAATCCTCTCTGTCTCTTCAAAGGCATTCCTCTGTTCCCAAAGGTAATAACTAATAACTAACTTTCCTCTGTTTTTTTTTGTTTTCTTTTGAATTACCACAAGCATCTGGGCCGAAGCCCATAATACCCTAGGCCGAAACCACAACATTTAATACTAGTTTCGTCCCAAGAGTCACTCGAACCAACGATCTCTAGGCTTTGCCTTACTGGTCGAGCTAAGGCTCTTGGTATGTTTTTGTTTATTGTCTTGGGGTAAAACAGATTTGGTCTTTGAATCCAGGTCTTGAGTTCGTGGTTTTTCCCGTTTGGATATGTAACTATCGCAGCCAACGGGTATAGCCTAGCCGAGTTCTTGTGGTGCGGAGGAACGTTCCGTGGATGGTGGAACGAGCAAAGGATATGGCTTTATAGAAGAACAAGCGCGTTTCTTTTTGGATTCATGGACATGATTCTAAAAAAGTTTGGGGTTTCGGAGTCTGCGTTTGTGATCACAGCGAAAGTAACGGAAGAAGAAGGAGAAGAGAGGTACGAGAAAGAGAAGATTGAGTTTGGAGTCGAGTCACCGATGTTTCTCGTCCTTGGAACACTCGGAATGCTCAATCTCTTCTGCTTTGCCACAGCGGTTTTGAGACTAATGACATCTAGAGACGGTGGAGAATTACAAAAAATGGGTTTGCAGCTAGTGATAACAGGAATATATGTGGTCATAAACTTGCCTCTATATGAAGCTATGTTGCTAAGGAAAGACAAAGGAAAGATGCCCGTAAGTGTGACAGTTAAATCAGTTGTGTTAGCTTTATCTGCTTGCACTAGTATTTGGTATTTGTAAGGAATAAGAGAGTAAATGTATACTCTGAATAATGGCTTGAATTTTGCCAATAAGTGTGACAGTTAAATCAGTTGTGTTAGCTTTAGAATCCGAGTTCCAGAAGATTTGATTTTCTCAGTTGAGCTGCCCTTATAACACGTGTACCCGATAAAGATCTACTATCTAAGATAAGAATCACCTTTACTTGTTTAGTATCTCAATATTGTGTTACTAGAATCTGCTTGCATGAGCTCGATGCAGGTTTTGTTATAACAAAAAACCGCAAATTCCTCGGAAATGGATCTTATGATCTATTATATATACTAGGCACGAAACCCCCGCGAAATTGCGAGGGAACTCGACTTAAATAAAATTACCTAGATTAAACTATAATTTGGCAATTGGAAGTTGAATGTACGATGGTTTTATCTGAACATGAATTTCAAAATCATTAATGATATTTCTAATAAGAAGGGATAATTATTGTGTTGAACAATAAATTTCAAAATCGTTAGTGATGTTTCTTATAAGAAGGGATAATTGTTGTGTTAGAATGTTTGATCGATTGATATGAATATACAAAATAATCTTTTTGTATTTTAGTTGTTGACTAACTTGAAATTATGGGGTTAGACGCTTAGAAAATACAATCTTGTATAGTCAATTGTGTAATTTTGCACATCATTGGCAACATAATACACATATAAACAATATTTTAATTCAAAATTTCAAACACAAAAAGTGATTATTATATATCAAATCGTAAACTAATATTTAAATGTTATACATATATATATATATTTAAGTGTTACAATTTGAAGAGTTGCAACTTTTCAATTATTAAAGTTATTTTGATGAAAAGTTACTTTTCAAAAGACTTGTAACTATTTGAAAAATTAATTAAATCATTAAAATAGATTAATTTTTTTTTTATTAAATTATATAGTTAACTAACATATAAATGTGATATACACGTTAAATGTAATAACATAATTGGAAAATTATAATATATATATACTGATTAAATAATATATAGAATGTAATTGTTAAGTTACAATTTGAAGAGTTGTAACTTTTCAGTTTAGTAAGTAGTTAATTTATGAAGAGTTACCTCTCAAAAAGACTTGTAACTTTTTAATTAGTTGAATCATATTTGATATATTAATTCAAACACTAAAATGATTATTATATATCAAATCATAGTTAACTACAATTTAATGTTATATATATGTTTAAATGTTACAATTTGAAAAGTTGCAACTTTTGGATTATTAAGTAGTTATTTTGGTGAAGAGTTTCCATTTAAAAGACTTGTACCTTTTAAATTAGTAGACCTAAAGCTATTTGAAAATTTAATTAATTCATTAAAATAGACCTTTATTTTATTAAATTATAGTTAACTAACATTTAAATTTTGTATACACATATAAATATAATGACATAATTATCATGTTAAATGGTTAATTCTATTCTCACATCTTGACGAGACCGTCATAATGAAAAGAAAAACTTTTGAAAACAACTACTAATCGAATATTTTTAGGAAAAGTCGTCAACCCAAAATGAAAATACACAATAACAACTATATATAAACCGAAAGAACAAAAAAAACTTTAGCCATAAAATGTGCATTGTCTAAAGAATTCAAAATTGTACAATTCAAAAATTTTAAGCCAAATCTTAACATTTGTATGGTCACAAGAATCCCGAAATTCACATAAATCAAGAATTTTATGAACTTATATTTTTTTAGTTTGTTTTAAAAAATCGTATGACATTTTCTATCATTACCATACTTTTTTCAAATTGATAACCATAAAGGAACTAAACATTGAATTAAAGAAATATATAAAATCATTTAAAAAAAGTTACTCAAAAGATACTACCTGAAAAAACATAACTCAACCAAAAATAACCATAAAAATGGTTATTTTTGAAAAGACACGATCTTACAAATTTGAAATGACACAATTCTTCATAACAACTATAATGCAGTTTTTTGGAAATAATGCGACTACGAAATATTTTCAAAAATACACCATCCTACAAATTCCTAAGGACACAAATTTTTTAAAAAAAATTGTAAAACCGTGTTTTTTTGGAAAAGAAGTGATTCTACAAAAAAATTTTGAAAACAATCTTATATATTTCTAAATGACAAAACTTTTCATAATAACCATAAAGCGGTTGTTCCCCGAAAAAACGCCACTCTACAAAATCTTTTTGAAAATACATGATCTTCTTTGACGTTTTGTATAATTATCATGCTTGAAGTAAATTTTAAATTGATCTACAAATAAATTAAAAAATTAATAAAAGAAGAATATTGAAGATTTTTTTTCCGAAAAGCCACGACTCAAAATATACCACATGAAAGGACACAACTCTACAAAATAACCATAAAACAGTTATTTTCGAAGAGGTGCGTTTTTACAAAATTGAAAGGATACAACCCTTCAAAATAATCATATTGCGATTTTTTGGAAAAAAAATACTACTTTAGAAAATAATTCGAGCATACACGACATTACTAATTTCAAAGGATAAACTTTTCAAACTAATCATAAAGTCGTTTTTTTTTTGGAAAAAATATGACACTAAAAAATAATTTCAAAAATCCACGATCATACATTGTCTACATTGAAATTTTTTATAATTTATCAATAAAATCTACACTGTTTAACGAATTCCAAAATTATTGAAAAAATTAAGAATTATATGAACTTCTACAATAGTAAAAAGATCAAAAATTTTAAATAATAAAAAATGGTGTTTTTGATGATTATTGTTTTTAAAGTGAGTTAAATTTGAAGCCAAGATTAAGAATACATAGAACAATTAGTAAGACACATATATATAAGACAAAATGGTTTTGTCATGAAAGATTGCAACCATTCAAAAAATTAATTAAAACGGTTAATTACAAAAGACACATTTTTGAAAAACATTATAAAACCATATCTTATTATATAAAGGAGAATTCGCATAATTGTAACTCACGAGATCGCGACACGTGTAAAATATCGTTTAGATGATGACACATGCCAATTAATTAAATATGTAAGTTTTTCAATATCAAAATTGTTAAATACCAGAAGACCCAAAAAATTATAAATACGTTTATGTGAAAGGACACAACTCTTTGATTATTTTTTTGAGAATTGTTATTATCATTTACAGAATCATATAATTTTTGTATTATTATTATGTTTTAAAGAAATTTTTAAATTGATAGCCATAAATAATAGAAAGAAATATATTGAAGAATTTTTTTTGAAAAGTCATGACTAAAGAAATACCACCATAAAAGAAACAACTCTACAAAATAAACCATAAAGCGGTTATTTTCGAGGAGTTGCGACCTTACATATTTGAAAGGAACCAACCCTTTTAAATAACCATAATGCGGTTTTTTAGAAAAATACGAATCTATATAATTTTTGGAAATAACTATTAAATGATTTTTTTTTAACGAAAAGTCACAATCCTTTGAATAATCAAAAAACATATTTGCACCTCTTGACGAGATAATTGTAATCAAAAGATGTATTTTTTCAAAAGAATGACTAAACGGTTATATTTACAAAAAGTTGCAACCCAAATGAAAAGACACAACCCTTTAAAACAACCACTAATTATATGCGAAAAGATACAACCCTACGAAATAACCATAAAACGGTTATTTTCGAAAAGATGCGACTTTATGAAAAGACACAACCCTTCAAAATAACCATAAAATTGTTATTTCCGAAAAGGTGCGACCCTACGAAATAGAAAAGGCACACCCTTCATGAACATTCGCAACCCAAATAAAAAAACACCAATGTACGATAAGTCGCAACCCAAATGAAAAGACACAAACCGTAAAACCAACCACTATAAATAAAACAAAAAAACCAACCAAAAAAATATTCATTTCTATATAATTTTTGGAAATAACTATTAAATGATTTTTTTTTTAACGAAAAGTCACAATCCTATGAATAATCAAAAACCATATTTGCACCTCTTGACGAGATAATTGTAATCAAAATATGTATATTTTCAAAAGAATGACTAAACGGTTATATTTACAAAAAGTTGCAACCTAAATGAAAAGACACAACCCTTTAAAACAACCACTAATTATATGCGAAAAGATACAACCCTACGAAATAACCATAAAACGGTTATTTTCGAAAAGATGCGACTTTATGAAAAGACACAACCCTTCAAAATAACCATAAAATTGTTATTTCCGAAAAGGTGCGACCCTACGAAATAGAAAAGGCACATCCCTTCATGAACATTCGCAACCCAAATAAAAAAACACCAATGTACGATAAGTCGCAACCCAAATGAAAAGACACAAACCGTAAAACCAACCACTATAAATAAAACAAAAAAACCAACAAAAAAATATTCATTTGTTTGGGTTTGCTATTATATATAAGATAACTCATTTCTATTTACATCGGCTTCTTATTGGTTTCATGGTGTTTCTTGATTTGATTCAATACTTCCTCAAGATTAGATATCAGATCTTTGTTACTTCTCTTTACACCAACCATTAGCTTTAGGACTTTACACCAACCATCAGCATTTTGTATTTGTTGATAAGTTAAAGAAGTCTAGTCTTTTGACTATTGAGGCTACATGTCCCTTGTCTGAATAAAGAACACACTGTTGCTGATGTCTTTAGTGACGTCAGTGACTGTCTTCTTTGACAATGTCCAAAGTTATAGCATCCACAAAATTTCTACATATAGCAACAAACAACAAGAGAGACACGTCTCTTATCTTCTATACTTTGCCTCATAGACAGAGAAATGACTGGAGAAGAAGAAGACCGGTTTAGTCCGGTTCATGAACCGCTTTTCGAGATAAGGAGGAGAACCGGGAGAGTGATTGCGTACCGGGTTTTCTCGGCGTCGGTTTTCGTGTGTATCTGTTGGATTTTGTTCTACAGAGGGACAGTACCGGTAGAGATTGATGATAACCGGTTCGGTTTGGTTTGGTTGGTTATGTTGGTTATAGAGATTTGGTTTGGTTTTTATTGGTTACTCACACAAACTCTCCGGTGGAATCCGATTCGGCGATTCCCCTTCACCGATAAACTCTCCCGGAGATACAACAATGATCTCCCGAAGCTCGATGTTTTTGTTTGCACGGCGGATCCGGTGATTGAGCCACCGTTGATGGTGGTTAACACAATTTTATCTGTGATGGCTATTGATTATCCACCGGAGAAACTTGCCGTATATCTCTCAGACGACGGTGGTTCTGAACTGACTTTTTATGCTCTCACGGAGGCGACCGAGTTTGCGAAAATTTGGGTTCCGTTTTGCAAAAGATTCAATGTTGAACCGAGATCTCCGGCGGCTTACTTGCAATCCAAGGCAAATGGTTTTGGTTCTGCTGAGGAGGAGGAAGTCGCTGAGTTGTATGAGGAAATGGCGGTGATGATTGAAACGTCGGCGAAACTCGGGCGAGTACCCGAGGAAGCAAGGTTGAAGTATGGTGACGGGTTTTCGCAATGGGATTCTGATGCCACTCGGAGGAACCATGGAACCATTCTTCAAGTAAGTTTTAGGATTCCAACAATTTATGATATTTTTGATTTTCTTACTCATGAATGGATTAAATGTGTCCGAAGGAGAAAATAGAGTGTTGTAGTCATAAAAAGACAGTAAGGAAGCTTACTAAACTCACTTTCTATTTTTTTAGCAAAATTGTCCAAAACTCATAGGTGTTAACCCACCGATTCCAACAATTTATGTTATTTTTGATTTTATTACTAGTGAACAGATAAAATGTGTCCGAAGTACAAACTAGAGTGAGTTGATCATTGGAGTTAACTCACTCTATTAATGTGTGTTATTAAAAAGCGGATTAATGTGTATGAAGGAGAAACTATGACTCAACCATTTAATGACTCAAACTAAAGTGACAACAATCTGATTTTATTGGTTTCTTCATCAGATTTTGGTAGATGGAAGAAAGGAGCATGCAATAGAAATACCAACTTTGGTGTATCTATCAAGAGAGAAGAGACCTGAACATCATCATCACTACAAGGCTGGATCAATGAATGCATTGGTAACGGTTTCTTGTTACACAAGGCATTCTTATTATTGAATAGAGCACACTTTTGATTTAGGGTTTGTTTTCTTTGATAGTTGAGGGTTTCTTCGAAGATAACTTGCGGGAGATTCATACTAAACTTGGACTGTGATATGTACTCGAATAACTCAAAGTCAGCAAGCGACGCGCTCTGCATCCTCCTCGATGAGAAAGAGGGGGAAAAGATTGGTTTCGTGCAGTTTCCGCAGTGTTTTGAGAATCTTACAAGGAATGATATATATGGAGTCATGATGCGAGTAAATATGAATGTAAGTTTTTTTAGAGAGAGGGAGAGTTTAAAAGATTCACAAGTTTTGATTTGAACTAACTTTTATATTTTGGTTTTGGGATGTGAAAACTTAATAACAAAAGATGGAGTTTTATGGATTGGATGGAAATGGCGGTCCGTTATACATTGGAACTGGCTGCTTTCACAGAAGAGATGTGATATGTGGAAGAAAGTATGGAGAGGAAGAAGAAGAATTTGAGAAAGTTCAAGACGTTTTAGAGCTTGAGACGATTAAGCGTCTTGCGAGCTGTACTTACGAAGAAGGCTCTCAATGGGGAAATGAGGTAAGACACTGATTAAACACCATTTTTTTTAATACTAAGAAGTTATGGGCCTAGGCCCGTACGGCCCCTCAGGCCCCCGGACCGAACATTTTATATAGTCTCTTCCCAAGTGCCACACGAACAAGCTGGCTTTTTTCCACTCTCTTTGATTCAAAAGCAAGTAAATAAGGTTGTTTTAATGGCAGATGGGTTTGAAATACGGTTGTCCGGTAGAGGATGTGATAACCGGTTTAGCGATTCAGTGTCGCGGATGGAAATCAGCGTATTTGAACCCGAAAAGGCAAGCTTTTCTCGGGGTAGCACCGACTAATTTGCATCAAATGCTTGTGCAACAGAGGAGATGGTCAAATGGAGACTTTCAGATTTTTCTTTCAGAGTATAGTCCAGTTTGGTTTGGACAAGGAAAGATCGGTTTAGGATTGATACTTGGTTACTGTAATTTTTGTCTTTGGGCTCCAAGTGCAGTACCTGTGGCTATTTACTCTGTTTTGAATCCTCTCTGTCTCTTCAAAGGCATTCCTCTGTTCCCAAAGGTAATAAACTAATAACTAACTTTCCTCTGTTTTTTTTTGTTTTCTTTTGAATTACCACAAGCATCTGGGCCGAAGCCCGTAACACCCTAGGCCTAACCACAACATGTAATATTGGTTTCGTCCCAAGAGCCACTCGAACCAACGATCTCTAGGCTTTGCCTGAGATTTTTATACTGGTCGAGCTATAGGCTCTTGGTATGTTATTGTTTATTGTCTTGGGGTAAAACAGATTGGTCTTTGAATCCAGGTCTTGAGTTCGTGGTTTGTCCCGTTTGGATATGTAACTATCGCAGCCAATGGGTATAGCCTAGCCGAGTTCTTGTGGTGCGGAGGAACGTTCCGTGGATGGTGGAACGAACAAAGGATGTGGCTTTATAGAAGAACAAGCGCGTTTCTTTTTGGATTTATGGACGCGATTTTGAAAAAGTTTGGGGTTTCGGAGTCTGCGTTTGTGATCACAGCGAAAGTAGCGGAAGAAGAAGGAGAAGAGAGGTACGAGAAAGAGAAGATGGAGTTTGGAGTCGAGTCACCGATGTTTCTCCTCCTCGGAACACTCGGAATGCTCAATCTCTTCTGTTTCGTCGCAGCGGTTTTGAGACTAATGACATCTAGAGACGGCGGAGAATTACACAAAATGGGTTTGCAGCTAGTGATGACAGGAGTACTTGTGGTCATAAATTGGCCTGTATATGAAGCTATGTTGCTAAGGAAAGACAAAGGAAAAATGCCAGTAAGTGTGACAGTTAAATCAGTTGTGTTAGTTTTATCAGCTTGCACTAGCATTTGGTTCTTGTAGGGAATGAGAGTAAATGTATACTCTGAATAATGGCTTGCATATTATGTAATTGCCTTACTTTTATTTGATTTTGCTACCAAAATGGATAGCAACTACTAGTAATGATGTTTGACAAGTTAGCAACTATTTTAAAGATGTTTGCTTTACAAAATCTAAAGAGAAAAAAAAAAAATCCTAATTAATAGTCTACTACTAATAACATATATGGACAGATAAAAATAGCCCTCTTGAGTTCTCTGATCATTCTACAGTCGTTCTTCTCCTTGTCCCTGCCTGAAAATCTTCAACATCTGCAACAAAATTACTGAAACCTTTAGATTTGTGTCGTTTCATAAGTGCATTTGATGGTGAGAAGCTGTAGAAGCAGGAAGCTTTACTCACATGTACAGAGGAGTGAAAAGAATGAAGGATTCATTGACGGCTTTTTCACTGATTCAGAAGGTGATGGGTTCGAGGAGTTTCTTTGTTCAAGCAAAACCGAATCCTTCACTGGCTTCATGAATCGCAAGTAGCAGGCGTTCCTGGAGTTGTTCCTTAGATGGATACTCAGGGAGGTCTAGTTGGTTAAAACTGAAACAGAAACAAGTTTGGAAGGAAACAGACGTGAGAATCAAGGCGACAATTAACCGTTAAACTGTGGAAAGAAAAAAGGATTTGTAATGACTTCTAACCATGTATGAGCTGATGGCAGCCGCTCCGGAGCTCCATATGCTTTGTGGATTTGTAATCTTTGAGGGCCAGAAATACCTTGCAGTGCCTTGAAGCCTTCCAATGGAACCTGAAAACAGATACAACACTTGTAAAACAAAACAAAACAAACCAAGCACATGTATATATATCAGGAAATGCATCTCAAGTTCATATTAGTTTTACCTTTGATGTTCCGGTGACAAATTGAAGAAATCTAGCCATATCTTCTTTGCTAAAAGCTTTAACGACCTCCCAGAACCAATGAATAACAGGGGATCCTGCCGTGTAGCTTGTATACTCGGTATTGGCTTTTAGATCATCAACTAAAGAAAAGAAGTAAAGAAAGAGAGGTTATTATAGCTTAGTGCATAAACAAATGCATGCAACAATATCGAACAATAGGAATATTCAACTTACAATCAATTTCAGGCAGTCCACTGATTAGGAGCTCAAGCTCTTTATCGTTGAAAATTGACACGAGCTCACGAGGTATCAACTCATTAAAGCCTTCGAGGAAGGCGTTGATTTGAGGTCGAATAGCATTGGTAAGTATGTGGCCAGCCACAAGGTCAACATATTCATGTTTTGTTTCTTCCGTTACCCGTATGTTTCGTCCTCCAGGTTTGAGCTCATAGTCCGTCACCTTTTCAATAAAGATAAAATGATAAATTCAATATGGTAGGCACTTTCGAGTAATGAACAGAAGAACAAACATCTGTTATCACAAACCTCAGTCTTCTCGTAAAGAATGTGTTTTTCCTCATCTGCGTCCATGCTAAATGTGAGGTCGAGTATGTCACTCACATCATTCTGAATAAACAAAAAAAGGGAAAAATATAAGTCTCTAGAAAGCAGGACCGTGGTAACTTCAATCTATGAGCTTATAATAGATAAAGGTCGTTTAAGACTAGGTCCTCATACCTCTAGCAGCCACTTCAAATTCTTGTAGTAATCAGGATCCACAGCCTCAATGTCATGATAAGTCACCTTCACACCAAGGATGTGTTTGTAGAAGGAACGCGTGAAATAAACATCCAAAAGCTGGCCATCGAACAACGCTTTTGCCACCTGCAGTGACATCAAAAACACATCAGATAGATCCAACAACAACAAATCGGATCGTTGCAGTGACAAGGTCCTGATATATTACCATTCGACCAACAAATTTAAAGTATGATAGATGCTCAGTTTGGTAAACAGAATTAGGATTCGGCTGGAAGGTGGCATCATTTCCAACGGTTGTGAAAAGCAACGCTCCTTTGTCAAATATAACCCTTGACAATAGCTGATACCATTCTCTGGTAAGGCCACCGGCATCAATGCCCTCCTCACCTTGAAACTGCACATTCAGACGTCCCTTCAAATCTTGTGGGGAGCGCATACGCAATTGGTTGTATGAATCTTCCAACACATAAGCTCGACGGACGCTGATGCGCAATGGCCCAGAAATGTGTTGATCATGTTGATGCCTTATTCTTGACCTGAAGTACGCTTTCTTGTTGTCAAAATCAATCAGCCTTGGCGCCTTGAGCATCATCGAAAGGGACTTCTCAAGCAAGCTCGGATTTTGCCTAACAAATGAATTCAAAAGTCGCCTATGCTTCTCAGCAAACTTTGCAAATGTAACAGAGCCATCAGGTTTTCTCTGAGAATCTACACTGGTTGTAGATGATGAACTATGAGCAGACTCCTTTACTTCTCCCGCTGTCACATTAGCATGATCCTGTTGTAATATTGATGGAGTTTGAATTTTCTCACAGAGAACAAAGAAAGCCTCAATAAGAGGTAGAAGCCTCTGAGTTCCTGGAGAAAGAGAGGATGGAGGAGAGATCCCTAGAACATGATCTCCAGGGTTTTCGTTGGATACAGTTGTTGAGGCCGTAGTATGATCCAGCTGCACCTCGGTCATGCTGATACACTGGCTAAGTTCTTGCCACAAGGGCTCCAATCTTGCGTTTAATTTCTGCATAATGTTCTGCTCTTCTTGTTCTGTCTTCTTTTCGGTTCCGCCATTGTTATCATCAATAGGGGAAGTTAGCGAGCTAAGCACTTGCAGAACACGGAGAATCGAAGCCCCTGCCATGGAACCTGTGCTGTGACTCATCTTTTGTGAATTGCTCAGTGTTGCCAGCTCACGGACAGTAGAGGCACTCAAACTACTTGCCAATTCTGAGAGTTCTCTTGTGAAAAACTTGCGATGAGCCACGTCTACGGTAGCAAGCTTTTTGAGTACCTCTCCCGTTAACGAGTAAATTTTATCAGATAACCTATCAACGGGGTTCAAACATGGGAGTCAGTCAACAACAATTAAGGTATATAATTGACACCAAGGAAAAGAAAAGACCAATGTTGTATAGACTACTACAAACACATATACATATGTTCATATAAGAAGAAAGAGGAAACTCAGGAAAGCAATGGAGAAAGACCGGTGTCTCTTACCCTTCGTATCCAAGAAGAGTGCAAAGATTGCAGAGATCAGACTGTGGCAATTGCAAGAATATGTTATATATATCTGCACAATTCTTCCTTCTTGCAGAGGATAGCTCAGCTTCCTCCTCTAGATTTTCTTGGCCAGATTCAGCATCTTTTCTTGTATCAATTGAAGCTTCTTCACCAACAGGTTTGTTTTCTGATTTCTCAGGTTCTGCTGATGTCGGAGACCAACCCTCAATTCGGGATGCTGCTGTGTAGACAGCTACTTGCAGCAAACCCATGACCTGAAACATACAGAGCAGAAATTTTGGTTGATAGACAATACAGATAAGAATACAACCAAAACAGCTATCTGGAGATGTAGCGAGAAGATGCCTACTATTCTGAGAATATGCTAAACATACCAGTGCTAAATGAGATGTACTCTGCAAAAGCTGAGGCCGATTAAGCAGTTTTAGGAAGACAACTAGAGGTATCTCCAGATCCCGGGAGTCTGTCTCATGGCAAACTTTCTCCTTACCCTTGCCTTCACACACAGAAGGTTTTGGGCTTGACAGTTGGGATAGAAGTGACGAATCAAAGTAAAACAACATGTCAGCAACAGCTGAATGATTATTAGCCAAGTATGTCAAAACCTCAAGCACCCGACGGAACACTGATGGAGGAAGACCTGTGTTAGGAACCAAGAAAGTCAGATAGTGCTCTCAAAGATTAAGAGAATAGCAAACAAAGAATTTTGATAGGAAATACTACCATTCAACAGCTGGGATCGACCATAAACAACATTTGATTGACAGCCATAGAGTCTTTGTGGATTAGTTATTGCCAATTCGCTCGGTGATGTTTCTATCTCTGGCCTGATCATATCCAGTAAAAGTTGAACCAAATTTGCTCTTGTTACACTGTGAGCACATAGATTCAATAGAAGCCTCTGCAGAAGGCCCTTTCCCAATGGCTGACACATTGACATTACAACATTGTTAGAAGCAAAAAGAAAGCACAAATCAATACTTACGTATCTTCCATTAAAATAATCAATAAGCGTCAGGAAATAAGCTCCAAATTCATTGGTTAATTCATTTGCTAAAAAGAGATAGGGAAACGAGGAATGCCTCTTACCTGTGCCAGTCGTAGTAGCCTGATAAGTGATTTCAAGGCATCAGGATTCACAAGAGGGTCTCCTTCCATATCTCTTACTTTCAAGCCATCTGCAGAAGATGAAACAGCCCTCTGACCAATAGAGACTCCAACACCCCTGTCCATCCCTGTTAGCCTATTGTAACCCAAACCATTCCTTCGATTATTCAGCCTGTGGCTACCTCCAAAAAGATTACGAGCCTGATAGTGACTCATTGCCCGGTTTCTGAGCATCTGTGCTTCCGCAAGCAAAGGTGAAGGCAAAGCTGCCAAAACTGTTTCTGAAGAAGTTAAGAGAACCTGAAAGTAGCACATTTTAGAATATATAACCAGTTCAAAATCCAAATTACCTATTTCAGTCAAAGATGGGTGATACAAACCTCTTCACGTAAATCAGCAGGGAGAGTAGCAATAATTGAGGCGTTATCCATGTCAACTGGCTGTCCTTGGGACTGCTGTGCCATCCTTTGTGCCCTTTGTTGAGCAAGGACCTCTGTTTGGATATCTGGGGGTAAGGCTGCCAAAAATTCAGGATCTATGTCATCTACTGCAGGTGGTTCATAGGTTGGAGGCTGAACAGGCTGAGCTTGCTGAGAAGCAAGGACTTCTGCCCGCAAATCTTCAGGGAGTGCCTCCAAAAATGTGGGATCAATGGAATTCCCTTCAGGTGCCCCACCGTCCAAGCTACCTTCAGCAACCTGTTCATTATCCCTCGCATCTTCTGTAGCTTCCATAGATGAGAGCTCGTTGTTCTCACGGGCCGAAGGTGAAGGTTGCACGATTTGATTTCCCTCTGCACCATCACTACTCATATCGACATCTACACTTGGTTGAACATTAGAATCAGGACCATCTGCTGGAGGAGGCATCTCGATAACTGGCACATTTTGAGTACTGGAAGTATCAGGTTGACTCCGGGCAGTGGAGATGCGATGCACTGCATCACGGATTTGTTGCTCAAGAGGTACGCCATCACCTTCCCCAACTTCCATTCTATCAATCTCATTTGGCTGCATAACTTCATGCTGCTGTGGACATTCAACTGCATCTGGGACGACAGGAGATGTTAGATTAGTTTGTCCATGAGATAAACTTCCAGTCGTCACATCAGGTGGGCCGTTAACATTGTCATTGTTATTTGACAGTTCACGCTCTTCACTTTGTTGATCACCGTTGTTGCCATCCTCCAAAACGGTTTCTCTTCCATCAGATGGATGAACATGAGGGTGCTGCTGCGCTTCTGTGCTAGTAGTCTCCCTTTCGACAACAGTATCTGCTGGAGCAGAAGCACGCAAGTTGGAAATAAAATGTTCTTCTATCAGCTGAGCAATTGAGGCAGATTGGCTACTTGGTTGAGGATGACCTATATCAGTCCACCGACTATCACCAACCCCTCTTCTTGATGAATCCATACCCACAACAGAATAATCTGTCAAAGGAGGAGGTGCTCCACCAACACCTCCTAAACGATCACTGAAAGGATTGCCTGGTACTTGATCAAACGATGGTAGAACAGGTGTATCAAACATGTAAAACTGTGCTACATCATAGCTGCCACCTTCTGAATGCCTGGATATACTGCCTGCACTTGCTGAACCTGAGGCTGTATTGGCACTTTGCAAAGGTCTGGAGAAGAGCGGATGCTGAAAACCATGTACTTCCGAACCAGATCGATCAGACCTGCCTGTTTGACGTCTACGCTCGAAGCCCAATGGTCTCCGCAGAGCAAACAGATCGTCCACATTCACTCCTTCAAAAGGCTCAGCTGTAATATCATCAATAAAACCATTTCCACCACCAGATCGCCCAAGAATCTGAAAGTGATCCAGCCCATCAAGAGCTTCCCTCCACCGCACCTCTATCACACGATTCTCATGGAAATCATCCTCATCTTCATCAATCATGTCATCATTATATTCATCTCCAAGGCCTGTATCTTCAGGGTCTTCCACATCAGTTTCAGCAAGAGACATAACACCAGCTCCATCTTCCACTAAATCTGCATCTTCATCATCTCCTTCATCATCCTCCACTTCGTCTCCCATGTCATCATCATCTACATCATCTTCCCCCCTATTTTCAACATGAAAACTCATTTCGATTTGATCACCTTCAATCTCGTCTCGCATGAAATCCATCTGATTAGGTTCAGGGAGTATTGTCTCATCGCCCTCTATCCTCATCTCCTGAGGCATAGCCTGTGTTTGACTTGAACCCCTTTCACCTTCGCTTTGAGAAGAAACATGAGGCTGCTCCTGTCCATTCTCTGTTGCATCTGCCACTTGCTGTAGACTGCTATCGTGTTGGTTCAGCTCATCAAGTGCAGCCTCGGTTGAAGTACCATGACTATCATGTCTCTCGTTAGAATCTGTGCTTTTTTTCTCGTTTGGCCCTTCTGATTTTAGCTGCTCAGCAGCATTTGCAGCCCTCGTCAGTGTCTCGAGAGACTTGAGAATAAGAGTGACAAGCTTTGGAGCATCAGGGTGGTCGAGATCAACCACATGAAGGATGCTGGTCAGACACTGAATAGTTCCCCCATCTATCATACTTTTTGCAACATCAGGCGAGCAACCGCAACCAGGCAAGTTGCTGGAAGATGAATTCTTCGTCAAGATTGAATAAACCAGGTCAGCAAAAGCAAGAACTCTTTTATCAGGTATTAGAACACTTTTACTAAAACTCCTTCCCAAGGAAGCAAACACAGATAAGACCCTCGAAAGCTCGTTGATTATTCGTTTGCGCCCTTCACTGGAACGGTTGCACAAAACCACAAGAAACCAGGAAGCCTTTTCAGACAATTTCTCCTTCCATTCTTCAGGTCCAACAAACTTTTCGAGAGATATAGGCAGTAATCGATGAATGACATGGTAAATTAATCCCCCATTACCAGGTGAATCACCAGGTAGATTGGATCCCCGAAGCTGAGATATTTCTGTATCCCGTCTCAATAAGACACTGGTACCATGCAAGTACATGGGAATAATATCACTCAACAATTTTAAGATAAATGTTACCCTAGCCAAGTCTTCAGATTTTTCAGATCCAGTTTCTGCTTTCTCCGGTTCACCAACTTTTGATTTACCCTTCACTTTAGTTGTCGGCTCATCAACCTCCATCGAAATTAGATTGCTTTCATCATCTTCCTGCCTCTCCACCCCAGGAAACCTCAAGACAATGTCAATAAGCTGATCAATAACTTGGATGAAATTAGCAGGGACTCTTCTGTGGCTTTTTGAACATTTTCCTGACCCATCATGAAGCTTATTTTCGGATATTCCAAGGGGTTCATTCAAAGAGAATCCATGTTCACTGCCAGAAACTTTTGGCTTTTCTTTTTCCTTTGACAGTATCACAAATTCCCTCCCACCTGATGACTCCAGCTGACAAGTTGAAGCCACAGCTTTCATAAAAACCAACGGATCTCTTGAAATTACTGGTGCCATAGTTGTTAAAAATGTCCGAGGTAATACCTTACCTACCTGTCTCTTCCCACTCAAGGTCTGTCGTATTTCAGATTCCATGGCAATTTGGAGGGTCTGAGGATCTTCAACGAGATGCCGTACAATAACAGATGCAACAGTATCATAACCAGGGAAAAAACATTTCTTTGGAAGATTAAAAAGTGAAGATAAACCTCCATTTTCCAGAAACTGGATAGCCAAAGCATGTGTTTTTGTTAGACGAGCACATAACTGAAGAACAGCCTGCATGATCATTGCTGGAACACGGTGCTTTATGAGGCCACAGGAAATTAGAAGAGCTTTTTCACCCTCTTCCATGCTCATATAGCCTGTAGATTTTCCAAAAATCAATTCCAAAGCCGGGTTTGACTCCCCCGTAGAACCATCTGAAGATAAGGCTTGCTTTAAAGCAACTGCTGAGTCTTGCGGAGAGTCACTCGGCTCCAAAGATCCACCTAGATTTCCTTCCACATTTTCAGACGAGATTCTTGTCCGTGCCTGCAGCATCATGCTCAGGATAAGAAGCAACGCGCTAATGCATTTCGGAACCAGAATCTCATTATCAGACTCACACTTAAGCTTGAAATCCGTCAAGATATCAATTGCTACGGTCACAATACCATCCTGTGCAGCAATTTCTCGTGTGTTATCATCCTCTGAGAGAACTAATGCTAAAATGTGTGGTATCATTGTCAAAGCACCAGTATCCTTGGAGAAGTCAAGTTGTACTAGCTTCAGTTGCTGAATAAGATACGACACGATTTTTGGCCGATCTTCCCCTTTGTTTCGGCTACAGAGTGTCACAAACAAATCCATCAACGGGAAAGCCATAGAATCATCACTTTGAAATAACTTCACTGATGCAGCGATTACTTCATCAACAGGTGGTTCTTTTGGCTCTGCTTCTTCCTGCGGAACATCTACAGGCTTTTCTGTATCGTCAGGTTTTGGCGTTTCAGATGAATTTCCAAGAGATAAAGCAAGTGCTTGAGCCAGCTCATCATCTTCCTGCCCAGGATCTTCCGGATGAGTAAACAAATACTCCATGGCCATTTCAACACTGTTTGTTCCAACTCTTCGTAACGCGTCTTCAGCCCTTGACCTTGAAAATCCCATTTCAACAATCATACTAACAGTGGCTTCGTCAGGCTGTAGAGGCAAGGCTCTTTGGTTTGTACCCCGGGTAGCACCACTTTGATTTTGCCTAGCATCCACAACACCAGAGTATATATGTGTAACAAGCGAGGTAACAGAAGCCACAAAATTAGGATTGCAATCAGGAAACATAGGGTGATTCCATATAGGTAGTATGACATCCAGAACCTGAGACTGCAGATTGCGCACAAAAGTCTCAGGTTCCCTTGGTACAGGAAAAAGTCCGATCGACAGACCATCTGAACCTGGCTGCACAAGAAGCTGTGTTTGAGAAGTGGAGGCTGGAGATAAAAGAAATGTAGAGTTAACAAAATAGTCCAATGCTCGGCAATAGTTTTGCAGAGTATCTACCAGCCACGAACTGTGAGACCATACATTCCTTTCACCTGGCTTCTCATTCTCAGTAACAGATGCAGGAATAGAGAACGGCACTGTCCAAAGCAACTGGCTTGTCGCTTCAAATGTAGTGAGAAGTTCCTTAAATGTTCCGTGCACATAAAAGCTATTCACCATAGCAGTAAAACAGACCCTCCTTCGGGTATCAAATGTCAGGGAAGTGATGTCATCTACCACTTTTCCAAGGTACCGGCACTTTACTGACAAAGAGATATCATGCCCAGCAGTAGCACCATACCCCTGGAAGTTGAGAGCTTCAAGAAATACTTTAGCTAGAGCAGTACCAAGCGTCTTAGATGCTGAACTCAATGATGCTCCATCCGTTCTGCGACGATTGGCAGAGGTAAATCCTTTCACAAGGGCTGTGAAGAAAAAACGCAGTGTACAATTCAGCTTGTTTAAAATTTCCACAATGAGAACTTCAATACTTTTCTTTTTCAGCTCATGGGAAGATGACGTTTCTGGTAGATCATGTGGAATCTCAGTATCAAAACTAAATGAGTGCAGGTGTCGACGAGTCCTCCCACCCCTCATTCGGGCTATTGCATGTCGAGTACGACCATGAATACCTTCGCCAGAGCGCACAACAGAGAGAATATCACGATCCCCACCCCAAATAGACTGAGAGCTGCTGCTTCTAATGGATACAGGGTTTGTGTATCGATCTGCTAAAGCATTGCTTGAATCCTCATCACTCTCTCTTTCAACAGTACTAGATGACGCTGGAACTGAATTATCAGATCCTGGATCAACACTCTTCTTTTCATCTTCCTTGGTATCACTACACAAAGCCATCTGCCAAATTGTTTCCTTGTATGTTAGACCAAGTTCTTTCAGTACATCAGCATCAGCAGCACTCAGTTCCGAGATAACTGAAGCTGTTCCTTTCAACAGAAAGTTGGAGAGCGACAATATGCCTTCTAGGCAGGTAAGAGATCTCAGAATCTTCGTCTGGACCGCAGACTCTAATTTAAGAAGCTGGGTGCCATTAATAGAAGCCAAAAGTTCATTTGTGTTCTTCAGATGGTCTTTTAAAAAGGAGCACACAATCCTGGCTAGACCAGCCGAATGCTGAGGGGAGAAGTTCTTAAAAGCGACAGAAAAACTTTGACCAAGAGAGGTTGATAGAGGCATAAGAGGTGAAGAGAATAGCTGCAAAACAGCATCAATTCCTTTCTTCTCAACAAAAAGGGAGCAAACTTCCGCATTCTGAAGAACTGTTTCAAAGAGACGAGCAACATTACACACACAGTCTGGAAGAAATAGCTCAATGTTTGCCGGACATGTATCAGAAGATGGTTCTGCCTCATCTGGAACCGCCAAACTCTTCTCATCAGCATCTATTTCCATAGGAACGGGATGGGTATCAGTAGGCACATCCGTTGACATAGAAGTGGTGGCCTCCATCCCAGATCCAATACTCAACATGGAATTGAGGATTTCAATGAACATATCAACTCCGAAAGTGCGCAACGAAGACTGGTGTCTTAAAAGCTCATCAATCCCGCTTGACAAAGAACCAGGTGTATCACCCGTAAGAGCCCGCAGATAAGACGGAGAAGTAAATATTTTAACAAAGCACCTTAAGGCATTTCGATCCTTTACAGCTTGAAGACCGCTATTGTTGAGACATAGCGCATCAAGACACTGTGGAATGCATGTTATGGCTTCTGCAGAGCAGACAACCTCACCAGATATAGCATCAAGAAACGCAGATGTTAAACCAGCTGAATCTAAAGCATTGAAACCAGTGGGATCTTTATGAATAAGATCACTCATGACAGTGGCAGCAAGGGAGAATACTCCACCCCCAAAGTCTTTAGCTCTCTGGAAGATAATGCATAAGCATTCAGGTAGCAAACTCTCCTCAGAACCATAGAGGTTAGTATTACCAGGAGCATATGTTCCAAGAGATATTGCACGTAACAAGCCTTTTAACAACGATTTCCTGTGATACGAAATTAATGCTTCAGAATAGGGAAGCTCTTCAGTATCACGCTGATTCAAAGAACCACCAAGAGCATGTGATTCCGTCCCATTACTATCTGAACTGCAAAATTTATCTTTCACATCTTCAGTATAAGAGACTTCCAGTTTCAACCGAAAGATAGTATCATCTAAGCCACCCAAATCTCTGAACAAAGCAGCAGCTGGATTGCTGTAATCCATGAAGGCTTCTAATATATGCACAGCGGTACTGACCAAATGCAAGTGCTGGGGATCTGTATCTTTGATGAGAGGCACTAGGGTCGGAATAAGACCAGCTTCTCGCATAGCTGAACATCCAGACGATGATGAAACCAGGACTGTAACAAGTGATAACAAGGCTTCCGCAAAAGCCAGAGACCACTTAGAGGTATTACAAATAACAGAATCAATCGCTTTTTGCATTAGGCCTGATAGCAAACCACGATGCCCACCAGAGGTCACTGCAGTTAAGACACTCGGCTGCCGAGTTCGATCTTGCGACAGCGCAACCAAGGAAAGCAAGCATAGCATCCTTATTTTCTCTGGGACAGTCTCCTCATAGCTTACCAATGTAACTAACTCATTTACAAACTCAGGTTCGCCATTAAAGAAAGAAACAACATTCTCCGTGTCACCGCTTGCTTGAACCAAAACGATGAAAGCATATAAGCGAATGCATGTATACTGCTGTCGGGTTGCCAAAGACGAGAACGCCCTTGCAAATCTCAATCTGGTCAACAACGCAAATCTTAAACTAGGAGGAACATTGTGTTCAATGACTAATTTGTTCAGAAGTTCCAGGTCAGACTCTGAATGCTTGCTAACATCAGGTACATGGATAACTTGTAAACCGCCAGCAAGCTCACTTGATGATTCATTAGAAGCATAAAACTCAAAATGAAGAGTACAGCCCAGCTGGTGAGAAACCTGATCACAACTGATTCCAGTGGCACATGACGTCAAGCCAAGACCTTCCTCTTTTCCACCCCAGCCTTGTGCAAGGGAAAATAGTTTTGAATTCAGAGAAGCATCTCTTATGGAGTATTTTCCAATTTGCCTCTTCAAAAAAGCAGCCAGCGTCTGCAGACAGGCTTCAATGACATCTGCATCAGTAGATGCAAGCAGGAGAGATAGATGCTGCTGCAGTTATGAAGAAACAAGCGTGTGAGAATAATTCAGGGAAATATCTCAACAGTAAGCATATAAAACGACATATCTAGCAGAACAACCAGAAATCCAATATAAAGTATGAGTTGATAAACATTAGTACTGCCTTGTACACGGTGACACCAGTTTAAAGGAACCATGCAAATATCAAAGGCGTAATATTTACCTCATAAGTGCTATAAAAATGTTTGTTTGTGCAGTTCTCTAAGACGATTCTGATAACTCGGAGAACTTGAAGGACACCATCCTTTGGGAAACAAGGATCAGATTCCTCAAATTTTTCCTCAATATGCAGATCCTTCCTTACTTTAATGTGCTTCTCAAAAAATGTGTCAAAATGATTGAAGAGGTCCACCCAGTGATGGAAGTCACCCTATATAAAGTAACAAACAGCCATAAATCAAAAACGAGACTAGTGAGAATAAAAAGTAACAGCTTCACAAAGGGGATTTAGCGTACCTTATCGAATTCCCAGCGGAAACATTTGAGGGGTTCTTGTATTTGCTCAAGCGGAACTGCTATAACACTATCGATGAATGATTTGATTTTGGGAGGCTGTTACAAATGAATTCGAGAAGTGTTAACCCAACGCAACAAAGAGTCAATTATAGAGAAACATAATTGGAACAGTGACTAAAGTTAACATACAACACTCCAATGAAAACCACCCCTCCAAAATTTGGCTTAAAAACTCAAAAACCCAATTACAAACAATCAAATGAACCAATAAACCGCATGAAGATCATATCGATAAGCATAGACCCGAGAATTTCACTGAAACACTATTCATTTGCGCAGAATTAAATCAGCAACGAGAGTAATCTAGGAAGTACATAAACATCAAATGCAATAGGAATCCAAATGATCAAAGGGTTTAGGAACACTTACCACTTCCGAAGCCCTCCTTCTTCTGAGCTTCATGATTATAAGAGGCAGGGCATCTCCTGAAGCAAAACTCTTAAGATTGAGAGAACACTGATCGAATCCTGAACACGAGAGAAGAAAATTGATCAATACACACCTATTAAGAAATGGTGAAATCGAATTAAAATACTAACGGTGATTGATCTGGAGAGATTACGATCGCCGACGCCGACGCAGACGAAGAAGAAGAAGATGGAGAAGGAGAAGAGGAATTGACGATCCTGGAGAAAAATCCGAAGTGTGGAGCGATCGGAAACTAGGGTTTTGAAGAGGATCGTATAGAGAGGGGATTTGATAGAGAGAGAGAGAGAGAGAGAGTTCTAAGAAGCTAAGGCGCTTTGTGTTATATACAGGATGCGAATATTGTTCCAATGCCGGTTTAGAAATTATTATTTTTTTATATATTTTTCATGTTTTTTTCCTTTTACTTTTATAACTTTCCTCAATGTTAAATATCTTTTCTATATTGAAACTCTTTTATTGACAGAAAAAAAAACTAATTAAAAATTCAAGCAAAAAAATAGAAGTTTTTTTTTTTTTTTGTCACAAACAAAAAAAAGTTAAATATTTTTCGAAATACACAAATCTTTTATATGTATAGTTTGTTACTACAAAAATGTTTATTTTTAAAGCATGATAACTCAAGTTATAAAAACCCGGATATTTGTTATGATCTTGATAAATCCTGATATTTTATATTTAGTTATTATTATAACTTTAAACATGTGATTCTTTGGATATAAATTAGGACCATTTCATATTTTTAGTATTTAAAAAGCATCTTTTAATCCTTAAATAAACTAGTTTGATTAGAGAGGAAAAAAACCTAAAAAACAGAATCCTTAAGAAAAGGGTAGAAGCAAAAGCTAAAGACAAGTGTATGATTCTTTTCTTTACATCTAAATGCCTTTTTTCTTTCTTCCTCATGATTTCAATTTTATGAAAGAAAGAGTCATAAAGGTAACTGGTATATAATACTTTACATATTACAAAATTTGTTCCTTAACATAGATGGTAAAAGAATGAAATAAACAAATAGAATCATAATCACTTGCACATCTACTCTACATAAAGCCACTTCTTGTGCCATCAAAGACTAGAAATTTTGCAAGAGAAGTAATTGTCTTACCATCTAGAGATCTCATTTTGCGAGTCTTGCTTCGGAAAATAGACGATGATAGTGAAGAAGAGAGATGACTCTTTCCTTGCATTCTGATGTTGTTTGCAGCCACAGTTAGTTTCTTGCTTACCGTTTCGCTTTTACTCACCGAATCTCCAAGTTTCCTCTCTGGTGTTTTTGGTACAAAGCTGTTGAAACATTCAGAGTCAGCTCTTGGTACTGGCAATGGAGATGATCTTGTTGCGGTTTCAGGTTCAGATGTCGAAGGACCAAGAAACTCTCTCTTGACAAGAGATGCAAGATTTCTTGAATCATGTTTTGGCATCAGTTTGGTCCGAGATCTCTTTTTTTGCTTCTTGTTTTCGCCAGACCCAACGACTCCTTCGAGGGACTTATCAATGCTGTTGGATACGGTTGGCTCTTGTGATCCGTTAACAAGTGTAGCTTCTGCGTGGATAAACCAGGGATTTTGGTTAGCCCGGAAGGCGTACTTTATAGGCATAGATTCGGAAAGGTAATAAAACTGAGACTTTCGTTTAACCTATACTAGGAGAAGAGAGCAAAAGTTAGCATTTGTTGCAGCAATGGATTGTGGTAACTAAATAAAAAAATCATGGATGTGGAAGCCATTTCCATTACCATTAGACCGTGAACTCGTATCTCCCCTACGCTCGGTAAACAACTCGCGTGTGTTTTCTCGAATTTCCCTGCAGAACACACGTTTAGCATTGATACAAGTTTTGATATTCATAAAGAAAACCTAGCAAATGGTAGTAGGTATGATTGATCACAATGCATGTGTAATCTCATCTCAAGATGTCCTGAAGAATTAACAATGATACACATTCACAGGAAGTGAGTAACAAGAGACAGAACATCAAAGAAATGAAACACCAATGATGCAGGAGACAGTTAAAGAGGAACACTTGTTTTAGTGCACACCATAGGAATCATAATCTGAACGATTTGTCTGTGTAAAGTTTTTATCTTTACCTTCATCTCAAAAACGACGATTTTCAAAAATACTCAAATCAAAGAATCCTATCTATCAGTAAACCCAAAAGCTAAAGTTTCGAAATTGCTAAAACCAGAGTTAATTGACAAAAACAGAGAAAGACCAATACTTTGCTTACAGATTTCAAGGGAAAACAAAATCGAAGGAAAGTAAGAAGAAGCTTACTCTTGAAATCGAAGGATCTGATATCGATATGAACAGTCATGGCGATTCGGGTTCCCAAGTTAGTATCAACAAAGACAGTCACTTCTTCTTCTTCTGCCAAACCCATTTTTGTCCGTGTGAACGAGAGAACAGAGAGACGAACGCAGAAGAAGAAAAGTTCCTTTTTTTGGGTTAATAGAACCGCCGATTCGAGGCTAAATTGATTAATAAATTTACTGTTAATGCATTTTGCATATGTGAAGAACACGAAGAACCCACCAAAATAGGGAATTCACTGAAACTTTTGGAAAATGCGTTTTAAGGTAAATCTTTCTTTGATTATAGATTAAAAACCATAACTTTAAACAATAAATTTTGATACTTATGTAGTTTTAGAATATCATTACACTTGAGCTCTGAGAAATTAGGCACTAAATGATAGATAGTGTTCAAACACATTTTGCAACTGTACATTTGTGATTGCATTGTCCTCCATATAACCGGTCAATGGATCTCCTAATGATTTCCGCAAAATGGGAATGTCGTCAAGCTCACTTAACTAGCTAGCTGCAGTGCAGGGAAGGACTCGGCCTATAAGCCCTGAGCTCTTGTTGTTCTGTGTCTCCCCTCGACCCTGCAAGACATTGATCGATATTCAAAACTTTAATCCATCATGGTCTAAAGCAATAGAACCGAATGCCTAGTTATAGTAGATGTTTACCTTGCCTAGGGGAGTCCTCCAACACAGGACATCAGCGTCGTCTTCTGGCCTGCACAAAGTCAAGAGGCAGAGTGTAGTTTAGGAGCTACTCGAATCTCAAAACAACTTGAAGATTGAATTATAAGTATTTGTATCGTCTTTTACCCTTTGTCACCGGGAGGCAAGTGTGGAGTACACATAGCAGATTTGGCCTCGCCTTGATCACTGGCATTGCTCATTCGGGAAGATGCATTGCCTGAAGAACGCACGCTTCGAGCTCTCAAGACATTTCCTTGGCAACTTCTCAGAGAATTTGTAATTTCGTGCTTTTCAGATACGCAATCAGAGTCGGTTCTAGTACTACTTAGATACGACTTGTGTAGCATTCTGCGAGAACAGCTGAATATTCCAAAGAATAGACTTGCTGCTGCTTTAGCACTCTTTGGTGGAGAACATGCAGAGATAACAAGATTCATTCGGATCTCAACATTACATCCTAACACCGATTGGAAGGAGTCTGCAATCAATTTCCATGATTTCTCGGCTCTTGTTACATGTTGTGCTGTGTAGAATTCTAATTCAGCTATTGCCACACCTGATAGAACACAAATATGGATCTACTTATCAAAAAGCCTAGAACTTTAGAGTCTCTTAGGAAAATATAAGATACCTTTGTCAATAGCAAGTGAAGTTAACCTCCCTCGCCTTGACAAAAATCTCCTAAGCGAATCCGAACAACACAAATTTGTGACCGTTCTCCATACAGTTTCAACTGTTTCGGTACAGTTTTTCTCTTGACACTCTCTGGTTTCTGATTTAACAACAGCACCAGGACAATCCGATGATGTGCTGGAGCGGTCAACGTCTAGATACAAAACCAAGGTCAGTTTATATAGTTAGCAAAGAGGAAACACAAAAAAGCATGATGTAAGGACCTTTGCTTCCTTGGCTTCTTAAACACGAATCATTTTCATTTGTTGCGATAGAAGATGAGTCAGTATTGCTAAGTTGTAGAAGCGCCACAGTGAGCCACGTTGTCTGGTTTTTCGAGGCTCTCAAGTGTTTCTCAGCGTCAGATAGTATCTTCAATGCATTACTCAGCTTCTGCATTTCTTCTTCAGCTAAATGATATAACAAATTATGATCAGCGTTAAGTCAGGATCAATTTCAAGTCCAAATGAAACTAATTAGTGGGGTGCTTACACTTATGCCTTGTAAGAAACCGAAGTCTGGTTGCTGAACTAATTTCTTGAGAGTTTCCAGCAATAATGTCCATAATGACATTAGCTAGCTGGGAAATAAGCTGCATTGGATCTATTTTGGATCTCATAAGCTCCCTTGCTCTTATCACTGTGTTCGATGTATCAGACGATAAAGCAAGATCTAGCAGATCCAGCAATTCATCATCAGAAACAACCCCAATCTGCAAAATAACAGAAACTTGTTTTTGTCAGCTATCAAATATTTCCAAGACAATGAGTAATAAAAAAATTATGAAGAAAGATGCGTATACTCACAAGTTTATAAGCCAAAGATGTGGTTATTCTTTTACCGAGTAAACTTAGCTGATCAAACATTATCACAGCATCCCGAAGCGAACCATCAGATTTAGAAGCAATGAAATCAACTGCCTCCTGATCAAAATCAATACCTTCTTCCAAACAAATCTTAGCCAGCTTATTCGATATTTCCGCATCACATACTTTAGAGAAATGATATTTCTGAGACCGTGAGAGCACATTACGCGGTAGCTTCTCTAGCTCCGATGTAACCAGTATAAAAACTGAATGCTGAGAGAAGTTGTCCAAACTGTTGAAGAGAGTACCCCAAGTTTCTTGACTTAGTAACTGACACTCATCGATAATAAAAACCTTAAATCTAGATGAAACTGGAGGAGAAGATGCACTTTTGATAAGAGATCTAAGGTGGCCAGAACGGTTTAGCCTAACCGAATCCATTTCTTTCACGTCCCTGCTGGTTCCCGAGAAGTATGAACTGCATTCACTACACAAGCCACATGGTCTGCTATGTGCAGCCTGTGAAAGACAGTTCAAAGCAGCAGCAAATATCTTAGAGGTCGATGTTTTACCAGTTCCACGAGGACCGTGAAAAAGGTAAACCGAAGTAATCCTTCCTCTCAAGATAGTGCTCAAAAGACATTTCACAACGACCTCTTGTCCAACTAACTCATCGAACGATTTCGGCTTAAATTTCTGACATAGACTCCTCGACGACGACATTTTCGGACTTGGTGTCATCCCCACATCAGTCTCACCATTCCCAGACAATAAAGGAAACTCTTCTACATCAGATGAATTGTTTGATCCTCTATACCTCGGTGTTCTTGACCAGCAATACGTTATTCCACAACCACGGTTACATTGATCCGCAAAATCTACATCGTCATCGCCATAAGTATGATTTGTTGAGGTCATCGGACTACCTACACGGCTTCCATATTCACCAACCGAGCTACCTACCTTTGTGGAATAATGAGTTCTTCTAATTGAAGGCACAGTACATGCTAAATCCCTACTTTTAACCGATAAATCACCACAAGATCTTTCACTACTCCTCGAACACGCGTCTCCTTCAACATTTAACACCCTACTACTCAGCTTGTGAAGATCACAACCATTCTCTAACTCCTCCATTATCGAGTATGATCCAAAAGGAACCAAACCCACATGACCAACATCATCAAGCTTACCCTCATCTTCCACATTGTTCACAAACTGCAGTGAAATCCCATTGTTGGAACCAGTTTCCCATTTGACATTGTCGAGTAAAGAAGCAAACTTGCTCATTGAATTAGTACATGGATCTCTCAGTGACCTAACCCTTCTTAAAGCCACAAGCGTTCTTGTGATGGGAACATCTACTGAATGTCTCCTAATCTCCCCCATTTTCCCAAAAAACCCTAAACTCAGATCCAGTCCCTAACTCCTGAAACTTTAAGATTCCACACCCATCATCTCTTTAGTGACAATGACTGTAACATCTACCAAGTAGAAGCTAGCTAAACGATGAAATGTGGTAAAGGTAAAAACTTTAACTCACACAGAGCTCAAGAAACGCATAAAACAGAGAACCAGAGAAGCTATGAGAAGGAATGATTTAATATGACATTTTAATAAGAAGACGACAAAACCCAAAAATCCAAATGTCGATATTCGAGAATACCGAGGGGTTTTGAGCTATGTGGCGTACAATGCGGAGAATCCAAAAACCCTAAAACCCCCCATTGAATGAAGAAGAAGCCATTAATGTGTCAGTGAAAGAGCATAGAGACGAAGACTGAAAGAATAAAAGTTTCTTATTTTTTTTAATTGTTATAAAAACAACAATCACGCTGTTTCGAGCTATGTAAAGAGAAGTGTTCACAGTTTTTGTTAGCTAGGAACGACGAGTCATGAAACGCACCGTTTTTCGTTGGCATTATAACAATCGCGCTGTTTCGAGCTATGTAAAGAGAAGTGTTTACAGTTTTTATTAGCTGAAAACGACACACGTTTTGTCGTCGGAATCATTTCTTTCCCTCTTCGTCTCTTCCACCGAACAAAACCTAAAAATGCTCGTTTGATTCTCTCCGGCCAAAAAATGCGACGGCACAAGCGATGGCCGTTGAGACTTCTCGCCGGTGCTTTGGTTCGTTCACGCTTCTACTCCGTTTATACTTCTTCTGCGGCGGAGACAGTCACTAATTCGACGTCGGCGGCGGCTTTCCCTTTGAAGCATGTGACGAGGTCGAACTTCGAGACGACGCTGAATGATCTGCGTTCACATGTGAAAGCTGCGGATTTCGTGGCGATTGACCTGGAAATGACTGGCGTGACGAGTGCTCCGTGGAGAGATTCATTGGAGTTTGATCGTCACGACGTTCGTTACCTCAAAGTCAAAGATTCCGCCGAGAAATTCGCCGTTGTTCAGTTCGGCGTTTGTCCCTTTCGTTGGGATTCTCTAACTCAATCCTTGGTTTCTCACCCGTAAATCTCTCTTTCTCTATAGTGTTATGTGTTGTTCAATTTTGTTGCTTGGATTTTGAGTATTATGGGTTTCGATTTTGCAGGCACAATTTCTTTGTGTTTCCTCGTCAAGAGCTCACATTTGATCCACCAGCTCATGAATTTCTCTGCCAAACGACTTCCATGGATTTCCTTGCAAAGTATCAATTTGATTTCAATGCCTGTATACATGAAGGTGCCTCCTTTCTCCTTTCATTTGGTACACTTGTGTGTGCATATGCTTTTCACTACCAAATTTGTAGACTTTAGGCTCCAAAATGTGTGTTAATCCAGAGGAATTCACATATCTGAGTAATCCCAGGAATATCTTATTTGTCCAGACGACAAGAGGAAGAGGCAAGTAAGCGTTTGGAAATGTTATACGACGAGGAGGGAGTTGAAACAGAGGATTTGAAGTTGGTACGATTGGTCGATGTTCTTTTCTCTGAGAGGATGAAAAACAAGATGAATGAGTGGCGGTCTGAGCTTTTACATGGTGGGAATGCGTCCTCTGAGTCTACGAGGAGCTTGAATGGATCGAATCAGAGTACTGAAACTGTGTTCTACCATATGCGTCCAGCTCTTAGTTTGAAGGGATTTACTTCTCATCAGCTTAGAGTGATTAAATCGGTAAAGCGCGATGTTCTGAGATTGATTGATCTCTGATTTTCATCTTTCCTTCAGACTTATATTAATCTCTTGGCTCTGAATTTGGCTTTGTAGGTTTTAGGAAAGCATTTTGGAGATCTTGTTTTCATACATTCGAATGATAAAAGTTCTTGTTCACAAGACTTTGTCGTGTACACTGATTCAGGATCCGACAAGGAAGATCTCATGGTATGGTAGCATTTAGGTTACTAGAAAGATTTGTTACATGTGTTTTGGGTCTAGAAAGTATCTAGGGATTATTTTACTTACTGTGTGTGTAGTAGTCACTGATTATTTTACTTACTGTGTGTGTTTTCGCAGAAGGAGGCAAAGGATGAACGAAAGAGAGTGGCGGAAAGAAAAATACAAACTGCAATCGGGTTCCGTCAAGTGATTGATTTGCTTTCTGCAGAGAAAAAGTTGATTGTTGGTCACAATTGTTTCTTAGGTATGCAAGCAAGTTGTTTCTTTATACGTCTACGAAGGTTTTGTAACTTGCTCTAACCATTTTTGCTCTATCTAACGCAGATATTGCACATGTATACAGCAAATTTGTGGGTCCTCTTCCTTCAACAGCTGAGAAATTTGTTGCATCCATCAACAAACACTTTCCTTCCATTGTTGACACCAAAATACTCTTAAACGTGAACCCAATGTTGCATCAGAGGATGAAGAAGTCCAGTACATCACTCTCTTCCGCGTTCTCCTCATTATGTCCACAAATCGAGTTATCTTCGAGAAATTTTGACTCGTATCTTCAGCAGCGTGTCGAGATTGATGTTGAAGTAGACAACGTTAGGTTGGTTCCTCCATCATTTCTTTGCATGAGCACTGCTATTACATTCTGGTTAAACTTGTTTTCTCTGTTTCAGATGTTCTAATTGGAATGCAGGAGGGAAACACGAAGCCGGTTATGATGCTTTCATGACAGGTTGCATCTTTGCACAAGCATGCAGTCATCTAGGAATCGACTTCAAAGACCATTCGCAATCAGATCACTTTGCCCTTAACGAAAAACTCGCCAAGTACATCAACCGTCTTTATCTCAGCTGGACAAGAGGTGATATCATCGACCTCCGAACAGGCCATAGTAATGCAGACAACTGGCGAGTCTCGATGTTTAAATACGAGAACATCATCCTCATCTGGAACTTCCCACGGAAACTCAAGGCTAGAGAGATCAAAGAATGCATCTGCAAAGCCTTTGGTGCAGCATCTGTCATTTCTGTCTACCACGTGGACGAGACTGCGGTTTTCGTCTTATTTAAGAACTCGGAACTCGTCTCGGACTTCCTAACACTCAAGCAGCAGCTGGAGTCAGATGATGGTCCTGTTACGGTCCTTCACCCTCTCTCCAAGATCCTAGAAGGGGGAAACACCGGAGCTGCAGATTACGAAGCATACAAAGAGATTTGCAGCTCACCTATCTCAAAGGTCCTATTCTCTGACCAAGCTGAAACAGTTGGTGTCAAATCAAGAACACGACCCGACCCACAACGCAAAACAAGCCCTGAGACTGACAAAACATCGGATTTGATCGATGCATTTTTGGCAAATGGAGTTAAAGTCGAAGCTGCTACGAGTAATTAACCAAGGTCTCTTTGTTATCAAAGTCTTTATATAAAATTTTGTCAACATGAAACGCATATAGTCTTAATACTAGAGATTTATGTTGTGTGTTTCGTATAATTGAGAAAAGTAAACACATGAAAGGTTAGGACTAATCTCAAACAATGGATCTGATGGAGATGTCAACTTCAATCAAGTTATCTTCTGCTTCTTCAAATTCTTCTAATATCTCCATGATCGTCATTTGCTCGTAATACTCTTCTTTACTTATCCAATCTTTCTTCACACTTTCCTCCAACTTCTCTTCATTTGCTTCTCTCACCAGAGAAATCTCTATCAACCCTTCTTCTTCTTCATCATCTAGGTTGGTTTTAGTTTCTTCTAGATCATGAAGATGATAAGACTTGGACTTGGTGTGGAGAACATTAGAGAGAAACAAGATAGGAATACTTATGAGAATGCAAAGTTTCTTCAACAAGATCAATAGTGTCTTATTGACTCTGTTTTTCGCCATGGTTGGGATCATCATATCATACACACTTGATTTATATACAGATGTTTATCAGGACTCTCTCTCTTGAGATTTTAAGTCGAATACATTGAACACAGACAAGATTGCAATGGTATGGAGATTGCAATGGTATGGAGACAAGATTACATGTTCCCTATAATCCTGTAAGGGACCCCATTAGGTGACAATTGAGAAGACAAGTGTGTAAGTTGCAGTTATGGCCTTATGGGAGTTTCTGAGGTTAGACACATGCATTGTTATACATGCAACAACATACTAATTTATACTTGACATTTGAAGATGGAATTACTAAAAGGTAAAAAATCTAAGCTGGAAACATGGATGTTGGTAAAAAAAATACCAATTCAATCAATAAGTTATGCATGTATCAACTGATTCTATACTAACTCTATGCAATTGACGAAACTCTTCGTCTTATATAAGTTACTTAGTTGTCTCTAAAGCCGAGGAACTCTAATCCGACTGCGGTTGGACTCAGCCCGTACTGAGACAAGTACTGAGCGTCGTGAAACTTGCTTAAATGTCTCATTCCGCTATCGCAAAGAATGGTGACAATTGTGTGACCAGGACCAAGTGTTTGAGCAACCCTCACTGCCCCAACACAGTTCATTGCCGAGGAACTTCCAACAAAGAGCCCATCCTTCTTCAGAAGAAACCTCGACATCTCAACGGCTTCTAGATCAGTACCACGAAAACCGCCGTCAAGTTTTACCATCAGGAAGTTTTTAGTAAGCCTATTGATTCCAATCCCTTCTGTTATTGTATCGAACGGGTTCTTTAGGCGACGTCCTTCAGCTTCCTCTCTTGTGTACATCACTCCCCGTGTTACTTTATTATACAGACCCGATCCAGGAGGATCAATCAGGAAGCATTTAACTCTTTTACTCTGATCCTGTTCAAATCACAAGAAATTTATGAGCCTTTTTGTTTATCAATTTACTCATTCATTACTACAGGCCCTGATTAAGCGTACCAGAAGAAACCTTGAAACGCCAGCTAAAGTACCGCCAGTACCAGCAGCAGCAACAAAGGCGTCAATCTTACCATGAGTCTGGTGCCAGATTTCAGGGCCAGTACCTTCATAATGAGCCCTATAATTCGCCAAGTTTTCAAACTGATCTGCAAAGAAGCCACCGGTAACTGAATCCGAGAATAACAAAGGCTCTTTCTCTTCTCCAACTGCACAACCATTAGTTATCCCGCTTGCTAGTCTTCTCTTGGATGCTAACTCGTTTGCTTCATCAGCTCGCCGCCTAGCAATGTTGACATAGTGATCTTTGTGTGTTATTGACACTGGCCTCACTCTCTCAACGGTAGCTCCAAGGGCTTCAATGATTTGAGACTAAAAAATAAGTCCAACAAGATACAAATTTGAGTACTATATAAAACGAATACAAGCGAATGTGTATCATCACGGTGTTTGAAAGATAACCTTTTCAATTGCAGCATCATCAGGTATAACAACATGACATTTACACCCGTACGCCGGAGCAACCGTAGCAAGGCTAATCGCAGTACTCCCCGCACTACCTTCTGTAACAACACCTCCCGGAAATAGCTTACCACATTCCAAAGCCTTAACAAAGAAGCAAGAAACAATCAATGTCAAAAACACTACTAATGAGTAACAATCTGATTGATTTCAAACACAGAACTCGAAAAAGCTGAAACCTTGAATATGCTAAACACTACTAATGGATAACCAAACAGATGATTTTGATCACAGAAGTTAAAATTTTCAATATGCTAATCATTGTTACATTAGAGAATACTGAAAATTTTGAGCTAAAAGAGTATAATACCTCTTCAATGATCTTCACAGCAACTCTATCTTTAACACTACCTCCTGGATTCAAAAACTCACATTTCCCAAGAATCTGAACACAAAATCAAATCTTTAACTCATAATTTACACTATCCGATCATTAAAAGTCAAATCAAACAGATCAAACCTCACATCCTGTAGAATCTGAGAGACTATTGATACGAATCAATGGAGTATTTCCAATGGCGTCGACGAGCCCGTTTCTCCTACTTCTCTTCTTCTTCTCGAAGAAACCCAAATAACAGTAAGAAGAAAGCATTACAATCGCCGCCGCTGCGAAAACAGCGCCGGTTATTCTCAGAGTCGCCATTGAAGCAGAATTCAAGCTTCTTCTTCGTCTTCTCCGTTTAACAAACCGGTGAAGGAAAATTAGGTCTTGACTGTTTTTATTTTTAAATCCCCCAGTTCTTCCTTTAATTACAGATACGGAACAAATGTTTTTAATTTATATGATTCGTCCTTCCTTAAATTATATGAAACCTCCATTCTTTTTGGTTTCAACGATTTTAAAAACGATGTCGTCCCAATCTCGTCTTCTCCGTACCACCGTCAACAACATTTCCACAATCCGGCGATTTTCTTCCTCCGCTGTAACCGCCGCAATCTCGCCGCCGAAAAAGTCGCTTGCCAGTATCGTTAATGACGAGAAAAACCCGAAACGTATCATGGAGAAGTTTAAGAAGGCCTGTGAGACGGAGAAGTTCCGGGATAACATAGCCGTGTAGGATAGAACCGTACGCCGTCTCGTCGCCGCGAAGAGATTACATTTCGTCAAAGAGATTCTCGAGGAGCAGAACAAGTATCGTGACATGTCAAAGGAAGGATTCGCGGCGAGGATCATTTCCTTGTATGGAAAAGCCGGTTTGTTTGAAAATGCACAGAAGGTGTTCGACGAAATGCCTGAGAGAGACTGTAAAAGGTCAGTCTTGTCTTTCAATGCATTGCTTGGTGCATATAGTGTTTCCAAGAAATTCGATGTCGTTGAAGAACTATTCAATGAATTACCAAGCAAGCTAGAAATCAAACCAAATGTTGTATCTTACAATATTTTGATCAAGACGTTATGTGAGAAGGGTTCATTATCTGAAGCTGTTGCATTGCTTGATGAGATTGAGAATAAAGGTTTGAAACCTGATATAGTCACATTCAACACGCTTTTGTTGTCGTCGTATTTGAATGGACAGTTCGAGCTAGGGGAAGAGATTTGGGGTAAATTAGTGGAGAAGAATGTAGCGAAAGACATTAGGACTTACAATGCTCGGTTGCTTGGCTTAGCCAACGAGACGAAATCGAAAGAGCTACTAAATCTCTTTAAAGAATTGAAGACTAGTGGGATCAAACCAGATGTTTTTAGCTTCAATGCTATGATTAGAGGATCAATCAACGATAAGAAAATGGATGAAGCCAAATCATGGTACAAAGAAATCGCGAAGCACGGTTATCGTCCTGATAAAGCTACATTTGGTTTATTGCTTCCTGCAATGTGTAAAGTAGGCGACTTGGAGTCTGCGGTTGAGCTCTGCAAGGAGACATTTAGTAAGAGGTATGTTATCGGTCAAGCGACATTGCAGCAGTTTGTTGATGAATTGGTGAAAGGATCAAAGAGAGAAGTAGCTGCGGAGATTGTGGAACTCGCAAAGACCAATGGTTTCTTAAAATTCAAGTTAAATTTGTCATCCAAGGAAGAGTAAGTGGTTAATTGTTACTATGTCTCACAAGGTCATGTATTTGCAAATGTTGCTTGACTTGTTTTTTTGAAAAATCGCATAAAAAACCTCCAACGTGACAATTTATTACACTTCAAATCTCGACGCTTTAGGACTAGCATCTTAAACATCCAAAGTGGCAACGTTAACTCTTTAAACAACAAACATTGCAAATTTGAATGGGACACCAAAAATTTTAACGGAATAATGGATTCCGTTAACGGAACAGTAACTCTGTAGAAATTTTTTTTAATTAAAATATTTATTTATTAATTTTACAATTTATAAAAAACAAAACAAAAAAACAAAAAAAAAACAAAAGAAGAACAGAGTTTGAAAAAGAAGAAGAAGAAGATCCAACCAAAAAAGAAGAAGAAGAAGAAGAACTGAGATCCGGGGGCATTTCGCCAGAGAATTTGTTTGAATTTTTGTAATTGATTTTGTTTTGTATCTGGATTGAGATCTCGATTATCCGGGAGTCTTCAGATTCTTTTTTTTTTTTGACCAAACCGAAAGATTGTATAACCTTAAACTCCAATCATGGAGGAAGAGTAGATCATTACAAGGCCATACTTGACTAAATAAACGGCTAAACAAATTGCCGAACAAGAGATAAAAGCTAAAGGGATAGAAGTAAAATCTTTGCTAAGACATCGAATGTCATGAAGGGAAGATTTCAACTCATTGTTCACGCTATTCGTGTTGAGTAACGTGACATGAGACAGAGAATCCGAAAAACAAATGAGACATCGGAAACCTGAGATTTTAACTGCAATTAAGGCAGTTTTCATGACGAGAGCCTCCGCTGTTAAAGCCGAAGCCATCTGTTTTTGTGGTGCTGCGTCTTGGGAGAGAATCTTCATGTTCAAGTCCTTAAAACACCACTCTAGCCCGCAATAAGTGTTAGAAGAAACACCACACCAAACTACTTGCCAATATATAAGAATGTGTTAAGTCATCAGAACCTTCATCATCTTTCTCCCTGCAAGAAGATCTTCAAAACAATAGGGGAAATTGGGAGTAGAACAATTCTCCATAAAGAAGTAACTAAGGCAATTCTCCATAAAGGAGTAACAATTATCAAGTCGAGGACTTAAATTGCCATTTAAGTTCCCATCTATCTTCAGATTCTTATGATTCGATTTTTATGATTTGAATTGGAATTTTACCGATTGGAATTGAGAAGAAAAAGAAGAAGAATATTTTTTTTGCCAACACAGCACCAAAAGAATCAGAAATCTCAACACATCGGTTAGAGCATCAGATTCATCATTTATTCCCTGGTAAGGACTCACCAAAATTAAAGTACAATCCACTTCTAATCTCTAAACTCATCCATCAATAAATCTCACTCAATAAGCCAACACAGGAAACGAAACCAATTTATTCCAAATCCTTCCGATTCCAAAACCCAGAAGTTATCAATCAGGATTATCACTCAAATCAGCTCGAATTACATGGTATTACAGATTTACGATTGACAAATCATGATCACCGACACTCGAAAACTGAAATTTTACTATCATTAGATTCCAAAAGAAAAAATACCTTTTCTTCGAACTCAGCTTCTTCCATGGCGAGAAGAATCTCCTCGTTCTGCGGCTGAGGCCATTGTAAGGGATCTCTGTTCTTCTTTTTCTTCTTCTTCAAACTCGGTTTTTTTTTTTTTTTTTTAAATTAAATAAATAAATATTTTAAGTAAAAAAAAATTTGGACGGAGTTACTGTTCCGTTAACAGAGTCCACTATTCCGTTAAAATTTTTGGTGTCCCATTCAAGTTTGTCATGTTTGTGGTTTAAAGAGTTAACATTGCCAGTTTAGAGATTTAAGATGCTAATCCTAAAAAGTCGAGGTTTAAAGTGTAAGAATTTAGAAGTTTTTTTATGCATTTTCCCCTTGTTTCTTTCTATGTAGTTTTGGTTTTCTCACTGAGGCAAAAAACGGCATGTAGTCTAGTTCTAAGCAGAAGAAACGCTATGCAAGTATGAAAATGAAAATGAAAATAAATATCCGTTGCGTGGAGGTGAGATAAACCGACTGCCAAACAGTGGATAAGTCTTAAAATGAGCCCATTAATCTCTGTTTCCAAACAATCCTATTTCCCTTTTCTCCGATCATACAAAACCCTACTTCAACCCTTGCGATTATTCTAGAGCTTGGAGAAAACGCCGAAATCGAAAAATGGCGTCGATTGTTCTTCGATCTCGCCTTATCTCGAGATTAGCCAAGTGTAGATCTCGTAATCCTAGGGTTTACTCTACGGAAGCATCTTCTTCTTCGGAATTCAAATCGAGTGTTCAAGGAATCGCCGCTGGTCCAACGATCTTTTCCGATCTGCCACCGCCAAATCAGCCTCCTCCTCCTCCTCAGGCGGAAGCTGTGGCGAAGGGAAAGGGGAAATTTCTTAAATTTCTTAGTTATGGACTCGCTTGGGCTCTCACTGGTGCTACCGCTGCTACTGGTTACGTTAGCTATGGTACTTGCATTCCCTCGCTCATGAACATCTTATTTCCTTTTCGTTGATTAGGGTTTACGATCGTTCTAGTAGTGAAATGCGAGTAAATGTTTTGTGAGTTTGATCATTTCTTTGCGAATCCAGTTTTTCCAATATATGTGTGTTTTTAATGATTGTTCTTGTTTATGTAGCTTACACAATAGATGAAGTGAATGAAAAGACTAAGGCGTTTCGAGAAGAGGCTAAGCAAGCACAAGCTTTTACTTCTTCCAATGTTAATTCTTCTGGCATTGATGTGAGTTGCTTTTGAGTCGCTTTCAAATTGATATTTGATCTTCTTTTGGATATATCAATCAATTACGACTTGTGCTTCCTTGTTTCTCTCGTTTAAGGGATTGTTTAAGCTTCTCTGACTTATGTATACTCATCTCTATGCAGAAATATAAAGATATGATGTACTCTACTGCGATGTCAGGTACAATGCCTTCGCCTCTGTCATTATAACTAAGAGTGTTGTCTTTAACTAAGCTTAGTTTTCTGGAATTATCATCAGTTTCTGCTCAAGCCATTGATAAGTATTTGGAGCTTAGGGAGGTTGTTGAGGAACACGTAAAAGTATGTTCTTTCACAATATTGCTTTTTTTATGCATCTTGTAATTTCTTCTGTAATTCTTATTTTCTCTCTGATTCGTTTTAGGGATTTACGGAACCTCTCTCGGAAAAGCTTCTTCCAGATATGCACCCCATAGATCAGCAGCATATCTTCACTCTAGTTCTTGATTTGAATGAGACACTGCTTTACACAGACTGGCAGGTAACTTATTCATTGATTTGATAGTTGACCACTGATAACTAACAACTTCGATCACAGATCTTTGTTTTCTTAAGAAACTCTGCTTTTGTCTTTACGTTTAGCGAGACAGAGGGTGGAGGACTTTCAAAAGACCAGGTGTTGATGCGTTCTTGGATCATCTTACCCAATTCTACGAGATTGTCGTCTATTCTGACCAAATGGATATGGTAAAGTCCCATTCATATGTTTTGTTTTTGTTGCTTTGTAATTTCATTGTTTTGCGGCGACTAACACTTACTTGTTTCCTTGCTTCTAGTACGTAAATCCGGTCTGTGAGAAGTTAGACCCAAATTGGCGCATACGTCATAGGCTAGCTAGAGGTGCTACTAAATACGTGAACGGAAAGCACTATAGGGTACGTAAGCAGCTTATCGCTGTCAAAATCACTTACTAGAGTATCTGTTTTCTCAACTAACTATGTAAAATCTCCTGCTGCAGGATCTGTCAAAGCTGAACAGAGACCCGAAGAGGATTCTGTATGTTAGTGGAAACGCTTTTGAAACGAGCCTTCAGGCAGAGAATTGTGTGCCAATCAAGCCCTACAAACTCGAATCAGATGACACGGCCCTTCTCGACCTGATACCATTCCTTGAATGTAAGTATGGTGATTCGCCAAAGTTCTATTCTAGTCTCGTGTACTGCCTTTTTCAATGTTGGTTAGTTGATTGATCCTTTTTGTTTGAGTATTGCAGACGTGGCACGTAACAATCCAGCTGATATCAGACCGGTTTTGGCCTCTTTTGAAAGAAAAGATGTCGCCAAAGAGTTCCTCGAGAGGACTCTCGAGTATCAAAAGTGAGTCTAGCAGAACTTTTTGTTTACCCATCATATCAATGCAAAATCTGTTTCCGCTTTCCACTAAGACTGTCATATGAATATGCAGGCGAAAGAAAGAACAAGGAGGACAAGGCCGATTCTGGAGGCGTTAAAAGGGTCTTAAAACATTAATGTATAGCGAGAGACGATAATATGCTCATTGATGCACACCGTAGCGTTACTGTTCTTCGCTGTTGGTTTAGGTAAAATTCGAACTAAAATCGTGTCTTTCTCATCAAGGAAGTTATGTTCTTCCCCAAATTTTCCTCTTATGATCCTTAGTCTCTGCTTTACAAAGCAAACTCTCCAAACAAAAAGAAATTTTACCATATGAAAGGTTCCTTTTTAGTAGGTTAACAAAATACTCCTATATTTTGGTTATTAATTACCAAATGATTTATGATTATGAACTTTGACAAGTTATTGGTTGAAACGTCTATTTATATTTATTGTTAATTAACCTTTTCTGGTACGCTAATAGCTGTCAGTTTTAAGGTGCAATTTCAAGTCTACAATTAGGTCAGTCAACCTACAAATAATTTAACTACTTCCTTCTAAATTTGAATTTCAACCAATTACAGAAATTCCTTCGCCTGTAATCTTTTTTCTATGATTGTACTAATCAACCATAAATTATTGTAGTACAAAACAATGTAGTACGACTCTTAAACACCCACTTATATACTAGACGACATTATCTCGTAACTTGAAATCACAGACACACAAAGATTTCACATGTCTCGTTCTCTTCTCTTTTTCGTTTTCTTCCTCTTCCTTGTCTTGGTCGTCCCTTGTCTCTCCCATGGAACCGGAGGAGACCACGACAACGACGAAGCTCCCCACGTTAAAACTTCCGATCTGAAATCAAAATCCTTAATCTCTGTCAAAATCGCTTGTCTTGTTATCATCTTTGTCTTAACGTTTATAAGCGGAGTATCTCCTTATTTCTTGAAATGGAGTCAAGGGTTTTTAGTTCTTGGTACACAATTCGCCGGAGGAGTGTTTCTCGCAACCGCCTTGATGCATTTCTTATCCGATTCCGACGAAACTTTCCGTGATTTGTTAACACCGGAAGGAGAATCTGAACCATCTCCGGCTTATCCTTTCGCTTACATGTTGGCTTGTGCTGGTTACATGTTAATCATGTTCGCTGATTCCATCATCGCTCATGTTTACTCCAAAAAAACATCAAATGATTTAGAACTTCAAGGTAAATAAAAAAAAAAGATTCGAACTTTCTCACAAAGATTTGAATGAATCAAAATGAAAAGTTTGGTGCTTTGTTATGTTTTCAGGAGAAAACAAACCGAATCAGAAATCGGGGAAAGCGGAAACTTCGATTGGAGATAGTATTTTACTGATCGTGGCGCTCTGTTTTCACTCTGTTTTCGAAGGCATAGCGATTGGTATCTCAGAGACGAAATCGGATGCTTGGAGAGCTCTTTGGACAATAACGTTACATAAGGTTTTTGCAGCTATTGCAATGGGAATCGCTCTTCTTCGTATGATTCCCGAACGTCCTTTATTCTCATCGATCACGTATTCGTTCGCATTCGCTATATCGAGTCCGATTGGTGTTGGGATTGGAATAGTTATCGATGCGACGACTCAAGGTTCGATCGCGGATTGGATTTATGCAGTGTCGATGAGTTTGGCTTGTGGAGTTTTTGTGTATGTTTCTGTGAATCATTTGTTGGCTAAAGGGTATGTACCGAATAAGAAGGTTTGTGTCGATGAGCCTGGGTATAAGTTTTTGGCTGTTTTGTTTGGAGTTGTTGTTATTGCCATTGTTATGATATGGGACACTTAGAAAAAGAATAACAATTGTCTCAAAGTAATTAATTTAGAATTATACATTTCGATTTTTTTCTAACAATTTGTAAAGAAAGGTTGTTGATCTATACAAATGATTTTGGATGTTTATGCCAACAACTCAAATTTCACATAACCAAATTATTTAGATATTCAAAATTTTGGAAATGAACCGAATCGAATATCCGAATCTCCATTTTGGAGTGCATTAGGATTTAAAAAAAAAAAAAATGCTTTCTTGGAGACCATAAAACGGTGCGGATTAACAATTGGGCTTTAAATGGGCCAATTTGTGTTGTTAATAGTTACATGAGTAATGGTGATTTTGTCCCGCCACTCTATGTCAGACCAAAATACGCTTCGCATTTCAAATTCCCAATTTCTCGCATCGAAGATCGGAAAGGTCGAAATTTTCTTGTTTGTTGAATCGAATCTTCAAATTTTCCAGGTGGGTTTGGGTTTTCGTACCCTGAATTTGTAAAGGGTTCGATGAATTTGGGAGATTTGAACAAGGTTTGGGAAATTAAGGCTTTGAAGCGAAAACCTAGAGAAGACGAAGCTATGAAGATTCTGCAGAAAGTAGCGAATCAGGTTCAGCCGATTATGACTAGACGAAAATGGCGTGTTAAGCTTCTCTCTGAATTCTGGTAATTTAAAGGGTTTTTCGTATCATCTCTTCTGATTTCGAAAGTCGATTTCTTTCTCTGGGATTGTGATTGTGCAAGAATTATTGGGGTTTTAGGGTTTTGATTGTGTTGTTGACGATTTTTCGAAATTCGCAGCCCAACGAATCCAAGGCTATTAGGGGTGAATGTAAATAGAGGAGTGCAAGTGAAATTGAGGCTTAGGAGGGTAAACAATGACGGAGATTTCTTATCTTACCATGAAGTGCTTGACACTATGCTCCATGAGCTTTGCCATAACGCATATGGTCCTCACAATGCTAGTTTCTATAAGCTTTGGGACGAACTTCGAAAGGTAATTTGGTTCAATCCTTATTTTGATCTCATCGTGCATCGTGGAAGTTTATGTTTTCGAGAGAGTTGTGATCGTAGGATGGTGTATTGTTGCATATAATTATCGCTATTATTGTTTGAAGCTCATGTTTAGCTGAAATCTCATACCACTGTGGGTTATTTGAGATTTATCAATGGTTGATATGTTTCTTATCCAGAGAATAGCGCTTTCGAATGAAAAAATGACTCAGCATTTTGGCTACTTTGTCATGTTGTATTGATAATTGCTTGTTTTAATTGTGTTCCCAATGTTGTTTAACTAGTTTCACTGCGTTCAGGAGTGCGAGGAGTTAATAGCAAAGGGTATAACAGGGTCAGGGCAAGGATTTGATGCTCCGGGGAAGCGTTTGGGTGGATTTTCTCGACAGCCTCCACTTTCGTCGCTTAGAACAACAATAGCTAAAGCAGCAGAGAAAAGAGTGCGTGTGGGTAAACTGTTACCTTCAGGGCCTCAACGTCTTGGTGGTGATAGTAGCATTATGTCAGATCTTAGTCCAATACAAGCTGCTGCAATGGCTGCAGAAAGGCGTTTACTTGATGATATCTGGTGTGGTTCTCAATTCGCTGAGGGTTTAGAAGACGAAGAGAATGATAGTGATGCGTTTAAGGAACCTGTTTCAGTAAGGGAAACTTGTACGAGCTTGAATGCAAAGTCTGTAAAAAGAAGTAGTAGTTCTTGCCCTCCATCTTCCAGTTATCAGTGGGGATCAGATGTAATTGATGTAATTGATTTAACAGAGGAAGTTTTCGAAACAAGAAGTACTAAAAGAGTTTGTAGCTCAGGCGATGAGGGTCCTTCTTGTTCCAAACGTGAACCTAACGAATCAGCAATGTGGGAGTGTGGAGAATGCACCTTATTGAACCCGGTAAGTCTTTCTTAGAGATCGTATTGAAACTTGAAGCTTCATGTTCTCTCTATTCTGTTTTTCATTTCATGTTGCTTTTCTTCGAGCAGTCGTTGGCTCCAATATGTGAGCTATGCACTGCAGAAAAGCCAAAGGAAAGGGAGATTAAGTACAAAGTTTGGTCTTGCAAGTTCTGCACGCTTGAAAACGAGGTGAAGCAGGAGAAATGTGAGGCTTGTGGTCAGTGGAGATACTCTTACGGACCACCATTATCGACTGGTGCGCCTAATGTCGGCACTTGAGTGAGTCCTTAGTACTAGACAAGGACGGAAAGTTAACAACTCTTAGCCATTTTTTGTAGCCTACAAGACAAGATTCTCCAACTTCTGTAAACTGAGTCCCCACTTGGACTTGTGGTTGTGTTATGTTATGTACCATTAACAAATATTTGTTTGGCCCAATTTGATAAATGTCATTTGTCACAAAAGTTTTAAAGGTATGTTCACAAGCCATTCCAAATAGATACCCAAATATGTTTACGTTCTTGTTATATGGTTTATCCGCGAATATTCTTACATTTTTTTTTCAAAAAAGTTGTGTGACTTGAAGGAGAATAATAAAGTAAGGTTTTGTGTGTTTCCAAGATTTTGAAGAGCCAAAATCTACTTGAATGATTGAAATTGAAATGAAAACCAAAAGATGGGGCAATGAAAATGATATATGGTTGGTCCTTAAACAATGACTACCACAACTATTTCACTGCCATTATTAAAGAAAATCAATAATTTGATTTTGATTTGTTGTTGTTTTCTATAGGCCTAGTTTTCTAGATGTCAAAGACCCAAAATTCCAAATAGATAAGATAATTTATTTGCAGTAAGAAAAAAACGGAAATTTATTTATATTAACCCATCAATTTAACACTTATAAAAACTTCCAATGGTCACTAATATGATATTGTTAACACTTAGCACTAAAAGTCAATGAAAGAATTACTACATTAGTTAAAAGATTCCAAATTAATTCTAATTTAATCAAGATGATTAAAAATTAAGGTAACTTTGAATCTAGGGAGTCTTCAAGTCAAAGGACGATGGCTTCACGTAACGTAGATACATGTCAATATGTCATTACAAACGTCACCTTTCTTCTTCTATTCCTTTCTACCAAATTTCTTTTCTTAACCTCCTTTTTCAGCATTATAAACAACGTCTAAATTTCTAAACTATACATATATCCAAAATCCAAAACCCATATATTAATCAAATTGAAATTCGTAGTTACAAGTTATCTAAATATTATTAGTAATTTTGATTATTACTTAAATATTAGTCACTTAAGTAGATACGATAGATGGTAGATAAAAACAAAATCAAATAAGAAGGTTGATATACAAAAGTAGGTGGCACAAAAAACATGTGATGACTGATAAAGTAAATGAGCCATAATCGTGTAGATAAACATCTTAACTAATTTTACCATAAATCATGCCAAAAAAAAAAAAAAAAAAGCGTCTTACATGTGCTGTTTGGCATATTAATTTATCAACTTATTCCCTTTACTAATGAACAATTTAACGCAAAATCTTAGAATACAAAAACACATAAACATAATTTTCTTTTAAAAAAAATATTGAAGAAATTAGCTATATATTCCTTAATAAACCACCTTCATTTTCCTTAAGGATATTCTATATTATTATGTTAAAAACTTGGCTCTCGCAATCTTGTCACTATATATAAGCTATCTTTATCTTCTTCTTCTCCACAAAACCATTCTCTCTTCTCTTCTTTTCCTCTAATTTCAATGGCACCTTGCATCGACACTTGCAGAACCGGAAACCCCAATCTTTCTCAAAACCAAAATTCTCATTTCCATTACACAAATTTCTTCCGACCAATCCATAACAAAACCGAAGATGTCTGGATTAAGATGCAAGAAGAAGCTAAATCAGACGTTGAACAAGAACCAATCTTATCAAACTACTACTACGCTTCAATCACATCGCACCAATCTTTCAATTCAGCTTTATCAAACATTCTCTCAATAAAGCTAAGTACTTTAACACTCCAAAGCACTACACTTTACGAATTATTCATTACCATATTACAAGAAAACCCAGAGATCATCGAATCTACAAAACAAGATCTATTAGCAGTTAAAGACAGAGACCCAGCTTGTTTAAGCTACGTTCATTGTTTCTTAAGCTTTAAAGGCTTCCTCGCTATTCAAGCTCATCGAATCGCTCACAAACTATGGACCCAAGATCGAAAAATCGTAGCTTTATTGATACAAAACAGAGTATCGGAATCTTTCGCCGTCGATATTCATCCCGGAGCTAAGATCGGAAAAGGGGTTTTGTTAGATCATGCTACCGGAGTTGTGATCGGAGAAACTGCGGTGGTCGGAGATAATGTTTCGATACTTCACGGAGTTACGCTCGGAGGAACTGGGAAACAGAGTGGTGATCGGCATCCGAAGATCGGTGACGGAGTTTTGATCGGAGCTGGGACTTGTATATTGGGGAATGTTGTGATTGGTGAAGGAGCTAAGATTGGTTCTGGTTCGGTGGTGCTTAAGGATGTACCGCCGCGTACGACGGCGGTTGGAAATCCGGCGAGGTTGATTGGTGGGAAAGAGAATCCGAAAATGCTTGATAAGATTCCCGGTTTGAGTATGGACCAAACTTCGTATTTAACCGAATGGTCTGATTATGTTATCTAAAATCAAAATATATAATTGTAAGTTACAATTAAAAATCAAGCTATATTTTCTAATTAAAGATTAGTTTAATTTTGAAAAACTCATTAAACTCTCTTAATTACATGATGATTGTTTAAAGGGTTGAACCGGGTTAAGGTAAAAAACCAAGAAGCTAAACCGGTATGGTATAGCTCAATTCTGCTTATGGGTATTAATGTCATTTTGTTATTCTCTCTGTCATTTGATCGGCGGAAAAAAACGCCGTCTTTCTTCTCTGCAACAACAACGACGACGACTCTAAAGTCGTAATTTTTGAGCTTCGTATCAATAAAATCTCATTTTGGGTTATCAAATTTATACTCTCAGTACTAGAGAATCGAAAAAGGAGAATTTGGTGGGTTTTATATTCTGGGTTCTTCGTTTACCTTATAGATATGGAACTTGATTTATCTATTCTGGGTCGATCTGTGATAAATCCCACGAGGAGGGTTTCGAGTTTCACTACGCGATTATGCCAAAGTTCGAATTTTTCAGTAAGAGTGATTCATAGAAACTCGGTCCGTGTCTCGTCTAATCCTTTCACTTTGAGTTGTTTACGGAAAAGATGTGAATTTGGTAACAGAAGTTGGTTTGTAGTGTGTAGTTCGAGTCGTCAAGAACATTCCGGCGAAGAAGAACTCGATTCGATTAAGGTTTTGTTGAAACGAGGAATTGTTATAGGAGCAGTGGTGTTTGGAGTGATGTTATATGGATGTAAGGAAGTATTAGCATTGACGAATGTAGTGGATTTGGCTATTGGTAAGAGCGTAGTGTTGTTGAAGAATGCTTGGCCAAAGACTTGTCAAGTTCTTAAGGTTTTTAGAGAGCAAGGTCTTATCTTAGCGGCGCTTCTCGGTTTATCAGCGTTCTTTTCCATGGCAGAGACTTCCATTACCACTCTATGGCCCTGGAAGGTAGTAAACTCATGTCAATCATCATGGTCTTGATTTTTGATTGGTTATGAAATGTGGCTTTGTAATGTAATTTGTCTCTCAGGTGCGTGAGTTGGCGGAAAAAGAGCCTGAAAATGGCGTTTTCAGGATGCTTCGTAGTGATGTTACTAGATTCTTGACAACCATACTAATCGGAACAACGTAATGCTCTTTTTCTCTCTTTAATAGTTGGAATGTTGTTAGTTTGGATGTTTGCTTGAATGTGTTTTAGGTTGTTCTTAGTGTTGTGAATATTGCGGCAACTGCATTGGTCACGGAAGCGGCAACAGCTATATTTGGTGAAGCTGGTGTTAGCGCAGCCACTGGATTGATGACGGTACATATCTATATATCTATGGTACATGACTGGGACAGATGATATATATGTTTTGATTCTTGAATGAATATAGGTAGCAATATTACTCCTGACTGAGATAACTCCAAAAAGTGTAGCTGTTCACAATGCTCAAGAGGTTGCAAGGATTGTGGTAAGTATTTGATAGACAGGTTTTGCTTTATATGATACAAGAAATTCTTTGGTTTATCTTGTCTTACTTTACTATGCATCTAGGTCAGACCAGTGGCGTGGCTTTCCTTGATATTATATCCTGTTGGGAGAGTTGTGACATATCTTTCGATGGGAATTCTAAAAATTCTCGGCTTGAAAGGACGGAGGTATGCATTGGATTGGAATTTGTTGTATACTTATTTCCTTGTTGAGAGATTTAAACGGAACTTACCTGTAGTCTATTGTTATTTTTGTGTCAGTGAGCCATATGTTACTGAAGATGAACTGAAACTAATGCTACGTGGTGCAGAATTAAGTGGAGCCATAGAAGAGGAAGAGCAGGTATGATCTTGTTTAATATGGATACTCGATGAGTATGTAACCATATACTTGTGATTATTCAAATGATACATGATGTTGCAGGATATGATTGAAAATGTGTTAGAGATTAAGGATACACATGTTCGAGAAGTGATGACTCCTCTTGTTGACGTAGTTGCGATAGATGGCAGCGGAAGCTTAGTTGATTTCCATGACTTTTGGGTGACACATCAATACTCAAGGTCTGTAAATTTTCACAGCTTCTCTAATCTTTAAAATTATTCGTTAACGCTCAACGGTTTTCTTCACAGGGTGCCTGTTTTTGAGCAGAGGATTGATAACATAGTTGGTATTGCATATGCTATGGATCTCCTCGATTATGTCCCGAAGGTCTTGCTACTTCATTTTCTTTTTCTTGTATTTGTTTTCTTTCATTAAAAATGAATTTTATATGTTCTCTTATGAAGGGTGAACTGCTAGAAGGTACAACCGTGGTGGACATGGCACATAAACCTGCATACTTTGTCCCTGGTAATCATCGGTGGATTCAATTTTTTTAATTCGATACATATACCTTAGGCACTATTTGTTCAAACAGGAGAAAATTTGATGTCAAGTCACAATTTGCAGATTCAATGTCGGTTTGGAATCTTCTTAGAGAGTTTAGAATAAGAAAAGTTCACATGGCAGTTGTTCTTAACGAATATGGTGGAACCGTTGGAGTATGTTGCCTGCTCGTTCTCCTCTATACTTCATTTATTTTTCTCTCTGTTGTCTAATTTCTATCTATGCAGATAGTAACTCTTGAAGATGTCGTCGAAGAGATTGTTGGTGAAATATTCGATGAAAACGATTCCAAAGTAAGTGTGTCCTAGTCTTTTAACTTGCTGCTTCACTTAATTTCTCACTTCCAATGTTTTGGGGCTGTGTAGGAGGAAATTCAGAAGAAAACGGGTTATATCGTGATGAGAGCTGAAGGGATATATGATGTTGATGCCAATACTTCGATTGATCAGTTATCCGAAGAACTCAACATCAAGATGCTAGAGGACCATCAGTACGAAACAGTCTCAGGTTTTGTCTGCGAGGCCTTTGGGTATATCCCAAAGACTGGTGAGAGTGTGACGGTAGTCCTCAAAAAAGAATGTTGGGAAGAGCATGATGAACAAGAAGAAGGTAAATACAAGCGTCAAGATTTGAAAGAGAAGAACCAAATCTATAGACTAGAGGTACTAGCAGGGAATGCGAGAAAAGTGAGCGCAGTTCGGTTTGAAAGAGTTGATGATATAGATAATGTTTCAGAGGCGCGAGATGTTAGAAACATGGTTCCAAAGTTCGTGAGAAAATGTAGCAACGAGGAAGAACCCGAAGGTAATAATCCACAAGCCAAGAATGCCGTCTTCGATGAGCATCTAGTTACCGAAACTGAAATTTCGAAGAATGATAGTTTGTAACAAATTAGTTTCTTCTTACACGGATCACATTTGAATCCATTACACACTTTTTAAGGATTCACAGCTCTCGGTGATATACTTAGGCGTATCGGTTTGGAGAATCGAAGTAGTGGTGCTCGAGTAATATCAGGTTTACCAATCAAAGAGAAGTCATACTTTGTGACTAGATGATGAATAAATATAGCAATCTGAAGCCTAGCAAACTCTGCTCCTGCACAGAGTCTTGCGCCGCCTCCAAACGCCATAAACGTTTTAGAACCCGAAATCAATTCTTTCCCTTCCCATCTCCACGGATTAAACTCGCTTGGTTTTTCGTAGATTTGACGGTCATAATGAAGAACAGATGGAACAACTAATACAATCCAACCTTTCGGAATCGTATACCCTTTGATCTCTACATCACTCACCGCCTTTCTGAACATAGCCGGCGACAAACTTCCTAGACGAAGAGATTCATTGATAACCTGAAAAAGCATTAACCAAACCAAATGTTGTAATTATTACTGATTGATGTATATGAACTAATAAGTAAAAATAGTAAGAAAACTACCATATGGGTAACTCCAAACTCTGTTTCTCCTCTGTTTTTGAGGATGGTCTCATGCTCTTTCTGTAACTTCATAAGCACTTTGGGGTTTTCAGCTATGAATTTCACAGTTATTGCAGTCATAGTAGAAGTAGTTTCATAAGAAGCAATCAGTAAACTTAGTATTAGCTCTACGGATCTTTCTTCGTTAATCGTATCTCCTTCTTTCTCCACTTCATCTATCATTATCTCCATGAAGTCTCCATATCTTAATTCATTTGATTTTGCTCTTTCGTTCCTCTCTTTAAACATTCTCTTTATCATCTTCATCGCATTTCTACGTGCCTTTAAATCGTAAAAAATGGATGCAGAGTGTTAATAAACCAGAAAATTATTGCAATGTAATGGACAAGAGAGCTTACCATAAGACCAATGTAAAGAGACTTCCAAAATGAAGGATCAAAAGGAGACCTAATTACATCAAAACTGAAATCTCTAAAGTTTTCAATAAGTTTGATCTTATTCTCAGGTTTGATGTCACTTATGATCCTCTGGATCATTTGGTCCATTATCAACTGCAATAAAACAAAAACTCAATCAAAAAAAAGACGTGAGTAACATTTTCGTTAAATATTGATTAACTTCAGGGGATGTTATACTCTTCCAATAGTATCTTTGACGTCGAAGATGCCTCGGGATGATTCAGATTTGAGATGCTCGCGTGTAGCCTGATCGATTCTGTGAATAAATTGTTGTTTTAAACACTCGGGACCGAGAAGTTTTAGAGCAATCAGTCTCATGTACAGGTGGAAGTCCTTGCCTTTCTTGAAGAACAAGTTATCTTTCCCAAAGATTCTAGCAAGAGCTTCTGGATAGCTCATGATGAAACACTTGTTCTCTTGTTTGAAAATCTCAAAGTTCACTTCAGGGTCTGTCGAAACAATCGTCTTAAAGCTGAGGATATTCGTCCGGAACAACGAACCGTGCCTGAAAGCACAAACCAGAGACAATCAATCAGAGAAGAAATGAGAACACAATCTTGAAACTTTAAAAGATTTATTCGAAACCAACTTTGACATTCTTTTCTTCACAAATGGAGGGATTTCGTCGAAATTGTAAGGTTTGAAGAACTCGATGGTTTCTCCCATCACCGGAAACCCCATTGAACCCGGAGGTATCTTGCTGGAGAAGTTAGGGTTAGCCCATCTGTAGAGCCATAGACTGATCTTGCCGACCACTAAAGCTATTACAACACATACTGCAACAGCCCACATTTTTTCTTCTTCTTCTGAATTTCTTTATTTATTTATTAATGATATGTAAACACAGATAATGTTCATATATATAGGCAAGAAACCCAAATCTTACAAAAGATAAATCAACATGTTATAAATCATAGTGGATTGTCATAACTAGTTCTGGTCCGTTTACGGCCCATTAACACTTAGTCTTTAGGCCGGTTTAATGAATCCTAGTTGAATTAGGATTTTCCTTTTATGTACTTTCCTTTTCCCATTAGGAAAAGGAATTTTCCTTTTCTCTCTTGTAATAATCCTATATAAAAGATCTTATGATTAATGAATAAACACAATCTTCCCCATTCGTTCTCTTGATTCACAACACGTTATCAGCACGAGTTGCTCCCTAAACCCTAAAAACACAAAAAACGCGATTACTGTTCATCGTTACTATTCATCGTACTGTTCATCGCGTACTGTTCATCGTGCACTATTCATCGCGCACTGTTCATCGACGATTACTGTTCATCCGGCGTTACTGTTCAAATCATAGTTCATACAGCCTTTAAGGTTACGGCGAACTAGAAGAAAGTTCATACAGCCTATCAACGGTTACGGCGAACTAGAAGACTCACGGAGGTTAAGGTAAACAATAAGAAACCCTAATCTAAAGAACCTAGATTCATGATAATCTTAGAAACCCTAATCTAAATCATGCTTGTTATTGTTATTGCTTGCTTGATTGTGTTTATTGATTCATGATTCGTAATCACTTGAAACCCTAACTTGAAACCCTAACCTAATTCAATTAAAATCCAAACCGATTGCATGATCTGTACCTGTGTCGATCGACACTAGTTTTATGTCGATCGACACGTAAACTTCTGCCTGAATTTGTTGTTTGAATTAAACTGTGTCGATCGACACAAATCACCCGTCGATCGACAGTAAACACTCTGTCCAAATTTGGTTGCATATTTATTTGAACTCGTTTGTTTGTTTGCTTGTTTGGATTGATTCGTTGATTGATAAACATGAAACTGAAACTGATTGCATCATATAGACATAACATGCTTGATTAAAATCCGGTCATATCATCATACGGTTTAGAATTTGAATACTAGGCTTGCATCATGAGCATATAAAAACATTATGTTAGGTTGTTAAACATAAAAATCTGGTTTCATAAGCATCATGCATCCGTACCCGTTTATATAAGCACCCATGACCTATTTTGCATCATATGCATAAACTTTAAAATCTTATAGTTCTTAGAGAATAGGATGAATGTTTTCAGATGTCGAAAATCAACAATTTGGATTATGCTGCCCTCAATCTCTCTGGAGACAATTACTTACAGTGGGCGTTGGATACTAAGATAAATCTAAAGTCTAAAGGACTTGGCGAATGTATCATTGAGGATAATAATGAGAATGAAAGGAATCGATACAGAACGATATCGATCATTCGTCATCATCTTGTTGAGGGTCTCAAGGATCAATACCTAACCATTGAGAACCCTTTGGACCTTTGGAAAGAATTAAAGATAAGATATGACCACCATAGAACGGTGTTGTTACCAAAGGCCAATTATGATTGGAGGAATCTCAGGTTCCAGGACTTCAAGTCCGTGGAAGAATATAACTCGGCTATGTTCAGAATAGTTTCTCAATTGAGACTATGTGGTGAGAAGGTAACTGAGAAAGACATGTTGGAAAAGACCTTCTCCACCTTTCACACTAATAACGTGTTACTTCAACAGCAATACCGTGAAAGAGGTTTTGAGACATACTCAAAGCTTATAGCATGTCTATTACTAGCCGAGGAGAATAATACACTGCTAATGAGAAACAGTGAGATGAGACCTCCTGGATCAGCCCCACTTCCTGAAGCGAATGTGGCCACAGATGAAAAGAAAGAAATTAACCACGTCCAAAGTGATTATAGACATCGTGGTCGTGGACGTGGGGGTAGATGGCAAGGACGTGGCCGTGGCCATTTTAATCCATACGGCCGAGGTCAGGGCCGAGGCCACGGATTCCATAACGATCATTCTAACCGCGGGCGAGGACGAGGACGCGGATACCGAACTGACTATGATCGTAATAACCGTGGTATTACTTCTCAACCACGAGAATCAAACCCAAAATCAGTTTGCCATCGATGTGGAATGAGTAATCATTGGGCTAAGACATGTAGGACTCCCAAGCATCTGGTTGAACTCTATCAAGAGAGCCTTAAAGGGAAGAATCCAGAAACTCATATGATCCAGCATGATAATGAAGGAGATTTCGATCATGAGCAAGATGACTTGATGAATTTTGAAACCTCAGATATACTTAAGTGATTGATTTTGATTTTCTGTTTTGGTGTTTTGTGTTTTGCTTGTTTTACGTTTTACACTTTATACTTTGGTTTTGTGTTATTGCTTTCTATTAAACTTTATGGAATGAAAGAGTGTTATTTAAAAGTATCTATTGTTATCTCTTTTGAAGTATGAACGATATGGATGTGTTCATTGTGGATAGTGGATCAAGCCACTCGATATTAAGAGATAAGAGATACTTCATTGATCTTACACTTAAAAAGGCAAATGTAACCACAATTGCGGGTATAGCAAATTTAATTGAAGGCCACGGTCAAGCCCATATTTTATTACCTAAGGGCACGCATCTAGAAATTTCTAATGCGTTATATTCACCTAGTTCAAAGAGAAGTCTATTGAGCTTTAAAGACATTCGAATGAATGGTCTTCATGTTGAAACTAAGGACGAGAATAACAAAGAATTCCTTCAAATCTTTGAAACCGTCCATGGCTATAAGAAAGTCCTAGAGACTATACCTGCCATTTCTGTGGGCCTTTATTGTGCTAAGATCGGAATGATAGAATCAAATGCTATGGTAAACAAAGAGTTTACTGAGAATTTCACTTTTTGGCATAACCGGCTTGGCCATCCCGGTGCTAACATGATGCAAAAGATATTAGCAAGTACTAATGGGCACACCTTGAAAGAAAGGAGAGTTATCCCAAAGAATCTCACGTGTGAAGCATGTTCACTAGGGAAACTCATTACTAGGCCATCACCAATCAAAGTAACTAAGGAAACGATAAATTTTCTGGAAAGAATTCAAGGAGACATATGCGGACCAATACACCCACCTTGTGGGACGTTTAGATATTTTATGGTCCTTATTGATGCATCCACGAGATGGTCACATGTCTGCCTATTATCAACTAGAAATGTGGCATTTGCAAGATTGCTTGCCCAGCTCATACGTTTAAGAGCACACTTTCCAGATTTTCCTTTAAAGACTATACGTCTTGACAATGCTGGTAAATTTACGTCCCAAGCGTTTAACGATTATTGTATGTCCATGGGGGTAAGTGTTGAATATTCTGTGGCACATGTACATACACAAAACGGTTTGGCTGAATCGTTTATTAAACGCATACAGTTGATTGCTAGACCGTTGCTAATGAGATCAAAACTCCCGGTCTCAGCTTGGGGACATGCAGTTTTACATGCAGTAGAGCTAATTCGTATCAGGCCATCTAGTGAACATAAATATTCCCCATCACAGTTAATAACGGGTCAAGAGCCAGACATATCCCATCTTAAAACATTCGGATGTTCCGTTTATGTGCCTATTGCACCACCACAGAGAACAAAGATGGGACCTCAAAGGAGGATGGGGATATATGTTGGATATGATTCTCCTACTATCATTAAGTACCTTGAGCCAACCACGGGTGATTTGTTTAAGGCCAGGTACGCAGATTGTCATTTTGACGAATCTGTCTATCCAACATTAAGAGGAGATAACAGACTGGTAAAGGAAATTATATGGAATCAAACGTCCTTAAAATGGCAAGATCCTCGGACTCAAGAATGTGAATTAGAAGTCCAAAAGATTATACATTTACAAAAGCTAGCTAATCAATTGCCAGATTCCTTTGCTGACCCGAAAAGAGTAACTAAGTCTTACATACCAGCTGTTAATGCACCGATTAGAATTGATGTTCAAGAGGGACACAATCAAGTTGCTACAGAATCTAAACCACACTCAAAACGTGGCCGGCCAATAGGTTCCAAAGATAAGAATCCTCGGAAAAGAAAGAAAGGTGCTGAAATCGTGGTTGAGGAATCTGATGGAACCCCAGACATAACTGAACCGATAGTTCCAAGCAATGAGACTCGGGACGCCGAGTTTCATGGTTCTGACGTTCCTGAAAATAATGAGATCTCAATGAATTATGTTATGTCTGGAATACAATGGAATAGAAAGTGTGTGGAAATCGATGATATATTTGCTTTTAAGGTAGCACTTGAACTTATGGAGGATCTAGAACCCACGTCGATATATGAGTGCACTCAGAGTGAAAATTGGACTAAATGGAAAGAAGCTATAAACGTGGAGTTGAATTCTTTAAGGAAAAGGGATGTCTTTGGTCCAATAATTCGGACACCCTATGAGATTAAACCAGTTGGACATAAATGGGTCTTTGTGAGGAAAAGAAATGAACATGGTGAAATCGTGAGATATAAAGCACGGCTTGTTGCACAAGGATTCTCACAGAGACCAGGAATAGATTATGAGGAGACATACTCCCCTGTGGTGGATGCTACAACTTTTAGATTTTTGATAAGTCTGGCTATAAGAGAAAAGTTGGATATGCGGTTAATGGACGTTGTAACTGCATACTTATATGGTCCACTGGATAATGAGATTTATATGAGATTACCAGAGGGTATTGAGCTCAAAGATAAGAAAGGTTCTCGAGAACAACACTGCATAAGGCTGAACAAATCCCTTTATGGACTGAAGCAAAGTGGGCGTATGTGGTACAATAGATTGAGTGAGTACTTAGTCAAAGAAGGCTATAAGAATGATCCCATCAGTCCATGTATTTTTATAAAAAAGTTTGCAAACAAAGGGTTTGTTATCATAGCAGTTTACGTGGATGATTTGAACATCCTTGGAACCCCTGGTGAAATCGTCCAAACAGTTGAATATCTCAAGAAAGAATTTGAGATGAAAGACCTAGGCAAAACTAAGTTCTGTTTGGGATTGCAACTTGAGTACATAAATGATGGAATCCTTGTGCATCAAATGGCATATACTGAAAAGGTACTCAAGCGTTTTAATATGGATCAATGTCACCCATTGTCCAGCCCAATGGTGGTGAGATCTCTTGATCTAGAAAAGGATCCGTTTGGTCCTAAGAGAGACTCTGAAGAAGTCCTTGGTCCCGAAGTGCCATATCTCAGTGCCATAGGAGCTTTAATGTATCTGGCAAGCCACACTAGGCCAGATATATGTTTTGCCGTGAATTTATTATCAAGATTTAGCTCATGTCCGACCCAAAGGCACTGGGACGGGATAAAACATATTCTTCGTTACCTACAAGGAACGAAAGACTTGGGTCTATTTTATACTAATCAATCTAAGGACGGTTTAGTTGGTTTTGCTGATGCAGGTTATCTTTCAGATCCTCATAATGCACGGTCCCAGACAGGTTATGTGTTTACTCATGGAGGAACTGCAATATCTTGGCGGTCAATGAAGCAGGCCATTGCAGCTACATCTTCTAATCATTCAGAGATATTGGCAATTCATGAGGCTAGTCGTGAGTGTGTTTGGTTAAGGCTGATGACCCAGCACATAAGAGTGGATTGTGGAATGGCCGAAGGTAAGCAGGAATCGACGGTCTTGTTCGAGGACAATGCAGCGTGTATAGCTCAACTTAAGGATGGATACATCAAAGGTGATAGGACGAAGCACATTCTGCCAAAATTCTTCTTCACATCCGATCTACAGAAAGATGGAGAAATTCAAGTGCAGCAAGTACGATCAAGTGAGAATTCAGCAGACCTATTCACCAAGTCACTTCCAACCTCAACGTTCAAGAAACTTACTTATCAGATTGGAATGCGTCGTTTGAAAGACTTGCAGTGAGGTTCAGAACAGGGGGAGTAATACGTGTTGTACTCTTTTTCCTTCACCACGGTTTTGTCCCAAAATGGGTTTTACTTGGTAAGGTTTTAATGAGGCAACATCCAAAGCGTATTACAAGCCCATTAGAGTTATGACATCCAAGGGGGAGTGTTATAAATCATAGTGGATTGTCATAACTAGTTCTGGTCCGTTTACGGCCCATTAACACTTAGTCTTTAGGCCGGTTTAATGAATCCTAGTTGAATTAGGATTTTCCTTTTATGTACTTTCCTTTTCCCATTAGGAAAAGGAATTTTCCTTTTCTCTCTTGTAATAATCCTATATAAAGGATCTTATGATTAATGAATAAACACAATCTTCCCCATTCGTTCTCTTGATTCACAACACACACAATGTAACTACCCACATTTCTTTTTCAATTAATAAATATAAGCTATAATTAGTAAAGATTGATTTTGTTCACAAGTAAAGGTTTAAATGATACAAGAAACGCAATTAACTCTTTCAATTATAAAACCAATAAATAATAATTAAGCAGTGTAAATACACAAAAAGTATGCATTAGTGATTGAAGGACTAATTCAAATGCATGACGCTCTCACTGTGATCCATAAACATCAAGTCAAAACGCATGTTGGCTTTGTCCTTACTATACCAGTGGTCCGGTATACCTTTTATTTCAATCTTTACCATATCATTGCTTTGCAGATCATAACAAAGAACGTGAAACGGAAATAGGAAATCTTGTGGTATCAAGAAAAGCTTGCCATTTTGAGTTGTACATTTTACCTTGAATATAAAGTTACTGACCAAATGGAGCTGAGAAGGCTGCAAAACCAGAGTTTTGTTGGACCATTCCTTGTTTGCGGCATCTTCCACAACCCATAAATCAAACATACCTTTGCCCCTAAGATTGGTTTGGTCAATAAGAGTTAATTTGCCCCCATAGTCTATAAGACTCATATTCCTGAACCTTTCATGCATCCCACTAAGAGGTACTTGGATCGTTTTGAACTCTTCGGAGCTAATGTGAAAACTCACAATTATACAATTATCAACACCAATCCAAGCCATGTAATATATAACCCCATCGACACACAGTCCTCCTATGTCAGGAATGTGAGGACAAAAGTCCGGAGCCACCTTTTGCCAAGAACCTCCTCGGGGTTTTAGGACAAAGACCTAATGCTCTGACCTTGCCTCTTGCAAAAGTTTCAAGTGAACACCAATTGAGCATAGCACCCTGTACTGGTCATTAACAGGGTCGTGTCCAAAAAAGTAGGAGACGAGTTTGTTACCATCTCCTGGAGGACCTATGATCCTGAAGGAGGATTTGATGGCGGCGGGTAAAGTGACATGTTGTCTTGTGGCAGATTTAAAGAACTGCGGCTTTCTTGGATTTTTCGAAAAGGCGTAGCACATGAAACCACCAAGATTTTGGAAGATGTAGCCTCCTATCCGTGGGATGGTCAGATCGTGGTCAACTACAAAGGAAGACGGAGTAGCAGCAGTAGTGTCTGGAGCCAATGACAAGATTACTTTTTTACGGTAGTCAGTGAAATCCACTAAACGCATGTAAAGACGAGGACGTGGTCGGGATGGGACGGTGAGGAAACGGTTGGTGAAATACCGTGACCTGATGTGAGATGACCAAAGCTTAGAGACGCACTTAAATCTCTTGAGTGTTTTAGAAGGCAGTCTCGTAAGGATCTCATCCGTTACCAAATCCATAGGAAGCAGAATCTTCGATCGTCGTCTTTTTCTCTTCTTTATCCCCCGTCTTTGGATCATTCTTAGAAGGAAAAAAGACAAAACCATCTCGTACAAGAATAATCTCTCGTGAAGACAAAAATTTGCCATACCAAAGATAGTAAACAAAGTAATGAGCATGAGCAATAACAAATATCTTTTTCACCATCATTTATAAAAAATCATACAAAATATATATATATATTTGCTTTTAAAAAAAAAAATAGTTTACGACATCAATAGCTATATTTCAGACAAAATCCTAAAAATAATGTTGAAACCATTAAAGTAATATTACGAAGTGTTTTTTTTTTCCATCTGGTGAATTTATATTAGATCAAGAGTAACAACTTACGACATCAATAGCTATATTTCCGTGATTTTGATTTGGTTTAGATAGATTAAGAATGTATGATGATATGTAGTAGTAGTCATAATCCAATTTTCGAATCCATTTTTTTGGTTAGTTAAGTATGATTGATTATGATTTTGATTCTGGGTTTTTCTAGCTGTGGTATGCACAAAAGACCAAAAAGGGGCTCAATGTAATTTGGCTGTAAAATGGCCCGAAATGACATTAGACAACCTTGAAGACTTCCCTATGGCCCTCCCGCTCAAGCTAGAGAATCTCCTCCCATCAACAAACGGAAGAAGAGAAAGAACCACGTCGCTAGAGACAAAAGAGAGAGTAAGCAATGATTATGCCTCTTGTTTTCTTAATGTGATAAGTTACTCATGATTAATTAATTTCTTCTCTTATTTATGTTTATAGAGGAAAAAAGAGAGGAAAAAAAGAGGAAGAAGCTCGAATCCACTTCAGCCCGAATGGTTATGATTTCTCTCTCTGCTTGCAATTGCATGTTTGCAATTTCCATTATTGAATTTGGGGCTAAATCTTGTTGTTTGTCTCTTAATTGCAAATGGTTCCGGTTTCAACTAGGCCGGCCAAGCTCCAAGAAGTCCAAATCGTTTTCTGATTTTCCTTTTCTTTTAATAAAAACACTTGAGGTTAAATTTGTAATCTCACAAACTCATCTCCTTCTTCATTTGTTAGGGTTTTTACTTTCCCGTAGAAGTGGCGATTTCTCATCGCTCATTACTTTGTTTACTATCTTTTAAATAAGGAGGCCGGACTCAGAGGACAAGTCAGTGAAGCCACCGCTTAGGACTCTAAATTTAGAGGGTATTTTTTAGTTAAATTTTTGTTATAGCTATAATTAAAAAAGATTATAAACTTTTTCTACAATAATAATATTCGTAAGATTTTGTTTTTCAAATGTTTATGGCATTCTCTAAGCAAACATGTTAATTACTCATTTCAAAAAAATTAATTTGAAATTATTAGTTAAAATTCTAAGTTGAAGCTAATCACAAAATTATTTGCGATCTATCATGTGACAAGAGAGATTGAATGGGTTAGATTTATCATCTATTCAAACATAGATGGTAGAAAAACTCGACAACGTCACTTTAATTAATGATTTTGCAGGCAGAAATACAAGGAGAGCAATATTTCAAAAATAAATTCTATTTTGTTGTTTTTCATTGATTTCTTACTAACTATTTAGAATTATAAACGGTTTAATAGAGTTTTCATGTATTTTTTTATTTAGATTACTATTTTTATAATATTGGATAATGTACGAAAATGGCACTTTTTATATATATATGCATAGGACATCCAAAATGATTGGACCGGCACTGTCTCTTTTATTTCTATTTGGGGTTTGGGGTTTCAAGAGGGCTATGTGATTATTTTGAAATTGATTGTGAATTTGGGGGTTGAAGAGAGATTTGGAATTTGATTTTGAATTCGGGGGTTTAAGAGGGATATGAATCTATTGCATGCTTTTTTTTATTTGTGTATGTGTGTGTATTATGTAGATTAAGAACACAGTCGAATTTTGGTTTTATAATTTCAAGCAGTAATCGTGCTTGCTGTATCTTTCACTAAATTTGCGATGCTGAATTGAAAGTTAGACAAGCGTGAGGTTGTCTAACTTTCAATTCAGCATCAATCAAAAGTAGCTCTAACTACTAATCAAAAGTACCAATCAAAAGTATCAATCAAATATGATAAGCATCAATCAAAAGTAGCTCTAGCTACATACCAAATTACACAATTTAAAGTAATGATGTATTTGGCGAATCAAATATCATGGTCTAATTAGTTGATAATTTTTTGAAAGAGTGGTCTCAAAATCCGAAGCTATAGTTGTGAAAGTTGGTATTTATGTAATCTTGCATTGTTTCTGATTCATGATGTAATAACGTCAGTATTGATGAAGAAAATAAGATCATGTGAATTTGAGGGTTGAAGAATGATTGGCGGTCTGAGCTGTTGCATGGTGGCGAATGCTACGAGGATCTCAAATATTTATCGAATCAGAGTATGGAAACTGTGTTCTACCAAATGCGTCAAGCGCTTAGTCTGAAGGGCTTCACTTCTCACCAGCTCATAGTTATTACAATCTGCAATCGGGTTCCGTCAAGTGGTTGATCTGCTTTCTTCGGTGCAAAAAGTTGTCCATTGTTTCTTAGGTATGAAAGCAAGTTCCTTTGTTATACACTTCTATGAAGGTTTTGTAACTTAAATATGCTTTGCTCTTATCCATTTTTGCATTATTTGACGCAGACATTTGAGAAATTTGTGGGTCCTCTTCCTTCAACAGCTGAGAAATTTGTTGCCTCCATCAACAAATAGTTTCCTTACATTGTTGACACAAAAAAAATATACTCTTAAACGTGAACCCAATGTTACATCAGAGGATGAACAAGTCCAGTACACCATTATCCTCCGTATTTTCCTCATTATCGTCGAGAAGCTCTGACTCGTTTCTTCAGCAGCGTGTCGAGATTGACGTGGAAGTAGACAAACATTAGGTTTGTTCCTCTTCTATTCTTGGCATGAACACTTCTATTACTTTCTGGTTTAAACTTGTTTTCTCTGTTTCAAGTGTTCTAATTGGAATGAAGGAGGGAAACACGAAGCAGGTTATGATGCTTTCATGACAGGTTGTATCTTTGTCATCTAGGAATCGAGTTCAAAGATCAGTCGCAGTTAGATAACTTTGCCCTCAACGAAAAACTCGACAAGTACATCAACCGTCTTTATCTCAGCTGGACAAGAGGCGATATCATCGACCTCAGAGTAATGCAGATAACTGGCAAGTATCAAAGTTCAAGTAGGAAAACTCAAGGCTAGAGAGATCAAAGAATGTATCTGTAAAGCCTTTGGTGCAGCATCTGTCATTTCTGTCTACCACGTGGCTGCAGTTTTCGTCTTGTTCAAGAACTCAAAACTCGTCTCGGACTTCCTAAAACATGTTTTAATTGACTATGGATAGAGTTTCATAAGAGTCATCTTCTTCACAAGACACTCACTTTGGCCATAAATCCAACTCCGCGTTTGTAAATGTTTTGTGTTTTTACGAGGAGTGTCTTATTTGGTATATATACAACAAACTAAACTGGACTCACTATGCTAAACCAAAATACGCATGTGATGTAAATTACTAATTACTTGAAGAATACAAGTTTGTTTTACTATGCTGAGAATATCATAGTGACTTTAACTTGTGTGGGAAGTAAACAAACTTCAATAAATTCCCATCACTCACTTAATGAAATTTTGAGATACTTTTATACATATATCAGTTTAAAGAATCGACGTGACGCTGCTCGGGCTTTCTTGGACATTGCTGTTATTGAAAGAACATTTAATCGGTTGCTTAACCAACCAATGAGGCAATATCAAAGAGACTTGCACCCACTGAGATCTAGCTAGCAACACTTACACGTATCAGCTTAGAGAATTGAAGTACTGGTGCTCGAATCGAAGTTACCTACCATATAGGTAAAACTCATCATGGATTTGTATTCTTTCCAAGTAACTACAAACTCTGTATCTCCTCTGTTTTGGAGGATGATGGTCTCATAACCAAGTAAATTTAGTGATCAATGCTATGGTGTATAAAAACACGATTAAATCTAAAATCTCATATAACACCAATAATTAATAATTCAATTGTCTTCTTAATCTTAATACACAAAATCATGCATTAATTAGAGGTAGAAAATGATTAATTCAAGTCTCCAAGTACATGACGCTCTCACTCTGGTCCATAAACATCAAGTCAACACATATGGTCTTTCTGTCCTCACTTAACCAGTAGTCCGGTATACCTTTGATTTCAATCTTTCTAATATCATTGCTTTGCAAATCATAACATAGAATGTGAAAGGGAGACATCAAATCCTTTGGTATCAAGATTACCTTACCAGTTTGAGTTGTACCTTTTACCTTGAATGTAATGTTATTGACCAAATGCAGCTGAAAAGGCTCCAAAACTAGAGTCTTCCTTGACCATTCCTCGTTCGCCACATCTTCCAAAACCCATAAATCCACCATACCGTTGTCATTAAGATGATTATAGTCAATAACACTTACTTTGCCACCATAATCTATAAGACTCAGCTTATTGCTTCTTATTTTTAGCTTATCTCCGTCTTTGCGAGGCACTTTGATCATTTTCATGAACGCTTCGGATTTAACGTCGAACGTCACAACCACAGATTTATCCGAATAAATACTAGCCAGGTAATATATAACCCCATTGATAGACAGTCCTCCTTTGACAGGATGGTGATTACAAAAGTCCACTAGAGACGGCGGGGCCAGTGGTTTCCAAGAACCTCCTCCTCCTCCAGGTTTTAGGACAAAGACCCAATATTCTGGCCCCGTCGCTTTCGCAATATTCCCTATCCATGGCAGTAAAATGGTCCAAGGAATTGAGCAGATTACTTTGTACTGGTTGTTAACAGGGTCGTGTCCGAAATAGTAGAAGGGGTATCCAAAATTACTCCAACGTGTCCTTCTCATCATGAAGCGAGGCTTTTCTGAAGGTATCATGGAAGATGTTATGGTAGGTAAGGTGACAAGTTGTAGAATAGAGTGTTTTTCAAGTCTGTCAAATACATGAAGCCGCAAAGATTGTGTGCGAGGTGTCTTCCCATCTTTAGGATGGTTTGATCGTGAACAATAACAAAGGAAGATGGAGTAGTAGTGTCAGGAGCCGATGATAAAATTTCAGAGGTATGGTAGTTGATGGATTCGGATAAACAAACGTAAAGACGAGGACGCGGTCGGGATGGGACAGTGAGGAGAAATATCGTGAGGTGATGTGAGATGACCAAAGCTTAGAGATACACTTGAATCTCATGAGTGATTTAGAAGGTAGTCTTGTAAGGATCTCATCCATCACCAAATCCATAGGAATATCCGGTGCTTCGCTTCGTTTTCTTCTCTTTTTTATCTTCCGTTGGCTAGACCGGAAAGACAAACCCATCTCGCACGACAACAATCCAGAGACAGAGTGAGAGACACAAAGTAACGATTTAGGGCTTCTTAAGTAGTATTATTTTTGACAACCTACAAGTACCGACTTACTGTATATATATTAGGCCTCTCGGATTCGGAGATTTCTTTGGCTAGGATTGTTCTGTGCGAGATGGGTTTTTTTTCCTTTCCCTCAAAAAGGACCGGAGATTTCTCACATCAAGTGTGTCTCAAAGTTTTGGTTATCTCACATCACCTCACAAATTTCAGCAACCGTTTCCTCACAGTCCCATCCCGACCGCGTCCTCGTCTTTACCTGTGTTTACTAGATCTCAGGACCCCCCACAAGAATGTAATCTTATCCTCAGCTCCAAAAAAGTATACTCCGTCTTCCTTTGTAGTTGACCACAACCTAACCATCCGACGGAGGGGAGGCTACATCTTAGAAAATCTTGGTGGATTCATGTGTTACACTTATAGGGAAAAGCCATGGATCTTTAACCCTGCAACCAGACAACTTATCACTTTACCCGCTGCTCCTCAAAGTTGCATAAAGGACTATTACTATTTCGGACACGACCCTGTTAACAACCAGTACAAAGTAATCTGCTCAAAGGGTGTAAGAAACATATTTACGCAAGAGATATGGTCAGAGCATTGGGTCTTTGTCCTAAAACCTGGAGGAGGTTCCTGGAATAAGGTACCAGACTTTTGTCCTCACATTCCTCTCGAACAAGGACTGTGTATCGATGGGGTTATATATTACGTCGCTCGGATTGGTATTGGCATATATGTCATTGTGAGTTTCCACATTAGATCCGAAGAGTTCAAAACGATCCAAGTGCCTCGCAAAGACAGAGATCTGCTGCTTGAAAGGTTTGAGGATCTGAGACTTATAGATTATGGGGGAAAATTATCTCTTCTTGACCAAACCAATCTTAAAGACCAAGGTATGCTTTTTGAAAGATGCCACAAACAAGGAATGGTGGAGGAAGTCTCTGGTTTTGCAGTCTTCTCAGCTCCATTTGGTCAAAAACACTACATTCTATGGAAGATGTACAACTCAACATGGGAAGCTTTTATTGATACCAAAATATTTCTTTTCTCCTTTTCACTTTCTTTGTTATGATTTGCAAAGCAATGATATGAGAAAGATCGAAATCAAAGGAATACCGGACCACTGGCTCGATAAGGACAAAGCCAACGTAGGTTTTGACTTGATGTTTATGGATCAGAGTGAGAGCGCCACGCACTTGGAGACTTGAATCAATCCTTTTTACCTCTAATGCATGCTTTTTGTAATTATTAATTATTGTCTTTGTAATTTAATAATTAAAGAGTAATCTTATACATTCTTTTTTTCTTTTACAAGACCTTACAAGAAAGGTAGCCAGCTTCGGCTTAGTCTGTTTATAAGGTAAGTTTTCACATTCATATATGAACACAAAATGCAAATCTTTCCACTAAAGGTTACAACATTTTCAAGACCAAGAAACTACCAGAGCTCATGAGGCTACTAAAGCAAAAACCTTTCTCTAACCCAATGATGAGGAGATTCTTTTACTTAAATATTAGTGTTCTGATTCAGAGGAGTTCCACGTTTGTTCAGCTTCGTCAAGAGGTAAGCCATCGCTACTTTAGCACCTAAGGCTGAGTGACCACGTGACAAGCAGATCGCACCGCCCATAAGTACCAGACCTTTTGCTATCAGTTTCTTTGATGGCTTTCTCATTAACTTCTTCTGTTTGGCTACATTTGTCAACATTACTTCACCGCTACTACTTCCCGTGGAGGCTGTGAAATCATCTGTCTGTCTTTCTAACTCCGATGGAACCTGCAAGAACAACAACAATGTCAATAACGCTTTCATGCATTTAACACAATAGGTTTTTTGATATGAATCTCACCTTTTTGATTAAGCTCACAGCTGATAAAATGGGCCCTTGGGGTCTATGACTGATCGTAATGTATTTACGAAGTGCATTTTCCATCTTACATACGTAACTCCATATGCCTTTCGAGAATGCCAGCTTCGCCATCTCAACATTCAACTCAGCATTTTCCTGGTGTAACATTTTGATCTCACAAGCATTTCTACCGGGAACTGCATCAAGTTCACAATGTTAGCACTTATGCATCACAAGTAGAAAGAACGATCAATCGATATTTCTTATTATATAAACAAACCACTTGCCTTTCCTGATTCGCCAACCAGATCTAAAATAGCTTACACGTACGTATTTCCTCTGTCGCGGTACCATATTGTGATCACATTCCTAGTAAACAACCAAAGAGCATTAATTGTCAAGCTCCATGACATAGACAAGTATTTGTTCATTCTTACCTTTGTGAAACAGTAGAACTTGTCTTTTCCCTCCCACAATCTCCAAGCAAGTACATACTCCCGCGATGTCAACAAAGGAAACTTTTTGATTGTGCGACCAATCTCAACTCCGCTATTACTATCGACCTGTAATTGCTCATGCTCAACCACAGTCTTATCCCATTGTTTCCTATAATCATTATCCATGTAAAAGTCCCTCAAAATCTCTGCGTAGCAATCCTCAAATACCGTAACACTTAGATACTTCATAGGACCACCATCCTGAAACAACCAAGGCTTATTATACTCAGTCATTAAAAGTACAAAACGATTAAGTTTGATATTATTACATTCGGTTTGCATCGTTTAGCGGTGTATGAAATGCGATCGGTGCTTTTGTGGATAACATTTTCCCATATCTCAGCAGAATCATTTCTTTCCTCCAATTTTTCGATCAGGCATTTCAAATCTTCATCAGAAACTAGTGTGGATATGCTGCAAAACGTATAAGATGAGTTAACAATCCTAGATAGTCACTGTAAAACGAAAGCAAACGGATTCTACTAATTACACACATGAAGACGAAAGTAAAGTTTGTTCCTTTGTTACCAATAGCTCAATGATACAGAAACTAAATCACATAAACCATTCTAAAAGCAGAATCCTTCAAGTCATAAACTTTTGAAGATTTGAAACCAAAATCAGCATTTTTTTAAGATTGAAAACCATGTCCGTAAGAAACCAAAAAGCAACCCAAGTGTGAGAATCTACCACAAAGAACAAAGTTAAAAAAAAAAAAAAAAATCAAACTTTTTACCTTGATTGAACTGAGTCCGTAGGGGAAGAAGAGGCAAAATTGAAGAAGAAGAAGAACCGAATTTTAGTGGAAAAGAAGAAACGGAAGAGAAGAATCAAGAGAATCGAAATGACGGTGGCCGGAAAATACCAAACACCTCCTTGAGAAACAAAATCTCGCCGGTAAAACTCGTCGGAAACCCAAAGGGGTACGAAGCTATTCATCGAATACCCAAAATCGATTTCGAAATCGTAAGGATTTATGAATCATTCATTGGCGGCGAGTGAGTACGATTCAGGGCAAAGTTATCGTGTTCTTGTTTCCAGTTGCGGAGCGACCAAGCTAAACAGATTCCGGGACTCTGTTTTCTCTCTTTATTTTTATCTCTTTGCCCATGAATTTGGTTTCTTCTTTTGTTTTGACCCCTTTGTTATCTCTTCTTACAATTCCACCCACTTTATGCTTAATATATACACAAAACTTTACTATTGACAGGTCAGACTAGATTAAATTATGAGAGTGTTGCATCACAGAAAATTGGAATAGTCACTCATTTTAATCCAATTTTGAAAATACATGGAAGAAATGAAGTGTCTTTGATTCTCTAGTGGATAAGGGGTCATAAGGCAACAATTGGCTCTATTCACTACTCAGATTCCTTCACAATCACAATCGTTAAGACTTGTAATTTCCATTTTGGATATAATTCATTTCATTTTTTACGGTTTAACGTCAAAATAATATAAATTTTTTTGAATTTATGAGTTTATTTTGTAATTTTCGAATTTATTCGAAAATTTTTAGGAGTTTATATGACTAGACCTTTAAAACTCCTTCACAAAATAGTTTAGTTTTCACTTCATGTGAGGTAAGTTAACACTAGTTTCATGTAAATACCTTCCACTGTTAGTGTTTAGTATATGAACCAAAGAGTAACATAAATATTGCCACATTCTTATTGCTATTTACAAAAGAATCAATAAAAATGGAATTTAGCAACCAATACAAAGAATATGAAATTGAATTCAAATCAAAGATTCTGCATCTTGTATTTGTCATCACCCTATACCTTCCCATATGTACCACCAATAAATCTAACTAAGCTCCTCCTCCTTTTGCTTCTACTTCTAACTTAAATCTCCCCAAAAGAATCTCTTCTTGTTTCCGAACAAACATGTCTTTAAGAAGTTCGGGTGGCTTCAGCGGCCCTTTCTCGCATCATCTCCATTACAGCAGCTCTACGTCGTTTTTCTACCTGCTTCTGCTTCCTAATATTATTCGCTCTGATATCTCTGTTGAAAAAAAAAAGAGATGCAGACAATCACCTAAAGAGTTAGCTATCTAGTTATGTACAGAGCAAATGGTTAATTAGTGTTGAAGCTCAATGTACCTGCATTTGGGGACTGTGCACTGGGAATCTCTACAGCATCGAGCATGGCGTTCTATGACAAACCAAAATTTCTGACAAGGGAGGCAACCTAGAGGACCAATCTTACAACCTATACAATGTTTAAAGAGAAGCTTCCATCTGTGACAATCTTGAATTTGGCACTGCTGAGAGCGGCATGTAATTACATGTACCAACAATTGTTTTAACTGCATTATCAATAAAACGAGCTTTTCTTATTACCCGGTTCTCGCAACAACACAGAAACAATAAAAATATAGGTAATCATGGCTTAATCATTAAAATACCTTCTCATGCTTGATTTGATAATTTTGATTCCTTTGCTCGATCTGTTGTACATTAGTATATGTAGCAGACGAGCAGCTTATCAGGTTATGTGGATGGTCAACGGATGCCTTGGAGTGACATGCATTGCATACATCATAGCCTGGACAAACTTCGCAACGCCATCCTTGAGAATTTTCGACTACTTGTTGGCAGATTGTGCATATCGTTGCAAATGCAGGGGCGGTTGGGTTGTGAAGATGATAGAGAAGCATCATTGAAGAATGTTTTGCCCGCCTTAGTGTGTCGTACTGATAGCTATTCCCTTGGCAAAGATTCAAGAATGCTTGTCTATTATCAAAAAACTCACTCTCAATGTTGTCGTCTTTGTCCTCAATCTCAATCGGAACGTCATTGATTGCCACGGGAAATAGCATGTGCTTCTCTCTCTGATTGATTGGATGTCTCTCTTTCTCTATGCGGTTTTGTTCCGCTTCATTACACCTGCGGTTAGAAGACAATTGGATTTAATAAGTGTAAGTATCAAATAATAATTCGAATATGATCATGTACAAGAGATCTTACTTGTCACAGATTTGAAAGTTCTTGCACTGTTTGCACACCCACCGGTTTCCAGATACCATGAGCGTACGACAATGCTTGCAACAATGTTGCAAATGAACCATTATAAAATCTTCCTTCAACGGGCAGATGATCTCACCAAGCTACAGAAAAACGAAGCAATATCAATATCAAGATTATTGGTGAAACGATTAGAACGAAAAAGTCGACTAAGAAGTTACTTTTTGCATCGTAAGGCGATCCTTTGAGGCATTAACGGAAAGATTTTCAGACTGGCTAACTGCTTTTAAGGCTCTTTTCGATATGACCTTTTTGGTGTACCCTTTTCTATTTGAGTTTGTTCCATCACCTCCTTGGCTCATTTGATGTATTAAATCCGCAGCAGCACTTGGCCAGTAGTCCCCATCGAAATACGGTAACCTTGCAGCAGTTACGTTAGCTCTACATTCACCAGACTGGACAAAGAACTGATCATAGAGGTTTGTACATTCAACGACCACGTCTTCCTTCGAAGCTTTCCTTAGCATAGCTAAATACCTGAAAAACGGAGAAATGTGATCAATACCAACAAAATGTACATAGTACTTGGCGATAAAAGGTGGTTGATGTCTCATACCAATCCCTTAGTTTGTCGGTCTTGGGAGTCTTCTGGATTTCAGGATGACAATATAGAATATAATCTTCACCCTTAAGCGGAGGGCATGCCCATAAATAACAGCTTGTAAAACCACGTTTCTTGCAATAATCGAGATAACCAATCTGCAAATCGGAATTGAGTTAATGCTGATAATCCTGGTGTATTCCTCATTGAAGCTGGGATTTAGAGGAAAATTGGTTTACCAAAATTTCATGGTACACAAACGTGCGGAGGGCTTCACCAGAGACTGTTCGAACCTCAGGTCTGAAATACTTAACCGAGTCCAAATAGGAAATGTATACACGCCGCTGATTGGGGGGTCCGGATTTTGTTCCAAATTCCTGGACGAACATGCCGAATAAGCATACTTCGACGCTTTCAATCTTTTGAAACAACAGTATGGCCTGGAAAGAAGGATATACTAGTGTAAAGAAAGCTAGCATCATGAATATGAACAAGAAGCAATCATGAACCATATCTACCTTAGACTTATAAGGGAATTCAGATGGATAATTTTCGTCTCGGAAAAGCTCACGGAAACATTCCTTTACTTCTAATACTTTGTCAACCGATGCCACAACTCTGACCGCTAGTGATTCGGCTCCAGGGACCTGATACAGATATAATAAAGTTGTTCAAAAGACCCTAAAACTCAGTCAATACTAACAGAAGAAACGGAAATATTCATCGAAAGAGTTAGAGATTACCTCGTCGTAACTTCTTCCTTGAAGTCTAGCTCTCTCTTGTCTTTCCTTGTTCAAGTTTTTGAATAACCTCTGCTCTATATGGTTGCTGAGAGTAGTAACTGGTAAACTTTTTGCACCTGGAATAGCACTTTGTGGCAAAGGTCTTCTTTTTCCTCGTTCAACCTCTTGTATATAGCACTTAGGGCAAGTGTACTTGGTAGCTTCACCATGGTTTGTTCGGTTGTTGAACAAAGCACATATTTGATGCTGCCAGGCTTCACACTTATCACATTGCACCCACTGCATTCAAACAACCGAATCAGACACGAATAAAGAAGAAGAAGAAGAAGAAGAAGAAGCAGATTTTATAAATCATATAAGTCAATGAGGCACACATACCGCTTCGATAAGTTCATCATCATTTTTCTTCTTCTCAAGCCTTGCTTTCGGTATAGAGTTTCCATCAATAGAAACAGAGTTTTCACGCGCATCATTGTAGCAAGGTGCGCAGACATAATGCCGTGACTCACCAGCCAAAACAGTATAGTGCGAGGCGTTTCTCTTGATGCGTACGCCACAAGGTGTGCAGTAAATAGGTATTGGGTCAAATACAAGTTCCTGAACGGCACATAACTGGCAAGAATTTTCAGTGATGGAGCTCTCCATTGCTTTGTTTCTGTCTGCCTTGATTTTACTCTGAAAAAGCAGAATGACAAAGAGAATCAACCACTGTTGACAGCTAAATGCATTCTTACTTACTTTAAATGCAACAACAGAACAAGGATACAGAGTAGACAAATTAAGACCTTGTGAAAATTACCTGGCCTATCCACTGACGAAGACCGCACATATGCTCCCTAACTTGCTCTGGAGTAAACAATTCAATGAGTGAAGTGATTTCCATCTTAGACGCATCTAAAGCTTTCACATTCTCTTCCTTGGACACATTCATTTCATTCATACATTGGAGTTTCCCAACAGCTTTGTCATCCGTAGCAAAGTCACCACCATTTTTAGCTTTGGGAGTATCTTCAACAACATGCTTCTCCACCTCCCGGGTAATAGGAATCTTGGAAGCATCAGAAACATCTATTTCCATAGGCTTAACCTCAACACTTTTGCAGTCATCACTTAGCAAACCATCTTTCCCTTGGATATCCATTGAAGAATGAGATTTAGAGACAACACCACATACCGACAATGAATTGCTCTTCGTCTCAGGTTGCTCTATCTTCAGGCGCTTAGTTGAGGGTTGCAGATCATCATCATCATCAACAGATGGAGCTTCAGTGCCAACTTTGTTACATGCTTGCCTAGACTCTAAGGATTCCCTGGGTTGACCTTGTAAACGCTTAGCTGCACGGAGAAATGCCTCTATCTTTTTCTTCTTAAAAGATTTGACAAATACACAGACACGGCACGATTTGTCCTTGCATTGCTTGTAATGAGGCATAAATTCCTTAGTTTCAAGACAATAAAGATATGTGCAATCAGGGACCTTGCACTGTTGTGCATGTTTCAATATCTCTTTAGCACGAAAGCAGAATTCGGTGATACATTTGCCTTCTGGTGCGCTGCAATAACGTGCATGGGACATGAACAGAAGCCACCGTATCTTATTTATATCAATTTGACTAACATTTGCCTTGACCAGTTTACTTAATGCATTGTTTCCATCCGGAAGACGTTTCCTTTTAGCAGTGCTTGTAGGAGAAACAATTTGTTGGCTTTTAGGCGGTCTTGCAGACGAGCAACGATTAACCATTTTCGGCTGCATAGGACTTCTTTGACATAAGTTTACCATGATCTGTTCTCGCTCTCCACTATTGTTTTCTGATATTTGAGTTGGGTTCTGTAGATATGCCTGCGTTTGAACCAAGACTGATTCCGGCTGCTTCTGATCAGGATTTGGTTTCTGTAGAGATGACTGCGTCTGAACCAAGACTGGTTCCGGCTGCTTCTGCTTCGGATTAGGTTTCTTTAGAGATGACTGCATCTGAACCAAGACTGGTTCCGGCTGCTTCTGCTTCGGATTCGGTTTCTTTAGAGATGACTGCATCTGAACCAAGACTGGTCCCGGCTGCTTCTGCTTCGGATTTGGTTTCTTTTGAGATGACTGCGTTTGAACCAGGCCTGATTTCGACTGCTTCGGATGTGTTTTATTTTGAGATGACTCAGTTTGAACCACGACTGATTCTGGCTGCTTCTGATTCGGTTGTGGTTTCGATGACTGCGTTTGAACCAGGATTGGTTCCGGCTGTTTCGGATGCAGTTTCTGTGGAGATGGCTGCGTTTGAACCATGACTGGTTCCGGCTGCTTCTGATGAGGATGTGGTCGGAAAGATGGAGAAGAATTCACCTGACTGTTATGGACAGAAGCCCTTTGAGCACCAGTATATTGGTCTTTAACAGCATTCTGTTGGTCCTTAGACTTGGATGGTCTGAATCCATTTATAGCCTCTTTCTGAAGAGCTTCTTTGTAAACTTCCAAGCTTGATCCATGCTTGACAGGAGTAGCCAACTGAGTCTGATGCGCATCATCGTATAGCAAACGTTCCTGCTTCTGCAGTTGACCAGGATAAATCTGCTGAGAACGTTGTCCTTGGTGCTCCATACCATGAGCTTGTTGATGAAGGCCGCGATCTAAGAGCTGTTGACTCACTTGAGCCAAGTTTTCTTTGTTAGTGTAAGCAGATTGGAAACCGTTATACCCTAGCTGATGAAGCAACAATGGATTTTGTTCCATTCCTTGCAGATTTGACTGATTACTTGTCAAGGCAACATGATTTGGATTCTGAGCAAGTACTGCCATTGAGCCAGATGATGGTACAACTCCGTAGAAATTACTTGAACCAAAAGAATCAGGGTTGCTCATTGAGTATCCTTCAGAGAAAGAAACAAAGCATACCAATATGAGTTGCATAACAATTAAAAGAGTTAATTTCAAAAAAGCAGAGGAAGCAAAAAGAGAGAACTAGAGATATTACTGTGCATATGTGGCGCCGCCTGTAACTGACCAAAAGGTTGTACCAAAGGATTAGATAAATTTGGCATATATGTGGACATGAGGATCTCTTGAGAAGTCATGGGTCTAGTAGCAAGCGGTACGCTGTTGTTTCTGCTATTTCCAAAGCCAGAACTACTTTGGTGTATATTATTAGGCCTATACACATCAAGCATCTCGACATTTGCACCAGCAGTTTGGTATCTATGCTGGTCAGACCCAATAGCTGAAACCTTGACACCATCACTATAGATAGACTGATCAAAATTAGCGGTTATGTAAAACCCATTGTCGCCATAACTAGTAGGAAATCCTGCAGATACTTGTTGGCATCCGTTAAAAGCAGAACCTGCTAACAAAAAACAAAGCGTAAAATCAGGACATGAAATTCTATTTGATAGCCAGAGAGTTTTATAGATCACTAACTGGATTTTACCTCCTCCATTGGTGTAAGTGATAGGAGCCTCAGAGGTAAATTGGTGTGTAGTATTAGGCCTATAAACATCAACCATCTGGACATTTGCAGCAGCAGTTTGGTGTCTCTGCTGGCTAGTTCCAACAGTTGAAACCTCAACACCATCACCGTAGAGAGAGTGATCGGTTTTGTTAGACCGACTGTCGCCAAAACCACTAGAAAACCCTGAAGGTATGGTTCCAGATTGGAGAGTTGCATTTGGTAAGTTATTAGCGGTGGTGAAAGTGGTATGAGGTGGACGTGAAACGTTGCTCATGTCAACAGGAGTTGGAGGACAAGCACGGCGCTGATTTCTAATTCCATTCAAAAGCTCTACAACGCGGTATTCAAGAGTCTCAACATCTGCGTACTTCATCTGCGTATTGAAGGAGAAAAGATGATCAAGAAGAAGAAGATGAGTGAATGGAGGAAAAAGAGGAACAAGAACCTCGGATTCGGCCGAAATTATGAGCCTGTGGTCTAGCATGTCTGTAAGTTTGTCAAGCCTGTCTTTCCAGAAAGGACCAGTCTTTTCAGGATTCCTCTTTTGTAACAGATTAAAACTGAATGAGAAAAATCTCTCTCTCAGAGTCAGAGGTTTTATCACAAAAATCAAAACCAACAACAACAAGATAAGCAAACTCAAGTTTCTTACATTCTTGATCGTGTAGCCTTGTGTATTCCTTGACGGAATCTTTTTTTATGAGTAGGAGAAACAAGAGATTTCTGCTCACCAACATTCATCATATATAATTCTTCAAATCATGTATGTCCCTGAAAGTGTAAATAAAACCAAGTCATCATCATCATCATCATTAGTCCAAAAACAAATACCAAACCATTAAACCAGCTAAAATCAAACATGATGTCTAAACCGAACCAAACCAAACAGAGGAGGTGCAATGTAACAGGACAGTCATAATAAACCCTAGACGATGTCTGAAACAAAAACGGATAAGGGGGAGATCAATTAACGCTAAACCTGAGGAAAATCAGCAATTCAAAGTCTGATTAGCGATGTCTGAAACAAAAGACGGCGATGATTGGGGCCACGAAAAACAGTGAGAGACACAAGTCAAAACGAGAGAGACGACCAGAAGAGAGAACGATGGTCGGTGCACACGTGCGATTGTGACGGGAACAATGGGAAACCCAAAAAGCTCGATTATTTATTTTGTTTATTTATTTATGTATAAAAAAAACCCATTTATTTTCCTCGAACTTGGGCAATATTATTGTTTTTTACTTATAGCTGACAAATAGAATAAAAGACTGCTTAATTTGAGTTTGACTAATAAAACCATGCCATGTTTCGTAATATTTTAAAGAAAAAACACAAATATTTGTCACGTGTGACGAGCTGTCGTTTTTAAATTCTGAAACGGCACGCAGTTTTATATCCAAAACAGAAAACGTGGCCTAGTTTTCTTTGTTCTGAGGATTCGGAAGCAATGGCAGCCACAATTTCGCCGGCGATTCGGAAGCAAATGAGTTCCGTCGCCGTTATCGGATGCGGAAGTGAGTTTCTTCACCTTTTTCATTCCTAAAGTTTCATCTTTTATTTGTGTTTCGATTATGAAATGATTTTAAGTGTTCGATTTGATCAGTTTCTGGAGCTGTGTGCGCATCGACTTTGGCGAGGAATGGTGTCTCTGTCACAATCTTCGATTCGGGTCGTGGTCCAGGTGGTCGTATGTCTCAAAGAAGGTTCCTTTTTCCCCAAATTTTGAATCTTTTTGAATCTATAGAGAGAGACTATAATGTTTAGTTTTAGCAGAGGAGATTTGTTTGTTTCTGATTTAGACAATGAAACGAGAACTGAGTGTCTGAAAAGTGTTTCCTTTTGAATCAGAGAGATTGGTGGAGATGGGAAGGAGTTGATGTTTGATCATGGAGCTCCATTTTTCAGTGTGAGTAACAACTCTGATGCAATGGCTCTTGTTCACGAGTGGGAATCCAAAGGTATTGTTTCTGAATGGAAACAAGTTTTTGGGAGTTTCGATTTTGCATCCAACAGGTTTCTTGGCATCCAACAGGTTTCTGAATGGTCAATTTGCCTTTTTATTATTCATTTTGGGTTGAAAGTGTTTTCTTATTTCAATGTGTTTACGGTTTAGGAAGGGGATGCTAAGAAGTATGTGGGTGTTCCGGGCATGAACTCGATATCTAAGGCCTTGTGTCACGAGTCCGGTACTTTTTCTAATCGAAAGATTTCAACTCAAAGCTCTCAAGTATCCGTGTATGTGATCATCTTCGTTGTAGGTGTTAAAAGTATGTTTGGAACTGGTATTGCCAAGCTGGAATGGTTGGAGGAAGAGATACCATGGCTGTTGACAGATTCACAGGGAGAAAACGTGGGCCGTTTCCATGGAGTGGTTGCGTCGGATAAAAATATTGTTTCTCCGAGGTTTACTCAAGTCACTGGACGCCCACCGCCTCTGGGTAAGACCTCCACGACCTCCTACAGTTACCAATTCAGTGTTATATCACATTTAACTCTATTCACTTTTCTAACACAGACTTAAATCTAGTCCCGGAGTTGGCGACTAAAATGCAAAATATTCCTGTTCTTCCATGCTTCTCTCTTATGCTAGCTTATAAGGAGCCATTGTCTTCGGTAAGATACTTGCTTGTCCAGTGTATAATGAGTGTTGGTAGATCAATCTACATTAGTTTGCTGAAACAGTGCATAAGCTACTATCTGTCGTTTGCTAATTGTATGACTCTTAAATCAGATACCAGTAAAAGGCTTATCTTTCAAGAATTCGGAGATTCTGAGCTGGGCTCACTGTGATAGTGCTAAGCCTGGACGGTCTACTGATAGGTAGATCACTTCACTAGTCACTACCCAAAGCAAAAAGTGAAAAAAAAATTACATTTTCTGAGTACTTGCAACCAAATGTATGCAGTAAGATTGCTTCATGTTCTAAATTCTTAGTGATTCTATCTTGATTGTTTAGTGAAAGATGGATACTGCATTCTACTCCAGACTACACCAACAGTGTTATTGCCAAGACCGGCCTCCAAAAGCTATCGAATGAAACACTAACCCAAATATCTGAAGAGATGTTCAAAGAGTTTCAGTGCTCAGGCCTTGTTAGTTCTCTCCCCTTTTTCAAGAAAGCCCACAGATGGTAAGCATCTTGATTCCTGACTCTTACTTAAACCTTCTGTAATCTCTTGCCGGCTTAATGATCTGTTGTCTCTAGGGGAAGTGCGTTTCCAGCCAAAAGCATAGCCGTGGAGGAGAGGTGCCTCTGGGATAGAGACAGGAATTTAGCAATTTGTGGAGATTTCTGTGTCAGTCCAAACGTCGAAGGTGCCATACTCAGTGGCTTAGCTGCAGCGTCAAAGCTTTTGCAGACTTCCAGCTGCTTATAGGTACCCCTATTGAGTGTATCCCAATACCTTAAAACCCGAACTTTACACGGAAACAAATGGAACTAGTATGAAATTCATATGTATAAACGTCTTAATTGGTATTTTACATGAATCTACTGGTTACAAGAGTGAGGAAATGTTTGTACAATCACACGCACACCTTATTCCCCGATGAATATGAATAACGAATAATAGCTTTAATATTTCTCATTACATTCGACCATTAGCAGTTCCAAGCAGTGCTTGGAATACCAATGTCGGTCATGAGGCTCCCCGAGCTGCCTTCACCGTAACTCTGTGATTCTTTAGCTTCAAGGCTTCCATCGATCTTGCTGAGCTGACTAAGCAAAGCTCTGAGAACCATCTGATCTGAAGAAATGAACGAGTCGAGCCCTGGGAGCGTGGCCGGGGTTGAGCCACTAGTCAACAAGGGGTTTGGGTTCTTGCAAGGAGTTTTGAGTTCAGAGAGTGAATTAGTTAGGTTTGTGTTTTGTGACAAATTGGAGAAGCAGGGCACTTGCTCATTGATGATGTAGTGATGATCATCAGTGAAGTAAGAAGAAGGTTCTTGGTCAAAGTTGATGTGAACATCCATCAATGGAGGAAGAGAAGCAGAAGCTGTCTCATTAGAATAGCTTCCCATGTTGTCTCTACATGAAACTCCTTCTGTAGTATTCTTATGGAACACTCTGCACAAGACCCAGTCTTCCTTTGGAGGATTTGGAGAAGGATTGGGAGGATCAAAGGATTCTTGGAGACGGAATTCGTGCATGACCCAATCGGTTTTTCGACCTTTAGGAGCTCGACCTTGATAGAACACCAATGTCTTTCTCATTCCAACAAGCTTACCCTTTCTTTGAACAGCTCTGTCTTTCCCGGTGGCTTTCCAATATCCGGTGGCTGTAGCTCGGTTCGTTCTCAGTCCCGTCGCGTATTTCCTATCTCTTAGACTGTAGAAATACCAATCCTTCCCTCCCACACATGCCATTTCTGATAATTTCAAACATACAAAAAAAAATCATTCTTAGTTAACTTAGAAACTAATGAAACTCCTATGTATAATGTTATAGCAAAAAATTTGGTTCGAAAGACTCGCAACAAAATAGAAATGTTGTTTGTTTTAAGCACTTAAACAATTTAAATCAATTTTGTTGACAAGAAAAATAGAAATTATAGGATAATGGTGAAAATGAATTTAGATGTAATTAAAGTATATAAGAAATTCATAACAAGAAATCTTATTTTCTCTTTAGTATGATATTCCATATTCAAAAATTTCGGCTGCTTAGTATATACGAATAATAATACTATTATACAGTATACATCCGTGCGGATTTGAACTAAGCATGTCAACATGTAATTCTTCTACCATATAATAAACATTCAATAATAACTCAACGCGTGTGCATGAGTTGGATGAATGTTTTTTTTTTCTGTAAATGTTGTTTTTGTTTGAAAAGGAAAAATATCTTGTGAATGACGACTAAAAATTCAATAATTATAATGTGTAATTCTTCTACCATATAATAAACATTCAATAAAAACTCAACGCGTGTGCATGAGTTGAATGAATGTTTTTTTTTCTGTAAATGTTGTTTTTGTTTGAAAAGGAAAAATATCTTGTGAATGACGACTAAAAGTTCAATAATTATAATGTAGTTGAAGGGTCAATATCTTGATTTGAAAAAAATAATCAAGGACCCGTTAGAGGCGTAAGCAAAGGAGAAGAAGAATACTAATTATGATCAAACAAAACGAGTTTTCATTTTTAAAACGAACAAAAAAAGTCACACTCAAAAGCTATAAACTACCAAAATCTAGAAATTGACTTGTTCGTGGTTATAATCTTATTTTTATTTTATCCAAAGCTTTTTTAAAGAATTTTAGTTGAGGATAACGCCAAGAGTGTCAACTTCTCGTAAAGTATTTTGTAAATATGTGGCTCTAGATATTTCACAATTATTACGTGATATATATTTATAAGAACTACAAGTATACATTATTGTTAATTATATGTTTCAATAAGGCTTGTATGATATGTTAGAGTACATTGTAATAGGGAAAATATGTTTTTTTTTTTATATACCATATCGGCTGATCCGGTCAGCCTCGGTAGGAGCACACTGAACTACTACAAAGTGGATTTCTTTCCGAATGGCCACCACACTGCCTATCCCGAGTTCGGAATGCTTTCCGATTAATGTTTGGGGTAGCCAGATTACATGTTACTGGACCACCAAGTAAACTGCTTGGGCCTTTGGCCCAAACCCAGACTTTCCACATGGATATGTTTTTGTATCTAGGGAGACTCAGAATCATGGGGAGTGTTTTAGCACATTCCCAAATCTCATCTATCACTAGAACACGACCATGTGGGAAAAATATGTTGAAATAACTAACTTTTTAATAGTAGATATGGATTAACTAACTTCAACTCTTTCGATTTTTTAACAATTAAGAAAGCAAAGAAAAAGAAAAAAAGTCTTTTGATCTTGTTTCTTGTGTTCTAGCCTTCTATACCATCATGAACGTGAACATGAACATGAACATAGAACATGGACGAGCAACATAACTCAGAGAAGCATGAAGGTAATTCGCTAATACCAAATAATGGACCGATCGATCTTAAAAACTTTTACATATATATACTAAACAAACTTAATTATAGACGTTGATTAAGAGAAAAAAAAAAGGGAAACCAATAAATGAAATGTAGACTCTTTATCTAATAAGATTAGGTACAGAGGAGGACGTACTAGGGATGTCCCAAGGCTCACACTTGTTGAGATCGACTTGGATCAAGAAGAGAGGAGGTTGATGAACATTTTTAAGCGATCGAGCTATCAAGTAATCGCAGACAAGCTCGTCGTCCTTCGGGTAAAATCGAAACCCTGGAGGCAACTTTGCCTCCACCATGCTTATACTACTCGGTTCTTTCTCTTCCTCAGCCTCCATGATCCTTTCTATTTAATTAGGTGTTTATTTGATAAGAGTCTTTTTTATTATAGTGGATTAAGAGAAAAAGGAGAGAGAGAAGAGTAATTATTGGGATAGTTTGGGTGTGTCCGAGGAGGAAGACCTTTATGTAGTAATTTGCCCAAGAAGCCGTCAACTTCCATGTATTTTATTCCCATCAAACTCGATAATAATATAAAACTCGAACATAATGAAGATATTTAGGTGCTAAAAACATATTAAAAAAAAATCCAATAAAATACCGACACGAGATTTGTTGGTTTTCCATATGCTTGATGAACATTATATCTAAGATAAATATATTTATTGTCAACAATTTATCATATTGAGGATATATTACAAGAAAAAAATCTAGTAATTTGCCCAAGAAGCCGTCAACTTCCATGTATTTTATTCCCATCAAACTCGATAATAATATAAAACTCGAACATAATGAAGATATTTAGGTGCTAAAAACATATTAAAAAAAATCCAATAATATACCGACACGAGATTTGTTGGTTTTCCATATGCTTGAACATTATATCTAAGATAAATATATTTATTGTCAACAATGTATCGTGTTGAGGATATATTACAAAAAAAATTTCAACATGATAAATTGTTAACAATAAATATATTTATCTTAGAAATAATATTATAAATTTATTGATATTCTCTATCTTACTATTAAAGAAAATTGGGTTTTCGGTCAGTTTTTTTGTTGAACCGAAAACCCAATTACAAGTTTATAACCAGCCATACATAAAAAGTGGATATGGATGCCATGAAACAGGAGACAACCATTAAAAAATGTAATAACGTCCATTTGATTAAATTCTTATTTATTACTCCTTTTGTTTTTATTTGTTTGATTTTCTAGAGTTTTCACAAATATTAAGAAAACACATTAATGGTTAATTATAAATGTCTTATTTTTTGCAAAAAACAATTTTCCATAACTTTAAACTAATAGTAATCTAATAAAGTCAATAAATATGTTTTGAAATCTACAATTCACCATTAAACTTTCATTAAAAATGCATTAAAAAAGTAAAAAATTAATATTTAAAAAAAAAAAATTCTTAGAAAATCAATTTTTTGGGAATGGAGGAAGTACTACAAATGGCTGGTTAAATTATTTCAAATTCGTATAGTTAATTATGAAACACATGGTCATCTTTCTGATTATATTTTGCCTACGTCATTGGAAAATGGTCTAGCATTGTAATCTCCGTCTTTAATACGCCAATTATAATCATTAGTCATAGTCATAAACACAATTCCTTCATTTTAAAATGATCAGATTTTAATCCAATGAATAATAATTCATGTTAACAGCTGGATCCGAAAGGCCCGCGTGGCCCAAAGACGTAAACCATTCATTTTGCCCTATATACGCGTAATTCTACATTTTATATTTATAATAAAATGGTGAGCTACTAATTAATCAATCAATAGTCATTACATGGATTTTAGTGATATATCTAATCAAACTTGACCTTAACTTTTCTATCTCTTGCATTAATTTGAAAACATTTTAACCAACAAAATCTTGGCCTTAAATTATGGACATGTCAAATTTACAGTTGTTGTGTCGCGTGTCATTTTCGTCGTTACACACTAGCTAGTAGTCGTTTAATAACAAGAGAGATTATTTGAAAGATTATACAGCGAATACCAATATAATCGTTAAAATGTTAAAACCATTGAAGACAAAAATGAGAATGAGAACATCGAATAATGAAGAAGCTGGTCCATATATGTAAGGTTCAATGAAAGTGTGGTAAGGTATTGGGTTCGATGTTGTCGTTTGTGACATGGAGAAGTGGAAGTGATGGTCACGAATTCACATTAACAAAACCTTTAAAATTGACTTGGTCAAAATTTCAATTTCAAATTACTTTTCTGATACTATTGGATGGATAGAGACAAAACTTCATTTGAGTTTCTATATTTAGTTTTCAATGTACTTTCGGAATCGTAGCTCGAATTTTTGATTGGATAGAACCGAAAATCTTGGAGTATGTGCGTGTGGTATTTTACATTCCATTATTATTAGGTATGATACTCCAATATGTTTGAGCCCATGCATCCATACGAATTATTATTGTTATTTTTATCACCGATCTTTTGCAACCCCTTTTCTTTGTTATGGAAAAGTTTTCGAAATCTGATTTCGAATTATAATTAAGAAAATACATCTGATGACTTGATGTTTATATGTCTATGATGATTAAGTTTTGGATCCGGACAAATATTCGACCGGTGGGTGAGATATAAGATTTTATGTTAGATCTCAAGTTTCATTCCAAGAGTCACTTCTGATATTATTTGTTTCATACAGAATTTTGGATAACTGCATAACACAATGTGAAATAGCGAAACAAAATAACACGTATCGAGAATGAAGATATGATCTAGGTAGTAGATAAATAATATTGGTCAATCTACTTATTATCAATTTATTTTGAGTTTGAAACTTATCACAAAAAAAATGATTGAATCAATTTAGTTTATACTCCGACTACATTTAATCCGTTTTTTTAAAAACGTCAAAACTTGGAAAAAAAATTGAAATCGGTGGGTTAACACCTATGAATTTAGGAAAATTCTGCAGAAATGACAAATTAAGTTTAGTAAGCTTACTTAGTGTTCTCTTTATCATGAAAAATGTTTGAATCAATTTTGTTTATACTTCGAACATATTTAATTAGTTTTATAGTTATAGCGCCAAAACATAACTTTTTTTAATGTTGGAATTAGTGGGTTAACACCTTTGAATTTTGGGAAAAAAAATGGAAAAATAGCCAACTTTTTTTTTATAAAATTTTTTTGGGGATTTATTACAAGCTTGAGACCATATTTGTATACAGCTCAAATCCCAAACTACAGCATACACACAAAAACGTGTGCTTATGACAAGACTCAATTATTGGTAGGTGACCATAATAACGAGAGCATTTTCACATAAGAAACAAAAAAATACTAAATCTCAAATAAACCGTACATGTATATAAAGTTGTATCATATTTCCTCTCTCACAATAACATAAACATTCACAAAATGGTCAAAGCAATGTGCAACCAACTAATGAATGTAAGAATTTGAATTGTATTGTGTTGTTCTGATAAAAATTACACAGTCTTATCTAGTAGAACTATATTAATCAAGTAATAAATGAGAAAATCATATAGCTAATAAAAAGAACATATGATGGAGTGATTATTGTGATTTGTGATTGAGTAAATCATGACTTGATATCAACAAATCTAACATAATTGGACATACATTATTAAGGAAAACAATTAAGACAAGAACATTAATGACTTTGGGCCCATTGCATAGTCCAACCCGGCCCATTAAAAAATATCAACCGAACCCGAATAGAACCGGTTAAGTGAGTACGGTGTACCTGAGAGATTAAGCTGTTATATAATGCTTGTCTCTGTCACTCACATTTCTCAAAACCCTTTAAAAGAATTTCACTTTCTCTCTCTCTCTCTTCTCCGTCTGAATATTACCGGCAAATGCCCAAAAGATTCTCTTTTTCACACATCGATGGCTTCCGCTTGCGTTAAAACCGTTTCTTTTACGCCGGAAAAGTTCTCTGCTTACGGATGGACCAGTCCTAGAATGTCCGTCACCGGCAAAGACCAAAAATCTGATCCGTCGCCGGAAAACAAAGATCTGTTGCCGGATTTTGAGTTCTGTCTCGAAGATCCGGTCACAATGCTCACCGCTGACGAACTCTTTTCCGACGGAAAGCTCGTTCCTTTAAAATTCTCCGGTGGTCCGAAAACAAATCCTCCGACGACGTCCATTACCGAACCTACCGGAACACAACCGGAGGTAATGAAATCATGCCGGAGATTAGAAATGGAAATCTCCGATCTGTTCTCACCGAAAGCTCCTCGTTGTACAACTCGATGGAGAGAGATTTTAGGTCTCAAGAGGCAAGAATCTGTTAAACCCATCTCTTCTTCTTCTTCTTCTTCTCCGGCCACCAAAACGTCGTCGTTTAGGCAGTTTCTTCACCGGGGAAACAAATCTTCTGATTCTTCTTCTCCGTTGCTTAAAGAACCAGAAACATCTGAATCTGTTTCGATTGGTTCTTCAAGACTCTCTCTTTCGTCGTCTTCTTCCGCTGGTCACGAAATCGATGAACTTCCAAGACTCTCTCTAGATCTCGATAAACCAAGTCCAAACCCATTTGCTCCTTCTCGAACCCATTTACGTAACCCGAACCACCAACCCAGAATCCGGTTAGCTAAACCGAAACGGAATCATCAACCTTCCGGCGACGGCGAATCTCGGGGAGTTACTACGGTGACGGCGGATAGTCCGAGACTTAATGCTTCGGGGAAGATTGTGTTTCATGGATTGGAACGAAGCTCGAGTAGTCCCGGAAGTTTCACCGGAGGACCGAGGATGAAACAGAGCCATGGAATGCCCAGATCTTACTCTGCTAATGTCAGAATCACTCCGGTTCTTAATGTTCCGGTTTGCTCGTTGAAATCTGGTCTCTTTTTCGGACAGCTTTTTTCTTCCTCGTCGTCTTCGTCTTCGTCTTCTCCGTCTCCGGTGAATAAGTCTCAGTTACAGAGCAACAATGGAAAGAACCGGAACAATCGAACCAGGCTTGAACCGAAATGCGAGCAGTAAGAAGTAAACCGGACTGAGTTTGAAGGTTAACCGATTATGATTTTTTAGGGGGAATCTTTACGCTTTTGTTTTTCTACGGGGCTGTCTTGTAAACTGAGATTAAATTTGGGGGTTGAATGTAAATACGGTCTTAACTATTTCTTTCTTTGTTTAGTTATCGCATTAATCACTACTTTCTAATTTAATTCCATAAACTTCATCCACCTAGTCGTTGATTTTAGTTACTTGGAAAGATCAAACAGCAATAATTTAGTTATTCTCTGTTGATAATGATAAATTCGATGAGAGATTAAAAAAATTCTGACCATAAAGTATGATGTGCTTGCCATGTTCGGGTGATCGCTTCAAAAGATTTCCGTCTCTTTTAAAATCCTATATATATATTGATCCGAAGAGCCACTAAAAGTTATCAAAGAGAGTTTTAAGAAACATATTGATATAACGTGAATTTGGAGTTTCCTAACCATGTTCTTAACGCGTTTTCGGAGCCTTTGGAGTTGTTTTGAGTTGATATTCAGGCCATACTTCAAGAATTTGAACCACATGAGAGCGGAAAAGAACTTTGAGCAATTTGAGGCGAAAATGGAGAATTCTGAAGTATGGACCGGTCGGTCCACTTACGGACCGACCAGTCAATCTGACGGCAATTCGAAGACCGAGCAAATGGCACATGGACCGACCGGTCTGCTCGGTCGGTCTAGCCACTGGAAGACTCAGACCGACCAGTCCCCCCCTGGACCGACCGGTCTACTTACCCAGATTTTCATGAATTTTCCTTTTTCCGTTTTATCTTATAAATACCACTAGGGTTTCATTGTTTTAGACACACTTTTTATTCCTGCACGTTTTTGGAGACTTTTAGAGAGATTTTAAAGCTTTGTATTGGGAGAAGATCTCAATCCCTTTGGAGAAGATTTCTAAACCCTACTCTTATTTCTTATTCCATGATTATGCAATTATGTTCATCCATGATTTCTGCTTTGTTCTTTATCATGTCTGAGTAGATCCATAGTTAGGTTTTAGGGTTTTTCGATGGATTTCACCGATTGAATCAGACACAAATAGGTTGCTTATCCTTTATCATCTTCATCACTGTTAGGCATAATGCTAGGATTGAATTGGCCATTTAATCACTAGATCTTAGGTTGATATGCATTCCAAAAGTTTGCATATAGCTAGAACTACTGTTGATGAGTAATGCATTATAACAATCGAAAGTTTAGTTATAAAGTATTATGAACTGATCAAACCTGAACGTATAATGCTTGTCTAGGATAGCCGTGACCATGCGAAAGTATAGGCTCTCGGATCTCTAGGGAAAGTAACTGTTATCACGAAAGTGGAGTAGTTTATAAAAGTGTTTGAGTTTAAGATGCATGCATACTTAGAATCTGAATAGTTGTCTGGTTCATGATTGTGATTTCCTGAGAATTCCCTATTGCCTAACGTTTTTAATTATCTGAATTTAAACCGTTTTAATTTGCTTTTTTGTCTTTAATTTTGATTACAATCACCCATCTTGTTTCCTGCTTAGCTTAATTTATCAATCTACGATTTGTTGTGTAACACTTGGTCTTCGTGGATTCGATCCCTAAATCACTACTTCGTTTGCTGTGCACTTGCAGTAGATTTTATAGGGTTAAAACTCTGTGTATCAAGTTTTTGGCGCCGTTGCCGGGGACCAATTGTGTTTACCATCAGATTTGATTTGCGAATTTAGTCTAAGCAATTTGCTAATTTATTTTTGTTTTTGTTTTGTTCTTTGGTTTTGTTTCTAGGTACCAGTCATGGAATTAGCGGATCAAGCTGGTAATGAGGATCTTCAGGCTACTCTGTTTGACCAGATAGAGTAGATCCGTGCTGCAACTGCAGCAAGCCAGTAGCAAGCGCAGAACCAGATGCAGCAAATGCAGCAGCAGTTTGCTAGGATGATGGCACAGCAGATGCCACCAGCAGGTCAGAATCCTCCGCTGCAGAGAGGGATTGGAGAAGAAGACAATGTCCATTCTTACTACCAGAACAGATCAGCTATTCGTGTTCCTGAGATTCAGAGGAACGATTTCGAGATCAAGGCTCAGCTGATCAATCTGGTGGAGAGACACGTGTTCCATGGGTTGGCTTCTGAGAACCCTATGGATCACATAGAGACCTTTGAAGAGGTCTGCGAGACGACAAAGGCTAATGGGGTACCTTCTGATTACCTCAAGTGCAAGCTATTCAAGCACTCTCTCGATGACAAGGCTCTGAGATGGCTCAAGTCACTTCCTCCACACTCTCTCAACGGCTGGAATGAAGCTAGAGCAGCCTTTCTGGATCACTTCTACACGAAGACTAAGACAGCTCAGCTCAGAAGCAGGATCACCAGTTTTTCGCAGAAAGGTGGAGAATCGTTTGCTGAGGCTTGGGATAGGTTTAAGGAGTACCTTAGAGAATGCCCTCACCATGGACTTACAGAGAATCAGATACTCAGGACGTTCTATGATGGAGTTACCTGGGACTACAAGACCAGCCTGAATTCAGCTAGTAATGGTAACTTCATGACCCAGAGCATAGGAGGAGCTTACAGACTGATTGACAATATGGCGCAGAGCTGCAGTGATCAATGTGCCGAGTATGATCGGTCAAAGAGGGTATGCAGTATTGAGACACCATCTGCAGCAGAGATAGCAGAGCTGACAGCTGCTAAGATCAGGGGCTTATTACAAGGAAGCCATCAGGGCACTAGTATGGTTGGAAATGCTTCGGATGCGATCTGCTATTCAGAGCCAGCTGCATTGGTCTCAGAGGGCATTCATGAGGTTAACTATGTAGGTGGTCAAGGATTTCCAGGCTACAATGCAGGCTATCAGAGGCAGTATGGACAGAGTTCAGGTTCCGGTTACCAGAATCAGAACCAGTATCAGCCAAGACAACAGGCTCCTCCACCTCCAGCTCCTAACCCCAATGACGAGCTGAAAGCTATGATGCAAATGATGCTAGCTAATCAGCAGAGGACTTCCACTGACATTACAAACATCAATGGGCGTTTAGAAGCTGTCAATATTCACCTGAAGATGCTGGACAATCAAGTGGCACAGCAAGCAGAAGTTGTCAAGCGTCAGCAAGGAACTCTTCCGGCTAAAGGAGAGCAGAATCCGAGAAAGGAATGTCATGCCGTTTCTGTCATGGAAGATGAATCTCCGGTGAACAGTACTCTGCTAGATGATCATGTTCCCAGACATTTCAGGGACTCCATATCTCAGAAGCAGCTGCTTGGATTTCAGAAGATGGTACGAAGGATTCCCTATTCACTATCCTTTGAACAAGCTCTAGAGTACCGTCCTCTGCTGAGTCACTTCCGAGATTGCAGAGAGAGTATAGAAGAGATCGAGGTTCTGTTTCTCGAAGCAAGACATACGCCACCGCTGAGGAAATCAAAGAAGACGGCAGTGAAGGAAAAGGTCGATTCTGCTAGTATGACTGTGGAGGAGGAATATGTGGATGTAACTACAGGTGTTCTCCCTGCTAAGACTGATGTTAACTCCATGAGTGCTTGTAAAGCTGTTCTGGCCATCGAAGAGGATTACTTCGCGGAGTTCGAAGAGATTTTTGGGCCTGCAGAGCCAGTATCGATCAATACTGAGGAGTGCTATGCTGTGGAAAAGAGCAGGACAGTGCCAAAGCTTGGAGATCCTGGTCGTTTTGAACTCTCAGTGCAGATCGACTCTACAGTCTTTCCTCGCTCCCTCTGCGACACAGGCTCCAGTGTCAACCTCATGCCATACTCCACAGCAAAACAACTGGGCTTTAAGGATTTCTCTCTTCCTAACTTTTCTTTAAAGTTTGCTGATTGTTATGTTAAACGTCCTTTAGGCGTTCTTAAGGACATACAGCTTCTAATTGGTGGTGTTTACGTTCCTGCAGATTTCGTGGTGCTTGACCAACCTGAAGATCCAGGAGATCCTCTCATCCTGGGAAGACCATTCCTTTGCACAGCTGGTGCAAAGATTGATCTCAAGCACAGACGCATTGATCTCCAGCTGGGAGATAATGTGATGACATTCAAAATGGGCAAGCTGCTGGAAAAGCCTGAGATCGATGACCCAGGCATTTTGATCCCTCGTGATGTTCCACCTGAGCCACCTTGAAGAGCACACACGTCGAGCTAACGACGTTAAACAAAGCGCTTAGTGGGAGGCAACCCACTTGTAAGTGTATATATATGTTCTTTCTTTTTCATTTTTTTTTTTTTTTTTTTTCGGTTTTACCTTGGTTTTTGTTTTTCTTTTTGGTTTTTCCTTAGGATTCTCGTCACAGAAGTTTGGAATCGGAGCCAGCACACTGGACCGGTCAGTCTCCTAATAGACCGGTCGGTCTTGATGTTTTCTCACTGCTCGATCCCAGTAGACCGACCGGTCTGTTCGGTCGGTCCACTCACTGGACAACCTAGACCGATCGGACTCACTGCAGACCGGTCGGTCCCTCCCGCATCCCACGGATCGGCTGATATCGATGCTTCCACGTCCCGCGGATCGGTCTTGCACGATGCACCCCAGACCGACCGGTCCCTGTATCAGACCGGTCGGTCCACTTGGTCTCAAGCCAACCACACGCTTTTTCCCACCCCTGACCCGTGCCCAGACCCGTGCCATGTCCCGTGCCCAAAGTTCTGCGGACGAAGTTAGACTTTCTTTTCTTTTTCATTTTTCATTTTATTTTGTTTCTTTTAATAGTCTTTCCTTTGGATCTATTTTTACACCGGGTCAGTGTGAAGTAAGTCTGGGGGGAGTACTATTCGTACTAATTATATTTTTCAGTTTTCTTATTTTCAGTTTATTTTAAACTTTTGTGAATTGAATGCGATTCTAGGACCACATGATGTTTGCTAACTCTGTTTTTAGATGAACAGTGACTAACCAATGCAATGGGAAGATTAAAAACCCCATAGGCGGATCAGTGTTACTAGAAGGCTCCCGTCTCCTTGAAAGCTAACGCTGATACTAATATGCTATTCTGTTTTTCTTAACTCAGGGAATTCGAAATCGCATAAGAAGTAGCAACAACGTTAGGAGTCCTATCATTTTTCAAACATTATCCTCTCTTCAGGACTCCTAATGGCCAGGCTCACTTTTTAGTCTGGTACCACACCCTTACCTTAACCTTTCTTTCAAACCTCATGCATTCTATTGAAGACATTGACATGCACTCAAGCGCAAAAACTCCGGAGAGATAGTCCGGCCAGCTGATCATTCTAAAGACCTCCCGGTACAATTTATCAAACTTTCTGCTTAAGATCTTGTTAATAGTGGCATTTCTTATTTATTTTTCGTTTCTCTTTTCATCATTGTGCTTAGAAAAAGCTAGAACTGATCCCTAGCATTTTCATTCAAAAAAATAATAAAAAAAAAAATTAATAAATAAATAAATAAATAAATAAATAAAAAAATTAATTATTATGATAAAATGCTGAAAGGGATCAGAATAAAGCTTAGATTTTAAAAGAATATCTATTAAGCACATTTCCATTTTTTGTTCTCCGCATTATTTCTTTAGATAAGCAGAAAGTTAGTTTATTTTAAAAGAATAGGAGGTTTTAAGTTTGAAAAGCTGTGCATCATCCTTGGACTTAGTTCTCTTGGGTTTTTGTGCCATGACTGCATTCGGCCGCGACTGAGGTTAGCCTAAACACTTTTACACCACCACTAAATAGCCCAAATCCTTAACCCTTATGCGACGGACATTTTCCCTCTGGTAAGATTTATGGACCCTGGTGTAGAAGTCGCTGGGACATAGGAACTTGAGTATGGTAACATTGCTATGTATTTGGCAAAGTACATGAAGTACCATCTTGGTTTTTGATCTGTTTATGAGTTTTCAGGCGGTTAGCATTACATCTGTGGGGTCCTACAGGATTTCATTCAGCTCACAAAGGTTAGTTGGTTTTTATAGCTTCCTTGGATTTATTTCTAGTTTGTCTTCACTTGAGGACAAGCAAAGATCTAAGTCTGGGGGAGTTGATATAACGTGAATTTGGAGTTTCCTAACCATGTTCTTAACGCGTTTTCGGAGCCTTTGGAGTTGTTTTGAGTTGATATTCAGGCCATACTTCAAGAATTTGAACCACATGAGAGCGGAAAAGAACTTTGAGCAATTTGAGGCGAAAATGGAGAATTCTGAAGTATGGACCGGTCGGTCCACTTACGGACCGACCAGTCAATCTGACGGCAATTCGAAGACCGAGCAAATGGCACATGGACCGACCGGTCTGCTCGGTCGGTCTAGCCACTGGAAGACTCAGACCGACCAGTCCCCCCCTGGACCGACCGGTCTACTTACCCAGATTTTCATGAATTTTCCTTTTTCCGTTTTATCTTATAAATACCACTAGGGTTTCATTGTTTTAGACACACTTTTTATTCCTGCACGTTTTTGGAGACTTTTAGAGAGATTTTAAAGCTTTGTATTGGGAGAAGATCTCAATCCCTTTGGAGAAGATTTCTAAACCCTACTCTTATTTCTTATTCCATGATTATGCAATTATGTTCATCCATGATTTCTGCTTTGTTCTTTATCATGTCTGAGTAGATCCATAGTTAGGTTTTAGGGTTTTTCGATGGATTTCACCGATTGAATCAGACACAAATAGGTTGCTTATCCTTTATCATCTTCATCACTGTTAGGCATAATGCTAGGATTGAATTGGCCATTTAATCACTAGATCTTAGGTTGATATGCATTCCAAAAGTTTGCATATAGCTAGAACTACTGTTGATGAGTAATGCATTATAACAATCGAAAGTTTAGTTATAAAGTATTATGAACTGATCAAACCTGAACGTATAATGCTTGTCTAGGATAGCCGTGACCATGCGAAAGTATAGGCTTTCGGATCTCTAGGGAAAGTAACTGTTATCACGAAAGTGGAGTAGTTTATAAAAGTGTTTGAGTTTAAGATGCATGCATACTTAGAATCTGAATAGTTGTCTGGTTCATGATTGTGATTTCCTGAGAATTCCCCATTGCCTAACGTTTTTAATTATCTGAATTTAAACCGTTTTAATTTGCTTTATTGTCTTTAATTTTGATTACAATCACCCATCTTGTTTCCTGCTTAGCTTAATTTATCAATCTACGATTTGTTGTGTAACACTTGGTCTTCGTGGATTCGATCCCTAAATCACTACTTCGTTTGCTGTGCACTTTCAGTAGATTTTATAGGGTTAAAACTCTGTGTATCACATATTAATCATATGTCATTCAAAAAGGATATTAAGAAACATATTAATTAAATCAACCAATCAAAACATTTCAATTTGACAAAGTGAAAATATCAACATATTTCAATATTTCTAATATATATGCGGCATTGATGACAAAAATATATACTTACCAAATCTATTACCATACCAGAAAACTCAAACCGATTCAATTAGTAGTATTTTGGTTAGTGATAAAGTTGGGTTTAAACAGATTTTATAGAGTTATTGAAAAATATTTGTTTTTGTAAATATAAGATGTATATCACTCGATTACATTATTTGTCATACATTATGAGATAATGTTTCGCTTTTTAGTTTCGTTATTGTAAATCAATTTCTTTCATTTTTATATTTTGTATACACTTAAAACGTAAAACCTATTACATATTAAGACACTAAAGATTCAAAAATCGATCGAATAATTTTTTTAGTTGACATAATTATTTATCTAATATTTTTTTGGTATGCATGATGTAAAACAATATATTTTTATTCTACAATAAACTCAAATTTATCAAAATCTAGTATATATTTGACAGAGTAACATTAAAATGTTTAATGAATTGAGTGATTTGTAATTACTCTCGTTCGGAGAGAAGTTCTTGGTTTAATTATTAAGCGTTATGGAAAAAAAAAACCAAACACTTTTTTGGTTACTTTTCTAATATGTGTTTGCATGTCGTTTTAAATACGACAAACTTGATATGCTTAATTTTGGGTCATAGAAAAAGCTTAGTTAGTTTAATAGTTTGAGGAAAGAAACTAAAAAAGACGGCTTTTGATTTGGTTTAAAACAAAAAGCAAAAAAGTTGAAAGTTTACTACTAATTGGGATTGCATGTGTAGTTAGCAGAGTAGACTAAAACTGGTCGGTGAACCAAATCAAGAGGATCTTTAAAATGTCTTTAAAAAACTTTTTGTTTTGCAATGTTCAAAAAAGTTGACACTAGCTAATTAATTAGACATCTAAAATATACTACTTTATAGCTAGCTAGTATTAAGAGTACTTTAAATTATACATTGATTAGTCTTCTAATCTTGCTCTTATTAAAAACTAGAATAAGGTCCGCATTAATACGCGGATTAACACATTAAATTATTAATAAATATTTAAGTTTTAATTAAAAACCTGTTGAATTTGATAGAACATAGACTATAAATCAATAGAGATCATTTATATCTCAATTATTATGTGATAATTGATATAATGTGAATTCATAATCATATACTCCCTCTGTTCCAATATGTAGGTAGTTTTGGCTAGACTATTAGAAATTTTCCATTTATATTATCAAACATTACATATATACATCTTATTATATTCTCTCTACATCCCATATATTATTATTTTTATTAGTTTAGACTATTAGAAAATTTCCATTTAATTATTTGAGTAATTACTTGAAAACTCTTTTTGTTAATTTTTCATTATTAATTTTATTTTTACTTAACTAAATTTAAGTTTTAACACATGTCATCATCTCAATCAATATTAAACACATGTCATGATCTCGCGAATTACAATTTTGCTTATGTGTCACGCTCTCGTCGACCGGCTTCTCTTTTATATAATTAGATATAAGACCAAGACTAAAATCAAAGTAACATAATACTTATCAGCTAACTAATATCTTATCATGTTGAAATTTAGTTGAAATTTCAGTAATATAATCACGTTCTTCTTTAATCTATACTACTAGTACATATCAGGCCTGTACATAATTTGTTTAAGAGTACAATCTCTGTTTTGGTGATTTTAAGAGAGTATAGAGGCAATAATTAACGAAAATAAGTAATAAAGAGAGGCAGATCTGAGATTACTGTTAAGGCCAGGGTCAAAGCCTGGAACTGGAAGAGAGCTGTCATTCGTGGTAGCTGCAGATTGTAATTCCAAGTAATTATTAATACTAGTATTTGACAAAAGAAAAATATAGAAAAATATGATATACATAAATGGAAATCGAATAAATTAAAGTTGCTCGTGATCCTGGAACATTGATTTTGAAATCCCAGCCGTTGGATTCTTCTTCCACAATCGCCACTATATGACGACAACAGTACATGCAAATACACATTATGCATTTATTCAAAAATCTTTTAAATATTACTACATTCTTTTAAATTTATTTTAGAAAACTTTTGAGGCTAGAAAACGAGAGTTATCATATCAAACACAGACAATCGCTTCATTTTGTCATACTTTACTCGTGAGAAGTCAAATAATAGGATCTACCAATATCAATTTATAAACGACACAACACATTTAATTAAGCCTACATATATAGTACAATTTATTGCTAGGCAAACCAACTAGTTATTTCTTTTTTATACTTTTGTATACCATATCAATGATAAATCAATATAGATCTGAAATCAATGCAAATTGTCTTACTGGACCTATATATCTCCTCTTGTCGTCAGCTTCGTTATAACAAATACTCCAAATCAAGATCACATTCTTTTTTTTTTGTTCAAATAAATCATTGAATACAACTAACATTTTATCCACCAGCATATATTATATTATGCAAAATAGAAGTTGATAATGAAGAATTTTAGTCGACAAAAAAAAAAGAATTTTTATATAGAAAAAGTAAAGTTAAAAATGGAAATGAATGAGAGAACGTGATAGTTCACAGTGTTGTGCCCTCTCTGTAAAGACTCTCTTTCCCTATAGATTAATCTAACTCTGCTCTTTTTGCATCTGTCTTTTTTCCTCATCTTCTTTAAATTTCTCTCACTCAATTTATTTATTCATATACAAAATGTCACGACAAATGGCTTAAGTAGAAAAAGGCCGACAAAGATGAAAAGATTAGTTACAAAGAATCATTTTTATTCATTTACTGTATTAAATCACTTAAATCCATGCATGAAACGGCGATTAAAGTAGAACATAGACGTGGGCTAATTACATAATTAACGCATGTATAATAGTCCTTTCTTTCATCTTGTTTTCTCTTACAAAACAACGACAAATCTCATAAATATAAAACCCTAAACCTAGATAGGGGTTTTACTTGATTACTACTATAATACATGTCGCTCATGCTGAGTTCCCTTTTAGATATGGTTGGATTTGCTAGAGTCGACACGTAGCTTTGGGTGTTTCTAATCAAATTTTTTGGTATTTGTAAATATAATATAATTTTTTTTTATGTAGTGATCGACATATTTGTGCTACGGAAGATGGAGACTGGTTGCAGAGAAGAAAGGACAAGTTTGAGCTGGGTTCTTAGCTGTTTTGTTACAAGAACTAGATGCAATGTTGAATAGTAATAATTGAAAAGTTTTCTAATGAAAACAGGTAAAGAAACAAACAAAATTTTTTGAAAAAGTTTGGCTTGTTGTAGGTGAATATTTAGTGTATAATATGTGTGTATTTATATATGTTTTGGTGTAACAAGTTGCAATGATAGAGGCCAAATATTGGAATATTTTTATTGACCGATGCGTAAAATAAATCTTGCAGGCCATTGTCTTGTCTTCTTCTTATCTCCCTCTGTACATCTACGTACTTTCTTGTTCTTGTTCCTCTCTCACTCATTTTTGTCTCTCTCTCTCTCTCTCTAGCTCTATATTCAATTGTAGTAATGAACAGTAATAATTAGTTTGAGAAAATAAAAAGAAAGAAGACCTAGGTTTGAGTCCTTGATTAGCTAGGGTTTCGACTTTTTAAGCATGCTTTCTTTCAACTCAAGATTGAGTTTAAATGGAGCAAACAATCACTTTTTGGTTAATGTAAAAAAAAAAAATGTAAATACCTAGAAAACTGAAAACAAAAGAAGTTATCAAGATTCTGAATATAACCCCATCAAAGTGTTTATATATACTTTTATGTCAACATTGCCCCGTTTGTCACGTGACTACTTTTATTTTCTTTTGCTACTGAAAAAAGGGAACATATTGTTATTTGGTTTGCTTTAAATTTTGCTTGTATGTTTGGCCTTTCATGGCGTTTTAGGCGTGTACAAATCATACTTGTCTACTTTACCATTATGAGCAAAAAATGGTTCTTTTCTATTTTAGAATATTTATGAAAAGAAAACACGGTCCAAAATGAACCACGTATGACCATGGAACGAGTCTCAAAGTAGCTACTACGTAAATTGGATCACAAACGCAAGCCAATAATCATCAACAATAAGTAAAGAAGAGTCCAAGAGACTCGTGAGGAGGTCCAATATCAAATTTTAACTATACTAAACCGGATCGAAAAGCAAGAAGAATCAAACCAACTCCTGAATCGCAGACCGGAGAGCTCGGTTAGGGACAAGATTGGTGTGAGAAAGCTCAAGATTTGTCATTGGTGATCTATGGCGACCTGTGTTTAGCCATGTCGTAATTGCTTCTGCTTCGTATGTATATCCATCGCTTGTCATTTGTGGATCTTTCATCACTTCCTGCGAATATGTATAAAAACCACACATACATTAAAAATATCTATGTTACTAGTATACAAGGCTAAGTTTTGTGCAAGTAATCATCTTGTAAAAGATATTGAGTTTATAAGGACTTACATGCAAGATAGGGCAAATAAACGATTCTACTTGCTTGGTTCTTGTGATCTCATTGGCAATTTTGATAGCATTGTCCCTCTCTTTTCGCATCGCATCAGCATCTATCTCAAGCTCTTGTTTTTCTTTCATAAGAGGTTTCCTGAGTATTAGCTCGTTCTCGTACTTGATCTCGAAGTCCTTAGCCTTGAGACACATATTCTCATGCTTTGTTGTGATCTCATGGACTAATTTGAGAGCATTGTCCCTCTCTTCTCGCATCGCATCTACATTAGATTGTTTTTCTTTAGTAAGAGCTTTCCTGAGTATTAGCTCGTTCTTGTACTTGCTCTCGAAGTCCTTAGCCTTGATACACATATCCTCATGCTTTGTTGTGATCTAATGGACTAATTTGAGAGCATTGTCCCTCTCTTCTCGCATCGCATCTACATTAAATTGTTTTTCTTTGGTAAGAGCTTTCCTTAGCTCGTTCTTGTACTTGCTCTCGAAGTCCTTAGCCTTGATACACATATCCTCATGCTTTGTTGTGATCTCATGGACTAATTTGAGAGCATTGCCCCTCTCTTCTCGCATCGTATTCGCAACTATGTTGGAAGCTTTAACAAGCCCTTTGACTAGTTCATGGTTGATTTTAAGAGTTTCTAGATTATTTTTTACTCTCTCTGACTCTTCCCGTTCTATAGCAAGAACATATTCTGCTTCTTTCCAAATTAGAAACAACTCCTCTCGGTGCTTTTGCTTCAAAGCTTTAGCTTGTAATTGCCATTTATCTTGCTCGCGATCGTACCACTCAAGTAGTAGCTTTCCTTCTTCTTCTTTCCTAAGGCTGACTTCGTCATAGTATTTGCTCTCCATTGATGCGGCCTGTAAATGAAGCTAGGGTTTTAGAGAGAGATATACTCATATATACCAAACGAGTTAAAAAGAAAATGAATATTTGTAAATATTTCCTAATGTTAAATAGGTAGATTTCCGATTATCAAATATATCTAGCTATTCAACATTAGAAAATATTTACTTTCTCTTTAACTCGATATTGTAATCTCCAAAATCTCATAACAAAAGGTAAGGCAAACCTTAATTTGATTTCTTTCAAAAGGTAGAAAGATCCAGAGATTGAAGAAGTCTAGACGAGAGTTTTTGTCGAATAAGACGGATAAAAGTTCTTCTTGAATGTGTAAGTTTATAGAATACTCGATGATGATGATCTTAGTATACACAATATTGAGAGTATCTAAACGAGATATACTGGTAGAAATCAGTATAATTAGAAGATTTATCATATTATTCCATTTTTCAAAGTTTATAGTTATCTATAATGTTAGTTTTTTTTATTTGTTAAAAAACATTTTTTATCTCAAAGAAAGAGATTTCTATTCTCTCGAACGAGATAAATCGGTCTCTCAAAATCCTATCCAAGTATATATATACTTATAGATTCAAGTATATGTAGGGGTCGGATCCCCCTTTAGAAGAGTCGATAGCCTAAACGACGTCGTTTTCACTAAATCAACCCATCAAGTTAAGCCCAGAAGGCAGAAGCCCATTAGCAGCCTTTTACTGTTCACCCAAACCGACTTGTATTTTCTATAAATAAGCATGTACCCCCTCACGTGTGAGGGATCGAAAAATCTTTGTAAAAGCTCTGATCTTGATGAATAAGAATCCTAATTCATAATCTAATTCTAAATCTTTCTAAGTGTTTGAAACCCTAAAGAAGCTCTACTTAACAAGAATCTTCACAAATTCGATTGTGTGAACTTCCAGCACGCACAATTTGGCGCTAGAAGGAGGGGGTATACACTCGCAACACTAGCTTCATACACGAAACAAATGCTTAGACGAACCCGCTACTTGCAACATGTCAATAACGAACCCGCAGTCTCCAGCGACCAAAGATTCAGGTCCAAGCGAGCCCATTGTGGCTGGGCTAATCAACCAGTCCGCATTGGGGGCGGAAGCAGGCAGACCTATCCCGACAGAGAACCAAGCAACCGCCAATACAAACTCGGCCGACCCGTCCACACCAGGAGATTTCGGTCAACTCAAAGCAATGCTCGAACAGTTGCTCGAGCAGTCGCAAAACCAGGAAACGATCAACAACAACCTGACTGCTGAAATCAGGGCCTTGTCGACAACTCGTCAGTCTCGAGGGCTACCTCAAGGTAACGCGCTTCGCGTCACCCCGCTCGCTCTTAACTTCTCCCAGGCGGCATCACCTTCGGCTTGTGGCACTCGCGAAGATCATATGCCAACACCTCTCAGAGACGGAACCGTCCTCGTCGCAGGTGCTCCCGGCGGCATAGCTGCAATCGCAGACAATTCAGAAGGACGTGAATTCGGAGCAACTCGGCCCAGTCGACCGACTAGTCGTATCCAGAGTCGGGACGAGGGCGAAATCGCAGAAAATACGCGATGGATGGAACAAGCCGAAGCCCCAACCACTCGTAGAACTGTCGCTTCGCAGCGAACGGAAATGGACGAGCTCAAAGCCGTCTTGCAGCAGACCACTCGCGATCTCAAGGATATGAGATCACAGGTCCATCGCCAACCAGCAAGGATATGAGATCACAGATCACAGGAACTCTATCGACAGCTTCGCCCAGCTCTCCGATGCTTTCCTAAAGCAGTACTCCGTCCTAATCAAACGCAGGTCGTCGGAGGCGGACCTTTATACTATAACGCAAGCGGCCGGCGAACCCTTGGGAGTCTTCATCGAACGCTTCAAAGCGATGCTTATTCAAGTAAAAGGGATTGACGACCAATCCGCCCTAAGTGCCCTGCGAAAAGCTCTGTGGTACAACTCGGATTTCTGGAAGGAGATGACAATCAACGAGCCCTCTTTCATTCAGGACGCGCTCCATCGCGCGAATGGATTCACAAGAAGCGAAGAGGAAATGCGGGTTTTGGACCAGAAGTATGGAAAGATCAAAAGTCCTAAACCGCAAGAAGCCCCGCCTACGAAAGAGAAGAGGCAAAATGACTTCGTGCGACACGAAGGAGGTTTTAGAGGTGCTCATAAATACCTGGTAGACTCGCCCGGCTACGGCCGAGGAAGAGGGCGAGGCCGCGAAAACAGCGTTCCTGGCCGCGGAAGCGGTACTCCAGGTCGCAGTAATGGTAATACTTGGACAAGGAACCTGCAGTATGACGAATCCGCATATTGCGACTTGCATAAGATGGACGGACATTCGACAGCTAATTGCAGAGTGCTCGGAATGCGACTCGCAGCAAAGCTAGCCGCCGGCGAACTCAGAGGAAACATAAGTGTTAATGATTTTCAGCTCGAGCAGTTCGACGATGCAAGAGAAGGAGACGGTCCGTCCAGAGGCAATAGCAGGAATAACAAGCGAGACAGACGGAATGACGACCAGGTCGACCTCGGCAAGCAAAACAATAACGAAGGCCAGGGCGGTTCGAAGCAGGAAATCTGCAACATGATTATGGGCAGCTCGCGCTATTGTTCAAACACCGTATCGTCGATCAAAGCTTATCAGAGGCGAGCCGAGGTAGGAGCAAACAAACCCAGTCCATCCAAGTTTCCAAACGAAGTCATCCGATTCGAAGAAAATGAGATTGATGACATTGACAAATCGCACGACAACCCACTCGTCATCCGACTCTCCGTCGCAGGTTGGGACACGGGTCGTGTTTTAATCGATACAGGTAGCACAGTCGACATTATTTTCATAGACGCTCTTAAGCGTATGGAAATCGATCTCGCCCAAGTCGAATCCTATCCTAAACCTTTGACCGGATTTAATGGAGAGACGACAATGACTCTTAGAAAGATCAAACTTCCTGTGTGTGCAGAAGGAATAACAAAAATAGTGGAGTTCGCGGTATCGGACAACCCGGCAATTTACAACGTGATAATGGGAACCCCTTGGCTCAATTCGATGCGTGCAGTCGCCTCGACATACCATCTTTGCCTTAAGTTTTCTACGAAAAGCGGGGCCAGAACGATCAGAGGGAGTCAGGCAGCGTCGCGATCTTGCTTCATGGCCGCGCATAAACAGCGAAGTCACTCGACAGTGCCGATTCCGAACGAGCCGCGAAAAAAGATTAAGACAGACAGGGAGCCCGTTAAAGAAATCTCAGACCTGTTATAGCAACTACAGATCGCAGAATCCGTAGAAGAGGAAGGGGCGGGTCCAGCATACAAACCCGTCTTGTCGGTCTGCATAAGCGACGAGTCGCCAGAAAAATGTGTCGAGATCGGCGCGACACTCGATAAAGCCGTGAGGCTCGACCTCGTCGAATTTCTCAAGAAAAATGTCGGTACATTCGCATGGTCCGTAGAAGACATGCCCGGGATCGATATCGGCATCATCAGTCACGAGGTAAACGTGGACTCGACCTACAAACCTATAAAGAAAAAGCGAAGGTGACTAGGTCCTGATAGGGCTCAAGCGGTAAATGACGAAATAGACAAACTCTTGCAGGCCGGCTCGATCTATGAGGTCAGATATCCGGAATGGCTTGCGAACTCAGTCATCGTGAAGAAGAAAAGTGGCAAGTGGCGAGTCTGTGTAGACTTCACGGATTCGAATAAGGCATGCCCAAAAGACAGTTTCCCTCTTCCTCACATCGACCGCCTCGTCGAGGCGACATCTGGGAATAAGTTGTTGTCATTTATGGACGCCTTCTCTGGCTATAATCAGATCTTCATGCACCCCAGCGATCGCGACAAAACGTCTTTCATCACAGACCGCAGAATCTATTGCTACAAAGTCATGCCCTTTGGACTTAAGAATGCTGGGCCACTTATCAACGATTGGTGAATAAAATGTTCGCGGACTTACTCGGCAAAACGATGGAGGTTTACATTGACGACATGCTCGTCAAATCACTCGAGGAAAAGAACCACATCGGCCACCTCGCAGAGTGCTTTGCGCTATTAAACAAGTATAACATGAAGCTAAATCCGGCTAAGTGTCGCTTCGGTGTAACGTCCGGCGAGTTCCTCGGCTTCATGGTTACTCGTCGCGGGATCGATGCAAATCCAAAGCAAATTGACGCGCTCGTCCAAATGCCTTCGCCTAAAACGAAAAGAGAATTCCAGCGACTAAACGGCAGAGTCGCGGCCTTGAACCGATTCATCTCGCGCTCTACTGATAAGTGCTTGCCTTTTTATGAAATGCTCAAGGATAAGAAAGGAGCAGCTCGACAAGCTTTCGAGTGGACTGAAAAATGTGAAGAAGCCTTCCAGAAGTTGAAGCAGTATCTCGCGACTCCACCTGTTCTGACAAAGCCGATAGCTGGCGAACTGCTCTATCTTTACATCGCGGTCTCGACCTCGGCAGTTAGTGGAGTTCTGATTCGTGAAGATGGCACCGAGCAAAAGCCCGTTTTCTACTTCAGCAAGTCGCTAACCGATGCAGAAACGAGATATCCTCTGACAGAAAAATTGGCGCTCGCGGTTATTACGTCGGCTCGCAAGCCTCGACCTTATTTCCAATCCCACTCAATCGTAGTACTAAGTACCTTTCCCTTGCGAACTGTACTCTATAGTCCTACACAATCCAGGCGACTCGCTAAGTGGGCCATCGAATTAAGAGAATTCGATATCGAGTACCACAGTAGGATCACGATCAAAGCTCAAGTGTTAGCCGATTTTCTAATCGAGCTACCGGAATCAACAGCCTAGTCCGAAATCGAAGACACACTCGCAGACAGTTCTTCATCCCAAATCTGGCAATTGCATGTCGACGGCACGTCCTCTAAACATGGGTCGGGAGTAGGCATTCGACTGTCGTCAGACGGAAAATCTCTAGAACAATCGTTCCGCCTTGGCTTCAAAGCATCAAACAACGAGGCAGAATACGAGGCCCTACTCGCAGGTCTTCGATTGGCTAAAGCGTTGAAAATAACAAGGATAGAAGCTTTTTGCGACTCTCAGCTCGTCGTGAATCAGTTCAACGGCAAATACACGACAAAGGACGAGCGCATGGAAGCATACCTCGCTCTCGTCAAAACTTTAACAGCTGAATTCGAGCTGTTCACCTTGACAAGAATTCCAAGGTCGGAAAACTCTCAAGCGGATGCCCTCGCATCACTCGGCTCGACTGCGAAGCCATATAAAGATCTTCAAAGAATTGTCAAGGTCGAATTCATTGAAGAACCGAGTATCGCAATCGCAAAAGCAGTCAATGTCCTAACAAGATCTCAGGCAGCGAAGCGAAAAGCAAGTCTAAGCAATGGCTCGCCCGCTCGCTCCACTGCAGACCCGATGGACCTCGACCAAACCAAAGATAACGTCGAACCGGATCCGTTGGATCCCAATCAGTCTGACACAGTCGGCACAGACGAAACGACGGATGTGATGGCAAAAGATAACGAGCTCGACCCGAATAACATAGCTTTTGACCGTGCCCTTCTCCCTGAACAACTTGAGGAATCCCCAGAGGATGCTTACCCGTGTAGCGAGGAGCCTCCACCTGAGCATGAAGTCGTCGATATTCCCATTGACGACGAGACCACAGTCTATGGATGCGACACCAAGTGGATGACCGACATTCGCGTTTATCTCGCAGACGGTGAGATGCCAACCGACAAATGGGCGGCTCGCAAGTTAAAGTCACAGTCGTCTCGTTACGTTTTACTTGATGGAAATATTTTGAAATGGCGATTGTCCGGGCCACTCCTCGCCTGTGTCGAGGGGGAGGAGGCTCGCGAGATAATGCACGAGGTTCACGGCGGATCCTGCGGTAACCACTCGGGAGGTCGCTCACTCGCCATCCGAATCAAAAGGCACGGATATTTTTGGCCAACCATGATAAAAGACTGTGAGCTGTTCGCAGCAAAGTGCGAGAAGTGTCAACGACATGGTCCGTTCATCCATCAACCGACGGAGTTCTTAAGCTCGGTCACCTCGCCCTACCCGTTTATGCGATGGGGAATGGATATAGTCGGACCGCTTCATCCGTCTTAGTCCTAACGGATTATTTTTCCAACGGATTATTTTTCCAAGTAGACGAGGCGGAAGCATTCAGATCGATCAAGGATAAGCAGGTCGAAAACTTCGTCTGGAAGAATATCATCTGTCGGCACGGCGTACCCTACGAGATAGTGATAGATAACGGTTCGCAATTCATATCAAAACAATTCGAACTTTTCTGCGATAAGTGGAAAATCAGAGTCAACAAGTCAACGCCTCGTTGCCCGCAAGGCAACGGCCAGGCGGAGTCGTCAAACAAAACACTTATTCACGGACTAAAGACTCGACTCGACGCTAAGAAGGGCCGTTGGGCAGATGAACTCGAAGGCGTTTTATGGTCCTATCGAACAACACCGCGACGCGCTACGGGCGAGACGCCTTTCGTCCTCGTCTACGGAACAGAATGTGTGATTCCTCCTGAAGTCTATTTTCCAGGAGTTCGCCGACGATTGCTTCCAGAGCAGGAAGGTCTCAATCATCTCCTCATGCTCGACGAACTCGACCTTATCAATGAAAGGCGCGACCAAGCACTTATAAAGATGACCGAATGTCAAATTGCGGCATCCAAGTATTACAACTCCAAAGTGCGAGTTCGGCGTTTTTACGAAGGAGACCTCGTCCTTCGCGCAGTATTTCAGAATACTGCCGAGACAAATGCCGGCAAGCTCGGCGCTCACTGGGAAGGACCTTACCAGATCACTAAGGTAGTTCGCCCAGGCGTCTATGAAATCGCCAACATGAAAGGCGATATCATCCCGCGTTCCAGGAATACGCGACATTTGAAGAAATATTATTACTAAAATTACTAAGTCATTAGACTTGAACTACGACGCGACTTGATCCCTTCACAGGGTACATAGGCAGCTCGTCTACGGACAAGTTCAGTTGCGCCCCCTATTTAAAAAAGGGGGGAGTGGGTCCGTATATTCATACTCCCATTCAATATGTAATAAACTAAGTTTTTGGCAATCGATCAGCTCGCCAACGACTTCGGTCTAAACGCGACGAATCGACTCGCAAACGACTCCGGTCTAAACGTGACAAGTCGACTCGCCAACGACTTCGGTCTAAACGCGACAAATCAGCTCGCCAACTACTTCGGTCTAAACGCGATAAGTCGACTCGCCAATGACTTCGGTCTAAACGCGACAAGTCGACTTGCGAAAACGACTCCGGTCTAAACGCAACAATAAATTCTCAATAAGCTAAGGTTTTAACCAAGTTTTATTACGACTCGTTCAGCCCGCTAAACGACTTAGATGTCTAAACGCGCAAACTCGTTAAACGACTTAACTATCTAATCGCGAGATCAATAAAAATTGGGCGTCATTATGGCCATAATGGCGACCTGATTAAAACTTCATCATCATTATGAAGTACACTTATACATCCTCAACGGATAAAGCGCACTATATAAATTTAGAGTTCATTACTGGGATAAACATATTCAGTGCGAGTATGTCCGTTAGCCGGGGTGTCCATCTCGCGAGTCCATCTCGGGATAGACACATTCAGTAGAATGTGTCCGTTAGCCAGGATGTTTGACTCGCAAACCCAGTTTTTACTTAACAAACTGGTCTAACTTGGCAAATATAAATCAGGTGCACTGTATACTGAATTTGCTTTAAGTAAGAAACTAAAACAGGCCTAGCTGATGAGCTATAACAGGCCTCGCCAAACATGGCAAATATCTAAGCGTCTTAAAACCGCATCGCGTCTTAAAACCGCATAGCGTCTTAAAACCGCATCGCCTCTAAGCGTCTTAAAAACCGCATCGCTAAAACAAGCTCTGATAGGTCTCGTCAAAAAAACAGCGAATTTAAAACAGTTATGAAATTGCTTAAAGGCATTCATATAAACCTGCTCGACCAACTTGGCATAAAAGTAATGTCACAAGTTGGATAAAGCCATCCAGGCACAAAACAAAAATCGAGTCTTAAAACCTCAAGCAAAAAACAAAAGATAATCCTAAAAAAAAAACTACTACAAATCTGGGATCAAGCGACAGACTCGCCCCCTTCAGCTTCATTATCTCTGGAGACAAGCTCGCTTCTCTCAACACCCGTTACCTCGATGACAGGCTCGCCATCTTTGACCTCCTCTTCTTCGGCGACCAGCTCGCCTTCTTCGACGCCACCAGCTTCTGCTAGAGCAGCGATAGCAGCCGAACTCGCAGCCTCGCCGTCCTTGGGTTCTTGTTCTAAAGGAGCCTGTTAGCGTAGAGGTTCAGTTGGTGCAGCTGGGATCGGGTCAGCAGTCTCTTCGGCCTAGTCCAACTCGCTGTCACTCGAGTCTTCGCTCTCATTTTGCAGGCGCAGACCCAAGGAGCCGTCGTTGGACCCAGAAGCTGATCTCGACTCGCGGAGAAAAAACTAAGTCCCTTAAGTTAATGGGAACCTCGTAGTTCTTACCTAGCGTCTTCTTCAACTCGAGGGCCATCGCATCGAAGATCTCATCGGCCTTTCCAAGCGACTTCTTATTGTCAACCAGAAGAGCGCGCTCAGCCTTGGGGTCGAACGGCTCCTCCGCGTCAGGCTTCAACATGTCGTCGAGAAGCTGGAAGTTGGATTCCGCTTGAGCGAGATAGACCATCTTTTTAATCGGCTTCTTCATCATCTGATGAAACAGCTCGTAAGCCCGATTAAGCTGGCCTTGTACTTCGGCGACCGCAGATCGCCTCGCAGAAGAGACACCCTCTTCAAGATCCTGCTCAGGGCTCGCCTTCAGAGCAGATAACTCTTTCACCAGCTCGGCGTTCTTCTCTTCGACCTTCTCCTTCTCCTTGCCGACTCTGTGAAGGTGCGCGAACAGGTCGTCAGAACTCTTCTTATACATATCTCGCTCATCAGCGATTAGTTTCATCTGTGCCCCAACCTGTTCCCTCTTGACCTCTTCTTTCTGCCTGGCCTCGCTTATAAAGAGCTCCTTAGACCTCGAGTCTTGATCATACGACACGATCAGCCTATTGAAATGGGCGATGGCCGGTATGAGAAATGAAGCAAAATGAAAAAGAAAGAATAAAGTGTGAAATTACCTTAGCCTGACGAGACGCGAACTCTTTATAGAGCTCGCTCTTGACCAGCCCTTCCGAGATCGGCATACGATCACCCGGATATGTAACCTTAGCCATCAAGGCAGCTGCGGCTAAGGGATCAGTGTAAAGCTCGTCAGAAGTTCCAGATCGCGGACCTGGAGGAATAGACTGTCCTGGGGACAGAGTCGGCAGCTCGCGACGAGATTTCTTCTTCTCGCCAACTTTGCCTTTGCCCTTCTCAGAGGCGGAGCGTTTTCTCTTCCGATGCAATTGCTCCTCTGGCTCGACGGGCTCGTCAGTAATGGCAGTTGGCTGTGAAGTAATAACAGCCAACGCACCACTGGCGGCTACAACAGCCGCATCGTCGCCCTCTGCGACAAGAGTATCCGCCTTGTCGACGCTCCGCTCAGACGTCTCGACAATAGAGGTGATGGCCTTTGGGTCGGCCTTTTTCTTAGCCTTCTCGGCTTTCTTCTTGGCGAGATCACGAAAAGTAAGCTTGGGCGGCATTATCTCCAGATCGTCGGACTTGCTCTGTTCGATCTCTTCCTCTTCGTCGTTTAAATAGGCTCGCGAGCTAGAATAACTCTTCGGAGATTGAAATGACGATTCCAAAGACACTTCCGAGCCTTCAACTTATTGACCAAATCGTCGATGTCAGCAACGGGAGTGAATAGCAGTCTGTTAGCTAAGAAAACAAATTGGCAGAAAAGTTAGTATAAGCATAGGGAAGCAGTTCGCGCGATGAACATTCGAAAAAATCTACCAAGTGTTCCCCACTTCGCCACCACCAAATGTTCATCCTCAACCGACGCGGCCGATATCGGCACGAAGAAAAAACGTTTTCTCCAACTGTGGTCTTTGTTCGGGAAGTCGTCCAGAATCTTGTACAGAGATCGACTCGCCAAATTATAATATTTTTGCCACTCGGGTTGGATTGCTTGCAGAACTCAAGAAGGTTGTGTAGATGGCGAACTCCGATGGGCTCGCAACATTCGGCTACTCGCGTCGTAATTCCCACCGATTGGCGAATTCCTCTCGAATTGATCTACGCAAGCACGATTTTATGAACTCGCGAAAACCGGAGAATCTGCGCAGGGATGGGGAATGTGAGGAAGCAATCTTTGAACCAACACGCGTAGGCGGTAAATGTGCCGGCTGGGGGATCGTCTTCTCGCTGCTCGACAGAGGGCGCGATCATCTCGACCGAGTCGGGAATTCGGCACTCTAAGCGATAGTCTTCCAAAAATTCCTCGTCGCACCATGAGGAACCTGGAGGCGGGCGTTTCTTTCGCCTCGACTTCGTTTTTTTCTGGACCACCTCGGCCAGCCCGTACGCAGCCCAAGCTTCCAGTCTCTCTTTTTCTACCAAAGAGTTGTACGACCAGTTTCCTTCTTCGATCTTTACTTGGAGAGGCAGCTCGGCAGGACTAAGGGACTCGTCGCGGAGTTGTGGGATTTCCACAACTAGTCTTCGCTCGTCAGTAGTGGAGGCCTCGCAAATTTGCGAAGGATGCAAAGTCCCAACTCCCTCTTCAAAGCTAGTCCGTTCGGCTTGCATAAACGAAGCAGACTCCCCCGTCTTGCAACTTTGTCTTAAGACGGGGGTGGGATAAGAAAACAGCTCGGCAAGAGGGGAATGACCTCCAGCTCGATCTTCTCGACTAATAGGGCTCGCCTCCTCGCGGCCCGAAGGACTCGCTTCCTCTTGTCCACGGAGTCGACCACAGCTCGAGCTCGCGTCTACAATCGACTCGCTATCGGGAGAGTACTCCCAGATTTCGCGGATACGAAAGAGCTCGTTGAAGACATCATATATTCGGATCAAAACTTAGAAGTTTTTCAGATTCTCTGAAGAACACTTCGGCGGCAATGATGAACACGGCGGCGGTGAAGTGATGGGACGGCAAAATTCCTATCTATTACTCGAAAGAAAAACGAGAGAAAAGGGAGAGAGAGCGAACCTGTTTTTTCGGAGGAATGAGAATAATGAGAAGTATCAAGGGAGTGTTGCCTCTTATAAAGATATTTTTGGCGGTTCGACTTTCGAGGTGGGCCTCATTTCTAAATGGGCCCAAAAATCTTGGCTCAGGAGATCAATTTCAAGGAATTTTATCCCAAGTTCATAATTCCTCGGTTTTCATCTGGCTCGAGACGCGACTCCGTGAGCTTCTCCTTGATTTATTTCGCGACTTCATAGTTTCGATATTCTCAGGATTTTGATCTTCAAAGAATGGCGCGACCTCGCGACTCCATCTCAATGGATCAGCTCGCGACTTTCTCTCCATAGAAATCAACTCGCGAGTCCATCTCAATAAATCAGCTCGCGACTTTCTCTCCATAGAAATCAACTCGCGACTCCATCTCAATGGATCAGCTCGCGACTTTCTCTCCATAGAAATCAACTCGCGAGTCCATCTCAATAAATCAGCTCGCGACTTTCTCACCATAGAAATCAACTCGCGACTCCATCTCAATGGATCAGCTCGCGACTTTCTCTCCATAGAAATCAACTCGCGACTCCATCTCAATGGATCAGCTCGCGACTTTCTCTCCATAGAAATCAACTCGCGACTCCATCTCAATGGATCAGCTCGCGACTTTCTCTCCATAGAAATCAACTTGCGACTCCATCTCAAAGGATCAGCTCGCGACTTTCTTTCCATCTCATCAAATCACCTCGCGACTCAAACGAGTGTGTGACTTGTTCTCTTTTTCCCTTGATCTTATTTTCTCCCTCTGGGTTTTCTAGACAAGGTTTTTACCGAGGCTCGTTCACACACTTATACATCTTTGTCTCGTCGCATCGCACCTCCAATTGCTCACAAAGTTGCAAACACGATCGACTCGCAACTTCAACTCCTGATCGTCTCGACATTTCGCATCTTCGAGCGATTCGCGGATTTAGAACAAACTCAGCTCGTCACCCCGCGCATATCGAGCGACTGACAGATCTGTGACGAGTCCATCTCACCACCCCGTGTCATCAACAACTCGTAAATTACGAGTAGGGTCGGCTCGCAAACTCGCCTCTTAGTCGTCTCGACGACTCGCGCCTTCTCAGAGCAGATCTCGACGTCAATCAGCTCGTGACTTCACCGAATCGGAGTCGACTTACTTGCAGCATCACACTTGGCCGGCTCGCCGAAATGGGGCACACATCAAACCATCTGGGCTTGGCATTATCTTCAACACGTAAACCGTCTAAAACGGAAAACGACTCTTCACTTGGACACCCTTAGTTCAACTCTTTTATGAATAAAACTGTTGAACTGGGGGGCTAACTGTAGGGGTATATATACTTATAGATTCAAGTATATGTAGGGGTTGGATCCCCCCTTAGAAGAGTCGATAGCCTAAACGACGTCGTTTTCACCAAATCAGCCCATCAAGTTAAGCCCAGAAGGCAGAAGCCCATTAGCAGCCTTTTACTGTTCACCCAAACCGACTTGTATTTTCTATAAATAAGCATGTACCCCCTCACGTGTGAGGGATCGAAAAATCTTTGTAAAAACTCTGATCTTGATGAATAAGAACCCTAATTCATAATCTAATTCTAAATCTTTCTAAGTGTTTGAAACCCTAAAAAAGCTCTACTTCACAAGAATTTTCACAAATTCGATTGTGTGAACTTCCAGCACGCACAGTATATCCTATCCAAGAACATACTATAACGTTAGGTAAGCAAAATATATAATATTCAACATATTAAAACATTAGTTTTGCCTGAAAATATAGTACCGAAAAAAATAAAAAAACAGATTTCAACTTAGACGAATAAATCCGATTGAAAAGCAAGAATAATCAAACCAACTCCTGAATGGCAGACCGGAGAGCTCGGTTAGGGACAAGTTTGGTGTGAGAACGCTTGAGATTTATCATTGGCGATGTATCATGACCTCTGTTAATCCAATTCTCAATTGCTTCTGCTTCGTTCGTATATCCATCTGCTCCAGTTGTGGGTCTTTCATATATATGTATAACCTCCTGTGAATACTTTAAATACCACACAAACATTAAACATACATAATATTACTTATACGAGATTGAGTGCTGTGCAAGTACTTGCCTGTGAGATTATATTGTAATATTGATATTGTAAAATAGTAAATACAAGGCTTAATTAGCAGATCTCTAAGAGTCCAAATAAAAAAAAGGCAAAGCAAACCTGAATTATATATGCTTTTGCGAGTTGTTTCAGAGTCAGTCCTTTTCTTGAAAAAACAAGTTACCATCTTAACAAATCTCTGAAAAGAAGAGTATTTCAAATGGCAGAGAGTACCAAAGAATACTCAAGAAGAGTCTAATTTGTTGAATAGACTGATGAAATTTTTCTTCTTGTATGTGTAAGGTAATAGAATGAATTAGTACTCGGTGATGTTCATATATACACAATTTCGAGAGTCTCTAAAACCAAAAGATTTATCATATTATTTCCATTATTCAGAGTTTCTTAGTTATCTGTTATGCTGCTTTTCTATTTATCTAGGATTCACATTTAGAGTTTTCCATTTTCTTTGATCAGAAGTAGCCTTTTAGAGTTCTCTATTTTCTCCAACGTTTTCAACTTTTCATGAAATAAAGTAAAAGGATATTTTTATCTAAAAGAAGTAGATTTCTGTTCTCTCTAGCTAGCTTCTATCATATACATAGATAAAATAGATTCGAGTATACGTAAAATTCGACACATTTGTTTCTGCCTGAAAATATTACCTAAAAAAATCACTTGATCAAAAACTTAGAAACGTCCGGTTCAAAGTATGGATCACATAATCAAGCAAATAAATAGCAGAGTAAGAGATTTGATAGACATTATTAATCAAATTTCAACTTAGACGACTAAACGGATCACAAAGTAAGAAGAATCAAACCAACTCCTCAATCGCAGACTTGAGTGCTCGGTTGAGAACAAGGTTACGATGAGGAAGCTTGAGATTTGACATCGGCGATGTATCGTGAGTGGTAAACCATCTCTTAATAGCTTCGGCTTCGTACGTATGACCATCGGCTGTAAAATGTGGCTCTTTCATGACGTCCTGCGAAAATATAAACCAAAAACTTGAACATATTACTATCAAGTCTAAGAGATTGAGTGTGATGCAAGTTATCTTCTGTGAAGAAATGGAACTTGCCTGTGTGATGGGGCAGTAAAACGATGATGGAAGTTCACGCTCTTCCGATTGCTTCATTGTGAGCTCTTGCACTGATTTAAGCGCATTGTCCCTCTCTTCTTTCATCGCATCTGCTTGTTGGTTGTAAGATTCGAGTAGTCTTTTAACTATCTCAAGCTCTTGTTTGTTTCTAGAAAGAGTATCCTCTGTTTCTTTCCTCACATTTGACTCTTCGTTGTACTTTTCCTGCCAAGTTCTGACCTCTGAAGTCAAGCTCTCTTGTTCTATGTTGTAAGTTTTAAGCAGTTGCTTCATTGCCTCCAACTTTTTCCGTTCTTTCTCAAGCGCGGTTTCTGATTCGTTCCTTAGAATCGCCTCGCTATTGTACTTGCTCTCAAGCTCTTTGTTCTTCAAACGCATATCCTCATGTTCATTTTCAAGATTATGGAGTTGAAGATTTACCTTCTCTAACGTTTCCCATTCTTTAGCAAACGCATATTCTGTTTCTTTCCTAAGACGGAACTCCTCTTGGTGCTTTTGCTCCAAGGCTTGAGTTTGTAATTGCAATTTACCTTGCTCTTCCTTGTAAGACTCAAGTAGCTTTTTCATCATCTCTAACTCTTCCTTTTTCTTAGCAAGTGCATCCTCTGTTTCTTTCTTAAGCTTGACTTCTTCATTGTATTTGCTCTCCATTTCTATAACCTGTAGATCAAGCTAGGGTTAGAGATGAGATATACTCACACCAAACTAAAAGATTATGTGTTTGGATCAATGGTAGTCTTACCTTTGAGCTTTTCACTAGCTGTTTCTTGAAATCTTCGTCACAAAACTCGAAGTCAGCGAGTTTACCAATGGATGACAGAAACAGATTCATCGCATCGATATTCCTCTCAGGTGGAGAGATGGGATTCATAAGCACCTACATTACAATTTTACATGTTACTTAAGTAGCAAGAAACCACTTAATTCGTAGACAGATCTAAAGAGGCAGAACCTGAATTATGCTTTGGCGAGTTGTGTCATTGACCATCTTGTTCTTGAACACTTCAGCAAGAATCCGAACGATTTTAACAAATTTCCAACAATTTGATTCATCAACATAAACAAGAGGTGGTCTGTTTGTGTTAAGAGATGAGTATTCAAGCTCTAATCGGCATTTGGACAAGAATAGTCTTTCGAAAGTATCGCCGTGAGATTCAGGTGATCGAAAAGGAGGAAGAGCATAGAAAAGCTCAACGCCTAGACGGGAGAATAAGACATAAGCATTGTCCACCATTGCCATATCGAAAATACAACACACTAGAGACTGGAACATTTGGGAGTAATCATGTCAAAGTCAAAAAACATTAGGAAAAAGTGTTATAAGAAAATAGATTTTGTCATTTGAGGTAAGTCTACAATAAAAAAGAACCTTGAGGATAGGAGAGGAAGGAGATGCTTTTATTGTCTGAACAATCTCATTCTTGATCTTGTCAAAGTTGCGTTGAGTCAACCAGTTAAGCAAACTATACACGAATCAAGCATGAAATAATGTTGCCAATAAATTAAAGAAAAATAAAAAAGCAGAGAATGAAAGATGAGGCAGGAGTCAAAATGAAGATTTTACCTCTTTGATTTTTCAAACACTCGTTTCTCTTCGATCGAATTCCGATCTCCATTGATGAAACTCTGACGAGAAATGAGAAGAGAATCCATGAATAAGATAGATGCTACCTCTTCTTCTTCTTCTTCTTCTTATTCTCCTTGTTAGTGTATAGAAATAAATAAATAAATGGTTCTTGTTCTTGACTTAACTCTGTGATTTTCCGTTCCATTGCGTTTCTTCTTGAGAATGTAAAAATTTAAGACGAAACCAACGTTTAAACTTCTCATCGGTACACTGCAAGTAAGACGTGTCCACCCTTGATTGGATCTTCATTTACGGGGCCCCGAAGACGTCCCTTTATGTCAATAGTTGACAGATAGTATTAATTAGGTCCGTTGATATTACAATGAGTTTGATAATAATAAAGTTAATAACACATAGGTTTGAGCGTTTGAAGTGAAAGTCGAACCACCCAAATCACACTCTCCTCTCTCAAATGAATTCATCATGTATCAAATGAATCACAATTTCTACAATTTAAATACAAATACAAATATTTAGGATTTTACAAAACATTTTAAAACCAAAGGACTTAGCCCACATATATACTATAGTAGACATTTACCTATTTTTACCATTCTATATATTAAAAGAGACTCTAAGGAAATCCATAAGCATAAATTTCAGTTCATCAACACTTTCCAAAACTCAAATGTGTGACCACAAATTCTACTAAAACTATGCTTTAATTTGTTCTTGTATGTTTGGCCTTGCATGGCGTTTTAGGCGTGTACACGCGCGTATATTTTACCATACGCGTATTTTTCTATAGTTTTCCTTCTCCTAACAAGTCCATTTGCTCCACTTTATATACGATTGAAATTTTCCATTTTTATTTTTGTTTAAATTTACACTCAACGTTTTTAAAAGAAAAGTAAATCTCATAAAATATTTGATAAAGCGTTTGGCATGTGTACATGTTTGATAATGTATGTATATATGTTAATGAATTCATTGATTTGTTTCCTAACGTAATTGCGTAGTTTCGCATAATCGTCATAATCGTCGTTATTCATTACAAATTCATTACAAAGAAAAAATATAGAAAGTAAAGCAGTGAGTGAGTCCAAGCTCTGACCTCACTTTTCTTGCAACTCGGTTCTACTACTTTCAACTCCTCCCCTCAGCCCCTCCGTGAGATTCATGGCCCACTTTGTTTATTGGCTTTCTTCTTCTGGTCCTGACTAAACTAAGAAAATGCTCCCCTTCTTTAGATAATTTGGGATCCATATATCCACCTGCGTGTGAGATTCTCTGATCTCTCAGTATCTATGCTTGTAATGATCTAAATGGTCTCCATTAAGGAGAAATGATATAAATATATATTTGGAAAAAATAATCTTATATATAATAGCAAACCCAAACAAATGAATATTTTTTTGAGATTTTTTTGGTTTATTTATAGTGGTTATTTCTAAAGGTTGTGTCTTTTCATTTGAGTTGCAACTTTTCGTAAGGTTGAATCTTTTCATTTGGGTTGCAATTTTTCGTGAGGTTGCGTCTTTTCATTTGGGTTGCGACTTTTCATAAGGTTGTGTCTTTTCATTTGGGTTGCGATTTTTCATAAACATAACCGTTTAGTAGTTATTTGTTAAGTTGCGTCATTTCATTATGATTGTTTTGTCAAGAGGTGCGAACAAAATAACAGTTTTATGATTACTTTTAATCATTTGAGTTGACCTTCTCGTTTAAAAAACCCATCTAGATCATTTAGGTTGCAACTTTTCATTAAAAAAAATGTTTGGTAGTTATTTAGGTGAGTTGGTTTTACATTTTGATTTATTTTGGTTGTGACTTTTCGTAAGAATAACTGTTAACATTATATTTTTTCGTCAAGAGCTCCAAAAAGATAACCGTTTTATAGTTATTTTTAAAATGTGACTTTTCGTTTACAAAACCGCTATATTATGTTTTCCAAAGATGTGTCTTTTGTAATTAATCGTTTTAATATTTTTTTTAATGGTTGCGACCTTTCATAAAAAAACCATTATGTCTTATATATATATATATATATATATATATATATATATATATATATATATGTGTGTGTGTGTGTGTGTGTGTGTGTCTTACTAATTGTTCTATGTATTCTTAATCATGGCTTCAAATTTTATAACTAACTTTAAAAACAATAATTGTCAAAAATGCCTTTCTATTTTTTTTAAATTATTTAAAAGTTTTGATCTTTTCATCATTCTAGAAGTTCATATAACTCTTAGTTTGTTTAAATAATTTTGGATTATTTTATTAAATTATCCAAAATTTTCAATGTAGACAATGTAGGATCGTGTATTTTTGAAAATATTTTTTAGTGTCATATTTTTTTCCAAAAAATTACTTTACAATTAGTTTGAAAAGTTGTGTCATTTGAAATTAGTAAGGTCATGTATGCTTGAATTAATTTCTAAAGTCGTATTTGTTTTTCAAAAAACCGCATTATGATTATTTTGTAGGGTTGTATCCTTCAATTTTTTAAAGTCCCACCTCTTTTAAAATAACTGTTTTATGGTTATTTTGTAGAGTTGTATCTTTTTGGGGGGTATCTTTTGAGTTGTGACTTTTCGGAAAAAATTCTTCTATATACTTCTTTTGTTTAATTTTTTATTTATATATAGATCAAGTTTTAAGTTTTTTTAAAGCATGATAATTATACAAAACGTCGAAGAGGATTGTGTATTTTCGAAGAGATTTTGTAGAATCACGTCTTTTCCAAAAAAATTGTTTTTTATATATTTTTTAAAAAAGTTATGTCCTTAGGAATTTGTGGGATCGTGTATTTTTGAAAATATTTCATAGAGTCACATTATTTCCAAAAATTCGTATTATGGTTGTTATGAAGGGTTGTGTCATTTCAAATTTGTAAGGTCGTGTCTTTTCGAAAATAACCACTTTATGGTTGTTTTGTTGAGTTATGTGTTTCCAAGTGATACCTTTTGAGTAGTAACTTTTATTTGATTCTTACAAGTACAGTAATGATAGAAAACGTCGTATAATTCTTTAAAACAAACTAAAAAAATGTAAATTCATGAAATTCTTGGTTGTGTGAAAATTTTGGGATTCTTGTGACCATACAGATGTTAAGATTTGGTTTAAGAATTTAGAATTGTATGAATTTAAAATTTTTTAGATAATGCACATTTTATGGCTAAAGTTGTATTTTTTTGTTCTTTCCGTTTATATATAGTTGTTGTTGTGTGTTTTCATTTTGGGTTTGCGACTTTTCCTAAAAATATCTTTTTAGTAGTTGTTTTCAAAAGTTTTGCTTTTCATTATGACGGTCTCGCTAAGATGTGCGAATAGGATAACTATCTAAAATGATAATTATATTATTATATTTAAATGTTTGTTAACTATAATTTAATATAAAATAGTCTATGTTAATGATGTAATTAATTTTTCAAATAGCTCTAGGTGTACTAACTAAAAAGTTATAAGTCTTTTAAAAGGTAACTCTTCATCAAAATAACTACTTAACAATCCAAAAATTGCAACTTTTCAAATTGTAACATTTAAACATATAGTATACAACATTAAATTATAGCTGACTATGATTGGATATATAATAATCAGTTTTAGTGTTTGAATTAATATATAAAATATCATTATGCTAATTAAAAAATTACAAGTCTTTTGATAGGTAACTCTTCATAAATTAACTACTTACTAATTAAAAAGTTACAACTCTTCAAATTGTAACACTTAAACATATATATATATATAACATTTAAATTTTAGTTAACTACACTATGATATATAATAATCAATTTTAGTGTTTGAATTAATATATTATTTATATGTGTATTATGTTTCCAATGATGTGCAAAATTAAACAACTGACTATATTGTCCACCATACAAGATTATATATTTTAATCGTCTAACCCCATCTTCTATTATAATCTCAAAGTACCATACCAAAAAAAAATATATATATAATCTCAAAGTTAGTTGATAACTAAAATACAAAAAAAAATATTATTTATTGGATATTCATATCAATCGAAAAGTCCAATATAACAATTTTTCCTTCTTATAAGAAACATCACTAATGATTTTTAAATTTAATGTTCAAATAAATATATTGTACATTCAATTTCCAAATACTAAATTACAGTTCAGTTTAGACAATTGTATTCAATTCGAATTTCCGCGTGGGTTCCGTGCCTAGTAATAATAATAATATAGAAAGTCATAGATCTCCTCCATATATCATCATTATTTATTGACATTAAAGTTTCCAATATTCACTTATCCAATTTGGATAGAAAAATATTTCGTTTATTCACTAGCCATATTAAACCTCCCTAAATTACTTTTATCTATATGAAGGCTCCTCAAGAACAATAACAAAGCGTCTTCGATCTAAATCAATGGAATCATCTTCCAATCACATGGTATAATATTAGATAGTAAGATTAGTGTATATCATGCATATGTTTATATGTATAAGCGTGTATATATCTTATGTGTTGAAGTGTTTGTATAGGCATGTCTCTTGAAGATAGAATCTTCTACAAAATCCATGGAAAAATTGCTCAAGACCATTGATGGTTTCATATTCTATTACTTTTTCTCGTTTCATTGTATCATTTACTTGTTTTATTAACTTTTTTTTTCGTATTAACAGATGTGAATTTTACTATCGACAAGCGAAGTAAAACGGTATACATATATGGGAAAATCGATCCACAAAGAATACTTGAAAAGATTACAAAAGTCGGCAAGAAAGCTGAAATTATATGGACCGATAACGGACGCCAAAAACCGCCGGAAAATCAAAAAGATCATTTGATGCAACAATGTTATTCGTCAGGGTCTATGAATGTTCCGAATGGTTTCTCGAATTATCATCAACAACAATGTTATTATCCTCAACCTCAACCTTACCCTTACCCTCAAGCTTTTGGTCTTCCACCTCCATATGTACGTCAGTTTCATCCGCAGCCACCGCCGCCACCACCCTACGAGTACCACGAGAAGAAGCCGGCGGCTAAGAGTTTTCCGCCGACGCCACCTCCGCCTAAGAATTTTGTCATGGGAGATTTACAATTAGGATGTAGGATCATGTGAAGTACTTGATGAGTTTTTTTTTCTCATTAGTAAACTCTAACTTTGGTCTAGAGGGTTATTCTTATTCTGATCTTTATTTGTTGCGTTTATGTATACATTTGACATTTAAATTTACCAATAATATCTAGGGTCAATTTGCAAACTAACCCAAAAAAATTTAATAATTGAGAAAAAAAAAATTAGCATAGGTGGCCAATTATAGACCATTGGATTTAGGTTAAATGGTTAGAGATTTTATTATAGTTTTTTTTGGTGTTATTTTTGCCAATTTCCCTAATATCTAAAGCATTAGCGTTTGCTATTGAAACAAAAAAAAATTTTGTGGACAAATTTGAGTGAGATGCAAGTAATCTTCTTGAAATAGATAATTAGGTGTTCCGTGTGGCCCATTAAGGCAGATATTAGGCCCATTAATAGAATAAACAGATAGAGAGAAAAAGAAGAGAGGCAAAGAAAGAGACGACATTTTTTTTCTTTCCTCTTGTCGCAGAGAGAGACAAGACAATGGCGAGAGCAGCTTGTAGTAGTATTGTCACAGCTCTCACTTTACTTCCTTCAAAGTCTCTTCTTTTCAGAAACCACCATCAATTTATTTTCTCCGGTAATTCCAAGTTCGTCGGAGTTTTGACATTCGAGGCTAAGAAACGATGCTTTTCCTCCAAAGTAAGCATGAGCTTGAAAGCCGGAATCGTCGGACTTCCCAACGTCGGCAAATCCACTCTCTTTAACGCCGTCGTATGTCACACTTATCACTTTTTTTGTGTTTCTGGGTTTTTCTTCTCTTAGGCATTTCGTCAAACACCTTGTCTTCTTCTTTTTCAAGGTTGAAAATGGAAAAGCTCAAGCTGCAAATTTTCCGTTTTGTACGATTGAGCCCAATGTTGGTATTGTTGCTGTTCCTGATTCGCGTCTTCAAGTTCTCTCCAAACTTAGCAATTCTCAGAAAATTGTTCCTGCTTCTATTGAGTTCGTCGACATTGCTGGTCTTGTCAAAGGTGCTAGTCAAGGCGAAGTGAGTAGATTCATTTCTCTTCTCTTCTTCTCTCCTTTATCTGAATTTGTTCACAAGTTTGAGTTTTTGTTGTTGTTGTAGGGATTAGGCAACAAGTTCTTATCTCACATTCGAGAAGTTGATTCCATACTTCAGGTTTCATTTCTCTCCTTCTATGTCCTTGTTTTCTCCTCAGTGATTGCTCTCATGGTGCTCAATGTGTTTTGAGTTCAGGTGGTGAGGTGTTTTGAGGACAATGACATTATTCATGTGAATAACAAAGTTGATCCCAAGTCTGATATTGATGTCATCAATCTCGAACTCATTTTCTGCGACTTGGATCAGGTACTACTAAGAGCCATTCTCAGTTTCATTTCTCGAGCTATCGTCAATACACCTTGTCTAGTGTTTAGAAACTTGTTTCCTTGACCTCTAGCACAAGGGAGAGTACTGATCTTCTTTCTTATCTCTAACACTATGCAACACTTTTATCTTAAACTTAGTTGTAAACCGGATTTACACCTTTTACAACACCTGCAGATTGGTAAAAGGATTGAGAGACTTAAGAAAGGGAAGGCCAAGGATGTACAATCCAAGTCCAAGGCAAACTTCTTCCTGAAACTATCGATTTCTCTCATACTTGATAACCCGGTCTGCTGAAATTCACAAGAGTATGTGGCATTCTGTGACACAGGAAGAAGCCGAAAAAGCTGCTTTGGAGAGAATTCAGGAGGCTCTTCTGGAAGGAAAACCTGCGCGGTCAGTTCCATTGACTGATCTCGAGAAGGAAGTGGTAAAACATCTCTGCTTGCTTACAATGAAGCCTATGATCTACGTGGCAAATGTTGCCGAAGATGACCTTGCTGAGCCGGAGAAGATTACTTTTGTTGAAGAGGTGAAGGGTCTTTGTTCGGATATGCAGTCTGGACATGTAGTTGTTTCAGCACAGGTCAGGATCAATATCTTACGCGTTGACGTTTTCATACTTGTATTTGAAAAAATCTTACTTTCGTGGAAGCAGGTTGAGTCTGAGTTAACCGAACTTCCTCTTGAAGAACGGACAGAGTATTTGAACTCTCTAGGTGTTAGCGAAAGTGGCCTCGGGAACCTTATCAGGGCAACTTACAGTTTACTAGGTTTGCAGACATATTTCACTTCTGGTGAAAAGGTAAAGAACGCAATACAAATACTCAAATCACACAAACTTATTTTCAAACATATTCTCAGAAATGCTCATTATATATTGCAGGAAACAAGAGCGTGGACAATACACGCAGGTTAGTTTCCAATCCGTAGGGCTCTCTTAACGCATTTTTTTCCGAGGAATAAGTAGTTTTTGTGTTGATACAGGCATGACTGCACCACAAGCTGCTGGTGTCATTCACTCTGACTTTGAGAAGGGTTTTATCAGAGCTGAGACTGTAAGCATTTTCATTCTCTTAATGAATCCCTTGTGTAGTTATACTCTCTATTCTGAACTTGTCCTCATTGGTTATGGAAATTGGATAAATTGAAAGATTCAACTGTCTAGTATTTGCTTTCAATTCATATGAACCTGGACATCATCTGAATCGGTTTTTTCGTTCAGGTTGCATATGACGACTTTGTCTCTGCTGGCTCGCTTGCGGCAGCAAGAGAGAAAGGACTTGTGAGTATCCTCCTCATGTCCATTGCTTGAGCAGCTGCTTTCGCAATTCTCTTTCTCACTGAGGAGTTTTCTTAAACTTTGATTTGTTTTGCAGTTGAGATCAGAAGGCAAAGAGTACATTGTTAAAGAAGGAGATGTGATGCTTTTCCGCTTCAACGTATAACAGAATCCTGCAATCTCATTAATCACTTCTTTACAGAGCAGCACAGGTGATGTTTCGGCACGGTCTTTTCTCAAATTGAGTTTCATTTCTTCTCTTGATTTTGCAATATATAGTGGTATACCTTTCTTTTGATTTTTTTAACTCTTGAAGCTATAAAGTAATTTCATATGTGAAACTAAGATGAGGTTGGCAAAACTAGTGAATTGTCACCAATCATTATACTGAACTCTCATGTTTAGATTCTTCTTTAATGGTTTTTCTCTATATAGTTTGCCTGAAATAGTTTTGATTGCTGCAAGATGCAAGATAAATAGGCAAAACCAACTCTCAAATTTTATTCAGTACAAAAGCAAAAGAATGTAATTACAATACACGAATCAAAACGTAATATAAACCCAAAAAAACAAATAATAAAGAATTTACAAAAACTAAAAACATCAAGAATCAAGACAAAGAGATCAATGGAGAGAACAAGCTATATGTAGTGGGAAAGCTCTTTAGAAGATGCAATCCAAAACGCAGCAACAGCACATCGCAGCCAAACTGCAAAGAGAAAGCAAAACAATTCTCAATTTACCAAAATGCAAAAGAATTTCTTACTTGATTCATAGAAAAAAACATAGCATATGAAAAAGATTTTTTTTAAAAAATTACCATCCACGTAAAAATCCATCACTGCCTTTCTTCTGCGTCTGATTAGGCTGCACAGTTTCAGGAGAGTCCTTCGTCATCACCGGATAGCCCATCGGAGGCGGCGCGGTCACATACGGTGCCTCTGTCTTCATTTCTGCAAACATACATATACAATGGTCAAATATTAGCATACATCAAGAAAACTTATACTATATATGTATAAGAATGACTTACCGTGTTGCTGAGCCATTTAGTTAGTTAGGAGAGCTGAAAATGAATGAAATATTTGGAATTTTGTGTTTGCTAAATGATATTTTTAGAATTGTAATGAAATGGGAAAGCTTCAAGTCTCTCTATATTTATACATTTTCTGATTTGCTTATCCTTTAAGACATTATTAATTCGTAGGTAGATGGTTTGTTCGTAGAAACTTCCGGTTTCTCATCGACCAACGACCACAAAACGCGTTTCAAATTACGGTTCTGGTCGCCTCCAAAGTTTCCAGGTCAAACGGACGTTTCCTCGCCGGCGTTTTGAAAATAACGTTTTACGGCCCTTAATTAATCGTTTGGGCCTTATTACTTAGGGAAAATTATGAAAATAATCCAAAACAAAATTAAAATTAAAAATATAGGCCATATCTTTTATAATTATAGAAATAGACTAAAATTTTCCTCTTCGTTTTTCTCTATTTTAGAGACCCCACAAGAAGGTGTAATGTCTCCTACAATAGCTGCTCAAAACCAATTATCGAATACAACTATCGCTCCTAATTAATATACCTTCTAGAATACAACAACACTTCCATTAAATGTGAACGTTTTAACATTAAAATAAATAAATGAATAAAACATGTTTCAAATAAAAATTAAACTATTTAGACTTGTAATTATAATAAAGGGATAGATATAAAACATAGACGGATTATTTATGCAAGAAAAGAACAAACACTTGATGAGCATATTTGTTTTAGTCTCATGTATGTATAATGGTTCATGAAATAGGTTTTAGTGAAGCCGGGCAAAGAGCTTTGGGTTTTTGAGTTTGCAGGAGCCGTTTGTCTTTCGAACAATTCAGCGCATTTCTAGCTAACGTCAAGGAACTAAACGCTAAGAAGCAGAGCCGGGAGGTAATAACCCCATAACATACTACTCAGTGTGAAATCACTTATTGGTAAAAAAATTTGAGTGTTTTAATCCAAAAATCATCGCATTTCGTCGACAGGAAACATTACGGAAAGCGGAAGAGATATTCGGGACAGAAAACAATGATCTTTACATATCGTTTAAGGGGCTCCTCACAAGCGGGCGTTGAAAGAGAACACCAACCTTTTAACTTGTTGGACCATGCATACACAACTTGATTAGGATCACTTGTCATGAGTGAACCTCTTTAACCATAAAAAACAAGAAGCAGAGAATTTTGTGAGGGTTTATATGGATTGTTTGGAAGTATAAAGATAGATGTTGAAAAGTGATATCTTTATGATATGCTCACTTCCTTTGCTAATACCAAATATAGAATCAAATCATTATACTTTGAAAACAAGATTTGAGTACTTCAAAATTGTCATCGAACTAAACATAAAACAAGACTTGTTAATTTTGTTGTTTTAAACTTATAAATTGACTGGAAATACTTAGAATTTTTTTCATGCAACCGTAGAAGAATCTGTTTTCTTGTGGTCAAAAGTCAACAAATGATGAGTTATAATATTGGGCCTGAGGCATACTATCGGACGCATACAGGCCCATGAGGAAGAGAGAAAACCCTAAAACGAGAAGAAGCATATACTCTTCGCATCATTCACGACTATATATTCAGCTCACGACTCAGCTCACGCCTCCTTGTTCTCTTCCTCTCTCAATTCTAAGGTCAGTCTCTTTTCCTCCATTCGATGTTTGATGATTTCGCCTCCGATTGTTGATTGTTTCCTGCTTTCGTTCTTCATCGATAAGAATTCTGCTCTGTTCCGTTTCTCTCTAGGTTTAGATGAACAATTCGTTGAGTTTTGTGATTGATCTATGTTTATCTAGGTCGATTATTGCTATTATTACCATCGCTTGATTCATCGTTGCTGATGATACTGGATATGTATCCCTTGATTACATACATCTGGTTTTAGAAATACAACTCCAATCGATCGAAAAGCAGTGTTATCAGATTTTGTTTATTCTGTGAGATTCAACAGTGTAATCGTTATTAATATATTTCAATCGTTATAATTCTTTGTTTCTGGTTTTGTAGGAGGTAATTAAAAGTTCGTCAAAATGGTAAGCATTCTAATTTCTTTATATTTTACCTATACATTGCTACTGCTACTTGGTTTGGTTTCTGGATCCGAAGCTAAATACTTGTGAAATTGCAGGTGAAGTTCACAGCTGATGAGCTTCGTAGGATTATGGACTACAAACACAATATCCGTAATATGTCTGTTATTGCCCATGTCGACCATGGTACTGCCTTCAGCTCTTTCTTTCTGATTTATCACTCTAGCTCAGTTCTGAAGTTAATTGTGTGATCAGAATTATCTCTCCTTTGGGATTGTCTTACTGCTATTGGAATTTTGTCGAGACTCTTGTATATCACCACATGCTTCTTATTTATTATTCTGATCAGTTTTGACATAAGCTTTGTTATAAATTATATCTCTAATTCGGCATTAGTCATTCCAATCTTTGGCTGTTTCAGTTATTTTATTGTTGAGTCTTTGGGTTTTTCTTTGGTCTTGTCCTTTTAACTAATGCATATTTTTTCTTTTGATCAACAGGTAAATCAACACTCACTGACTCTTTGGTTGCTGCTGCTGGTATCATTGCCCAAGAGGTTGCTGGTGATGTACGTATGACTGATACCCGTGCTGATGAGGCAGAGCGTGGTATCACAATTAAGTCCACTGGTATTTCTCTCTACTACGAGATGACTGATGAGTCATTGAAGAGATTCACTGGAGCAAGAGACGGAAACGAGTACCTTATCAATCTGATTGATTCCCCTGGACACGTTGACTTTTCTTCTGAGGTTACTGCTGCTCTCCGTATTACTGATGGTGCTCTTGTGGTGGTGGATTGCATTGAGGGAGTCTGTGTGCAGACTGAGACAGTGTTGCGTCAGGCCCTTGGTGAAAGGATTAGGCCAGTCTTGACTGTCAACAAGATGGACAGGTGTTTCCTTGAGCTTCAGGTTGATGGTGAGGAGGCTTACCAAACTTTCCAGAGGGTCATTGAGAATGCCAATGTCATCATGGCCACATACGAGGATCCTCTTCTTGGGGATGTCCAGGTCTACCCTGAAAAGGGAACTGTTGCTTTCTCAGCTGGTCTCCATGGATGGGCGTTTACTCTGACCAACTTTGCTAAGATGTATGCGTCCAAGTTCGGTGTTGACGAGACTAAGATGATGGAGAGACTTTGGGGTGAGAACTTTTTTGACCCTGCCACTAGGAAATGGAGCAGCAAGAACACTGGTACCGCGACCTGCAAGCGTGGGTTTGTGCAGTTCTGTTATGAGCCCATCAAGCAGATCATTGCTACTTGCATGAATGATCAAAAGGATAAGTTGTGGCCTATGTTGGCAAAGCTTGGTGTTCAGATGAAGAATGATGAAAAGGAATTGATGGGTAAGCCTCTGATGAAGCGTGTCATGCAGACTTGGTTGCCTGCAAGTACCGCACTACTTGAGATGATGATCTTTCACCTGCCATCTCCCCACACTGCTCAGAGGTACCGTGTCGAGAATCTGTATGAAGGTCCTCTTGATGATCAGTATGCCAATGCCATCAGAAACTGTGATCCTAATGGTCCTCTCATGCTTTACGTTTCCAAGATGATTCCAGCCTCTGACAAGGGTAGATTCTTTGCCTTTGGTCGTGTGTTTGCTGGTAAGGTGTCCACTGGTATGAAGGTCAGGATCATGGGTCCCAACTTTGTCCCTGGTGAGAAGAAGGATCTGTATGTGAAGAGTGTCCAGAGAACCGTCATTTGGATGGGAAAGAGGCAGGAGACAGTTGAAGATGTTCCCTGTGGTAACACTGTTGCTATGGTTGGTCTGGATCAGTACATCACCAAGAACGCTACCCTGACGAACGAGAAAGAAGTCGACGCTCACCCTATCCGTGCTATGAAGTTTTCTGTCTCACCTGTTGTGCGTGTTGCTGTTCAGTGTAAGGTTGCTTCTGACCTTCCCAAGTTGGTTGAGGGTCTCAAGAGGCTGGCCAAGTCAGACCCTATGGTTGTGTGCACAATGGAGGAATCAGGTGAGCACATTGTTGCTGGTGCAGGAGAACTACATCTTGAGATTTGTTTGAAGGATCTTCAGGATGACTTCATGGGTGGTGCTGAGATTATCAAATCTGACCCTGTTGTCTCGTTCCGTGAGACTGTCCTTGAGCGTTCTGTCCGTACCGTCATGAGTAAGTCCCCTAACAAGCATAACCGTCTGTACATGGAAGCCAGGCCCATGGAGGAAGGACTAGCTGAGGCAATTGATGATGGACGTATTGGCCCAAGAGATGACCCCAAAATCAGGTCCAAGATCTTGGCAGAGGAATTCGGTTGGGACAAGGATCTAGCTAAGAAGATCTGGGCGTTTGGACCAGAAACCACCGGACCTAACATGGTTGTTGACATGTGTAAGGGAGTTCAATACCTTAATGAAATCAAGGATTCTGTTGTTGCTGGATTCCAGTGGGCGTCTAAGGAAGGTCCTCTAGGAGAAGAGAACATGAGAGGAATCTGTTTTGAGGTTTGTGATGTTGTTCTTCACTCTGATGCTATTCACAGAGGTGGTGGCCAGGTTATCCCAACAGCTAGGAGGGTTATCTACGCTTCCCAGATCACAGCCAAGCCAAGACTTATGGAGCCTATCTACATGGTGGAAATCCAAGCACCCGAGGGAGCACTTGGAGGTATTTACAGTGTGCTGAATCAAAAGCGTGGTCACGTCTTTGAGGAGATGCAGAGGCCTGGAACTCCGCTGTACAACATCAAGGCTTACCTGCCCGTGGTGGAGTCTTTCGGTTTCTCAAGTCAGCTTAGGGCTGCTACATCCGGACAGGCTTTCCCACAGTGCGTGTTTGATCACTGGGAAATGATGTCTTCCGACCCTCTCGAGCCAGGTACTCAGGCTTCGGTTCTCGTTGCGGACATCAGGAAGAGGAAGGGTTTGAAGGAGGCGATGACTCCATTGTCCGAGTTCGAAGACAAGCTGTAAGCTGGATCCCAAGTCTCTCCTTTAGTCGGGTTCTATTTTGTTGGATGCTACTCATATCTTCCGTATTTTTGTCTGTTTTCTTTTCGGTTTACTGTTTTGTGTTCTTATGATGGGATTGATGACTTTAAATTCTTTACCATCCCTCTGAATGTTTTACTAGTTGAGAACTTCTTTTGTTATCATGTGGTTGCACAATTTTACTCTAGTTTCAGTTTATGTTGCAAGAGTCTTTCGTATCCAGGCCATATCGTTTGGTTAAGTGCAGAGTATAGGAAAAGATTGGTATTAGGAGAATGTTAAGATCTGTTGAGTTTGCAGGAACTAGAAAAGAGGGAAATTCTTTGTTGCATATGCATTCTGATCACATTGCAATTTATAAATAAGTTCCAGGTGGAAGAAAAGACCCGTAATGGATGATTCTTGTCATCAATTAGACAAGAAATTCCTATGTTCTTCAATGAAACTGCGTACTAATCATTAAACTGAATAAGATTGTTAAATTGCTCACCTTTAATCAAAATTGGTAGGTTAACCTCTTTAAGTTTTGGGAAATTCTATCAAAAATAAAAAAAATTGGTTTCTAAGTTTTATATTGGTCCCTTTATCATGGTTACAAGTCTAAATAGTTTAGTTTTTATTTGAAACTCATTTTATTCATTTTTTGTCTTAATGTTAAAATGCTCACATTTACTCGAAATTGGTAGGTTAACCCCCTTTGAGTTTTGGAAAATTCAATCAAAAATAATAAAAAATTGGTTTCTAAGTTTTATAACAATCCCTTTATCATGGTTACAAGTCTAAATAGTTTAATTTTTATTTGAAACACATTTTATTCTTTTTTTTTTGTGTCTTAATGTTAAAACGCTTACATTTACTAGTAATTGGTAAATTAACCCCTTTAAGTTTTGGGAAATTCTATCCAAAAAAAAAATTGGTTTCTAAGTTTTATATTGCTCCCTTTATCATGGCTACAAGTCTAAATAGTATAGTTTTTATTTGAAACTCATTTTATTCATTTTTTTGTCTTAATGTTAAAATGCTCACATTTACTTGAAATTGGCAGGTTAACCCCTTTTGAGTTTTGGAAAATTCAATCAAAAATAAAACATTGGTTTCAAAGTTTTATATCTATCCCTTTATCATGGATACAAGTCTAAATATTTTAATTTTTATTTGAAACACATTTTATTCATTTTTTTGTCTTAATGTTAAAACGCTTACATTTACTAGATATTGGTAGGTTAACCCCTTTGAGTTTTGGAAATTTCAATCAAAAATAAAAAAATTGGTTTCTAAGTTTTATATCAATCCCTTTATCATGGTTAAAAGTCTAAATAGTTTAATTTTTATTTGAAACACATTTTATTAATTTTTTGTCTTAATGTTAAAATGCTCATATTTACTCGAAATTGGTAGCCTTTTGAGGTTTGGAAAATTCAATCAAAAATAAAAAATTGGTTTTAAAGTTTTATATCTATCCCTTTATCATAGATACAAGTCTAAATAGTTTAATTTTTATTTGAAACACATTTTATTCATTTTTCTTTTGTCTTAATGTTAAAACGTTTACATTTACTAGATATTGGTAGGTTAACCCCATTGAGTTTTGGAAAATTCAATCAAAAATAAAAAAATTGGTTTCTAAGTTTTATATCAATCCCTTTATCATGGTTACAAGTCTAATTAGTTTAGTTTTTACTTGAAACACATTTTATTCATTTTTTTGTCTTAATGTTAAAACGCTTACATTTACTAGAAATTGGTAGGTTAACCCCTTTGAGTTTTGGAAATTTCAATCAAAAATAAAAAATTGGTTTCTAAGTTTTATATCAATCCCTTTATCATGGTTACAAGTCTAAATAGTTTAGTTTTTATTTGAAACTCATTTTATTCATTTTTCTTTTTAATGTTAAAACGCTTACATTTACTAGAAATTGGTAGGTTAACCCCTTTGAGTTTTGGAAATTTCAATCAAAAATAAAAAAAATTGGTTTCTAAGTTTTATATCAATCCCTTTATCATGGTTAAAAGTCTAAATAGTTTAATTTTTATGTGAAACACATTTTATTAATTTTTTGTCTTAATGTTAAAATGCTCATATTTACTCGAAATTGGTAGATGTTATCATTTTAACATTAAGACAGAAAAATGAATAAAATGAGGTTCAAATAAAAATTAAACTATTTAGACTTGTAACCAGGATAAACGGATGGATATAAAACTTTGAAACCAATTTTTTATTTTTGATTGAATTTTCCAAAATTCAAAAGGGGGTTAACCTACCATTTTCGAGTAAATGTGAGCACTTTAACATTAAGACAGAAAATGAATAAAATGAGTTTGAAATAAAAAATTAAACTATTTAGACTTGTTACCATGATAAAGGGATCGATATAAAAATTATTAACCAATTTTTTATTTTTGATTGAATTTTCCAAAAATCAAAGGGGTTAACCTACCAATTTCGAGTAAATATAAGCATTTTAACATTAAGACAAAAAATGAATAAAATGAGTTTCAAATAAAAATTAAACTATTTAGACTTTTAACCATGATAAAGGGATTGATATAAAACTTAGAAACCAATTTTTTATTTTTGATTGAAATTTCCAAAACTCAAAGGGGTTAACCTACCA